>CM039483.1:9849861-10311549 GCA_022433065.1 Begonia loranthoides
ATATATATATATATATATATATATATATATATATATATATATATTGTTTTGCTATATATAGTTGAGCATGTTGCTAATTAAATAGAATCCGGCGCAGGTTAATTAGTTTATCGTAGTTTAACTAATCGATTGATTAATCTAAGCATGCGAACTAATTAATTGTAAAATAAAAGCATGTAAACTACTTAATCTGTATTTATAATCTTCCGAGCATGTAAATCAATTAGTTGTTTGACTTCTCTCATTCTAGCATGTTTATTTGCTGATCAACGTAGAAATTGTAATCAATTGAGCATGTCAACCAAGCTAGTTAAATGGCTAAGTATGTAAATTAACCAGCATGTTTAAATGTTAATTAGTATTGTATGAGCATGTTAATTAGCTTAACTAAATTAGTTAACTTGAGCATGATAATTTGATTAGAGCAAGTAATTGAATTAGAATTAGAAATCAAGCATGTTAATCAGTTTGCTTAACTAATTAATAGTTGCTAACCACTTCTTGAGCATGTTAAATTATGCAAATATGTTTGATCATCAAGAGAGCACATTAACTTAACTAAAGTAATTCATTTAACTCAAGCATGTTTACTTAATCTTATAACTTGAGCATGTAATCAATTTAGTTAATTGTTAATCAATCGAGTTAATTGCTAATCAATTTAGTTAATTGAATCAATTGAGCATGTTGACCAATTGGCTAATCTAAGCATGTAAATAAGCATGATAGTTAACTAGTCGTTAAACCTTGAGCATCATAACGAATTAGTTGAGCAAGTAATTAAATTAGATTAATATTCGCATGACAATTAATTAAGATATGCCTTGTAATAAGCTTGTGATTAGTTTGTTTAACCAACGAACTAGAATAAAAGCATATTTAAATCACCTAGAATAATAAATATAGGAAGCATGTAAATGGACTAAGAGATTTACTAGGATAATTAGCATGATAATTAATGGTGCCTTCCGATTCTATTTCGATTCCTATTGCGTTCCATTAATTCGAGCATGCTTTCCATGTTTCAATTTATTGTATATTATTCTTCATCCCCTTATTGAGTATGTCCGCTGTTTTATTTCCTTATGTGCGCATTTAATTTCTGTTATACTATTTTATGCGCAATTCCAATTACAGTTGCTTTCAATTACTACTATTCTTTTATATACGCTTTCAATTATAGTTACTTTATTTCAATGCGCACTTCAATTATTAATGTTATGTTGTGAAGCATCATGCATCATGTTAGGTTGAGAATGTATGGTCATGCATCATGTTAATAGAAAGCATAGGAAGTACCACCTTGGTGGTGCTACGCAAGTATGCATAAGTGAGGTAAAATGTTAAGAAAATGAAGGAAATGGGGAGTTAAGGGCGGATGGGTAGCGGGTCTAGTCTGCAACTAGCAAAAGCCCCTCCCTTGTAGGGTATTGGAGTTCTAGTTACGAGTAAAAGGTTAGATCCGATCCACTATTTCATCCCCTAAGAACCCTCCAATCTCCCGCTCGATGTACGAGTAACGAACGAATGAACGAAAGTAAAGTAAATTAATAAACTGGTAAAGGACTGAATGAAAGGATTGGTTTGGGTGGCCCTCATTCCAAAATGGACTAAAAAGTGCCATTCATGTTGCATTAACCCTTTTCCTTACTGGGCCACTAGGCTCACGTATTACTTGTGGTGTAGGTACAAACAATGAACAGATAATAATAGATGCATATACGACGAATGATGAACAAATAATAGAGTAAAGGTGAAGGACTTGAACAGACGAGATTGGGGCTGGCCAGGCATGAAGAGGGTAAAAGAGAAATTGTTGTAATTAAATTAGGTTTGATAATAAATTGTATTTAATCGTTTAGTCCTTTCATTTAAATGATTTACTCTTCTGTGAAGTTTTGATAAATCTGCTATGTTTTAAGCAAATGATTTTATAACGCTTCTGCACTTTATTAATTAGATTTTTATAACGAGTTTAAAGAAAGGTTAGTAGCGGACCGGTTTAGTGTCGCACTCTGATAAGTTTTTGTTTTAAAAAGAAAATTTCAAAATTTTGCACATTTTAAAGAATTCAAGAAAAATCGGGTCGTTACATAAAGAAAAATCTGGGTCGTTACACCATAAAACTGTAACCACTGAGAGTCAACAACAACCCCAACCAATAGAGACCAATTCCAACAACAAAACATAACCCCACCACTTATTTCATTTCCTCATTATTTATACACTAAGCAGTATTAGAAGTAAACCACAGAGAGCATACATCCCAAAATATTCTTCAACCAAATCCATCAGCAAAGTATATGGAGAGTCAATTTCCATTAACATAACACATATCATCAATCGAGCAACCATAAACAAAGAACTATAAACCCATAAAATCCATAGGAAGAACGGAAGCAATTCCATAAAAGTGAAGGAATACCTCACTATGAAGAACATCCGAGAATAACTTCTTCTTCTTCTTCTTCTGTTCCTTCCTTCCATTGATGAAATCTCCATTACTGTCTCTCTTTTCTTCCACAGCCACTTCTATTTATTTTCTCTAGCAGCCTGTAGCTCCCAGAGAGCTCTCTCTCTCAGCGTCACTCTCCATCTCCCTCACTATTTTTCTTCAGAAGCATTTCTCCTCATTTTCTTCCCGAGAGCATTCCTCGCTTCTGTCTCCCTCTCTCTTATTCCTCTTCATCAGTAGCTTCCCACAATCCAAGGCCTCACCTAACACCTCCTATATATATGTCATCTGTAAAGGTAAACAAACGTGGAGAATTGACAGAGAATAAACCATCGGGATCAACATTTCTCCATGGGCTGGGTAAATCCAATGGAACTGAAACCCATGTCGAACCCACAGGTCGATTGACTGTGTTCGTCCTTGCCATTTTTTGCCACACCATCACCACGGTTAATCCTTCATCACCAATCACTGCTACGCCACTGCAGAATTCCTTCTAAGACCTTGCAACACTTACCTTGGTTTGGTGCTTTGACATTTCGGCACACAGGAGCACTGCTCGCACGTTCCCGCGGGAACCATTCCACAAACCCGAGTGCCACGAACCTAAGCTCCATGACCCATTTCTCATCCTCCTTGCAACAACGCCCGTAGCTCGACGGATAGCCCTCCATTATTCCCACTCCTTCGCGAAGCCCAGTACTCGAGCCTCGCCTTACCTCATCGCTCCCCTACTCTCTCTCTCTCTCTCTCCCCCGATTCGCTCTCAAATCTCGCTCTCCCTCTATGTTTCTGTTTTCAACAAATGGTTGGGCCATTTCTTCTTCACCTAAGAATTTTCATCCAAACCAGACCGAACCGGTTCAGTTCAATCCTCCCACTCCCTCCAACAAATTTGTTTTACTTAAATCAATTTTCCTTTCTACTTAATTTCTTCTTTTATTTTTATTTTAATCTCATTTTCTATTTAAATTCTTCTTTTCTTCTAATTAATTTCTCTCTTTTATTTTTATAGTTCCACACTCTCTGTTAATTAATATTAAATATACATTTATGTGTCAAATATACGTACCGTATATTAATCGACCTAATTTCAATTCCGGACTCACCCCAAATATCGCTTGACCATAATTTCAGGTCCAACTTAAAATTTCCAATTCCATTTCCTAAATTAATTTTCATCAATTAAATCTTCAATAATTATCTAATTACACTTAATTAATTTCATAATTATTCTCACTTAATTATGTTACAGGAAATCAGGGTATTACATAACCCTCTCATTTGATCAGTTTCATCAAACCTTCAAACATTCAACGGGTTATATTTCTTTATCCCCTTTTCACTTGTGCATCACTTCGGGTCGGGTTTGGATGGAGGATTGCATAGTCATTCCCCTCTTACTTTGGAGATCCCCATGTTGTTCACTTTTAATCTGTTGTACACATCGCCAATGTAAAACGTGTGAAATTTTTAGCAATAAATTTCACGTGTAAACTTTTCTCGTTAAAATTAGTCAAGATGTTAAAAATTTGACTCAATTTTTCGGGTAGTGGCCACGTGTGAATTTTCTATCAAACAATCAAAATTGATAATATTGGTTATTACCGAGCGGTCAAATAATTTAAGGAATGAAGTTGGAAAGCTAATTTGGTAAATTAATCGGTTAGAGGAACATTGTAGGCTAGCGTTAGGACGAATAAAAAAATGTGGTTGAGTTATTTGATTTATAAATATATTTATTTATTAAATGAAATAAAGAAAATAAAGAAAATGTTAAAAAAATAATAATAAAGAAAGGGAACAGAAGAAGAGAAAACACTTTCTCTTCTTCGGCCTAGAGAAGCGACGCACGCGGGGGAATTGCCAGTGACCAATCGGAGAATCTAAACATTCTGACCTTCATTTCACATTCGCGGCATCGGGGTGAACGACTTTTGTGAAGACTATTCATGAAATCGGTAAGTTTTCAACCTCGTTTTTAGGGTTTAGTTTTCAAAATTTTTGCCTCAGATTTGAGCCTCAAAAACTCGAATATGAGGGACCCCTCAAAATGATATTGGTATATTTGGAGTTTATGTAAAAATACTGGTCGATTAAAGGCAAAAAAAATGGGAAAACAACTAGTTTTTTACAAAGAAATCACGCCGGAGACAAAGCTGGTTGATCAGTTGGTAGACCAGAAGAGGGTTGGTCGACCGCTCAGAAACTGGTCGACCAGAAAAGAGGAAAAATTGCCCAAATCTTTTTTGGTCGACCCCTGGTAGACCAAAAGCGGACTAGTTGATAGGAAATTTGGGCATATTTCCCTAGAACTTCTCTGTCGACCAGTAAGTTGACCGCGTGCCTACTAGAAGTGAGCTAGTTGACCAAAAATCAGGTAGAATTCTCTAGAATTGTCGTTGGTTGACCAAAACACTATTTTTGGTCATCCACTCAGTGTCAAATCACATATAATGTGTGGGTTACACACTAGTTGGGTTCCTAGTCCCGATATAGAACCCTTCCACCTATTCTTTGAGAATTATTGACAAGAATTTTTGTCCTTTAATGTGTTTTAGGCTCTGATAAGTTTATGGACTTTGAGCTGGTGCCTGAGGTTACTTCTCCTTCGTATGAAAGGAGAAACCACCATCGAGGTGTGGGTTTTATACTTAGTTGCTTGCATTGCATTTCTTTGTTTTCTAAAAGTCGTATTTTGTGGGCTACTACATGCGAAAACTTGACTAGGATTGTTCGACAGCATGTCAGTTTTTATACTATGTATGTACGAGTGTTTTGCACATTTACTTTCGTACACTTTGTTTTCATGTGATGACATGTTTGGATACGGATTTAGGGGCGATAAATCTTCTTGATACTTTGGACGGTTTCAGTGTCAAACTATCATGAGGCTATCCCTGGTATATGTAATACCCCGATTTCCCATAATGAAATTAAGTAAAAGATAATTGGGGAATTAATTGGGTGTAATTGGATTATGTAGATAATCATTAAAGTTTTATTAGATGGAATTATTAAGAGTTGTTAAGTGGGTATTTATGGTGATTAAATTGTGGGATTAATTAGAACTGAAGAGAGAGAAAAGCAGGGTGTGACTAATGTATAGCCGTAATGTTTTTATGGAAATGGCATACATCTCTTGTAGTGGGACGGTTGTCCCTTGTG
The DNA here is from genome assembly GCA_022433065.1 of Begonia loranthoides. NCBI lineage: Eukaryota > Viridiplantae > Streptophyta > Magnoliopsida > Cucurbitales > Begoniaceae > Begonia > Begonia loranthoides. The sequence goes on from CM039483.1 coordinate 9,855,485, forward strand.
TTGTGTGAGTCAACGGATGCCTTTAAGAAAGATGGGCGTCGTTGTGGGAAAGAACGGACATTCTTTATAGAGGGACAGACGTCCGTTATAGGAGGAAATGGACGTCCCTTGGCTAGACGGATGTTCTTTGTGAAGATGGGCATTAGTATGTAAGTAGAAAGGCATCATTGAGGGCAGCTCTGGACGTCCTTTAGGGACAAAGGACGTCCGAGATTGAAAGAAAATGGAACGACGTTAATATTAAGTTGGATGGCGTCGTTTGAGAGCGAAGAAGGGAACCACTTTAGGAAGGGACGAACGTCCCTTATGGCCAAAGAACGTCCAAAATAAGGGGGTCAGCGACGAACATCCCTCATGAGGGATGGACGTCCATTGCAGCGAGGAGACTAACGGACCACAAAAATATGAAGACAACGGATGTCCTAGAATGGAGGAATTAAAATAAAGGGGATTAAATAGTGGTGTAAATCAATTCTCCCTTGTGGATCGGTTCAGTTTTAAAATAAAAGGAAGGAGACCAACCAATCTATAGCAAGCGAGAGAGAGAGATGCAAGAGAGAAGTGGGAGCTCGAGCTTAGGTGCTCGGGACAGCTCCGATCATGCGCGTTGTCTGACGAGCGACGAGCAGTTTTAATCGAGCGATTTTTTGCTAGAGCTCGGGTAGCGGCTTCCCGGAATGGATCGCCGAGGTATCGGGTCGAGGGGAGTTCCGATGCTTTGTCAATTTTGGGTGCCTGGTGATGCTCTGCGACAATGGAATGGCGACGTCGAGGATCGGCAATGGTGTGGCTGCAATTTCTAGCCTCAGTTCGCAGGGCAAGGACTGACAGTTTACGAAGAAACGGCTGAAGGACTTGTGGTCAAGCATATGGATTAGTCCGAACCAGTCTGTCCTACTCTAATAAAGATGAAAATGTGGACATGTGTGAGGAATGATGTCATGGCATGGCTTGGGGACACCCATGGGTGCTTGTGGCAGAGGCATGGTATGGAGTGCTCTCTGGTGAATTAGGAATGCAGGGGAAGGTGGGATGGCTGGCAGAGAAATACTCTCAGGTGAGCTGAGCTGAGAGAAATGGTGACAGTTCAGAGAGTGAAATGCTCTCTGGAAGGCTAAGCCATGGGAGAAAAGAATAAGAAAAACTAAGAAAGACAGAGTGTGAGGGAGAGGCTCTGGATGAGAGGGATGAAACTCTCAGGTGTATTTGTGTCTCTAGATATTGTCCTCCTCCTTTGGTTTATGGAATTTCAATTTTGGCTAAGCTCTTTGTGTGACTTGATGAAGCTTCTAGGTGTGGGTTGTAAACCATAGAAGTAAAGCCTCTAGAGAAGTTGGGTTGCAGGGATGTTGGAAGCTGCTCTCGGCTGTCCTCTGGTGAGTGACTTCCTTCAACTATATTTTAGATTTTATGGATGTTCCTGCTTTGTTAATGGATGAATAGTGTTAGGATTATACTCTGTTAATGGATAATGCCTTCTGTTGGTTTTAGAATGCCTTTGGTTGCCTGCTAAACTGTGGTTCTATTAACTATAATATGTAATGCTAAGTTGAGGAAATGTTGATCTAATGGATTTGTTCTCTGTTGTAGTTGTTAGAAACTGTTAAATGGTTGAGGTTTTTAATTATCGTTGGATGTTGATAAGTATGGAGAGGTTATGTTGCTGGAAAATGAGTTGTTAATTAGTTAAGAATGGATATTGAGTTTGAATTATATAACGTTATCAAGTGATGAATAAAGATTAAGGGTATAGATAACGGTGAAGTTGTTAAGTTGAGAATGTTAGAATTGTTAAGTGTTATGTTTCATTTTGGGGTGTCAAAGGGGTTACTAAAATTACTATGTAGTTAAGGATAGGAAAAGAATGAAATTAATAAGTCATAATTATTAATAAGTAAATGTTTTAATCATAAAAGTATTCAAAAGGAAAAGAAGGATAACGATTAAGTGCTAATATGCGTTAAAGCTTCAAGGTAAGAAATGGGTAGAGTCGTTGGCCTGTGGAGGCCCTGCACTATAACCAATGTCTTTCCTTGATTGTTTGTTAGCGTTTCTACTATGCTGCCTAATTTATTATGCCTATGTTGTTCGCACGTTATTAATTTAATCTCTAAGCATGTTTAGGATGTTAGCATATTGTTATTGTTTCCTTTAAACTACCAAGCCTGTTTATATTGTTATTGCTCTCTTTAAATTATCGAGCATGTCTATATTGTTATTATTTCCATTAAACTGCCAATCATGTCTATCTTGTCATTGCTTTCTTTAAATTACCAAGTATGTCTATATTGTTATTGTTTCTTTTAAATTGCCAAGCATATTTTAAAGTATATTGCCAAGTATAGTATGTTAGTAGATTTTCACGTTTCATGTTTTTGTATTGTCGTGATTACTGCTTCATGTCTCATACTTTTATATTGTTGTGATTACTGCTTCTTATTGACATGCATCATGCTAATGGAAACAAGTAGGAAATGCCCCGTCAGATGGGGTATTCATATGCATTTATGTGAGGAAAATGAATAAAGAAAATGAATGAATGAAAAAGGGGAGTTGGGGGATGGAGAGGTAGTTCGGATCTAACCAGGTAGATTGGAATAATTAAGTCTTTCCCTTATCGAGTTACGGGACTGTCTACCTTAGGTGGTTAAAAGCCGTCAAAGAGACTATTCTCTTCGACACAGATTTCTCCAATCTCCCCACTTGATGTATGAGGAATGAATGAATAAAACGTAAAGAAAATGAGAGTTGGAGGATGGAGGGGTAGTTCATATCAAACTAAATAGACTGGAAGAATTAAGCACTTCCCTTGTCGGGTTGCGAGATTGTCTACCCTAGGTGGTTAGAAGCCGACAAAGAGACTATTCTCTCCAACACAAATTCCTCTAATCTCCCAACTTGATGTACAAAGAATGAATGTAATGAAAAGAAAAAAACAGTTTGGGGCGGTACCCATTCCGACATAATCAGTTACTGCCATGCATCATATTGCATATTTCATTTCTTTCTGGGCCTTGGGCTCACAATTTGCTAATGGTGTAGGTACATGCAAGAAAATAGATGAAGGAGCAATTGATGAAGGATTTGCACGTGCAGAACTTGTGGCTGGCTAGGCTAAGGAAAGTAAAAGAGAAAAGAACTTTATAAATGTAAAATACTAGTTTATTTACTGTCTTGTCGAATGAATTATTTATACTTCCGCTACGTTTTGAGAAAAAATTTTATGATTATAGCTTTCCACTGCTTATAACCATTTTCGTAACGAGTCTAAGAGAAGGGTTTTTAATGGTTCTGCTTTTTAAAAAGAATTCTTATCATAATTTAAAAAGGTTTAATTTTAAGCGTTTTTCTAAGTAAGAAAAATATGGGTCGTTATAGTATGTCTCCTACTGCGTGGAGATGGTTGATTGTGCTGTGTGTGAAAGATGGGATTAGGAAGGTGATGAAGCTTCCTTGGGTTTCAAATCCCTAAACCTGATCATGGTGTATGGTACGGGCTGTGTCGTCGTAGAGCTTGCTCGCCGATAACCCAGGTTGTAACATCCCATTTTTCACATAAAGCTTTTTCTTTTTAAAACACATTTGTAAAATCAGTAAAAGGCAAATAAAAGAGTAAGCATAAGCGAAAGTCTTTAAACTAAATATAAAATCATCTTTTAAAACAATTTGAAATAAACATTAAATAAAGTAGTTCAATAACACTTGAAAAACAATTAAGTAAACTTTATTTCAATTTATGAGCCATAACGTCCAAGGTCAACATTCGCCGGGTAACACAAGCACTCATCCCATCACACTTACTCCACATGCACATCATTATAATCACAATAATCACCTATATCACAAGAGATATAATGAGTCTAATGTCCAGTAAGAGACATAATGAAATATAGTGAAATACTCATGCAGACACAATAAACATGTTTTTCATATCACAAAAGTACTTATCTGTTTCATAATTTATTCATAATCTCACTATAGTCTAGAACATTAGATATATCATCGGACGAGAATAGATACATCCTAGGGATCTAGCCTGGGCAGAGCCATCACCCATCCCGATGGCAATTGAGATACCTCATCTCGTTGTTCTCCCAGACACCGAATCCATGGCACCTGAGCAGAACCGTCACCCAATTTTGACGGAGATGAGATATATCATCTCTTGGTTCTCCCAAACATCACCATCACTAATCCATCTGATCTCTAACGTCTATTTACATTTATTCATTCTCTTGCAATGCATACAAGTTACACAACAGTTCATACGATATAGCAGAAACCAAGCAGAGAGTGGAACAACATGCTTTATTCATTTATCGTATGTAAAAGAGAGCAGAACAATCATGCTTTGTTCATTTATCATACATAAAAGAGTGCAAAACAATCATGCTTTGTTCATTTATCAGAAACCAAACAGAGAGCAAAACAACATGGTTTATTCATTTATCGGAAACCAAACAGAGAGCATAACATAAATCAGTCAACTTTATATTACTTAATACAAAAGATGGAAGCTTTATCATTTAGCATACCAATATTATCGTACAATCTTAAACAGCGAACTCAAACCTGTGATCAGAAGCAGATTATCAACAGCCAACTTATTAACCAAACCTAGAAGCATATGTATTATCAGTAATTCACACAAACAAACCCCTACTCTTGTGATGTAGGCCACCTCTGGCAAACCACAAGCAATATCTCTTACCTTTTTCATGAAAATCCTCTCCTATTGAGGTTTCTTCTTGCACCAAAAAATGCATTCTATTCTTGCACTAGCAGCGGTGACCTCCTCCTCTTTCCAAATCTCAAGAAATTCATTTTCTGAATTTAGGAATCGTCTCCCCAAATCCTCTAGCTTTACCCTGTATTTATACACAAAAAGGATTGTCACGCGTAAACATCTGTTTGAAAATTTATCCATCGTTTTCAAATTATTTCGTATTTTTTGTTCAAATCTATCTGTTTTTCAAAGTATTTTTATATTTCTGTTGACAGATTTTTATTAGTTTTCGGCAATATTTCAATGCTACCAAACACTCTCGCTATACAAGACGTTCGTTTTCCTAAGAGGGACGTCTGTCATAACCTAAACGACACCGTATTCTTTTAATTTTTCTATTCCGAATACATTCAAGACATTTGTTTTCCCAAGAGGGACGTCTATCTTAACCCTACGACGCTGTATTCTTTTAATTTTTCTATGCAGGATGTCTTGTATCCAATAGGGACATCCCTCGCATCAAAAAGATCCCGTCCATTTTCCATCTTCTATAACAGAAACAGAACGTCAGTTAATTTCTTCGCCATAAGAGACGTCCATTCCTCAATAAGGGACGTCTGTTGTCTTCATATTTTAGACGTTTTCCTTCTTCGTTCCAAACGGCGCCTCTCCACTTAAACTTAACGTTGTCATCCTTTCTCTTATCTTAGACATCCTTCGTCCATTAGGGACGTCCTTCGCTCTACATGACACCGTCCCACTTATTCTTAACAACACCGTCTTCTTTTTCCTTATTTTTGACATCCTTTTTCCATAAAGGACATCCATATTTACTCCCAATGATGTTTTACCCCCTTCTATTCCTTTATTTCAGATGTCCTTCGTCCATAAGGGACGTCTGTCTTTGCTCCTAACATCGTCGTACCCCATTCTATTCCTTTATTTTGGACGTCCTTCGTCCATAAAGGACTTCCATCTTTGCTCCCAACGACATTGTACCCCCTTCTATTCCTTTATTTCGAACATTCTTTGTCCATAAGGGATGTCCGTCTTTGCTCCAAACGAAGTCATTCACATTATCACACTAAACATCCGCCTTCTACAAAGGCCATTTGTTTCTCCATTATTATATTTCTTTCTCCATTTATTGTTAATTCGTTCAACATATAATTACTTATACTCACATATTATCATCCAATTTATTATTAAACATCAGTAACCTCATCATTCTTAATAATATCAATAAATTTCACTATGACCAAACATTACATTATGCAAAAATCAAAGCTTTACATGTAAGCAAATTTTTCGGGTATTACATAGGTGACATGCCGGGTCTTTAGACCGCCATCATTTGTCTTCCTCCAGGCTCATGAGGTACTACCCGAAAATGGTCGCCGCCTTTCTGTGTGATTGATCGGAGGAGTCCCTGATTGTTCCTCCATTTTCACAGATAATGGTTTTCACGATAAAATACGACTAGAGTATTTTGACTTATAGTTGTATATGTATATAGTCATGTTTTCTTGGTGTCTCGTTGAGGGTCTTTGAGGCCTGATTTCCTTAAAAGATAAAAGAAAAGATTTCAAATATTTTGAGAAACATACATGATTACCCAAAACCCATAGTTATTACGAAAATAGTAAAACAAGTTTTACATGCGCATAACATTTAGTATAAGTTTTCTACAGAGTTAGTCACATATCATAACGATCCCTCCCCTTCAGGTAAAGAAAAGAGTAACTAGGCTTTGCCCAAAATTGGATTGAAGACATAGCTTTCATTCCTCTTTCATTTCTCTAGTTGTGTTTTCATTTCCTGGTTAGTAAACTATTGGATAATTTGTACGGTATTTTGGATTCAGTTTCTGGACTTTGGTTTGTATGCACATATTAATTTGGATTATGTAACTTGATGTTTCCAAATTATTAACTCTTGCAATAACTATATGGATCATGGCCCATCATAAGTGGGATATGGCTAGAAACTTTATACAAGTCTTTCGCAAATTTCAACAAGTCTTGGTTTGGGCGATCGGGTTCCCTCCGAGGGCCAGGTCGTTTGGCTCGGTGTTTTTATTTGGCCCACCTCCAGGTCGTGACAGCTGGTCTTCTCTTGGATTCTTTGCTCCTCATCCGAGACTGGTACCCTATTATGCTCAACAATCCTCTGAATGAGCTAATTAAAGGGCATACTCTTGGCTAGGTTGTTGAGGACTTCATACATGTGACTCAAAATCACATACCCAATGTTCACTTTCTTTCGATTGAACATCTTCTCCAGCATATAAAGATTCATGTAGATAACATGCTCCTATGTCCATCCAGAGTAAGAATAATGTGCGTCATGATGGTGTGGATCACTTGGGCTTTTGTGTTCAATTCATTAGACTTTGGCTTCTTGAACGCTGCAATCTCGATATCACAGTGCAACTATCTAAGCACTGCTAGACCTTTTCCTCATCTGATGAAATCTGGCTCCTTAGACATATGGTAATATTTCTCCCTTAGTTCCTCCATAAAAAATCCAAGGAGCATGTTAATATCGTTGGGAGTCAGCCTCAATTCCTATCTAAACATGTAAGTTCATACCTGTAATGGTTGGGTGGATAGTTTTAAATTAGCATAAAACAGTTTCAAAATTCATTCACAGAAACTTCCACCTAATTTGCACAACCTAGCTAAGCCAGCCCCCTCAACCAATTCTTTAATTTCTAATTCAGCCAATGAATCAAACTCTAATCTTCTAGATACAATAATCGAATGATGTTTAATATTGGCTTCATACCTATCGTTCGCTGTAGCAGATCTGAAGAGCGGGGAGTTGAACCTATCTGTAATAGGATCGAAATAGACCAATTGAGCTCCTGGTTGTCATTGAGATTGATGTTGAAGTTGAGATTGAGGTTGTGCTTTCAATCTTAGCTTGTGTTTGTGCTTCAACCTCGGGTTCTGCTTCAACCGCGGCTGGTGCATTGTGTTGGAACTGAGCGCGCATGAACTCAGTTGCGCTTCGTCTGTGTTCACGGCTCGAGTCTTTTTATTGTTGTGGTTGAGGTTGAGGATGAGATGGAGCACCTTTACACTTAAGAGCAAATTTGATCATCTTAAAATCCATTGGTATGGATGAAACAATGAGGAAATCGCTCTTAGAGTATGAAGGGTTCGTGGTTTGCTGAGGAAATTGCTGCTCTCATTGGAGCACGGAATGTCAATTTATATATAATAGGGCAACAGAAGGCAGAATTATGTATGACGTTCCACCGAGGAATGATGTCATTTCGCAATGGAAAGATGTCATTCCAGGATGGAAAGTATGACCTTTAGCACTAGGGAACGATAGACAAGGAGAATTTAAATTAATATTGAAGTTCTGTCGAGGAAAGTGTAAAGTTCTGCCGTGGAATATCAAACTATAAACTGTATATTTAGTACTAATGTTCCGGGGAAGAACGTATAGCTTTGCACATAATGAAATAGAAATTTTTAATGGCAAAAATGACAACAATATTTGTGATGTCTATTTCCCATAGTTCAGTGGATAAGTGATGCACCAGCAGAAGGGGTAAAGAAATAATCCATAAAATATGTTGTTGAGGTGTGGTTGTAAGTGTTGAAGAAGGAAGAATGTTAGAGAAACTAGGTGGGTAGCTGCTAGAGGAAGTGGTCGACCTCACTTTGGACAGAGGCAAAAATAAGTCGTCCTAACTGAATTTCCCTAGCTGGTGGTCGACCATTTCCTTCTTTGCTTAAATTTATGCAATTTCAATTATGGAAAGTGAACTTTGAACGCGCGTAACTTCTTTGTCCGAGTTCCTTTTGAGCTATAATTTGGACCATTTCTTCTTGTATGGAATGGAAAAATAACCCTTTAATAATTTTGGAAATATCCTTCAAGAATTGCGAGATATGCAGAAACAAGATAAGTGGTCATAAATAAAAAGTAGGACAACTTGCAATTCCCTTTTGTAGACTTTGCGGATGGAGACTTGATGGATGGTTGGACACCACTTCACATAACCTTTCCCTAGAGAGTAGGGCTACAGATGCCCCTCAAGACAGCTCACTTAAGACTAAGTGAACCCTGCCTTATGATATGACTCACACAAGAGGAACTTTGGATGTAACTCACCAAAGTGTTTGAAAAGGGAATCTCTTCCAATTTCGAAATTAGCAAAAGCCATTTTGCATTCAAACTTCAATCATCTTAAACATAAGCATTAGGTGGCTTTATAAAGCCTTTTACAAAGCATAAAATAATAATAAACTAATTAAGCAATAATAACCCTAATCGGCTCATAGAATAAGTTGTCCAATTTTCTACTTAATAGAAATTAGGTTCATTAACTAAAAGATTATTTAATTAATATCTTTCTTTTTTCTTCTCCAAGTCTAGAGGTCTTTTGGTAGCTATTCCTTGTTGAAATCATCCAGTTGGATGGTTTCCATATCTTTATTTTCCTTGCTCTCCAAGTTTGGACAATTGGGTTTTCCTTAACTTTTGCTCTATGTTCCATGGGCCTCTGACATAGCAAATGAGCTCTGAATTTAATGATAAACTCACTATAGAAATTTTAGGAAGTCATATACAATCTTCAACAAGCACGATTTTTGAAATGGTATTGTTTTGAATGCCAAAATTGTCAAATATTTGTCATAGGTCAAAAGGAAGACAATTTTTGGAAAGTCTTTCCAATTCTCTTTCATTGTTCTCGAACTTCCACCTATGCTTGACCATTAATCTTTTCATGATATTATTTGCAAATTGATTAATAATAGAATGGACCCGTAGTTCATCATCCTCTCAGGATTGAAAACGATTCGACCTCGAATCATGTCTTGTGTCACCATATTCTTTGTTTCCACAAAAAAAAAAAAGAATCATCTTGGGCTATCAACTTAGCAATATCTTCAATATATCCATGAATAAAATAAGAAAATACTCCGTATATGATGAGGTAGGTCAATAATAGTAAAATATTCACAAACCACCTCCCATATTTGAATAATAGTTTGAGAATGTTGTGGATATGCCTTTGTAAGTCGATGTGTAACATCCCATTTTCGTTTATGATATTTTCATTTAATTTTAAACATTTTAAAATCTCATTTAAAATATACATAATTGAAAAACATCAGAGTACATTATGCAGAATAAAAACATTAAACTCTTTTACAGAAATAACATAAATACACACTTGAAATTTATAACAAAGTCTTTATGCATTTAAAATAACTTTTATTCATTTAGAGTCATAACCCCCAAGGTCGTTTCGTGCATAGGAACACAAGCTTGTATCACATCATACTCCCTCATGTTCACTTCAGTCGGCTCACCATCCATACCTACATCACAGGAGGAATAATGAGCCTATTGCCTAATAAGGAATATAAAATGAAATGCAACTTTAAGTCTAATACATTTGTAAGCTGGGTGAGAGTAACCTCTTCAGTCTCCGAACTTACCACTTGAATTCATTTTTACATGAGAGCAACATCTTCGGTCTCCGAACTAAGTAAAAATGAACCAACCTACATTTATATTCATTACCATTTGGGTGAGAGCAACTTCTTTAGTCTCTGAACTCACCACTCGTTGAGTAAGAGTAACTTCTTCAGTCTCTGAACTTACTCAAATGAGCAGTTTCCTACGCGTGAACAACCTTTTAAGTCTCCGAACCCACGTAGAAAACACCGTTAGTATCTTCATTATTAGCCCATGAAATGCATGACGTACATCCTATTAAGATATCTATATGAATTTCACGCACAGCAGTTCATATTTTGCAAACAATATCACAAATAATTAGTAAACAATGATAATCACCATGCTTTAACTATAACTTAACACTAAACATATTTCTCTAACTATTTATTTAAAGCATATACTATTATACAATATTGTTATTCTAATTTTTTCTATAATCATATTATACACCCAAACATCATTATGCATAATCTAACAAAACTAATAAGTTTTCTAATTATTTTATCGGGCTTATCAATCTAAACAAAATCTCTATTAACAATTTATCAAAAATAGAAATTAACCTATTTAACCTCTATACTTATCCCAAATAATATTATAATTTAATAACAAATAATAGGGAGTTAACTATGAAAACTAATCTGCGTCTATATCTCTAATTAACATCTAACAAACTTTCTCCTACAGTTTGGTTTTCTAAACTTAAAAACATAGCAATGAAAATTTATCCTTAATTATCATTATGTAGAGGACAAAAAATAGCAGGAGTCTTTTCGAAATATCAACCTATTAATGTTAGTCAAGAATAACAATGAATAATCAGTAATAAAAATTCTACAGAGAGCACCAACATGCAAACCCACTTCTCCTTCCCCACTGTCCATTAACCTTTTAACTCATTTTTATCATAATCATTAACAAATTATCGATAGAAGCCATACGAACATTGGTCTATCATCTAAGCATAACTAATACAGTGAACTTCATCAAAAAAAAGATGCAGAGACAATCTTTATCAATAACTCTATCATAGAAGCAAACTATCTAGAGAACAAACAATGAAACAACATAGCGTAACACAACAAAACACACAAATGTCCTACTCCTGTGATGCAGGTCCTTATGGATAAATCATAGGCAATATTCCTTACCTCGTGCGTTTCTCCTCTTCACTTTCCTCAGTCCTGATTCCTCACCGTGGCAGCAATCCTTTACTGGAGTTCTCTCTCTCCTTCTTCCCAGTTTTTCCCAAGAAAAACTTCACCTCACGTCCTATTTATACACACTTTAAATGACTCTCCATTTACTCCTTCAATACAAAACATCGGGGAAGATGTTGGACGACACTGGAACGCCAAGGGCTAAGCATTCAGTGTTTGAGGCAATCAAATATCGCTTCTAGACGTTGAAAATTTATGGCGGATGATCAATTTAATTGAAGGATGATCGGCCACCCTTATATTGAACATCCACCAAAATTCACTTCCATCAACACCGGCTGATCTCATCGGTCGATTGCCTAGGTTGTGATCGAGCGCCGAGATCGAATGCCGCCTGTAATATCCCAAATTTTTATATTGGCATTTAAATTGATAATTGGAAAATAATTGGATATATTCGAATTAGTCGAATAAATTATCGGGATATTATCAATGACGTAATCAATATGTTATAATGTCTAATTGAGGAAAATGGATTGTGGGACGAGTTGGGACGGTATTTGGCGTCCTCAACTCTAAAACTGTCACAGTGCGGACGCTACGAACCTCTGCGGACGACACAGGACACCGTCCGCTTTGAATCTGTACAAAACTAGAAACATTCAAATGGTAGCGGATGAAGCGGATGAGAGACAAATGCCATCCGAATAAATCTGTACTAATTCTGGAGACTTTCAGACGGTAGCAGACGAGACAAAATGGCATCCGAATGACTCTGTCCTAAGTCTGGACACATTCGGACGACTGTGGACGACTCATGCCTACTCTCAATGGCATCCAAATATGAATTTCGAATGGTACGAATGAAGGAATGGGGACGCATTTTCTCTTCTGAAACTGGTTTCAGACGATGCAGACGATACGTGTGGACGACACACCACATTCGGAAGGGAAAAATTGGCCGAAAAACCCATTTAAATCTGATGCTTCTCTCTTAAGTATTTCATTCTTCTTTCGATTCCTCAAGCTGGAGACGCATCTGGACGGTGAGGGAGTGTCTTACCTGGCTTCAGATGAGTATACCCCTTCCCCTTGGATGGGAACCGACTCTCCTTCTTCAAATATTGCTGGAGTTGTCATCTTGGGAGCTTCCATCAACTGAGTGGGGTGAGGGTGAGCTGTTGGGTTTAGGAGAAACAAGTAGAAGAAGAAGAAATAGGAGTGAACGGTGAAGGAGAGCTTTCCTCGGGTCTTCTCAGGTAATGCAAAGTTCTCTCCTGCAGTGACTTGAGTTCTTTGTTTTTGGATTATACTCTATAGTGGATATTAGTTGTGTTCTTGTTAATTGTGAAGCCTTAACATGCGCAAATTGGTTATGGTGGAGGGTTATGCTTGACTGTTGGAAGAATTGGTTATATGCTTCATGTTTAATTCAATTCCAAGACTGTGCTTCGTTAATAGAAATCTAATTCGATTGATTAATGAGTTATTGGATGTTTAAGGTGTTGACATTCTAAATGATTTATTGGATAATATGTTATGTCGGTTGGTCTTGGGTTATGACCATTTGTTTTGGTTTCTGTTGGTGACCTACTGCAAATAAGAGCTCGTCGGAGGATGGGCGAACTGATGACAGTTTCTAATGGTTGTGTTCCAGCTTTTTGGGCATGCTTCAGATAACGAGGTACGAAGAAGAGAAAAGAAATAGAAAGCTGTTATGGACACCAAGTAAGTGATACTTATTGTGCCTCGGTCTTCGGACCCTACATCGCAAGAATTAGGATTACATGCTGTGTGTTTACTAGATTTAGGTTCTTTTAATGAAGTGTTTATTAGACATTTATTGCATATAGGATTGTATGAGTCCACGTACATATCGTATGACATAATAATCTATGTAAATAGGCCTGTGGAGGTTCGGGAAGTTAATGACGTCCCATTGTCATATAGATCCGTCTTGGACGGATTAGAAAGAAAATAGGTTAGCGACATGGGATACCAGGGTTCATTGCTTCCTGTTCCGAAATCCCCAACGTTCTCGTAACAAAGGAGTGTATATGGCCTGGGTAACCCATTGATATATATTGCTCCTTTGTGGATTGGCAAGGTTACTCATTGTCCCACGATGTTTGTCAAGTATACACTCTTGACTTAAATTGCATTGTATGATCATGCATATCATCTGCACTTCACTTTATCACTTACTGAGCATTAGGCTCATTAGTTTAGGTCTTGTGATGTAGGTACGAATGAGCAACAGATGAACAGGTGAAGGACAGTTGATGATGGATTTGCACAGGTGGATCTTGTGGCTGGCTGGGCTAGAAAGTGAAAGGAAAAGTATTTGAAAAAGAGTTTTGTAAATTATTTCTTATTCTTAATGTTGTTTTTATTCCGCTGCATTTTATTCAAAGAATGTTATGGCTTTTGAGCGTAAATTGAGAAAAGTGAAAGTAAAGCGATCGGGTTTTAGCGATCGAGTGTTAGTGATCAAAGTAAAGTGATCGGATTTTAGCGATCGAGAGTTAGCGATCGGGTTTTATGAAAGAAAAAAGATTGATGTTTGTATAAAAAGAAAAGTTTTGAATTTTACGTATTTTGAAAATACGGGATGTTACACCGCTCCTTCTAAATTTTGTCTAATTTCCTTTAATTTTGTTAAATCTTCGTTATATATATATTCTAATACTTTATAAAATTTCAACAACTCGTATTTCTATTTAATTCAATAATTACACGAATTTAAATACCCGAGACATTACATCCTCCCCACCTTATTTTAAAATTTGTCCTCAAAATTTTAGTTAGTAAAACAATTCAGGGTATTTTGCTTCCATCTCATTTTTTCTTTCCCAAGTAGCCCCATCAACAGTGTAACACACGACTTTTTATATCGGGGTATTACCAAGGACGTAGTCGGAGTGTTAAGTCTAGGGGTATTTCCTTCATGTTTTCCTCATGTACGAGATGTAAATTAATGATGGAGTGACTAGGACATTATGTTGCGTATTTATGCGTGTCATTTTATGACTTGTATTTATGGGGTAAGTGTTATGGGATGAGAGTTAAGTAGGGGAAAAGGTGAGGAAAGGCTGTTCCGAGCATTTTCGAACTCTTGCGGATGAGTTATATCGTTCCCAAGTGCATTGCGTCACATCCCCGATGCTTAGGACGCACCAGGACGGGAGTTTGCATCCTGATGTGTTTGGAAGTCGACTTTTGGATGCATGCAGACAACTTGCGGACGAGATGTGTCGTCTGCAAGTGCATTGCACGTTGCCCTTAGCCTTGGGATGACTCAAGACTCGATTTTGCATCCTGACATCACTATGTTGTTGAGTTGCGGATGACGTCTGGACGATGCAGACACGGATGACTGAGTCTGGATTGAATTTGTCAGAATCCTGGACAGTTCCAGATGAGTCTGGACGTGGGTGGCCCCATCCGATTTGACTCTGTCCTATTTCTGGACACATTCGGATGCATGCAGACGTCATTTTTCATCCAAATGTCTCCTTCGGACAGTACGGAATGGGTGGGGACGCCATTTCTCGTCCAGAGGTATGATTTTGAATTAGGAGTTTTGCTCTTGCAGACGAATGCTGACGAGACCAGTGTGTCCACACTCGTCCGAAATAGCCCGGACCTACGAATAAAATTAGACGTAAAATGATGGAAAGTGTAGTCTAGCCATTAAATTCAGACAGGAAGCGACTCTCCCCCACCCACCAGCATAGGGTGGTGACCTCTCCCTGCCAACTGACCTCTCCCTCCCCCTGGGTGCCTATGAATTGTCTCCCTCATCCAGGTAATATCTTCTTCCTCCTCTGCCATTCTTTATCAGTCTTCAGCTTCTTTTCCCTTTCGCGAGAGAGAGTCCAGTAGGTGTGAGCCTTCCCTTCTTACGTGTGAGGTCCAGCAAAAGAGAGGGAAATCCGTGTGAGTGTCTAATTAAGTGAAGTGTGGGTTAACTATCAAGAGTTGAGTGTGTTATGTGAGTGAAGTTGGAGAAAGCTGGAGCTTGAGCTATTGTGAGCTGAGGAACTGTGAGCTGGAGTGCTATTTGTGTGTTGAGTTCGTCACTTAGGTAACGAAATAGGGGTGTCTTTGGCCTGTGGAGTCCCTACACCACAAGTAGGGGTGCGTGAGTTGCATTTCCTTGTTGTTTATAGTCTTGTTAATGCTCTGTAGAATTATAGTGTTCTGTGACTTCTTGTTATTACTGCTGTTAGTTAACTGTTAGTTGATGATAAAGTAGAATGCTAGTTCCCTATAAATTCCTCACTGTGATTGCTAGTTGATACTCCCTTGGATGATATTCTGCTAGTATTTCCCTTGTTGACGCTCTGTAGTATTCCCATGGTTGTTGTCTTTGCCCCTTTGTTGTTGATATTCTTGTTAATTGTGTGATTCCTTTACTGCCAAGTGGTCATGTTAGTTGTTAATAATGTTGCTATGAAATATAGGGAATGAAGGACCGTAAGTCTAAGATAGTGAAGAATGAGAAATTAAGACCATGACTCTTGCCCGGAAATATATGTATATGGTTGTTTTACTTGCGGTAGTTACTTGCTGTATTTTGTTAATATTGTCCTGCTGTGTTTAGTTTAAATCTCCCTATGATGAGCATAAACCATCAATTCCTTCATTGTATATATATTGTTCTGTCATTTCATATATTGCCCTACCTTCACCATTGTTTGATATCTATATTATATATTAACTAAACTCCAATGTTAAGCAACTAAATTAGCATGTTAAATTAACTAGCACTTTATCACCAACATAGTAAATCGAAGCATGTAACAAATTGATTAGTCTAAACATGTGAACTAAGGTCTAATTAACTTGTCAAACTAACTAATTAGCGATAATTAATTAGAATATGGTTAGAAAAGTGTTGTTATTTCTTGAGCAAGTAAATTGACTAATAAGTAACTACTAGCATGTTTAACTAATTAACTAGCATGTTAGATTGATTAACTAGCATGTTTAAATTAACTCACAAGCATATTCAATTGGCTAACTAGCATGTGTAAATCAATTAACAGCATGTTAATTAACTAGGGTAATTAACTAAAGTAATTAATTAGTCTTGAGCATGCTAATTAACTAGCATAATTATCTTAACTAGAAATTGAGCATGTTAATCGACTAGAGTAGTTAACTTAATTAGAAATTGAGCATGATAATTCATTAGAATAACTAATTAGAATTATAATCGAAGCCATTACTTGAGCATGTTAACTCACTAGTTGTGTATGTTTAAATTATAAGATTTTGTCTTGATGCATGTCAATTAATTAGAAAAATTACCAACAATTAACTAGACTCAAGCATGTTAACTAACTAACTTAACTAATGAGACTTGAGCATGTATAACTAACTAGTTTAATAACCATAGCGTGTTTAATTAATTAACATGTCAATTCTTCCTTTGGATATTAAATATATTATCTTTTACTGCAATATCATTTATTGTAACTTCTATAATGATGCTTCACTTATTAGAAAAGAATGAGGAAGATGAAAGAAGCATGAGTTAAACGTGAACGAACTAAGGGTTTTATTGAGTAAGTGATAAAAGCTTTTGTTATTGTCTTCTTGGTGTTGCTTATAACCTTGTTTATAATTAATTGTCCTTAGCATGTTATTATCTACTAAACTGAACATGATTAGTTAACCAGGATAAAAGCATGTAATGAACTCTTGAGCACGTTACATTAAATTATGTTTTACTTCATATGCACATCGATTGTTGGTTCTTTTATATTTCCTCTATTATTGTAAGTTACTTATCCAAGCATGCCCCATGTTGTTTAATAAATTCTATAATTGTCTCCTTCATATGCTTTACTTATTGAATGTTCCATGGTTATTACTTGTCCTTTTGTGTGCCATTCCATGTTGGTTGTTACCTTCCATTATATGCATTACTTTCTTGTATATGCGCTTTTAATTTCTGCTATTCAATTACTTTTATTTTAATGCGCACTTCAATTTCTGTTAATGTTACGTTATAAAGCATCATGCATCATATTAGCTTGAGAATGTGTGGTCATG
Organism: Begonia loranthoides; assembly: GCA_022433065.1. NCBI lineage: Eukaryota > Viridiplantae > Streptophyta > Magnoliopsida > Cucurbitales > Begoniaceae > Begonia > Begonia loranthoides. The sequence goes on from CM039483.1 coordinate 9,872,921, forward strand.
CATCATGCTAATAGAAACAAGTAGGGAGTGTCACCTTGGGGGGTACTCGCACAAGCATAAGTGAGGTAACATGTTAAGAAAAGGAAAAAGAAAAGGGAGTTGGGGGCGGATGGGTAGCGGGTCTGGTCTGCAACTAGGCAAAGCCGCCGCCCACCCCCCCCCCCCCCCCCCACCTCATAGGGTACGGGAGTTCTAGTTGCAGGAAAAAGGTTAGATTCGATCCACTACACCATTGCAAGAGAAAACCACCCCAATCTCCAACACGAAGTACGAGTAGCGAAATTAAAGTAAAGTAACAAATGAGTAAACGGCTTAATGAAAGAATTGGTTTGGGTGGCCCCCATTCCAAAAGGACTAAAGAGAGGCATATCACATTACATTAAACTATTTTCCTTACTAAGCCTTTGGGCTTACAGTTTACTTGTGGTGTAGGTATAGGTACTTGTATGCATGAATCAAATGCACGGAATTAGGAATCAATGCGAAAGACGACGAACAAATATTAAAGCAGGGATGAAGGATTTGCACATGAAGGAGCTTGTGGTTTGCCAGACTAAGTGACTAAAAGAGAAAATGGTTTTTCATTAAAGTATATTTAGTTGTTTAGTGTGAGTAGAGCAAAATAAGAGATTTTATAAATGATTTACACTTCCGCAAATGTTTTAAATAAATGATTTTATAACGCTTCCGCTATGTTTTACAAATGATTTTATATCTGTGACATTTAACAGTATACCACGGTTTGCGAAAGGTTAGTAGCGGTCCGATTTAGATGCACTTTGATATTTCCTTCAAAAGAGTTTTGAATACAGAGGGTTTTAGTGGTTTTTAAAAGTTTTAAATTTCTCACATTTTAAGGGATTTACGAAAAACTGGGTTGTTACAAATAGTATGATTTTGCCACAACACCTTGATAAGTGGAATCTTTTTATGTCTCAGTTCCTTAACTCTTGAGTCCAAAATTCATACTAGTCTTTCCTCATAACTTAAATTTGGTAGAAGAATAACATGCTCCTCAGGTTCCACCTAGATTGGATTTTCCAAACATTTTCTTAACATAGACACATGGAATACGTTATTAACTCCATCCATTTTTGTTGGCAGTAGTAATTGATATTCCATCTTTCCAATCCTTTTTGTAACAGGAAACGAACCAACGTACCGTGGACACAACTTACCCTTCTTTCCAAGTTGCATGACTCCTTTAAATGGCGATATTTTGAGAAATACCAAGTCTTCTTCCTCAAATTCTAATTCTCTGTGATGATTATCAGCATAACTTTTCTAGTGACTTTGTGCAACCATCATTCTTTGATGAATAATTGTAACTGATTCCTTAGTTTGTCGTATCATATCTGGTCTGTAGAACTCTGCTTCACTGACCTCATCCTAATGCAAGGGAGATCTACACTTTCGTCCATACAATGCCTCATAAGGCGCCATTCTAATCGTAGCTTGAAAGCTATTGTTGTAGGCAAATTCTACCAATAGCATCATTTTTCCCCATCCAACATGAAATTCCAACACATATGCTCGTAAATGTCCTCTAGTATTTGAATCGTTTGTTTGCTCTGTCCATCAGTTTGAGGATGGAAAGTTGTACTAAACTTTAACTCTGTGCCTATAGCTTTGTTTTAGCTTTTCCAAAACGTTGAGGTAAACCTAGGATCTCGGTCTGATACAATTGATATTGGCACTTCGTGTAGGTGTACAATCTCTTTAACATACAGCCTGACAAATTGATCAATTTTATAAGTCATAGCTACTGGTAAGAAGTGAGAGACCTTGGTTAGCCTATCGACAATCACCCAGATTGCATCATGTCCTCTTATAGTCTTGGGCAGACCCGAGATGAAGTCCATAGTGACATATTCTCATTTCCATTCAGGTATAGGCATTGGTTGTAATATTCCCCCAGGTCTTTGATATTCCGCTTTCACCCGTTGACATACATGACACAAGGCGACATATTGTGCAATATCGTATTTCATTCCATGCAGTAATAATGTGACTTAAGGTCCTTATACATCTTGTTACAGCCAGGGTGGATAAAAAAACTTGAGGAATGAGCTTCCCATAAGATTGCTAATCTTAATTCAAAATTTCCTGATACATACCATCTATCTTTAAATTTCACAATCCCATCGTCTGAGATGAAATAGTATTGGTATTTTTCAAGAATGGGGCTTTGTTTGAATTATTCACACTTTTTATCCTCAATGTGAGTTTCTTTAATCATTTCCAATAACAAAGGCTTCAATGTCAAAGTGGATAAAAGAGTAGTTAACTGTGTAGTAACCAATTGCATGTTCAAACTTCGAATATCCGAGCAGATTTCATCTGGTATTTCTTCATGTACCACGTTCATAATGACCATCTTTCTACTAAGAGCATCAGCCACCACATTCACTTTTCCAGGGTGATACATAATTTCACAATCATAGTCCTTCACCAATTCCAACCACTGCCATTGTCTCATATTCAATTCCTTTTGGGTGAAAATGTACTTTAAACTTTTATGGTCTGAAAAGATTTCACATTTCTGTCCATATAGGTAGTGTCTCCATATTTTAAGAGAAAACACGACCACAACAAGTTCCAAATCATGTGTGGGATAATTTGCCTCGTATGGTTTCAATTGTCTAGAGGCCTATGTAACTACTTTCCTGTTTTGCATAAGTACGACGCCCAACCCATTCTTTGAAGCATCGCAATAAATATAAAAATTACCGTCATCAACGAGCAGGGACAAGACAGAAGCCGAAGTTAGACATCGTTTCAGCTCTTGAAAACTCTTCTCACATTCGTCCGTCCACCAAAACCAAGCATTTTTCTTTGTTAAGCCCGTTAGGAGTAGTGCAATTCTTGAAAATCCATTTATATATCTCCTGTAATACCCCGCCAGACCAAGAAAGCTTATTACTTCCCCCATATTCCTTGCTTGTGACCATTCAACTACCGCCTGAATCTTTGCAGGGTCTACTTCAACACCATGCTTAGAAATTATGTGACCGAGAAAACTCACTTTACTTAACCAGAACTCGCATTTAGAGAACTTCTCATACAACTTATGCCTCGCCAATATAGACAGAGAAATCCTTAAATGCTCTCTATGTTCTTCCTCAGAGCACGAGTAAATTAGTATGTCAACGATAAATACAATGATGAATTTATCTCAGTACTCACTAAAGACCCGGTTCAATAAAACCATGAATGCCGCCGGGGCATTAGTTAATCCAAGCGACATAACCAGGAACTCATAGTGTCCATATTTCGTCCTGAATGCTGTTTTAGGAATGCCATCAGGCTTAACCTTCAACTGATAATATCCTGATTAGAGGTCGATCTTCAAAAAGACACAAGCTCCTTGCAATTGGTTGAACAGATCGTCAATTCTTGGAAGAGGGTATCGGTTCTTAATAGTTACTTTATTTAACTCGCGATAATCGATACACATCCTTATCGACCCATCCTTCTTCTTTACAAACAGCACCGATGCTCCCCACGGTGAAAAGCTGGGATGAATGAATCCATTGTTAATTAACTCCTCAAGTTGGACCTTCAATTCTCTTAATTCTGATGGGGCCATTATGTATGGATTCTTTGAAATTTCTTCTGTTCCAGGGTGAAGGTCAATCACAAATTCAATTTCACAATCTAGAAGTAATCTAGGAAGTTGGTCAAGAAAGACATCCAAAAAATCTTGAGCGATAAGAATTTCCTCCATATTTGTTTTTGATGCTACCGTTGTGTCAATACGTTAATGAGAAACCCTTCATCTCCATTTCTCATTAATTGGTCAGCCTTAAGTGCAGAGATCATAATCAATCTGTCTTTTTCCTTGACTCCAACAAACATATGTTGTTCACCATCAAGGGAGGAAAACAATACTTCTCTTCTTCTACAATTAATTATTGCTTGATGTTGGGATAACCAGTAAATACTCAAGATAATGTCATATCCCTTCATGTCCATGACAATCAGATCGACATGGAAAGTTTGATTGTTCATTTTTATGGCATAAGCCCTTAGGATTTCATTGGTAATCAAGTATTCCCTGGAGAGCAGGAGGACAGGCTTATTACTTTTTCTAATTCAGGGGAACAATTTATCATTGTACTAAATCTCTTCGAAATTAAGGAATAACCGAAATTGAATAAAAGATACGCTGCTATACCATTAACGTAAATCGTTCCTGACATAAATAATTTGACATGACATTATTAACCACTCATCATTCCTAGAACTCATATATATCGACTTCAATCATAAGCATACTTAACACCACAGCAGTCCAGTCCTCCCTTGCCATTTCATCCATTTATACATCAGGTGCCTCCTGACCATATAGGGAAAAGACTCTTGGTGTCACGCCACCGGATTCACCAACTCCTGCTGGGAAAAATCTTGCAATACGCCCAGATTCCCCACACTTAACTCCGACCACTACCCACTCTACATTCCCCAAAATGGTTCTTCTTGCACTTTGAACATTGGTTAAATTGTTGGGTCCTCATATTAGGTGGGGCAGTGTTTGTCATATTCATTGGACGTTTATCCTTCATCTGTTGTACTTCATGTTCTGAAGTCCTTTTTGTCCCTTTTTTTTATCATGGGTCCACCCTTTTGTTGTTGATTAACAGTATTCTTCCAAAATTTCTGATTCACCTCACGATGTTGAGCCACCATTAACTCAGCATCCTCAACTTCTAATGCCTTTGCCACAATCTTTGAATAAGGGATGCCTTGAGTACCACTGAGAATCTCTACTCTTAGTCCATGGCCAAACTGATGGACCTTATGTAACATCCCAATTATTCTTTCAATTTAAAACTTAAGATTTTTTAAAACTTTTTCTTTTAAATTACAGCAGAAGACTTTTCATCTAAAAATAAACTTGAATAAGAAGTGCATAAATAAACTCTTTTTCGTTAAACTATTTATTACTTAAAACATATCATACAGTAAAACTTTAAAACATTGCAACAACAGAAGACTTGTATTTCTAATACTTAAAGAATTAAACATCATTTGAAAACCTCCTTTATGTAACAAAATACCATAACAAAAGTTCACTTTTCCAAAACGTTATTGCCAAACATTACATTTCTTCTTTAAACCTTTTTAGCCTAACCAGCCGCCAAGCCCACAACGCATAAATGCCTCATCAACTGCTACTATCTTTGATCCTTTGCATACCTACATTACAGGACCTAACTATGAGCCTAACGCTCAGTACGTAGTATAAAAGTAAAAAGTGCTCATACAATACTATTCAAACACATACAGTTTTCAATTTTGTATATCTATCTTTTACCGTTGCATTTTCCTTTCACTGTTTAGTATTCCTTTATCTATTTTTCCTTTAAACATCTCTTTGAGTGACAGCAACCTCTTTAGTTTCTGAACTCACTCACCAGTTGGATGCGAGCAACCTCTTCAGTCTCCGAACTCACCCATACGATTTCACCTCCAGCAAGCAGCTACGACATCAACCATAAGCTCTGCTAGCATTTGTACACATCAACGTACAACAATCGGTTCCGACATCAATTGAGAACGCACTAGCAGCCATACACATCAATGCTAATGGCCTCACTTACCATTACATGGTCTGTTTTGACATCAATCAAGAACAAACACTTCGTATTCTTTTACATAATTGTCTTTTACTGTTATTTATTCTGTGACTTGTTCCCATGTGAGAGCAACCTCTCAACTCTCCAAACTCACGTAGAAACTATTCCTTTACGTTTACATTTATTTGTAATTCATTTACGTTTGTACTTTTGTGTGCATTTGGAATAATGATGCAAGCATACAATTCTATTTATCGTGTCTATTATCGTAACCTCATAATGTACACCATATCCTAATTAAAGAACCGAACTTAAATCTAATAAACACACAAGCAATCATTCAACAGTACGCTTGCTATATAACATAAGTTATGAAGTAAATAAACAAACATCAAACAAACACCCCTTAATTCCCGTGATGTAGGCCCTTTCGGACAAAACACATGCAGTATTACGTACCTAGAGTCCTTAGCTTTAATAAATTACCACTAAAAATTATCCTTCTCGAAACCTGAAGCATCCGATAACTTAAACCCAGAGAATTAATCTCCAATTACTGAACTTCATAGACCACTTCATTCTCCAACATTCCTTCACAGCCGTTTCACCACTGTGTTGTTTCCTTCAAACTTCTTCCATTCAATAAAATTACAAACTCTTCATTCTCGTTACTTCCTTCTAAAAATAGAGAAGTGCATCGTAAGCCACCTCAAACCTTCACTTTCTCATGTTCAGTCTCTTCTCCTGGACTCTCACAAACATTATAGACTCATCAAGAAGCAAAACTCCTCTCAACAAATTGACAGAGCTCCCGCAGTGTTTTCCTTCACTCCCTCTCAAACTTCACTACCATTATCACCATTTATAGGCAATATCCTACGTCTCTTCATGTTCATAAGGGCAAACGTTGGCGTCATGTAATGATCATACACGTTTAACATCGATTTGTTTCATCTTCAGACGCGTATAATGCAAACCATAAGCTTCCAGCGACATTTTTCAGCTTCTAGGTGACATTTAATTTGGCGGTTGATTGATTCCAAACCATGATTGTCCGTCATGCTCATTTGATTAGTCACAAACCAACTTTTTAACACACCGTTCTACCGGTGTTCATGGGAGACCAACCGCCATTCATTTTGGACCACTCGCCACTCAAAAATTAGTGAATGTGTACATATATTCATATATATTTATATTCCCATTAATTTATATATATATATATAATCTTATAACCTCAGTATTAACTACTAAAATTACTTCTCTTAATTCTAACTATCATCTCCCAACTCTCTAATTTATTCATGTGTTACATAAACAAACCTCATATCCAAAACTAGTACTAGATTCAATATACTCTTAATTCCAATTTCTAATATCTTCCATTAGATTTCATCTTCTCCAAACCAATATGCACTAATTCCATATATATATTTGAACATCATCTAAACCAAATTATACTATATATTCCACTATTCTTCCTTTACCTTTGCCCAAGTTAAATTCCAATAACTGATAAAAACCTTATTATTCTCAAGCTCTTAGTCCATACAATATCCAAATAACATCAAAATATATTTTCTCTTGCTAATTTCACTACAAATCGATCTAGTTCACATTGTCCTCTATAACTCTAAACACCATCACAAAATTCTCCATAACCTTAATCATTTTCCTAAACAAAATATGGACATACTTCAAGCCTCATAATTCACTTTATCCAAACATGTTACACTTGACCCACATCCTAAATTGTCTAATTTAACTCCTAATATCCCAAAATCATCACATAAGCCTTGTGCTTAGCTCAATGAAAATTCAGAATATTACATCCATCCCCCCTTATATAAATTTTGTCCTCAAAATTTGTCTTTACTCTTTCTCTAAATAGTAATTCTATTCTTTACTAACATTGCATAAAATTACTTCTCCGTAGATTACTCAATCACCAACCGATAAGAAAATCACACAATAATTATTATTTATAATGTAGCAATTACACAAACAATTCCTTGACGCACAAACAAAGATTTACACTTATATAGTTCAGTCCTTGCTTTCAACTTATTCTACACCATTGGACATTTTCTAGCAAAATGACCAACCTTGCCACACCTAAAACATTAACCAGAACAAGCCATGGACTCCCCCTTATAACTTTTCTTACACTTCGGGCATTGATTGACTCATGAATTCTCAGCATTTCTCATTTCCTTGTAATTCACTTCCAATAAGGGTTCTCTTTGATCATTTTATCTCCTGTTGTTCCCCCATTAGTTGTTGATATTGCATTTCCATCCCCACATTTCTACTGAGCTCATTAATTTCCACGACTTGAAATTCTGCATCCTTAACTTCGAGGGCTTTAGCTACAATGTCTGTATAAGGTATCCCTTGAGTACCCAAAATCTTTACGCCTCGATAAATTTCCAACTTGAATCCCTTAACAAATTGGTGAACCTTGTGTTCATTATCGCTTACTAAATGAGATGCAAACCGTGACAATGCTTCAAACTTGCGCACATACTCTGAAATTGTTCCTTCCTAACGAAGCTTGGTAAACTCTATCAACTTACTCATCCTTGTAGTGCGGTTAAAGTACTTGTCGTCGAAGATTTCCTTAAATTTTTTCCACTCCATATTCTCCACACTATGCACTGCCTTCATGGAATCCCACCAAAATTGAGCATCCTTCTTCCGCATGAACACAACACAACTAATTTTTTCTTGTTCTTCAATATTCGCATACTCGAACATGCTCTCTATCATTCGAATCCATTCCTCTGCACCCGCTGGACTGAGATATTGCCTTCAAAGTATGGCGGCTTCAACCTTCAAAACCTCTAACATCCTAATTCTCCAAGAGCCATCAGTTGTTGGTTTTTTTGTTCTTCTAATTCCCTACTCTGTTCCATGAACTGAATATGGCATTCCAACACTTCTGTCAATCTACCGATCATTGCATCTCTTGGATCAGCATTCAGACTTGCTTCCCTCTCCATGTTGTTTCTACCATTTAACCCGATAATTTAATTATTTCCTAATTAATTTTGTGATTACTTCATAAAAGGGTAATAATTACTTTCAATATGATATACTTATCTATCTATCCTATTCATAAGATTTTTAAATTTTATTTATCGTTCTTCCCTGTTTCCCCTTATCATTCTATTTTTCTTATAATAGAGTTGTACTAGTTGTTTCATAGCATAATATGTCCTATGGAATTATATCAAGAAACACTTTGACTTATTACATTCTTTCTACTAGCCTATAGTCAAGACAACCTATAAACTATGTATAGCACACAACCTCTAATCTATGTTTAACACAAATAACAAAGTCTATTAGCTTATAAGGTAAAGTAAGATACTTACAGTCAATGAAGTATTTCTACGTTGTGACTTTTTCTGGTAGGCAGTATACATAACCGATTTTAAAACACTAGGATCTGATACCATTTGTAACATCCCAGTTATTCTTTGAATTTAATACTCATGATTTTTGAAAAAAATTTCTTTTAAATCACAGCGGAAGACTTTTCATTTAAAAATAAACTTAAATAAGAAGTGCATAAATAAACTCTGTTTTGTTAAACTATTTATTACTTAAAACATATCATACTATAAAACTTTAAAATATTGCAACAGTGGAAGACTTGTATTTATAAAACTTAAAGAATTAAACATCATTTGAAAACCTCCTTTATGTAAAGAAATACCATAACAAAAGTTCACTTTTCAAAAACGTTATTGTCAAACATTACATTTCTTCTTTGAACCTTTTAAGCCTAACCAGTCGCCAAGCCCGCAACGTACAAATACCTCATCAACTGCAACTATCTTTGAACCTTTGCATACCTACATCACAAGACCAAACTATGAGCTTAACACACAGTACATAGTATAAAAGTAAAACGTGTTCATACAATACTATTCAAACACATACAGTTTTCTATTTTGTTTATCTGTCTTTTACCGTTCCATTTTCCTTTCATTGTTTAGTTTTCCTTTATTTGTTTTTCCTTTAAACATCTCTTTGAGTGAGAGCAACCTCTTTAATTTCTGAACTCACTCACCTGTTGGATGAGAGCAACCTATTCAGTCTCCGAACTCATCCAAACAAGTTCACCTCCAGTAAACAGCTACGGCATCAACCGAAAGCTATGGTAGCGTTTGTGTACATCAATGTACAACAATCGATTCCGACATCAATCGAGAACACACTAGCAGCCATGTACATCAACACTAATGGCCTCACTTACCATTAGCTGGTCTGTTTCGACACAAACACTTCGTATTCTTTTACTTAATTATCTTTTACTGTTATTTATTCTGTGACTTGTTCTCACGTCAAAGCAACCTCTCAAGTCTCCGAACTCACGTAGAAACTATTCCTTTATGTTTACGCTTATTTGTAATTCATTTACGTTTGTATTTTCGTGTGCATTAGGAACAATGATGCAAGCATACAATTCTATCTATCGTGTCTATTATCGTAACCTCATAATGTGCACCATATCCTAATTAAAGAATCAAACTTAAATCTAATAAACACATAAGCAATCACTGAACGGTACGTTTTCAATATAACATAAGCTATGCATTAAATAAACAAACATCAAACAATCACCCCCTAATTCTCGTGATGTAGGCCCTTTCAGATAAAACACATGTAGTACTACATACCTGAAGTCCTTAGCTTTAATGGGTTACCACTAAAAATTATCCTTCTCGAAACCTGAAGCATCCGATAACTTAAACACAGAGAATTAATCTCCGATTACTAAACTTTATAGACCATTTCATTCTCCAACATTCCTTCATAGCCATTTCACCACTGTGTTTTTTCCTTCAGACTTCTACCATTCAATAAAATCATAAACTCTTCATTCTCGTCACTTTCTTCCAAAAACAGATAAGTGCATTGCAACCCACCTCAAACCTTCACTCTCTCAAGCTTAGTCTCTTCTCCTCGACTCTCACAAACATTATAAGCTTCTCATCAAGAAGCAAAACTTCTCTCAACAAATCGGCAGAGCTCCCGCAGTGTTTTCCTTCACTCCCACTCAAACTTCACTGCCATTATCACCATTTATAGGCAATATGCTACGTCGCTTCATGTTCGTAAGGCCAAACGTTGGCGTCCTTTAATGTTCATACGCGTTTAACATCGATCTATTTCATCTTTAGACATGTATAACACAGACCAGAAGCTTCCAGCGATGTTTTTCAGCTTCTAGGTGACATTTAATTTGGCAGTTGATTGATTCCAAACCATGATCGACCGTCATGCTCATTTGATTAGTCACAAACCCACTTTTTAACACATCGGTCGACCGGTGTTCATGGGAGACCAACCACAATTCATTTTTTACCATCCGCCACTCAAAAATCAGTAAATGTGTACATATATTCATATATATTTATATTCCCATTAATTTATATATATATTTATAATCTTATAACCTCATTATTAACTACTAATATTACTTCTCTTAATTCTAACTATATCTCCTAACCTCCAATTTATTCATGTGTTACATAAACAAACCTTATATCCAAAACTAGTACTAGATTCAATATACTCTTAATTGCAATTTCTATTATCTTCCATCAGATTTCATCTTCTCCAACCAATATGCACTAATTTCATATATATATTTGGACATCATCTAAATCAAATTATACTATATATTCCACTATTCTTCCTTTACCTTTACCCAAGTTAAATTCCAATAACTGATAAGAACTTTATTATTCTCAAGCTCTTAGTCCATACAATATCCAAATAACATCAAAATATATTTTCTCTTGCTAATTCCACTACAAATCGATCTAATTCACATTTTCTTCTATAACTCTAAATTCCATCACAAAATTCTCTATAACCTTAATCATTTTCCTAAACTAAATATGGACATAACTCAGGCATCGTAATTCACTTTATCCAAACATGTTTCACTTGAGCAACATCCTAAATTTTCCAATTTAACTCCTAACATCCCAAAATCATCACACAAGCCTTGTGCTTGGCTCAACAAAATTCAAGATATTACACCTTGTGTTCATTGTTTGCCACCAGGTGAGATGTAAACTGAGAGAGTGCTTCCAACTTCCTCACATACTCAGATATAGTTCCAGTTTGGCGCAATAGGACAAACTCCAATTACTTCTTCGATCGAACAGTCTGGCTGAAGTATTTCTCGTAGAAGATCTCTTTAAATTGATCCCATGTTAATGCTCATATATCCCGCGCCGCTTTAACAGTATCCCACAAGAAACTCGTATCCTGGATTAGCAGGCACGCAGCACACGAAACCTTCTCAATTTCTCCAATCCTTACGTATTTGAACATATCCTCAATTGACCGAATCCACTCCTCACCACAAACGGCATCAGCTATAGTCCCATTGAAACAAGAAGGTTTAAGTTTCCTAAACTTCTCCCAACTAGCTTCAACTGGAACCACCAATTGACGTTGATTCTCTTTCTCATTCCCCCTTTTAGCTAGGCATTCCATAATTGTTGTCAGGCGATCCAAAACATCATTTCTGCCATCGCGTGGAGCATTATTCTCTTGACCAATAATATTCTCATATCCATAGCTCCATTTCTACCATTATGTTTATCGTTCACAATATTGCTTGAACGTTTCATTTGGTTCTTCTTACCATTCTATTATACTACAATAATTTTGTTTTTGTCCAATATTAGCTACATCAAAATGCTAACTTTTGTCGTAGGGAATGTACATTAGGAAGCATTTAGGTTCATTAGGCAACAATGGGTACTTATATTTTATTATTTTATAGTTAATGTTCCTAATTAAACCTTAAGCTAATTATTCTAGGAAAGACTTAATTAATTATCTATCACACAATATTTATATCAAGAATGTTAATAAACTAAGTAACTGCAAGCAATTTATATTAACACATCAATTCTACTATAACAGAACAATTCATACTTAGCGCAATAAAGTAAGATAATAAAGCACTAACAGTTGAAGAAATATGTCGCGACCAATCTTGTGTTACCAGCAGTCTACAGAACCGCATTCGACTCGGTTATGCTCTGATACCGTAATTGTAACATCCCATTTCTATTTATGAATTTTTTGTAAAATTTTGAATATTTTAAAATTTCATTTAAAATATACTTAATTGAAAAAAAACAGAGTACGTTACGCAGAATAAAAACATTAAACTCTTTTACTACAATAACATAAATAAACACTTGAAATTCATAACAAAGTCTTTATGCATTTAAAATAACTTTTATTCATTTAGGGCCATAACCCCAGAGGTCGTTTTGTGTATGGAAACACAAGCTTGTATCACATCATACTCCCTCAACGTTCACTTCAATCGGCTCACCATCCATACCTACATCACAGGAGAAATAATGAGCTATTTCCCAGTAAGGAATATAAAATGAAATGCAACTTTAACCTCTATGACAACTCTACATGATTAAGCCTGATACATTTGTAAGCTAGGTGAGAGCAACCTCTTTAGTCTCCAAACTCACCACCTGGATTCGTTTTTACATGAGAGCAACCTCTTCAGTCTCCGAACTCAGTAAAAACAAACCCACCTACATTTACATTCATTACCATTTGGGTGACAGCAACCTCTTTGGTCTCCGAACTCACCACTCGTTGAGTAAGAGCAACCTCTTCAGTCTCCAAACTTACTCAAATGAGTTGTTCCCTACGCGTGAGCAACCTCTTAAGTCTCCGAACCCACGTAGAAAACACCGTTATTATCTTCATTATTAGCCCATGAAATGCATGATGTACATCCTATTAAGATATCTATATGAATGTCACACACAACAGTTCATATATTGCAAACAATATCACAAATAATTAGCGAACAATGATCATCACCATGCTTTAACTATAACTTAGCACTAAACATATTTCTACAACTATTTATTTAGAGCATATACTATTACACAATATTGTTATTCTAATTTTTTCTATAATCATATTATACACCCAGACATCATTATTCATAGTCTAACATAACTAATAAATTTTCTATTTATTTTAATTCATGTCGGGGTTATCTGTAACATCATGTAACCTTTTTCATATAAAATTTTTCTTTTCTTTAAAATTATTGCAAAACCATTGCGTAATAAAAAAACTAGAGTAATAAACAACAAAATTCTTAATCTTATAAAACATATAATGGAAGTCTTTTACAAGTAAATACCATAAACTCATTTTTTAAATAAACATTTGATTAAATAAATTAACTTAAAATATTTATTTGAAGTCATAAAATATTAAAAGCCTTTAAAACATTTATTTCATCTTCGTGAGCCATAACCAAAGTCAATGTCGCCAACAGTACAAACGTCCACATAGCAACACTCTATCAGCTACGTCCATCAACAACTTTATCCATCTGTTGGCTCCATACCTACACCAACGGGACCTAACTATGAGTCTAATGTTCAATATGTGGTATAAACGTAAAACATGAAATTCACATACAATTTCTATAGCATCATATAAGGTTTTTTGTTTTGTTTCTCTTTTAATGTTCATGTCTTTCATCGTTATTTCATTTTTGCTTATATGCCGAGCGTATCAAACCGGACCATACAAACCTTCGTTTACTGTTTCTGTCTTTTACTGTTTATGTGCTGGATATAACAAACTGGACCACATAAACATCTGTCGGGCGTGACAAACCAGACCACGGTTGTTATCTTTGGTTTCTATGTCATGCGTGACTAACTGACCCACAAAAACAACTTAATTACGTATCTTACTATTTTCATTTTGTTGTCTCATACTTTTTCAATCTTTTATTGATTATGTGTCGGGCATGACAAACTGGATCACATAAACATCTGTGCTAGGCATGACAAACTGGACCACAGCTATTATCTTTCGTTTCTGTGCCGGGCATGACTAACTGGCCCACAGAAATAGCTATTTTGTTTATTAGAATTTCAAGTCTTAACATTGTTGTGCACATACAATCATATCTAATGTGTTCCTTAGTCGTATCCTTAAAACGTGATCCATCCTATCTAAGGAACTAAACTTAAATATAATAAACATGCAAGCGAATAACATACGTTTTCATACAATAACATAACTTGTGCATTTAGTAAACAAACATCAAACAAAACCCTAATTTCCCATGATGTAGGTCCTTTCGAACAAAGCACATGCAGTAGCACGTACCTGAAATCCTTAGCTTTAATGGTTTAACACTTTAAGTTTCCTTCACAAAACCTATCATTATTAACATATATAGCTGTTAATAATTTATCTCCAATAATAAAGTCTCCTTGCATCAACTAACATGGATAACTTCCTATTATGTCCAATTTATCAAATAACCTTATTTTCCAATAATCACTTTATCCAACAATGATAAACCTTAATCCAATAATTATTCCAATCTTATCCACGCCAATATACTTCACATGATATTAATAACAACCTAAACCAATAATCATATATTCCCATGAATATATAATTATTAATTAATAATACATTCTTGTAATAATTACACCAATATTTCCCTCTTGATACCAATGGTCAACAATACTTAAACTTCAATCATCAACCCTTTTAGTTTGCCGAGAACAATCGTCCAACAGATAGTATACCACTTTCATCCTAATTATACAATAGAGTACAAACTAAAATAATCCAATACCTGGACTTTAGTTTCCTTACAATATCCACTTGTCTTTGCAACTTCTCATCTTCACCAAGCTTACAAGATTTCACTCAGTTCTCCCACACTAAACTGATTCTCGCTGTCTGCATCCAAGGCATATCCTCCACCCAAACCATGCAACTCCACGGTTACCTCATTGTCATTCACAGACTTAAATTTCTTCACTACATCACACACAAACTTACACTATCTCTCAACATTTCGGCAGAGTAACCCTACTCATTGTCTTCTCGTCCTTCATGCTACCACACTTTCTATTTATAGACCATTTTCCAACGTCTCTCCGAGTGAAGATAGAAAGCCAAGGGATGAAGCTTCATCAATGTCCAGCAACCTTCAATTTCCAAACACGTAAAACGTTTGCCCGTTCATCTTCAGACGTGTTCAATGCCATTTCCAGCGATGCATTGTCATTAACAAGCGACCCATTGATGACCAAACGCATGCAATGTCATTCCCTTTGATTCTCAGACATTCAGACAATGTTTTGCTTCATCTCTCGTCAGTTAAAACACTCAAGAATAATCATCAATAAATGGCAGATGATCACGCTGGTTGATCACCTCCAAGTCGACCGACCGCCCAAAAATCATTCAAAATCTATCTATCTGCACACAGGTCGATTGCACCTTGCCGATCGGCTGCCCTGATCGACCGCCGTCTCCAACATTTGATTTTCAACAAATCCTCCAGATTATTTCATTACCCCATGCAATTAACATGACAATAAATAAATAAATATATATATATATATATATTCCCCATATACTTGTCATTAATCACTTAAATCTCACTTTTCCAAATATCCAAAACTCAACCTATACTATATCTTTCACCATTCCTTCTTCACCTTATCTTTCATTAAATCCAATATTCCTAAAATAATATATATCCCATACTTTCAACCTTATAATATCAAAACGTGTCCAAATATATTTTCTCTTAATATTCCCATTGACCATAAACCAATTGATATTAACCAATCTAACTCCAATTGACTTTAATTCTTTTCCTAAGCTAATTGTGAACATAACGGGGTATATAATTCACTTATTCCAAACGATTTTCTCTTGACCAATATCTTTACTTGTCCAACTTAGCTCCTATCATTCCAAAGTTATCACTTAAGCTATACCTTCAACTCAACGAAAATTCGGGATTATCAATCTAAACAAAATGTCTATTAACAATTTATCAACAATAGAAACTAACCTATTTAACCTCTATATTTATCCCAAATAATATTATAATTTAATAACAAATAATAGGGAATTAACTATGAAAACTAATCTGCATCTATATCTCTAATTAACATCTAACAAACTTTCTCCTGCAGTTTGGTTTTCTAAACTTAAAACATAGCAATGACAATTTATCCTTACTTATCATCATGTAGAGGACATAAAAATATCAGGAGTCTTTTCAAAATATCAACCTATTAATGTTAGTGAAGAATAACAAAGAATAATCAATAATAAAAATTCTACAGAGAGCACCAACATGCAAACCCACTTCTCCTTCCCTACTGTCCATTAACCTTTTAACTCATTTTTATCATAATCATTTAGCAAATTATCGATAGAAGCCATACGAACAAAGGTCTATCATCTAAGCATAACTAATACAGTGAACTTCATCAACAAAAAGATGCAGAGACAATCCTTATCAATAACTCTATCATAGAAGCAAACTATCCAGAGAACAAACAATGAAACAACACTGCGTAAAACAGCAAAACACACAAACATCCTACTCCAGCAATGTAGGTCCTCAAGGAAAAATCACACAATATTCCTTATCTTGTGTGTTTCCCCTCTTCACTTTCCTCAATCCAGATTCCTCATTGTGGCAGCAATCCTTCACTGGAGTTCTCTCTCTCTCTCTCTCTCTCTCTCTCTCCTTCTTCCCAATTTTTCCCAGGAAAAACTTTACCTCACGTCCTATTTATACACACTTTAAACGACTCTCCACTCACTCCTTGAATACAAAATGTTGGGGAAGATGTTGGACGACACTTGAATGCCAAAGGTCGAGCATTCAGTGTTTCAGGCGACCGAATATCGTTTCCAGATGTTGAAAATTTATAGTGGGTGATCAATTTAATTGAAGGATGATCGACCCCCATTATATTGAACATCTGCCAAAATTGGCTTCCATCAACACCGATTGATCTCACCTATCGATTGCCCAGGATGTGATCAACTGCTGAGATTGACGGCCCAGTCCTTCTAAATTTCGTTTAATTTCGTTAAATCTTCATTATATATATATATATATATTCTAATACTTTATAAAATGTCAACAACTCGTATTTTTGCTTAATTCAATAATTACACGAATTTAAATACCTGGAACATTACACGATGATTTCCATAAAAATAGTTTTGATAATATCTTTGAGTATGTGGGGCCATAGATTAATACATTTATGGAATCTTGAGTGACTTTTTCCTTGACTTTGCTTATTAGGAATGCAACAAACACTTTCCTTATGAGTGATTTTCGACTTCCATGAGTTGTCATGCCAAGCTTGCCCTTTTGGAAACAAAATGTTTGAGTTGAAGTATTGGCCACTAACTTCCTCTTTTCTTTTTTTGTGATTGATCATATAAGGAAAATAATCCAGCAACTTATTTTTAGACAATAATCCAAAATTAGGCAAGTAGTTTTTGAAACCATGAAATAAGCAATTACCAAGCTTGATAAAATCTTCATCACCTTTATTTCCATAAAACTTTGTATCAAATTAAAATTTCCTCAAGATGTCGCATGTTCCATTAATCCTAAAATAGCAATCAAATTGAACACCAAAATTCCTTAATCCAATATGCAAAATCATTAATGAACTTTCATCAAAATTTAAGAGAATCACTTTGCCATCACAAATGCCATAACCAAATGTTATCCCAATAACGTAAGAATCTTCAATCCATCCAACTTTAAAAATCCACGTAATCAATTTTTTCAATGGGGCATACCTCTTTGCTTTAAGCATAGTAGTTTCAAACCGATTTTCCTTTAATGTTCCATATTCCATAATTGAGCATGAATTTGAATGCTTATCATGCGTGCGCCACTTGTCATAAAGCCTTGGTATTTCCAAAAACAGGCGGCTTGTACTCTTCATATCACCCAACAAGATATTAGTAAAACTTCCATAAGAAAAATCAACCAAAGTTGTATTTACCGTAATGTCCTCTTTAGTTTCGGTAACTTGCTCTTCTTGACAATCTTCCTCTTCTGATTATGGCTCCAAAGGTAGTAATGGCCCTTCTTCGGCATAAATAACTTCTTCCACAACTTGATTAAGAGTATCCTCTAATACCTCCTCATGGTCTTGTGCTTGTAAAGTAGGGGTGCTCAATATTTTTGCTTCAAGTCGTTGTAACAAGGCACTAATGTTAGCAAGTTGAGCTTGTTGACTTTCAAAAGAATTTTCATACCTTGGGAGTGGTGGTGGTAAGGGTGGGGCCAAATTTTCTCCTTAAGAATTTCCTCATTAAGTACCACATGTGGATGCCTTCTTTTCTATTCATCCACCGATCACATATCAAATCATCCCACCAAGAACAAACACTCCCTCTAAATCTTGAAATAGCAAAACTTACAATGATCTCTTCCAAAAAATTGGAACCTTGAATGGCCTCTTCGATCTCTGCTTCCCAAGCCAAGTGATCTTCTTCATATCCCCTAAATGTAGGGATGCATGATTGTAACTTCTCCTCGTCTGAAAGATAGTTCCATAAGTAGTTTTGTCTCCTCGTCATTGTGTAAAAAAAATATCATGACTTAGTAGGACATTTTAGCTCTAATACTAAATGATGCACCAGCGGAAGAGGTAAAGAAATAACCTGTAAAATATGTCGTTGAGGTGTGGTTATAAGTGTTGAAGAAGGAAGAATGTTGGAGAAATAAGGTGGGCAGCTCCTAGAGGAAACGGTTGACCTCACTTTGGACAGAGACAAAAATAAGTCATCCTAATTGAATTTCCCCAACTTGTGGTCGACCCTTTTCCTTCTTTCCTTAAATTTCTACAATTTCAATTAAGGAAAGTGAGCTTTGAACGCGAGTAACTTCTTCGTCCGAGATCCTTTAGAGCTGCAATTTGGACCACTTCTTCTTGGATGGAATAGGAAAATAACCCTTCAATAATTTTAGAAATATCCTTCAAGAATTGTGAGATATACTGAAAATAAGATAAGTGGTCATAAATAGAAAGTAGGACAGCTTGCAATTCTCTTTTGTTGACTTTGCGGATGGAGACTTGATGGATGGTTGGACACCACTTCACACAACCTTTTCCTAAAGAGTAGGGCTGCGGATGCCACTCAAGAAAGCTCACTGAAGCCTAAGTGAACTCCGTCTTGTGATATAACTCACACAAGAGGAACTATGGATGTAACTCACCAAAGTGTTTAAAAAGGGAATCTCTTCCAATTTCGAAATAGCAAAAACTATTTTGTTTTTAAACTTCAATCGTCTTAAACATAAGCATTAGGTGGCTTTATATAGCCTTTTACAAAGCATAAAATAATAATAAAACTAATTAAGCAATAATAACCCTAATCAGTTAATAGAATAAGTTGTCCAATTTTTTACTTAGTAGAAATTAGGTTAATTAACTAAAAGATTATTTAATTAATATCTTTCTTTTTTTCTTCTCTAAGTTTGGAGGTCTTTTGGCAGCTATTCATTGTTGAAATCATCCACTTGGATGGTTTCTATATCTTGATTTTCCTTGCTCTCCAAGTTTGGACAATTGGATTTTCCTTAACTTTTACTCTCTGTTCCATAAGCCTTTGAGATAGGAAATGAACTCTGAATTTAATATTCCAACTCATTCTAGCAAGCTTAGGTAGTCAGCTACAATTTTCATAAAGCACGCTTTTGAAATGATGTCGTTTTGAATGCCAAAATAGTCAAATACTCGTTGAAGGTCAAAAGAAAGATAGTTTTGGGAAAGTCTTTCTATTTCTCTTTCATTGCTCTTGAACTACCACCTATGCTTAACATTGAATCTTTCCATAATATTATTTACAAATTAATTAATAATAAAATGAACTTGTAGTCTATCATTAAGTTTTTAGTGAAAATATTTTAGTGATTGACTTGTCAGATCACAAAGTATGTTAGTTGATTTGTTAATTTTTTTAATGGGTTGAAATTTTAAAAAGTCTCTTCTAAATCTGTATTTTACCACTTTTTTCTCTTTTTCTCTCTAGTTTACCACTTTGTTGAACAATTTATTGGCTCTAATAGTTTCTTTTGGGCATTGAAAACCTATTTATTTTTTACGACGAACAAGTGATCAAACCTTCAACACAAGAAAGGTTCACCTTTTAACTCTTCTCACAAAAGGAAGCATCTGTTATGACAAAATTGATTGTAAAACGTCAGTTGTCCTCCTTCTATCTGTTCCTCCGTTTCCCACATGATCTGTCTTTTAACTCTCGTTCTCTCTCTCTTTCTCTCTCTAATCCCATTTATTTCTTATATATGTGGTCCTCTCATGAAAGCATAGTTCTTCTACTAAGAAACCCCCATCTCCTATCTTCCAAACCAATACTGTTTCTTCAATTATTCTCACTTCGTCAAACTTTCACACGTTCGTTTGTCAGATTCTACCTATTTATTGCCCAAATGGACTAAACTGATTTTGTCATTCCATTTTTCAGAATGAACACCCACGAGAAAAAAGAGTCTGCAAAAGAAAGCAAATTCCTCTGTTTTCTGAGAGCACCCTTCGAGTATCTGATCAAAGCAAGAGATTTTTATATCAAGAGCATGACCGAATGTTCTGGAAAACTCGATTACGCTATGGCTCTAGGCTGCCCCATCGGACAGGTCTCCACTATCTTGCCGAAAAGTTACAGCGTCAGCTCGGCCAAATCCAGCCGAAGTGATGAAGATTACAGCGACCTCATAAGGGTTGCTTCTGCGCGGAGATGCGGTACTAAGTCTGTTAATCAGGGTGTTCTCCAAAGGCAGAAAGTCAGAAAATCTCCGGCGAGAGGAATCGTCGGCGTCTCCAGGAGTTTCAGTGTCGGAATCGGAAGGATTGATGAAGAGAAATCATGTGAGTTTGGAGAGGATGAGAAGGTGAAAACTGACGTATGTCAAAGAAGCGGAAGCTACGCCGTCTCTCGGAGCGGATACTGAACAGCAGATTATTTTCTTGATTAATTACTACTTTTTTATCCATTATTTTCTGGGTTTTTCTTGATTAAATACTACTTTTTTTTATCGATTATCTTCTGGGTTTCTCTAATTAATCTGCTGTTTTCTTGTTTTCTGCAATTACCATAATATCTGAACAAATATTTTGCTCATCGTCTTTATCTCCTTCAATGGCGAGGCAAGTTGAGCCGCCCGCCACTTTAAAGGCAATCGTTCGTTTTCTTAAGGGAAAATGACAAATCAACCATCGTGGTTTTTGATCAATGACAAGTTAACTACTGTGGTATATTTGCTAACAAGTTAACCACTAACGTATGAGAAATTGACAAATCCAACATCACACTCAAGTTAACACAGGCAAAGAAAAAGCCTGGACGCAACAAACAAGCGGCGTCCAGGCAAAGAAGCAAGCCTGGACGCCGCTGGTTTGTGGCGTCCAGGCAAACCCTCAAGCCTAGACGCTGCTGGTTTGCGGCGTCCAGGCAAAGAAAAAGCCTGGACGCCGCAAACCAGCGGCTTCCAGGCAAACCCGCAAGCCTGGACGCCGCTGGTTTGCAGCGTCCAGGCAAAGAAAAAGCATGGATGCGGCAAACCTGCGGCGTCCAGGCAAAGAAAAAGCCTGGATGCCCCAAACCAGCGGCGTCCAGGCAAACCTTCAAGCCTAGACGTCGCTGGTTTGCGGGGTCCAGGCAAAGAAAAAGCCTGGACGCCGCAAACTAGCGGCGTCTAGGCTTGAGGACCACCCCAATCATTTTCCCTTTTATAAAGGGAAGATAAAAGTTAGGGCTCATTCTCCTACCTCCTACCCGACCCCCTGCTCTTCCTCTTCCTCCCAATCGGCTCTCCCACTCTCCCCCAATCGGCCACGAGTCCGACTACCGCACGGCGACGACCACCCGACTACCGCACAGCGACAACGAGCACGCGAGGCCGACCACCGAACGGCGACGACCATGCGACGCCAACTACCGAACGGCGACGACCACGCGACGCCAACCACCGAATGGCGACGACCACGCGACGCCAAACACCGAACGGCGACCACCACGCGACGCCAACCACCGAACGGCCTATCTCTCGGATCTCGCCTTTCTCTCACCTTTCTTTGATAGAGTGTTAGTATCCTGTGGAAGATCTGCACTGCGTCTATTTTTTGTGGTAATTTCCTTGTTATTTTGTTTGTTAGTTAAATTGAGTTTGTTAGTTATTTTTAGTTTTGTTAAAAACAAAATAGCAGATTGGGTCTGTTTGCTAGAAAATGCAATTCTAATCGATAATGGTACTAAGAAACTCGATACACTACTTCCAATTATGAAACTGCTTGTACCATTGGCTAAAGCTAAATTGTGTTTGTTGATTTATGAAACTGCATTCAGTCTATTTTTTGGTGGTTTGTTGATTTAGGATGTTGTATTATTCACAAATTTTTGTTTGATTGTATTTTTTATTATACTGCAGGTTGTTGGCAAATTACTCTCAACGATCAGCATGGAATCGCGGCCTAAGAAATTGACGTCAAAGCGTCGGAAGGCAACGGTGGAGGCCGTTGAACCCGTTCAAACTACGGAAGTGGAAGATGTCCAACCCGCGACAGCGGTGGAAGACGAAGAAACCGCCGACCTTGAAGAAGAATTATTCTGGAACGCTAATTGCAAAACACGGTATTTAGAAGATATACAAGATCGTAGAATTACTGTGTCCAAAATAGTAGATTTGGACTCTTTCGCAGAAATGGGAATTGATCGTATGCTTCAAGCTGCTGGATTAGCCGGGTTGTGCAATTTGAGGGGCAGTTAGTGCGAGAGAGTTATAAGATTGTTTTACGCAAATTTGTGAATATCCACTAAACCATTAGAGGTGCGGACGTACGTTTTTGGAAGGGAGTTGAGTTTCACTTCCAAAGATGTAAACATGATGCTTGGATGTGTACTGGATGAGCCAAGCGAGGAATATTATCATATGGCTCGAGAGCCACCATTTGTAAAACAAGGAGGTGGGTTAGCGGTGCTTAGATTGTTGCACCAGGATCCCGAGGTTGTCGAGTACAGAAAGCCAAAGAGAAAGGAGTTGAATGCATTCGCCCGATTGATCCACTTGATCATGACGTACACCATTTTGCCTCGAAATGGGCATCGCGACCTTGTTACCAGCATGGATCTCTATATGCTGGAGAAGGTGTTTATGGGAAAAAATGTGGACATTGGATATATAATCGTGAGCTACATGCAAGAGGTGCTCAATAACTCGGCGAAGTCCCTACCGTACAACAGGTGTCGGATGCAAAACCATTGGTCTGCTTGCCATGCCACCTCTCTCATAGCTGGCACTAGTCCCTGCAAACTTTCATAATATGAGACAGACATTGGAAAAAACATGCATAACATAAACACATAATTCAAAAGCAATGCACAACACCTTTTGTCGATCAGAAATAATTGTCCATCCAATGCCAGATGGGGTGTTTAGATCGTCTAGCAACAATTCTATAAACCACCTCCATGAATCCCTATTTTCTGCTTCTACGACTGCTACAGCAATCGGATACATACCATCGTTCCCGTCGATGGTGACAGCAATCAGCAGTTGGCCCGAAGTCGCTCCCTTTAAGTGGCAGCCATCTAAACAAATAACAGGTCTACCACAGTTCAACACTGCCCTCGTGCATGCATCCATGCACATGTACATCCTTTTAAATACACTCATATCAAGGTCAACACACAGTGAATTTCCGGGATTCGACCTCCGAATCTCCTCAGCATATGACCAAATGAGCTTGTATTGCTCATTGCCATCACCTTCGTTAATTTTGTTTGCCGCATATCTTGCCCTTCTAGCAAGGCTGGGTGTGATGTTGACGTTGACGTCCTTCCTGACAGTCTCAATTATGGAAGATACGTCCCAATCGACCTGACTTTTAAATCTGTCTAAGTAATGCGTTGCCACCCATTTGGAAGTGGCATGGCGGCTTTCCATCTTTCGGGAGCAAGTGTGAACGTCGTTGTAGGATTTTATTTGAAACGTCATTTCACGTCCTATTTGTGACGCGTGCATCCTCCATGTGCATCCTTCCTGGCAGACAGCCCTCAACCGACGAGCATCACTATGGGTGAATTTTATGCCGTACCCATTATTCAATGCATAATCAACAATTTCTTCTCTAATTTTCGTCAATGAACTGTATTTTTTGCCAAGGCCCATACCAACGTAGCTGCATTGTGCTTCTGCTTGGCGTATAGACCTACTCTGTGTCATGTTAATGTCTTCATCACTAGTGGATTGGCACACTGATCGGAGGTCCTCATTGTCCTCTTCATTTAGACTTGCAGATACAGAATGCAACACAATTGCAACTTCATTTCCAATTCCACGTACCTCGTTTTCATTCGCCAATAATATCTCTGAAGGGCCCACTACAGCTTCACGGTTAATATCAGCTTCTTCGACACTCCAAGCACTCCAATGCGCTATTTTCTTGAAAACAAATGCTTCAACTTTGCCAAAATACCTTTCTCTTCTCGCTTCAGTTCTCACAAATCGCTAGGTTTATGGTATGTTTCAGATTCGGGAAGGGAGAGTCGAGACTAAGAGCCCTAATTTTCATTTTTCCTTTTCATAAAGGGAAAATGATTTGGTGGGTGGGTCCTGGATGCCACAAACATGCGGCGTCCAGGCTTGTTTTTTTGCCTGGACATCGCTTGTTTGCGGCTTCCAAGCTTGTTTGTTTGCCTGGACGCCGCATGTTGGACGCCGCATGTTTTCGGCGTCCAAGCTTTTTCTTTGCCTAGACGCCGCAAACCAGCAGCGTCCAGGCTTTTTCTTTTCCTGTGTTAACTTGAGTGTGATGTTGGATTTGTCAATTTCTCATACGTTAGTGGTTAACTTGTTAGCAAATATACCACAGTGGTTGACTTGTTATTGATCAAAAAGCACGATGGTTGATTTGTCATTTTCCCTTTTCTTAATATCCCATCCAGTTTCAGGTCCACTCTAATATCCAAGAATTAGAATTAATCTACTTTCGTTATTGCTATTAATACTTGTTTATTTGATTTTTTTTTTGTTTTAATTTTAAATGAAGGCAGATTGTTTAATGTAGGGAAAATGACAAATCAACCATCGTGGTTTGCGGTCAATGACAAGTCAACTATTGTGGTATGTTTTCTAACAAGTTAACCACCCACGTACCGTTTTCCTGTGTTTCACCTCCAATCGATCAATAAACATTCTTAGACTTCCAAAAATCCAACATTTAACAGAGGGGTCCCTTGGATTTGAGATTTTGAGTCTCGAATCCAAGGCCTACAATTTCAAAAAACTAAACCCTAAATCGAAGATAGAAACCTTATCGTTTTGAAATCCTTCTTTACAAATGTTGCTCCCCTTGTTGCCGCAAATGTTTTCCTTCTGTTAGAACATCGCGATTCCCTTGATTGTTTGCTGGCGTTCTCCCGCGGTTTGGTGCTGTCGGCCAAATGAAGTGGAAGAAGAGAAGGGTTTTCCCTTCTCTTCCCTCTTTCATTCATTTAATTTAATAAAATATAAATGAAATATATTTTATAAATCAAATAACTCAATCTTAATTTCTAACTTTAACTTAGATTCATTCTCAACACTAGCCAACAACATCTTTTTAATCAACGAAAATTTCTAATTTCATCTCCTCAATTTATCTGCCACTCGATAATTATCCAATTTCACCAATCTTAACCGTTTGACCGAGAATTCACATGTGGCCTCTATGCGACAAATTGAGTCAACTTTTCAACAACTTGACCACTTACCACGGGAACTATTAACACGTGAAATTTATTTATTTAAAATTTCACGGGTTTTACAAGCTTGGGTGTTTCGATTTTCAATTCAACAACTTGAATTTTAGGACAGGAATTTTTAAATCTCTGTCCATCAGTGTTTCGAATTGGTTTGTTACATGATTAGGTCTTTGTTGAAAAGTTTGTAAAAGGATTTAGAATTAAATTTTGCATAGAATTTGTGTAATTAACCACGAGAATTTTCTAGAGTGTTTAAAGTTGGCATTTTTAGGGTGCCAAGATGATCCTATGTCGCAGGTCGTATCAGCGGGAGCAAAGTCTTCCATGGAAATGCATGCATCCATGGTCGCTTCCACAGAGGCATGCGAGGGGCACATGTCCACAAGAGCGAAGGCTGTTGCAGAAATGTATGTGTCCGCGGGAGTGAAGGCTACCACAGAAGCACGCGAAAGACACTTGTCTGCTGGAGCAAAGGCTTCCATAGAAGCACGCGAAAGGCATGTGTCTGTAGAAGTGAGAGCTTCCGCAGAAATGTGTGCATCCATAGGAGCAAAGGCTACCACGAAAGTGGATAGAGAGGACAGTGCTTGAAGAGCGAACATCTAGACCCGTTTGCAGTCGACAAGACTTATAGCAGGGTGAAGGATGTTCAAAGGAAAGATGTCTGGATTGGAATCAGTTGTTCAGATCCAGTTATCAATCAACCAATTTATGGCAAAATGGATGAAGACGCTTGAAGAGTGCACGTCTAGACCCATCCATGGTCGGGCTGATTTTGGCAAACCAAACATCCAGTCCAGTTTCTTAAAGTTGGAAATTTTTGGGAATTATTTTGTAAGTTCCCCAAGTTCGTTCTTATCTAGGTTATGGGTTCCTACAAACTTTTAAGAGTTTAAAAAAATTAATTGATTTTGGTTGTATATAGTTTGATAGGTTCAACGGATCAACAAGTTTTTGTACATGTTGTATTCTTATTTGTTTGGATTTTTAATTCAACCATTGCTAGGCTATTTGAGATAAGGATTTATTTTTATATCCAGCACTGCATTGATTTTAAAATGTTATCTTGAGACGTGTTCTCATATAAATGACATGTCTATTTTTATGGAGTCTAGTTTTTTGTACTCACATTCAACTGTTGGAAGATGTGATTGTTTGTGTTAACTAGAGTAATGAGACAACTAACTGTATCGTGTCCCTAAGCACAAAACCCTAAACTTGATTATAGTCTTATTTTTGTAGTTATAGTGATCGCTGAGTATCGCTATTACAATTTATGCTTATGGCATTATGTGCTCAGAGTCTGTAAGTGACTCCATTTTCACTAGCTTTTTCATTATGTACAGTAGGACTTATTTTCTATATGTATCACACTAGAGTGGAATGCTTTATCATTTTCCCTACTCCTTGTTTCATAAATCTGTTTTACTTCTGATGTTTTATCTATGTCATGCTCTATGTTTTATTTTAATTTTAACATAGTTTGAAAAACTTTATTCTTATTGAGTTTAGTTGACTCACCTCAACGATATGTTTTATTTGACTTAATATTTCTTTTTAAGAGTTCCTATGAGGTTAGACCTTATTCTAAACTTGTAATATAATTTTATTTTGTTATTTTCTTTATTTTAGCACTTTTGTATCATACTTATATTATTACTTTATTTTAAAGTACTAATGAACCTTTGAAATAGCTCAATTGGTTGGGGCTTGACTATTTAAGTTTTATTCAAGTCTTCCACTACCTATTTATTTTCAAAGTTAAAGGGTTTGACAAATCAGTTTGTTTTTAGGTCGAGTCGTTCTTCCTTTTATCTCAAGTTCCCTTTGGGCTGTGGCAAAAATTTTGCTATTAGAGCGAGGTTACCATATTGAAAAATGACATTAATAAGATAAATAGAGTGATAGTATACACCTGCAACACCAACTATGCAAACGGTTGAGTCGCAGCCAATAGATCCAATTATTACCTTAAGAGATGCACTTTAGAATTTTCTTAGAGACAGCAAAATGCAAAACCCAATATTTTGTCATAGAAATTTGCGGCGACTAAATCCACTAGTGTTCGAGGGTGGACTAGATCCTCTAGTTACAGAAAATTGGCTAAGTGTTATAGTAAAGAACATGGATGCTTTAGAGGTTATAGTGGAGTGTTGAGTTGGCTTCAATGTATTTTATTTTGAAAAGATGGTGTGTGTGGTGGAAGTTTCAAAAGTTAGATTACCTAGTTAGCGAGATTAGCTGGGAGTGATTTGAGACTGTCTTCAGGGACAACTATTGCAATGCTGGTCTTAGGCAGAGTATGATCTGTGCATATCAGAAGTTATCTCAGGGAGACTTTGCTGTTTTGGAGTATCATACAAAGTTTGTGGAGCTCTTTCAATATATCAGGGATGTGGATCCAGTGGAGAGGAAGGTGAAGTTTTAGATGAACTTAAGGTTAAAGATCCGTTCTCGACTTTCTGTTGCGAAGTTCAGTAATATTTCAGAAGTAGTAGTTACTACTAAGCATGTTGAAGTTAACATTGATGAGTATAATGGTAAAGGAAAGAAAGAGCAACCAGTTAGAGGCAAGATGTCTATGAAGGACCAGAGGAAGGGTCAAAACCGTGAATGACATTCT
The DNA here is from genome assembly GCA_022433065.1 of Begonia loranthoides. Taxonomy (NCBI): domain Eukaryota; kingdom Viridiplantae; phylum Streptophyta; class Magnoliopsida; order Cucurbitales; family Begoniaceae; genus Begonia; species Begonia loranthoides. Next base: position 9,901,787 of record CM039483.1, read on the forward strand.
TAGGGTAACTCTAGTGGACATTCTAGTGGAGCCCCTTATACTATAGGGCATTTAGGCATTTAGGCCCTTATGTTTGTCATACTTGCGGTTAGCCTAAGCATCTGAGGAATGACTCAACAAATTAGAGGCCTTCCCAGGCTAACTCCATACCTACTTAGACAATTTTCTCTAGACCTAATTTTGGAGCTGGCCAAGCATTTCCTAGACAAGGTTAATGTGTACATTCTGGAACCTAGTCATTTGCTCCCCCACAGTCTACTGCATATAGACTGCCATATCAGCATTAGTATTAGTAGACTAATACCAACTTTCAAAAGCCTATTGGGTACTAGCAGGGTTTTTCTTCTAACCCCACTCCTGTAGGACCTTCTAGTTGATGGAGTCCAAGACTCTAGATGGATAATATCTCAAATCTGTAATCGGCTAGAGACACAACCCGAGCTACAAATTTAGAACAGGAACACCTTCAAATGCATACGGACTTAAAGGCTCAAATTTATAGGTCTAGTATTCAGCAACTCAAATAGAAACGTGTCAAAAAATCAGCATGAAATTCGTTAAGGTCAGCAATATATGATCAAGAGAAGGTCAAACTTGGATTAGGGTTTTGAAATCCAGGTTCCAAGCAACGAAATTAGAACGACAATATCTTCCCTTGCATACGCCCTTTTGGTCTCAAAATTACAGGTCTATCAATCAACAAATAGAACAATAACACTCTCAATTTTTAGCATAATAGAACACATACAAACGGAGTTGTGTGTTTTGCAATTTGAAATGCAAATCTAAAACCACAAATAATATATCTGCAACGGATATTTCTTTCCACTCTTAGCTTCAATGAACAAGATCCAATCCACACAAAATTGATGCCAAATCAACACCAAACAAGGGCTATCTCCAAAGAATGAAGAAACAAAAATATCATTTTTACAAAAGCACCACTAACAGGAACAAAGAACCGGTTTGGTCCGCTAACCCTCCAACGTCAAGGGGCGACTGATTCGGCCACTTCAAGAATGGCTCTCCAAACTGGGGTTTTGCTAAGTCTTCTACCTCCACACCACGAGCACAACAACGCTGGGAAGTTGCTGGAAGAGGTAGAAAATGTCAATCTACTCGAGACCTAGCAAGAACAAATAGATTGATTGAAAGGGGTAAAGGAATCCGAGAGAGGAAGCTCCACGGGTCTTTGAGCACAAAGCCAAGATTCTTCTTTTAGGGTTTTTCAAAACTACTACAAAAATTACGTTAGAGGGTACTAAATACCCTCTAATGATAATGCAAGAAGAAAAGACCAAATTGCCTTTGGAAAGACAAAAATATGGCATGAGGGCACGGTTTACATGCAAACCGAACACCTCCAAACCTGCAAGCATAGATTGAACTCAAATTCACCAAAATAATTCCCAACCAAATAACCAGCAACAAAGACCCAAAAAATGATAGACTTAACATGGAGTAACATTATATATCACTCAAATAACCTTAAGAGCTTCAATCCAATGTAGCTTCTCCAAGCCGAGATAAAATGGAGCTAGCTGATTGGTTTAACCGAGATAACCTTAAGAGCTAGCTGAGAACGTGGCATGGAGCTTCCTTATTTTTTACTGTGTTTTTGTTTTCATCAACCCAAATGAAACACCATGAAGCACAAAATTGCACAAGGCAGAAACTAGGACTGGCAGCAGCTGGTGCAATTTCGACAGCAATAAAAATTGGATAATTGGTGGAATGTAGGCGTGATGTGTGGATAGACCATCACCATATAAGTTAAAAACAATCCCTCAAAAGTTCAAGGTCAAACTCCAAAGGAATAAAAAGTTATGATAGAAACAAAGAAACCTATTCTGATTGGCAGGACTGATTTCTCGGAATGGCAGTTTTCAGAGTGAACTTGTAATAGCCATATCTTGGGCAATTCAACTACTTCAAGCACGAAATTTGGATAGAACAAACATTCATAAGCGAAGAAACTCCCCACCAAAAATCACAATTAAATTCGCACCGACACAGAAGTTACACTGAAAGAATCCCACTGCCCAAAATGGTGCAAGTAAAATTACAGTTTCGGCTACTATCTTAACATTGACACACAATCATCCATTCGCGTTCGATTAAGCTCAAATTTCATACACTCTCCTTCAATCCAATAAAGAACAACATCCCAAATTTTCATAGCACAATTTGCATTACAAATATTAGAAAATTGCAGCAAACATACCAATGCATTCATCTTTCCACAATCTGGGAATAACTTTATACAAGCGCTCCCCGGAAACAACTCTTTTATAGGTTCACCAACACATCGTCCACCCGGGGCAAATGATAAGCATTTGTTGACATTATGAGTCAACTCATTCATATTAGAGTGTCCATATAAAAGAACAATAATAAAGTCTTCAATGACCATATAAAGTTAGTTTATTCTTTCTTATCAGTCACTAAGGCTTTGTTCCCATGCTTGTGTTGTCCAAAGAAAATTTCAAACAAAGTCTCACATAGCTTCTTTTCTCTAAAGAATTGTATTAGGTTCCTACCTTGATTCATAATCACTGTGGGTTTTAGGAGTTCGCTCGTTAGTGTATGAGGATTGTCATCTTTTAAGAAAATGTCTTCTATAGGGTCATATACATCCTTGAGCTCCTTAATGTTTAAATCACTCTAAGGACCAGAATCTTTATCATCAACATGCAGCCTTTTAATCCAACAAAATCCAAAAAGTTTAGCATTCAACTCATACAAGAGGGAGTACCTCGATTTTGGTGTACCGGTCAACAATGTTGTCCTCCTCTTCTTGTGTTTTAAGAATTTAAGAAATGCTTCAAAGATATCCTTGTCAATATTTCTCATCCCCTTGGGTTCAATAGACTTATCATTAGCAAAACTCTTGATCCATCCGATTTTAAAAAGCCAAGTAATCAAAGTGTTTGGTGGGGGATACCTCGAACAACTAGTTATGGCTAAAATGTTTGTTTCTCCACTATCATAGACTAGCAAATAAAGACTCGAATGTGGTAATGCCCCTAAGCCCAAATCTTCATTCATATGCATATAAACATAGTTGATAGATCTCCTTTCATTTGTAAACAATTAATACGCTTTGTCAATGTTCCAACAAAAATCATAACAAGTTAACTCCCCTTTACTTTTCTCTTCTCGGCATTCTATAATGAGAGGTCTTTCTATTGTCAAAAACATTTCCTCTCCACCAAGAGCTAACTTTTTAAAATCACTTTCTCCTTCAAAGGTTTCTGGAAATAATTCATCTCATGCTCTACTATGCTTGCTTCTTCCATTTTACATAAAACATTTCGGTTAGGCAACGTGGAAGAGTTTTTATCTTCCATGAGCATTTCCTTCAATGCCGTGAGTGTTTCCCTTTGAGGAGGAGCTTCTTCCTCATCCACCTTTAACTTAGGTAGCTCTTCATCAATATAACATCCTTTAAGACAAGATGAAATGCACAAAGACTTGTTAGAAATACATGGATAAAACAACTCTTGGAAACCGATATTAACTTCAACTTGCTTGGTTTCATCTCTAACAACTTCTTCCTCAATTTCTTCCACTTCTTCCCATAGACTTGGTGTTCAAAAAATCTTACAAAGCTGACCTTCCATTTCTACCTTATGTTTCTTCTCGGCCACATTAATTGTTGCCAATGAACTATCTCCATTCTCTATATGATCATCTTCACGGATTTGATCTTTCGAAAAAACTTCTTCATCCGCTTGAGTCTCCATCACGAATAGTGGCCCTTTGGGAGCATAAATAGTCTCTACTTCTAAGTTGACTTCTTTATTAGTGGCTGCCAAGGAGTCAACTTGGCTTCTCTCATCAATCAAGCATTCCTTTAGTATAGTGCTTTTTTGATTTGGGTATTTTGAAGCATTGTGCCCGATTCCAAGGTACTCGGAGCAATGGATGCCTTTAGCATTTGGCTGAGAGGTGTAGAACCTTTTTTTCATCAAATTTTTCATTATCTTCCAAGTAATAAGTTCATCTTCCCCATCAAGTAGTCGCTGAGCTTTCAAATTATTCCACCACGATTTTGCATATCCCACAAATTCTGAGGAGGCTAGTCTCACTTTACCTTTATATGAAAATTCGTGAAAATCAAATATGCTCTCGACTTTTTCCAACCAATCCACACACTCAATATTATTGCTGAATCCTCTAAATTGAGGGTTGGATATGTAACGACCCAGATTTTCGTAATTCCTTGAAATGCGTGAAAATATGAATTTTCTTTTTAAAACAAATCAGAGAGCATCTAAGTCCGAATCGCTACCGACCATTCGTAAAACTTGTTATAAAACTCCATTAATTAAAATTGTGCGGAAGCGTTACATTAAAACCATTAATGTAAAATGTCGCGGAAGTGTAGATACAATTCAATGAAACTAACAAATCCCTTTTTATTACAATTTGGAAAACTTAGATTACTTACAACTTAGAAAACTTAACTTGGTTAAACTATTTCTCTTTTACCCTCGTTATGCCTGGCCAGCCTCGAACTCCCTCGCGCGTGCAAATCCATCATCCGCTGCCTTTATTGTCTTATCTTTGTTCATCTTTTGGTACTCCTATCTGTGCATTTCTTTTCATGTACACGTACCTATACCTACACCACAAGTAATACGTGAGCCTAATGGCTCAGTAAGGAAAAGGGTTTTATGCATATGATGTCACTCTTTAGTCTATTTTGGAATGGGGGCCACCCAAACCAATTCTTTCATTAAGTCATTAGTTTGTTTATTACTTTACTTTTTCTTTTGATCCCTTTTGATCCATAATTCCATTCTATTATTCCATTATTTCATACTCGTACTTTGAGCTGGAATTGAGAGATTTTTCTCATGCAATGGCGTAACAGATGTAGCCTTTTCTCTTATCTTCTAAGTAAACTAGAACTCCCGTACCCTACGAGAGAGGGGCTACGCCTAGTTTACAGACTATATCCGCTACCCATCCACTCTCAATTCCCTTTTCTTCTTCTTTACTTTTTCTTAACTTTTTCCTCACTTATGCATGCTTGCGTACCACGCCGTGGCACCCCCTATTAGTCTTTATTAACATGATGCATGCTCATACATTCTCATCCTATCGTGACATAACATTCATAAGAATTTGAAGTGCGCATATAAAGAAATGAAACTGTAATTGAATGCGCATATAAACGAAAGTAAATCATATAATGAAAGGAATAACTGCGCACAACGGTAAACAAGTAAAACATTGAATTTAAACAACGAATGGCAATAACTAAACATGCTCTAGTCTAATTAGTCGATTACTCTAGTTTAACATGTTATACTCTTCTACGTTAAGTTAAACACTCATGTAATGTACGCTTAGGTTATCTACCATTATTATCTAGTTTCTTTAACATGCTACTATTATTCTAATTATTTACATGCTTATGTGATTGAACATGCTAAGTGATTCGTTATATTAATTACATACTACGATTTTCATTCATAGTTCAATTTACATGCTTGGGTCTATTAATTAATATGCTTAAATTGTACGCTTGAGTTGATTACTTGTTAACATACTTAATTACAATTATAGTTGATAAACTTGCTAATCACAATTGTTATCCTAATTGAATTAACATAATTGATTAACATACTTAAGGATCAGTTATTAATCAGCTAGTTAAGTTAATTAACATCGTATATGCTTAAGTCTAATTGTTTACTCTAATTGATTTCATGCTCAAGTTTGATTATTATTCTAATAATTTACATGCTCCAGTTTAGCTTAGTTACTAGTTGATCACTTTAGTAAATTAACATGTTAGCCTTAAGTTCGTTACTTATTTAAGCATAAAAGTTAAGTTAAACATGTTAACTATAATCTACATACTAGAACTTGATTAATCACATTTAGTTAATCTAATTATGAATCCAGTTAATTTAGACAACTATTTGTTTGTTAATTAAACATATGTAAAATCTAATTAATCACTTATTATTATAAAGGAATGACACTTATATAGAGCATTACAAGTATAGGACTAAGGAAAGCAGTAAAGAAATGGACATAATCTTTATCAATGATACCCTTAGCTCTAACTCTTTCATCTACTTCACTTATCATATTTTACCATCACTTACATAGATCTCTATCAAGTAACACATGCATAGTAAGGGAATTAAACAATTTAATCGGAAACTACACTATCTAACCAAGAATTACCTACAATAAAGGAAAGCAACAAGGAAAACACAGTAGCATTTCAAGGAAACTTATCCTAAACTCACGCATACTACTTGTGGTGTAGGGCCTCCTCTGGCCAAGACACCTCTATTTCCTTACCTCGAAGCTTAATACGCAGTAGTAGTTCATTTTTACCCTTCTCCTCTTCTTCTCTTCTTTGTACCTTCACAATTTAATAACGCTTAATTATTACTTAGTTTCATAGTCTCATCCCAACTAAACTCGTAACAGTCCATGGAACCCATTACCACCCAAAATGGAATATAACCATCCCAATAACAATATTCTAAATGTAGGACAACCAGCCAACCCATGACTATCAAACCAACCCCAACAATAGTACATTGTCAAACAGAGACCATCATTCATAAACCAATTCAAGAAAACAGACAACAACCAATGCATTTCATTACATTCCATCTCAACAAACCAACAGCTGAATCGCCCAAATGTTTAAAACATCAATGTGCACAATACTCACTTAATTCTCACAATATTCCCACAACACATTATATTTGATATTAATCAGCATGAACATTAGACTAATAACATAAACATTAGACCAATAGATTATTCAACATAGCCGACTAACTAAACAATGCCACATATCAACGTTCCATTGTAACAATACAACAAACATTAAGCTATAACTAAGTTGCAAATTAATAATATTTGATAATTCACGGATAAGCTTCACGTAGCAATTTCCTTACATCTCAATATAACCATTCATACAACGACTCCAAATTCAATAATCAATTAAAAGTCTTAACCCATATTTGTAACACCCCAACTTTTTAAGTGGAACAATTATCGAGGTATTATCAAGAACATACTCATTAGATTATATATTATAAAAATTAACGTAAGCAAAATAAAATAAATTTTAAGTTAATGAATTAAAACTTATAACATTTGGGATTTAAAATTGTGAAGGGGATTTAATAAATTAATTAATTGGGTAAATTAATTAATTGGGGATTTTAAGTGTTGGGTTTGAATAATTTAAAGGAGAAATTGAAGAGTGATGAACCGGTTCAACCCATCTCAGTGAATGGCCGTGAATGGCCGACCATTCACTAGGATGAAATCGCGAAGGGAGAAAAGAGGGCGAGGGAGCAGGGAGAAGGGGGAGCCCGACAAGAAGACGAACGAGCGACGAACGCCGGTGAACGGCGAGGCGATGATGATGGTCAGGCGAGGCTCCGGCGTGCAGCGAGGTTGAGGCGACGGGCTTTGCTAGATGGTGAAGGCTCGGATTTGGGGTGGTCGCGAGTCTAAATGGCGAAGCACGGGGAATCGGAATGGAGGCTCGGTGACGACTGAATGGCAACAGTAAAGATCAACGAACGGCGATGTTGATGGGCAAACGGAGCTGCGGTCTCCAGCGTTGAGCTCCGAACTGGGTATAACCAGGTCTAGCTGGATTGGTTTATGCTAAGTGGTGTTTGCTAGGCAGACAACCCCTATCATTTCTTCCAAGCATGGGGAAAACACTCTGAAAAGCTGGAGGGGTTGTCGGAGGAATTGTTAGAAGGAGAGACAGTGGGCAGGAGATAAAGCGGCAGGATTTGTTGAAGGCTTCTGTCAACTTCCTCCTTGCTGGTTGAAGCCAAGAGCAAGGAGAGGAGGTTTGCTCTCTGGTGAGCTGAACCATGAGCTGCAGGGGCAAGGAAAATGGAGGCAAGAGCTGCTCTAGAGGTTGGTCGATCTTCAGGGGTGAGTTTCCTTCCCTATTTTGCTTATGACATACTACGTTAGTTGGTTATTCTGACTTCAAGCTTGTAATTCTTTGTTGGTGTTGATAGTGTAATCTGTTGGTTGGTTTAATAACCTATAACTCTTGATTATGTGATTTAGTTGTTGTTGGTCTGTTTAATAATAATCTGTTGAGTTGTTGAGTATGCTTTTGACTATGTAATTTGGTGGCTGTTGGTTGGTTTAATAACCTGTAACTTTTGATTATGTGATTTAGTTGTTGTTGGTCTGTTTAATAATAATATGTTGAGTTGTTGAGTGTGCTTTTTGACTTTGTAACTTGTTGGCTGGTTGGTTAATGTTCTTGAGGTAATAATCTGTCAAGCTTTATATTCTTGATTTCATAAATGATTTAAAGGAGAAATGTTTGGTTGTGAAAAATGTTGAAGGAAATGGATATGGATGGGAATTTGTTGTGATGATGCCTATGTTGGATTTCAATTTCTTGGTTACACTCTGTTTGGTTGTTGTTTACTGGGTTGGATTATGTTATGTTTGTGTGATAAATTGATTTAGAGAAGGATAGAATGTTTTGGTAATTGGTTATGTTTGAATGTTGTTGTCAAGAAATCGTGTTATGCACTTGATTGTTATTGGCTGAATATTCTTTTGGACATTACTGCTCTGTCGATTTTATTGGAAACATTGATCATTGGTTATTTGCTAACTTATGATCGTTGGTTGTTGCTAAGTTATGATTGGTTATGATTGTTGGTTGTTTTCATATTAAATGTTGTCTCTATCAATTAGAGTAAGTTGTCGAGATGAAAATATGCTCTATTAATTATAATTATGTAGTGTTAGTTATGTGTTGTGATTGTTACAAACTAATATGGGTTGAGACTTTTAATTGATTAACTAATATGGGTTGAGACTTTTGATTGATTATTGAAATTGAACTCGCTGCATAAATGACTATATTGAGATATAAGGAAATTGCTAAGTGAAGCTTATGCGTGAATTATCAAATATTACTAATTTGCAAATTAGTTATAGCTTAATGTTTATTGTATTGTTACAATGGAACGTTGATATGCTGGAATTGATTAGTTAATCGATTACGTTGGTTTATGCTAGTAGTCTAATGTTTATACTGATTAATATCAAGTATAATGTATTGTGGGAATACTGTGAGAATTAAGTGAGTATATTCACGTTGATAAATGTTTTAAATGTTTGGACGATTCAACTATTGTTTTGTTAAGAATACATTGGTCGTTGTTGGATATATATGGTTGTCTTGATTTGGGTTATGGATAATATATATTTATTCTGAATATAATAAGTTAAGTCGTACATTGGTTGATAGTTGATGTCGTTGATTTCATACCCTTCTTTGATATTAGTATAGGTCGTTGACTTTGTTCGGGTACTTATTATGTGGGCGATGTTAGGTACAAAGAAGAAGAGAAGAAGGATAACGACGGAATGCTAATGCGCGTTAAGATTCAAGGTAAGGATTTAGGGGTGTTTTGGCCATTGAGGCCCTACACCACAAGTATGGGTGGGTGAGTGTGTTTTGTTAATGGATAGTGTGATTTTACTGATGCTCTTAGTATTCCATGGTTTCCTACTGTATGTTCCTTTGTTGAATTATTACTAAAGATTTCTGATAGCTCATGCAGACTATTGATAGTTCTAGGATTTTCCTTTGTTAAATGTATTCCTATTGATATCCTGGTCGTGATTTTTTTCCTTGCAGCTCGTTACTTCCCTTGTTGCTAATGAAGAATTTGCTAGTTTTATTGTTAGTGTTATGAAGTAAAATGTCCTGGTGGATGAAGGTGTGATGAACGATTCATGTTCTAATGTAATGAATGTAGAACGATAGGTCGATAGATGATCATGTATGGTCTGAAAATAAGTAAGGGTTACTAGATGTTTAATTGTTGTGTAGTTACTGGATAATTATGTATAGTCTCAACTAATTGTGTGCTTTTCTTTACTACTAAGTGCTAATTGTTAATAAGGGTTGTTAAGAAATAGAGGAGGAGGAACTAAGAGAAAGAATGAGTAAGAATGAGATAGAGCTAAGAGTTTTATTTTGTTATTGAATGACTAAATTCTGTTAAGTCTTCCATTGTGTTCTGTCATCAATTAGTTGTTTGACTTCCCTAACTCTAGCATGTTTATCTACTAATCAACGTAGTTAATTGAAATCAAGTGAGCATGTCAACCAAATTAGTTAATTAGCTAAGTATGTAAATTGACCAGCATGTTAATCAAATAGAATTCAAGTCGTAACCTTAGTTGAGCATGTTAATCTATCTAGAGGAATCAACTAGCCCGATAATCCGTATGTCAATTGAGTGAAGTAATTTAGTAGCTTGAGCATGTAATTAACTTAGTATGTTAATTCTTATGTTGTTAAATCAACTAGTGACATGCAAACCAACTAAGGTAATTAATTAACTTGAGCATGTTAACTAATTAGGTATGTCATGAAACTAGCCAGAATGTAAATTGACCAATGCATGTCATCTTAATAAATTGGCAGGTTGAACTATTAGTTAATTCATTAGTATGTTTAAGTAGCTCACTAATAAGTTTAATTAACTTAACTAATAGATGAGCAGGTTAATTAATTTGAGCATGTTAAAGAACTTAGATAATAATGGTGGCATGTTAGCCAACGTAACTAAAAGTAATCAAACCCGAGCATGTAACCCACCTAGGATAACTAATCAGAATAAATGCCTAGAAACAATTATAGGAAGCATGTAAATGGACTAGGAAGTTAATTGAAGTATCTAAATAGAATATATAAGCATGTTAAGTAACTGACCATGTTAACTAACTAAGATTAGGATTGACTAATTAGTATGTGCCTAAGCATGTTAGATTTAATGAATTCTTTGCATGATTACCGTACTTATATGAAATCACTGCTTCGATTTAACGTTATGCTTGTCCATATGTGCGCCATTCCATTATGGTTGTTACTTCTCTTATATGTTATTCATTAAATGCACTTTCAATTACAATTATTGCTTTTACTTATTCAATGTACTGCTTTCAATTATTCAACGTGCACTTCAATTATTATGAATGTTACGTTGTGAAGCATCATGCATCATGTTAGGTTTAGGATGTATGTCCATGCATCATGTTACTAGAAATTAATAGGGAGTGCCACGGGGTGGTACACACGCATGCATGAGTGAGGATAAATGACGGAAATGAGTAGAACTGTAAGATAATAAAGGCTTCTGTGGTCCGGTAGCTTAGCCTGGCACAGACACAAAGAAAAGTAAAAAGGGAGTTGGAGGGCATATGAGTAGCGGTGCTAGTCTGCAATCTAGCCGAAGCCCCTCCCTTACTGGGAACGGGAGTTCTAGATTGCAAGTAAAAGGTTAGGACCGATCACTATTCCATCACCAAGGAAATCCTTCAATCTCCAGCTCGAAGTACGAGTAACGAATGAACGAATAGAAGTAAAGTAATAAAATGGTAAATGGCTTAATGAAAGGATTGGTTTGGGTGGCCCACATCCCAACAAGGACTAAAGAGTGGCATTTCATGCATTTTCCTTTTTCCTTACTAAGCCTTCGGGCTTACAGTTGCTTGTGGTGTAGATGTAGGTAATAGTACGCTATGAGAAATGCATAGACTAGGAGTAGCAAAAAATAAAGAATAAACAATAGCAAGCATGGATGATGGGTTTGTCCGCGCGAGGGAGATCGTGGTTGGCCAAGCATATGCAAATGGGTAAAAGAGAAATGGTTCTAATTAAGCTAAGTTTTAAATGTTGTAATTATGTAAGTAGTGAATTGTATAAAAGTGGTATTTCGATGGTTCAGTATTTTCTTTGTTAAACTATTTATTTACGCTTCCGCCATGATTTACAAGAGTTTATTTCTTTATGCTTCCGCAGAGTTTTAAATAAACATTTTACATTAACGCTTCCGCAAGGTTTTAAACAAATGGTTTTATTTTATTATTTACGCTTCCGCTCAATTTATCAACGGGTTTTTCATATCGAGTTTCAAGAAAAGAGTCAGTAGCGATCCGGTTAGACGCACTCTGATACGTTTTGTGTTAAAAGAAAAAAGAAAATTTCCAATTTTACGCATTTTAAAGGATTTACTGAAATCCAGGTCGTTACAATATTAGTTTGTAACAATCATAACACATGACTAACATTATGTGACTATAATTAATAGAGCATATTTCCATTTCAACAGTTTATTCTAATTTATAGAAACAACATCAAATATGAAAACAACCAACGATCATATCCTAGCAAATAACAAACGATCAATGCTTCCAATTAGTTCATCGGAGCAATAACATTCAATCCACAGTAACATTCAATCCAAATAAACTATTCTAACATAACAGAAATCTTGCGTTCAACACTATCTAAAAAACAAGACATTTATCCAACAGAGAACACAAACCACGTCCAAACATAACGCCCAGGAATATCCAACCAATAATAATCAAAATGCATAACATAATTTTTTGACAACAACATCAAGACATAACCAATCACCTCAATAGTGTATCGTACCCATATTTCTAAATCCATTCATCACATGAAATTCACATAACACAACCCAAACAACATAGTATTTACATATTTCAATATTCAGAGTTTCTATCTAACATATTTGAAACCCAATAATAACCATATATTTCAATATTCAACATGTTTGAAATCCAATAATAAATTGAACATAATACTCACAACAATACACAGTATAATTTCCAACACTAACAGGTCATTCCTTCAATGGTCAAAACAATCGAGATAACATTCTCAAAGCATAACCAATTATGATCGAATACATACTAAACTTAAAGTATTTATCAAATCACCAAGACAATGTTTTACCATTCGGTAACATAAATCAACTAGCACATGTCCATCCACTATTCTTCAATTCGATAATTAACTTGCATGACAATCTCACCAACAGGGGTCGACCAAGAGTATTAAACCAACCAAAAACATACATAACAAACTATTTATGGCATAAAGGCAGTGGCAATAAATTCAATTTCAGAACATAACATGAAACACTCCACACATAGTCACACTTCATTTCCTAGGAACATAACAGGTTGAACACCTTATCAAGTAACCAACCAACAAAGAATTACATGCTTGAAATCAGAATAACCAACCAACATATTACATTATCAACAACTGGGGAAGGACACTCACCATTTGGAGCATCGGCCAACCTCTAGAGAGAGATCTCCAAGCTTCTGCCTCCATCTTTCTCCTGTTGTCCACGGCTTCAGCTCTCCAGAGAGCTTCCAGCTTGCCTTCATTTCCTTCTTTCTGCACTCAGCTTTACCAGAAAGGGAAGAAAATCGACAGAACCTCCTATATATCTCCCCTGCCCACTGCCTCTCCTAGAGTAGAGCACTCAACATTCTACTCTGCTATCCACAACTATGAGGTCTACATGTCCCCCTTGTCGGCTTGGAGAACACGCCCTGAAGAGGAGGACTTGGTCTCCCTGAACCAGCAATTAGACCAAGGCCTTTGGCCGGTCCAATTGCACACCAACCCGAGGACCAGAGGCCGAACCTCGAAGCACCCAGCCCGAGCTGCCGTTGTCGTAGCATTCCATCGTCGAGCATCATCAGTCACTACTCCAACCACGCCGGCATCACCTGGAATGACAGAGCATCGCCACCGTCGCCACCTCACTAGCAATCTTGACGCTTCAATCGTCGCCGCACGCCGAAGCTCGCTTGACCGTCGTCGTCGCCTTGCCGCTCACCGGCGTTCGTCGCTCCCCCGTTCATCTCACCCTCTCTCGTCGGACTCTCCTCTCTCCCTCTTTCCCCGTCTCTCTCTGTTCGTGATTTCGCCCTCTCCAGCGAATGGCCGAAGGCCATTCACTTATTTGGTGAACCGGTTCACTTAGTGAACCGGTTCATCACTCTTCAACCCAATTCTTCTCTCATTTTTAAATCCTCTTTAATTATTTTAATTCATTAGTTTAATCCCTAATTAATTAATTTATCAAACCCTCTTAATTTCCATAAATTTAACCCCTTTACATTTTTAATCCCAATGTTATATATTTTAATTCATTAAATTAATATTTATTTTATTTTTGACTACGTTGATTTCCTATTAATTTCTATAATATATAATCTAACGAGTATATTATTGGTAATACCTCAATAGTCAACCCACTTAAAAAGTTGGGGTATTACAAGATAAATTCACAAGCTTCATATCATTCTTGTCATGAGATCTTCTTCTCGAATTTGGAAGCTCTCCCATATCGCTTTCTCTCTCACCCCCTATAATACAAGTTTTTATTTCGATCCCTTGACTCGATGGATGTGCTAAATTTTTTTCTTGGTCTAGGAGTCCTAGGATCCCTCACATGCCCACTAGAATGCTTCTCTTGACTTTGTTATAATTTTAAAAGCATGTCCTTCATTTCATCAATTTGTTGTTGAAAATTTTTTTCACCCTTTATTTGATCTAACTCGGTGGGTTGTGAGCTTGAGCTTGGCATTGCCCCTTTTCTATGGTGATAATAAGCACCGCTTCGCGTATTCATTCTTTACACCAAATAGAATCACAGAGCTGCACACAAAAGTCAATTAAGGCTCTATTACCGGATGATGGAGTCCAAGACTCTAGATGGATAATATCTCAAATCTGTAATCGGCTAGAGACACAACCCGAGCTACAAATTTAGAACAAGGACAACTTCAAATGCATACGTACTTAAGCGCTCAAATTTATAGGGCTAGTAGTCAGCAACTCAAATAGCAACGTATCAAAAAATCAGCCAGAAATTCGTTATGGTCAGTGAGATATGATCCAGAGAAGGTTGAACTTGGATTAGGGTTTTGAAATCTGGGTTCTGAGGGACGAAATTAGAACGACAATATCTTCCCTTGCATACACCCTTTTGGTCTCAACATTACAGGTCTATCAGTCAACAAATAGAACAAGAACACTCTCAAGTTTTAGCATAATAGGACAAGTACAAATGGAGTTGTGCATTTTGCAATCTGAAATGCAAATCTAAAACCACAAATAACAGATCTGCGGTGAAGATTTCTTTCCACTTTTAGCTTCAATGAACGAGATCCAATCCACACAAAATCGATGCCAAATCAACACCAAACGAGGGCTATCACCAAAGAATCAAGAAACAAAAATACCTTTTGTTGAGAATCAAACGCGAAACGAAAAAAGAAAACTGCGGAAGCAAGGACACCAACATTTACGTGGAAAACCCTTACGGGCAAAAACCACAGGCAGAGGAGAAATCACTAATTGGAAATCAAGGTAGAGTTTTGCGACTCAAGCATCAATATATAGAGAAAATAAATAACCTTAATATATGATATGGGCCTGACCTAGCCCAACTAGAATTCGGGTCACACCGAACTCTAACAATTCTCCATCTTGACACGAATTCCACATGAGAGATCCAATGCAGGCTTCTTGGCCCACCGCAAAATGAATCCAAAACACTGAATTCTGACAATCTCCATCTTCAAAGAAATTCCATTGTAAGGCGAACGATCTGCAAAACTCCAACGAAAAATAACCTCCTCTTCCATAAGGCCCCTGCTGGGCTAACTCAATAACTGGTACTGATCAAGTTTAAGCCCCACTTAAACTTGAGAGACACACTCAGAGAGAAATCACATCTTCTCCATTGTACCACCAAATTATTAGAGATGTCGCAACGAACTGCATATGAATATGCTGAAGACCCCCCCACTTGAATCTATACCCTCGAACACACTTAATGCATAACCCACTGTAGAAGTTTTACTATATCGCCGTGGAGCTTTACCCTTTTTCTTAGTTTTGCCTTTGACGATACCACTCTGACGTGAAACTATAACTGAAACTGGTGACAATGTGTTGACTGCATCACGCTGAACATCTGTAATAGGTTGATGTATCAGCTCTGATGTGGATTCAAAACCCAACTTGAACTTCACCTGAGAACCTGACTTCTTATAAGTCTTCTCCAAGAAACTTTTTGAAGGTGAATTCATAAACTTTGCAATCTTATTACCCATCACTGTAGAACCCTGTAATACATATAAATTTGCAGAGCTTGTGTGTCCCTTTAACTTGAGCTAGAGCACCTGTTAGAGATCAAACGATAACCGGAAAAAGAAAATACGATGTGAGACAACAGATTTACGTGAAAAAACCCTTACAGGCGAAAAACCATGAGCAGAGGAATAATCTACTATGAAAAACGAAATACAACAACGAGTTTTGCTACTATAGCTTACATCAATTTATAGAGCAAACAAAACTCTAAATGAGATTTACAATGCAGGCCCACCAGCCCGGCGCAATAGAATTCAGGTCAGACCGAAATCTAACAGTCTCTACCTTGACTTGAATTCTATGAAAGAGATCCATAGCGCGTGCTCGTGAGCCCGACCCAACAAAACGAATTCAAAACCCTGAATTCTGATAATCTCCATCTCGAAACAAATTCTGATGCAAGGAACCAATTTTTAAATCTTCAAATCTTCCTCTTCCATACCTTTAAAAAAGATATGCAACGAGGGCCCACCTGCCCGTCTCAAAGAAAGATACAATTCACCAATATAAAAGTCTTCAAGGGTAAATTCAGCAATTGATGCTAACCAGGTTTAAAAACATTTAAACCACGATGGTGACATCTTCAAATCCCACAAAGAGTCAACCAAATCTATGCGAGTATATATCGCCTCTTAGCCTACCATATCAAAACCGTGTTTCAAAATCCTTTAAAATTCCACTATCGTTATCTTACCATAACGAAATCTTGAATCTCAATTCAAAAGTGAAAGATCTCATTCAAATATCTCATCACCCCAGAAACATAATCTTTAACAAAATATCTGACCCAAAAGATCACTGACTTCAATAAAATATTCACCCTAAAATATTCAAGCGGAAAACTATGGATATCACAAGATTTCAAAAGATATCCTCAAAATTCAGATATGTTTGCCATAACAAATCATCCCCAAATCAAATCAAATCACCAGAATAATCGCAAATATTACAAAATTCAAACCTTATTTGAATTTCAACCAAAATCAATCTCTAAGATTGAGATATTCCGTTCCAAATCTGTCATAAATCATCAAATTCAATCTCCCAAAAATCCCAATGATTTTCAACAATTTTTATCTTTGGCAAAAATTCAATTTTGCAAAGGACACTCTTGCAGCAATCCCAATTGAAACGGCTTGGCAACAAGAATAGAGAACACCAATGTAGATGATTTATGGCGACTGACGATAAATAGAAAACCCTCCAATAATGAACCTGTTGTTCAGAGACACACTACTCTGGAGAACTCTAAATAGAGATGAAAAACGAGACAATTGTTTCTGACGACAGCTAGACGATAGAGAGAACAAATCTCATAAGCAAGACGAATGGTAAAGGGAACAACTTTTTTGTTCTTTTTTGTTTTCCCTATGTATTTCTTTTTTATTCTTTTTGTTTCTACTTAAGAATCTAACATTATATATATATATATATATATATATATATATATATATATATATATATGGATAAAATAATTATTATGAATTATAAATAGCTTTAATCAAAATGAGTAAGCAAAAATCTTCTATAAAAGGTTGCATAGGAGTGGAGAATAGTGTGCTGATTTAGATAATTTTTGCTAATTTACTTTGATTAAAACTATTTATAATTTATAATAATTATTTTATTGATATATGATAATATACTATATTATATTTTGCATAAATAAAATTAGATTGTAGGAGTGGCCGTTATTATTTTGTCACGTAATTGTGGACTTGGAGTCTGCACGGCCAAGCAAGAAATTTAATCATAAGAAGAATGCGCAGAGAAGAGAAACGAAGGAAATTCAACGAAGCCGTTGTTCAACTTCTTTATCCTTCTCCTCCCTCTTCTCCTCCAAAGGTATGTCTTTTCCTTCTCTGCTAACATTGCTTTCTCTTTTGTTTTCATCAACTTCATTTTTGTTTGGTTATCTACAGCCAGAAGAACCCTTCCGTGGAAATATTTCTGAAGAACACTCTGAGGCGGACGTTCTGCCGGGTAAAAACATTTCGTGTTCTGTCCTTTTGCTCTTTGAACATTGATTGAAAGAAATACTGTATGATGTTTTCATCGATTTTAATATAGGTGGTTCGGAAAAGACTGATTCTTCCACCAGCGACGACGGTAGGTTTGAGCCGCAAAAGTTGACCAGAGCTCAGAGAAAAAGACACCGCCGTAAAAAAATCAGGGAAGATTTGTCCCGTAGAAGGCAGATCGTTGGGCCGCTTTTGCCTTCAACAAATGAAGACAGAAGCACGGAAGTGGATGTCACCGAATGTGAACCTCAAGGTGTTCGACGTAATTCCTATGAGAAACCTGTTGAAAAGAATAATAACTTAGGTGAGCCATATTCATGGACCCTTGATGCATTTTCATTCTTTCGGATATCTCGATGGAAAAAAGAATAAAGTTATGGTCACTCTATAGTTTACAAAGTTGAAGATATACAGAAACGTGATAATTCAAAGCTTCATTTATCTTTTGAACTTGCGTCTCGATTTTAATTGGGTAAACCGATGGTGATCCTAGCTTTTCAAATTGACAAAAGTATGAAGTTTACAACGGGTAAATTGAAAAGAGATGTTCAGAAAATTTAAGATTTTGCGTTGCATTTTGATTCAGTAATGCAGTTTGATGAGGTTTTTGTCAAACCAGGGGAACAACTCAGTGGATCAATCCATAACAAAGCAAAGCAAAGGAGAGTAGCGAAGAAATTGGCCAAGAAAAGGATAGATCCTACAGGAAACTCTGAACAAAATCGAGGATAGATCTCTGCTGTTGTACTTTTCAATTGGCAATCTGCAAGAATAGGTTTGCCAAATGCCTACATTTTGCTTTAGATCTGATCATTGTTTAGTCTTCAAATCCTGGTTGCCTCGATCAAGTTGTGTATTTAGGGTAGAAATAGAATGAAATTTTGTTTCTCTCAGGCAAGCTTTCCATAAGCCAGGAAAACTTTATGTTTTACAAATTGATGGAAAACTTCTCTGTTTTTTTTTCACTTGTTCTAATGGTCATCAAGAAATTTGAGATGGGGTTTGAAGTTTACAACTAGGTGAACATCATATTCATATGATTTTTTCAGGCAGGTTATGATTATACGGGACACTTGCATGTTATTCTTTCATTAATTATATAATTATCTTACGTTATACATAGTAAAAATAATAGAATTCGTGCATAAATTTGGACGTTTTAAGTCATGTTGCAAGAACATTAATGCATTGGGAAAAAAATAAAGATAATATAGAAAGTCGATAAATGAGCGTGGATAATACTGATCAAGATAATTCCTAGAAAAGACTTGATGCACCACAGTGCCCAATCACTAGAGCCCGGGCCAAGGAGATTTCTAACCAAATTTTCACTTCTTATTTTACAGGTCAAGATGCACTTGAGGGGCTTGATGATGAGTCAAGTCATGAAAATAGAGCAAGGCCAAAGCATCTCCTCATTTGAAATGTCCTTGCACACACTCGGCTAACAAGCAAAACCGAAGACAATTTTGAAGTCCCTAGTGTCGGGGCTTATAGAGGGTAACAAGCTGAAGATATGTCCCTCCAACATTGTGACATGTTTATTTACTTTATGTTTTGTTGAATTAATAGTATTTAGATACAATTTGAATGTTTTGGGGCAGATTATTGCCGTTAGCAGAACTTCTGCATTTTAACAATTTTTGTCATGATTTTTGGAGGAGTCATCATACTATGTTAATTGCGTCTTCCCTCCAAATTTGGCATCAATTGGATATTGGAAACGAAAGTTACAAGGGAAACAATTCGGGTGCACAGTTTTAGAATTAATCGTTAACCCGCCTTTCTCCATTGTTGGACATTGGCATCCCGTGGTGCATCAAGACTACTCTTGACATTACCTTATACAAAATTACTTTTTTAAGTAAATTATTAGGAAAAACTAGAGGGGTCATAAATGGTCTCACTTAAAATCCAGTCTCCTTAGACGAAAATGATAGCAGATGTAATCCAAAAATATCAAGAATATTTTTTGTCACACTATTACAATATAATAATCAAGAAATAAGAGAAATAATAACAAAAATAGACACCGAGAATTTTTACGTGAAAACCTAAATTGGGAAAAAAATCACTGTGACCGAGTCCAGAAAGACCTCAATATGAAAAATATAATTTACAATATTCTTTTAGAAACGAATATTCTAGAGAATATTCACTAAGAGAAAAATCATCACTCTTAAATTTCACAATGTGCTCAAAAGCACCCCACTTATTTTTCTCACACATTCTTTCTTTTTTCTCTATCAAAATAATCTTCAATCTTTTTTTTTCTCTTCTTCCTCTTCTTCTTCTTCTCTTCTTTTATGGATGATTTCTTCCTTGGTAGGGTTTTCAAACATCATTGTAGAAGGGACTCCCTTATCATAATGGACGAACACCCACCTCACAAATCTGCCCCTCCTGACTTATGATGGGGTAGGTTGAAGTCTTGTAGAGTTTCGACAGAATTCTTGCTTACTTTTCTGCAAGATCTTTGTCATCATGTCTGAGCCGTTTTCATTTGTGAAAATCTTTTCTAGATATATTTGTTTGGTGTCCAACACATCTCGTATCCAATGATACCTAATATTTGTGTTTTGAATTCGAATGAAAGCTCGAATTCTTGCTCAAATGAATAACACTTTGATTGTCACAATACAAGATATATTTGTCTTGTTTATGACACATCTCTATAAACAGAACAAGATTCAAAGATCTTTGTCTATAGCTGCTATAAACTCAGCTTCTATTGTCAATAAGGCAACTGATTTTTACTGCTTAGATTGCCATGACACTGCTCCCCCTCCAAATATAACCAAATACCCTCATATTGATTTTCTAGAGTCAATGTCTCCAGCCATGTCTGCATCAGTATAGCCTACTAACGAAAGCTCTTTACTACCAAAACACAAACTTAATTTAGAAGTACCTCTAAGATACTTAAGAACTCACTTCACTGCATTCCAATGTTCTTTGCCTGGATTTGATTGAAATTGACTGATTACTCCAAGAGAATGTGAAATATCAGGTCACGTACAAATCATAGCATACATCAAGTTGATGGCTGCAGAGGCATATAGAACTTTCTGCTTTTCTACTTTTCCTTCTTTAGTAGAAAGACTTTGTTTGGAAGGAAGCTTGAAATGTTTAACAAGTGGAGTATTGATCGGCTTCGCCTTATCCATGTAAAATCCGCTAAAATTTTTCTTGATATATTTCTTATGCGATAGCCATAATTTTATATTTTTCCTATCGCGAGTAATACTCATCCCAAGTATCTGTTTCGTCAATCATAAGTCTTTCATGGCAAAAGACTTACTAAGTTCTTTATTTAACTTAACAATTTTTTCTTTGTCTGGACCTATAATTAGCATGTCGTCAACATAAAGTAGGAGAATTACAAATGTATCGTCTGTAAATCTTTTCACGAACACACAATGGTCTGAGAAAATTATCTTGTGTCCTTGATTGATCATGAAGAAATCAAATTTCTTGTACCATTGACGTGGTGCTTTCTTTAATCCATACAAGCTCTTTTTCAATCTACAAACTAGATGTTCCTTTCTTTCAACGAAGAATCATTCTAGTTGCTCCATATAGATCTCTTCTTCTAGTTCACCATGCAAAACGGTAGTCTTAACATCGAATTGTTTCATCTCTAAGTTTAGACATGAGGTTAATCTAAGTACCACTCGTATGGATGACATTTTCACGACAAGTGAAAAACTTTCTTCAAAGTAAATGTCATTCTTCTGACCAAAGTCATTCACGACCAGTCGTGTCTTATACCTTGGTTGTGAACTCTTGTCTTCAGCTTTGAGCATGTATATCCATTTGTTCTTGAGTGCCTTTTTGCCCCTTTAGAAGCTGAATCAGTTCGTATGTGTGGTTCTCATATAATGATCTTATCTCATCTTGCATCGCGTCCAATAAGTTCTTCTTATGTGAATGCTTCATAGCTTCCTGATAGCACTCGGGTTCATCACCGTCAAAGATCATAACATACTTGTTTGCAGAGTATCTTTTCGATGGTCAATGATTTCTTGTTAACCTTCTTAGCTCGAATTCTGCAACTGATTTAAGGGAAGTCTCTACTTTTCCTTGGTCAACATCATCAGTTTCTTGATCACTAGATTCTCTAGCATCTCCCCCATTAAAAATTGATTTCATAGGATCAACTCTTAATAGATGCGCATCAGTGATCTCAATATCTTTCTTTAAGTCTTCAATGGTCTTATTTTCAAATAAGATAACATCTCGGCTTCTAACAACCTTCTTGTCAATTGGATCCCAAAGCTTGTATCTGAATGCATCATTTCTGAATCCTAGAAATATACATTCTTTAGTTTTGTTGTCTGGCTTGAACCTCTCATCTTTGGAAATTTGGATGAACACTCTACATCCAAACACCTTAGATGCTTATAAGAGATGTCTTTTCTGGTCCATAGTCTGTTTGGCACTTCTCCACTCAGTGGTGGTGTTGGAGACAAGTTGATGATATTTACTGTTGTCTTTATTGCTTCTCCCCAAAATGTTTTGGGAAGTTTTGAATGTGATAACAAACACCTTATCTTTTCTACAATTGTTCTGTTCATTCTTTCTGTAACACCATTTTGTTGAGGAGTTCTTGGAATCGATCTTTCGTGTTTGATCCCATGCATCTTACAGCATTCATTGAAGGATCCTATGTATTTGCCATCATTGTCTGTGCGAATGCATTTTAACTTTTTTCCAGTTTCTCGCTCTATGAAAGCATGAAACTGTTTGAAAACGTTGAACACCTCATCTTTTGATTTGAGTGCATAAGCCCAAACTTGCCTTGAATAATTGTCAATGAATATGATCATGTAATGGGCATCGATTGGCATTTTCGTTGACATGGGACCATAGACATCTGAATAGATGACTTCTAACATATGTGGTTTCCTTGATACAGAATTCTTCTAAAAGGAAATTTTGTGTTATTTTCTCGCCAAACAATGAATACAACTTGACAGAACTTTATTTTTGAGATGTGACGGACTTTATCTCTGACCAAGTAGTTAAAGTCCTTTCTGGCCATGTAACCAAATCTTTTGTGTCATACCTCAATGGATGAGTTATCTTGAGTAGTATTTATTCATACTTCTTTCACAATCACTTAAGTCAAATACAAATTAGATTCTTTGTTTCCTCTCTCTACAACTAGCAAACTTTTGTTGAGTTTCCATTTACCACCAATGACTTTGCCCTTGTATCTAGCATTATCAAGAGCACCAATTCATATCAGATTTAGTCCAATATCTTGAACAAGTTTGACATCTTTGAGTACCAACCCATAACCCGTGTTGGTCTGGATATAGATGTCACATTTTTCAATTATTTTGTAAACATAATCGTTTCCCATTTTAATGATGCCAAAATTGCCACTGTTATAAGATGTAAAATATTCTGCCTTTGAGGTAACATGATAAGATGCACCAAAGTTACACACCCAACATGATTTATGAGTCATAAGATTGACAACATCTTCACATATAATTACATCTTCATCATTAGAGGCAATTGCAATCATACTCTTTGTCTCCACTTTAGCACTTTATGTACCTTTTTCATTTTTCAACTTCTAGCAATCTTTTTTTATGTGACCCATTTTGTCACAATAATAGCACTTGACGCTCTTTTTACTTCTTGATTTTTATCTTCCCGACGTGTTGACTCTAGGGGTCTTACGTTCCTTTGATCTCACTCTTATTATCAATAACGTCTTCAAGGAAGAATGCTCTTTGTTCTTCCATCTGCTTTCTTCTTCAAGAACCGCAGCTGCAATATCATTGAACATCAATGTTGTCTTTGCAGCACCGTTGGCTAAATTTATAATGAGGTGATCATATGAATTAGGAAAACTTTGAATTAAAAGTTCGGCTCGTTCATTCTCATCAATTTTATGCTTCATTGCTGTAAGTTGAGAAAATAGTATATTGAGAGTATTGATGTGGTATGTCAACAATGTTGACTCTGACATCCAAAGAGTCTATAATTTTTTTTAAATGTTTTATCATGCAATGACTTTGTTTCATATAATTTTGTCAACGTATCCCAGATATGCTAAGCAGTTGTCATTTCTAAGACACTTGACAAAAATTCCTTATGCTAGAGCAAGATGCAAATTGGTGATATCATTCTCACATTGTTATAATATAATAGTCGAGAAATAATAGCAAAAATAGACAACGAGAATTTTTACGTGGAAACCCAAATTGAGAAAACATCACGGGAACCGAATCCAGAAAGATCTCACTATAAAAAATAGGATTTACAATATTCTTCTAGAAATCAAATATTCTAGAAAATATTCACTAAGAGAAAAATCACCACTTTTAGATTTCACAATGTGCACAAAACCACCTCACCTATTTTTTCTACACAATCTTTCTTTTTTTTTTTCTCTTAAAATAATCCTTACTCTATTTTTCATCTTCCTCCTTTTCTTCTTTTCTTCTTATTGGATGATTTCAATTATAGTAGCAATTATAACTTACATGTACTTTAAATTTCATTTTTAACAATTTGAAGATATACTTTTACATAAGTACATGTTTTTACTAGTTGTGGTCAAAGGTACTTACATCTCATGCCACCATACTAATTAGATTGTACTTTGTAGACGCTGTTTGATTAAAATCCCAAAACACAATTGATAATATGGTGATAATGTTCATTATCCACACATCTATTGTGATAATGTTCATATTATGTCGTGATAATTTTCATACTACCTACCAATGTGCTACTCATATTTGTTTTTCTAAACAAATTCTACTATGATGCGTACTATCACAACTCGCAAGGAATTCGAGATAGAACAGGGAACGACTAGGCTCAATGAGTCAAATTATTTGACCCTTTTCCACTTTCAATTTTATTTATTAGCAGCGGAAGACTAAAATTTAAGCAAGACCCGATAACTTAACAGGTCCAACAATGATATCATATAGCAAAATAATATAATCCAAATAAAATAATTCGGCAAAAAAATAAATTAAGGATTACAATTTTTCTTAGTAAAATTTACCTTACAAATATGGTCTCTCAAGAATAAATTATTAAAGTGTAGAAATAAAATAAAATCTTGTTAGTCTTTTTGTTAGGCTGAATTTATTTTGATAATGATTTAATGATGATTATTTTGTTGAAGATAATAAGTTGGTTATTATATTTTTTGGGTATTATTCTTAATGTTTATATCATATTATTTATATCCATATTTATTGAAAATGCTCTCAAAACAGGTATTATTATGTGCTAACATATTTATCTAAGTTCATGTAGTTCATACATATTATTGTGGGACTCAGAACATTTAAAAGGATGAAAAAGGAAATGTTTTGGATGTGCTGTGGACGAGAGAGGGGACCAAAACTGAGTTTTGGTCTTCCGGTGGTGACGTGGTCGAGAGAAGTAGTAGAGAAACGCGACCAAATTTATGGAGAGTTTGCTTCTGGACTTCAACATGGTTTTGCGGATGCAACATGGTTGAAAATGCGGATGAGTTGTTCGGCCGAAAAACATCGAGTTTTGAATCTGCCATTTTCGAGCTTTTTGCGGTCTTGACGCAGCGAAGGATTCGGACGAGGCTGGCGACTGAAAGTGCAAAGCAGTGAGCTCCGAGTTATTTCAGAGGCGAAGCGATCGAGTCTGCGATCGAGCTATGCGACCGAAAAAGTCCAATTCTGCGTAACGGCTATCTTTCAACGATCAAATTTTCAACGGATATATTTCTGATGGCTGGAAGCGATCGACCGAAAAGATTGGGTTGACTAAAAATGTGTAGGTCTACAAATTGAGAGAAGCACTCCAAGCTGCAAACACAAAACTGAGAATTAAGGCGAAGCCTGCCAAATTCTAAACTCAATTCTAATACACTTGTGAGCATCATAATCTAACTCTCCCAAACCTAAACTTGAGATTCAACTTGGGAGAGTTTGAAATAGTTAGTTTGTGAGCTTAATTTCCAAACACTTGTATGAAATTCTAAAAGGTGACTCCCTACTAAATACTCATATAAGGATGACGCCCTAAAATAGTCAACGGCTCGATTGAATTCCCGTAAGTTCAATCAAAGAGTGACTCCCCGGTAATAGTCAAATTTAAAGTGACGCCCCAAAATAATCAAAGGTTGACGACCTGGGATAGTCAAAGAGTGACGCCCTTAGAATCAGTTATTGTAAATGGTTTAATTGGCACCCATAAGCCAATTGGTTGGTGGATCTCCAAGTGGAATCTTGGAGCGTGGACGTAGGCGGGTTGCCGAACAGCGTAAACAAACCTTGTGCACACTCTCTTACCATTACTCTTTACTTTATTGCATATATTTGTGATTGATTATTTGTTTATATGCATTAAATCACATAGGGATTTAGAGAAAGTAAATATCGCACAAAAAATATTAGAATGCTATATTCACCCTCTCCCTCTATAGGCATGCATACAGTTTAACAAGTGGTATCAAAGAGAGTAATTAAAATTTTTGTGCGATATCGTACATATTGTATAATTTGGTAATTTGTTTGAATTCCTTGAGTTGAATTTATTTGAAAAGTTTATTGAAACATATATATATTAATATATTATAGATTTCAATACATATATTGAAGGTCAATCCATTGATACACGTCCTCTATTTGATGGTTGCAATTATGTATATTGGAAGTGTGGGATGAGAATATTTGTTCAATCTATAGATTTTGCTTTATGAATAATCATTGAAAATGAAATGAATCTTCCTAGACCATCTTGTGAATTCAATAATTTAGATAAACGTAATTGGAACTTAAATGCTAAAGCATTGAATGTATTATATTGTGCTTTGAGTAAAAGTGAATTTGATAAAATACAAACATGTGTGAGTACTTATGATGTATGGAAATCTCTTGAGCTAACACATGTAGGCACAAATCAAAGGAATAAAAGTGATGAAAGCACATCCTCCAAAGAAGAGGAAATGGCCAACACTTGCTTCATGGCCAATGAGGAAAAGGTATACACTTTCTCTAGTGATTCTGATGATAACGATGATAATAATTTGCTAGATGCTTTTAATGAATTGCTAGAGAGTTTTAATGAGATT
Organism: Begonia loranthoides; assembly: GCA_022433065.1. Lineage (NCBI taxonomy): Eukaryota > Viridiplantae > Streptophyta > Magnoliopsida > Cucurbitales > Begoniaceae > Begonia > Begonia loranthoides. The sequence continues at coordinate 9,928,950 of CM039483.1, forward strand.
AAACGTAGATACAAATTGTTGAAAATTAAAAATAAAAATATGATTGAAAAACATAAAAATTTGACTTAGTCTTTAGAAAATCAAATTGTTGAATTGAAGAGCATGAATGAAAATGTGCTAGCTACTAACAAATCACTTGAGGATAATATTTGTGGATTGAATGCTAAAAATAGTGATTTGAATGCTATTGTTTTGAAATTTACAAATAGCAGCAAAAATTTAATATGCTCTTAGTTTCGCAAAGGGTTACGTTGACAAAATTGGTATTGGTTATCAATCATTTGCTAAAATGAAGAATTATAATAATTTTTTTTGTTGATCCTTCAACTTGTCATGCATGTAATAGTATTGGGCATAAATCTTTTGTTTGTCCATTGAAATTAAATATCAATTCGAAATCTAATTTAGGTTCTAAATTTGTGTGGATTCCTAAAGGAACAAAACCTTTAACAAATTAACCTAAAAAGATTTGAGTACCAAAGAAAACAAATTGAGTTTTGTTATAGGTTGGAGGTTCTTCCAATGAGCTTAATAGATTTGGATGATGAAGTATCCAAAATGTAAAGGGAGAAGATTCAAGAGTATGCCTCCAATGTGGTAAAAATGAAAAAGCTTATGTGGAGGTACACAATTTCTTTTTGATTGAATGTGTTAGTTATTTTTTATTGGATTAAATTCATAGGTTGGAATTTTGATGATTTCGTGTTTGGTATCTTACTTGAATTGATTTAATTTGCTTTTTATTTCTGAGTTTGAATGAATTGGTTGTTTGCATATAGGTTGAATAATTTTTTGGAATCCTTGATAGATTTAATTTTTGGTTTCATTGATTTGATTCATTTTTTATATTCTTGAATTGGAATAATTAGTTTATCGGTTCCAACAATTGGATTTCTAGATTGAATATATTGGAATTGCTGAATTGTTGGATGACAAATTTGATTTATTGATATTTCCCCTTGGATTGAGATTTGTCTATTGATATAAGGGGAGATAAATGTTTGAAAGACAATTGATTGTTTTTACTTTGGAGTTCCCCATAGATTGAATATTGTTAATTGATTTAGGGGGAGAAAAATACAAGTGTTTTGATTTTGATGATTTTGCTTCCGCTTAGGCTTTAACTTTGATTTCCCCATTGATTTCATATTGATCATAGATTTAGGGGGAGAGCATAAAATTGTTTCAATTTTGATTTGTTGAAATTCCCCAAATGATTTGGTTTTTGATTTAAAGGGAGAACAATTTTTTGTTGCTAATTTTCAATTGGTATCAATCATTGTTTTTAGTTTGAACTTCGGCAAATTGGTATCATTTCAACAATTGGTATCATTAGACTTATTTTTTTAAATTGGTATCATTTATAAAACTATTTTATTTTGGTACCAATAAAATCATTTTTCTCTACAATTGGTATAATCTTTTATAAAGAGTTTAATTTGGTACCTTAATAATCTCCAACTATTTGAGTTTGTGCATAGAGATAGGGGGAGAAAATTGTTTTTAAATTTGATTTCATCTATGAAGATCTACAATTGGTATTCAATTGATTCTTGAAAGTGGATGAGTCTTTATTTTTGTTTCCCTCAAACTATGCTTGGTGACAATTTTAAAGGGGGAGAAAAGTTATGTTTTGTGTTTACTGCTCAAAGGGGGAGAGAAAAAATTTAAATAGTTTTTTATATCCCCAATATTTTGTTTTAATGGTTAACATAGGGGGAGAGATAATTGGATTGACATTTTGATTTTAAACTTTGATATCTCTCTTAGAACTTTGTTTTGAATTTTATTTTTGAATTAACAAGCAGTATCATTCTTTGAACCTAGTTTTGGATTTCATTTTGATTTACAATTGGAATCACTATTTGAAAAATTGCTTTGGTTTTAATTGTGAATCATCAATTGGTATCCTTAGTTAATTTCTTATTTCGTCAATTGATATCATTCTTAAAAATTGACAATTGGTTTATTCTTCTTAGTTGCATAAATTGATATATTTTTCTTGAAAGTTGAATTTGATTTAATTTACTTTGAATGTTTAATTCCCTCAAATAATTTTATATGCTTAGGAGAATATTTTTGTTTGAATGAACTTTGATTGTGGTTGTATCAAGTTGGTATCTTATTTCGACCACATGTTTTACTTGAATGGATTAATTTGTTAAATTCCCTCTATTGTTTGCCTTTGGTAAAAAAAAAATTTATAAAGGGGGAGAATGATTTGTTTAGTATGATTTTTAATTCTTTGATTGTTTGACTCCCCTCCCCATAGATTTTCTTTTTGATTATGACAAAAATGAAAAGAGATTGTATAAGTGGTTATATATAATTTTGTAAAAGGGGAGAAGATTATATATGTTAAATAGCATATTTGCATAAATTTAATTGTTTGATATATTGCATGAATTAAGGGGGAGAGATCTAATATGCAATAATTGAAGCACATGCTTAGATTTAGGGATAACCAACTTATTGGATTTTGTCATTATAAAAAAGGGAGAGATTGTTAGCCATTTTGTTAGGCTTAGTTTATTTTGATGATGACTTAATGATGATTATTTTGTTGAAAATAATAAGTTGGTTATTATATTTTTCAGATATTATTCTTAATGTTTTTATCATATTATTTATATCCATATTTATTAGAAATACCCTCAAAATGAGTATTATTATGTGCTAACATGTTTACCTAAATCCATGTAGTTCATACATATCATTGTGGGACTTAGAACATTTAAGGGATGAATAAGGAAATGTTTTGAACGTGTTATGGACGAGAAACGCGACCAAATTTATGGAGAGTTTGCTTCTAGACTTCCACGTGATTTTTCGGATGCAACGCGGTGGAGGATGCAGATGAGTTGTTCAACTGAAAAAACATCGAGTTTTGAATCTGCCATTTTCGAGCTTTTTGCGGTCTTGACGCGGTCGAAGGATTCGGACGAGGCTGGCGACTGAAAGTGCAAAGCAGTGAGCTCCGAGTTATTTTGGATGTGAAGCGGTCGAGTCTGCGGTCGAGCTATGCAAACAAAAAAGTCCAGTTCTGGGTAATGGCTATCTTCCAACGATCGAATTTTCAACGGATATATTTCTAACAGCTAGAAGCGGTCGACCGAAAACGTGCATGTCTATAAATTGAGAGAAGCACTCCAAGCTCCAAACACGAAACCGAGAATTGAAGCGAAGCCCTCCCAAATTTTAAACTCAATTCTAATACACTTGTAAGCATTGTAATCCAACTCTCCCTAACCCAAACTTGAGATTCAATTTGGAAGAGTTTGGACGAGTTAGTTTGTGTGCTTAATTTCCAAACACTTGTAAAAAATTGTAAAGGGTGACTCCCTACGAATTAGTCATATAAAGGTGATTCCCCAAAACAGTCAATGGCTCGATTGAACGCCTATAAGTTCAATCAAAGGGTGACTCCCCAGCAATAGTCATTTAGGGTGACGCCTTGAAATAGTCAAAGGTTGACAACCTGGAATAGTCAAAGGGTGACGCCCTTAGAATCAATTATTGTAAACGATTTAATTGACACCCATAAGCCAATTGGTTAATGGATCTCCAAGTGAAATTTTAGAGCGCGGACGTAGGCGGGTTGCCGAACCACGTAAACAAACTTTGTGCACACTCTCTTACCCTTACTCTTTACTTTATTGTATATATTTGTGATTGATTATTTGTTTATATGCATTAAATCACATAGGCATTTAGAGAAAGTAAATATCGTACAAAAAAAATTAGAACGCTATATTCACCCCTCCTCTATAGGTGTGCATACAGTCTAACAAATCTCGCCACGTCTAATATTGACTTGGCAACTAGAAATCTGAATGATAAAATCTTAAAAAGTGTTATTCGGGTAAGTTAACTAAACGCAATAGGGATTTAATAATTTTCATTGAAAAGAAATGTTGTTTCAGTATGCATGAATTAAAATCACATTTTATAAATTCATTTTAAAAAAAATGTAAACAAAAGGACATGTGTTTAAAATCACCCACTAATATGTGGTACGTAATTACAAATTAAAATTCATAGTGAAAATGGAGTTACTCACGGACTCCGGACACACCATGTCATAGGCAAATAACATAATCAAAATGATGTTTGGTGATCGCGAAAGCCACATAAAATACTCTAATCAGGTTTAGGGTTTTGCGCCCAGTGACACGGCACATATAGTTGTCTCATTACTCTAGTTAACAACAACAAATACATTCTGCACAATCGAATGTGTGAAAATAAAACAGACCTCAAGTCAATCGAACTTGGTTCACACGACCAAGTTGATCTTGAAATATAATATACATGCTTGATTTAAACATGTATAGTGAAAAATTAAATATAATTTAAAACCTCGACGCCCATTAAATGGACACGTCATTTTATATGAGACATGTCTCAAAATATTTATTTTATAAAAAAATTATGCAATGCGTTATATAAAAATAAATCTCTATCTTGAAATGGGTTACACCGACCAAAGCCCAAAAATCCAAAAATGTTCAAATACTATAGTCCACGAATTTTAATTTAATAATTGAGTACCTATTAAAAAATTAAGTATTAAATTTTTGTCATATTTTATACCTTCAAATTTCTAATTATTTTTTAGAAATTAAATTAAAACTAACTAAGTAGAAAAATATAAAGATCTGGCCCAAAATTAGACTTAAAACATATTCTCGATCGCAACCTAAAAGGGCTGCACCGTGACCCAATTGTGTAACCTAGACCACAGCCCAAGACTGGGTAACCCCGCCCATGGCCCGCGGTCCCTCAAGGTTAAACTGCAGCCTATACATAGGGTATGTTTTGCAAACATCCCTGTTTTGCATCACGAACTTCGTCTTCCCTATCACGGACGATCACGATTTCATGTCGCGAACAATTCCCGACTCTGGCTCACACTTCTTGTGTAACACCCCGACTTTTTATTGGAATTTAATAAGTATAATTGGAGTATAAATTGGAGATTTTGGATTAATTGGATAATTAACAGGGTATTACCAATGACACAATAGTTAAGTTATAATTTAAGAGAATTTATTGGGGATTTAATTGAAGGAAATCAATTTAAGAAATAGAAATGAAAATTTTAAATTTAACCTTTAATAATCTTTAAACAATATTTGGAATAAGTCAGAAATTAGGAATGGGTTGATTAAAATGAAGTGCGTACATTTAACATATAGTTCCATATTAAGTAAGTAAAAGAAATTAAGTGAGGCATTAATATGATGGGGATTAAAATAAATAAAAAAATATTAATTAAAGAAATTAAAATAAGAGGTGAGAGATGTGCTGAACCGGTTCAACACAAGAATCGGTTCAGTGTCGTGTGTTGGTCTGGTTCAAGATGGAGTTAAGGGGGAGGGATTTTCGCGTAGCTTCGCGATTTCAGAAACTGAAATGAGAGATAGAGAGGGAGAGAAGTCGTGGGAGAAAGAAACGAGAGATGAGGGAGAGTGATGTAGGCCAAGAGAGAGACGAGGGCTCGGGACGAAAATGGATGGTGAACGGTGAGCAAACGGCAGACAAAAGGTGAGCGCCGGTCATGCGCGTCATGCAGCGGCGTGCGAATGAACGATGGGCTCGGATGTTGATTTGGCATTCAGTCCTGCGATGTTTCGTCAACTTTTTGGTGATACTCAACGACAACATGGTGGCGACGACGAAGGAGCAGCGAACGGTGAGGTGAGGCGTCGGGATGGTCGGGGATTCATGAGGGCAGCGCGAATCTGATCTGGTGCCCATGATCCAACCTGGTTTGTCTCAGCTCGAGTTGGATGTCTTGGATTTCCTCAGGTAACCTAACCTTCTAGTCTGCAATCTTGATGGATTGGTGAAAAGATTAGTTGTGGTTTTCCTTTAACTACGATATGCTGTTTGTGTTTTGTGTGGGTGAGCTAGAAGGAATGCTGGTAGTCGGTTTGGTTTGGTACTGCTAGTGATGATTGTGTGTTGATGGTTGTTACAACTGCGATCTCTAGTTTTCTTCAGGGTAAGGATTCCCTCTCTGATGTTGGATTCATGATTGTTTGATATTGGTAGCTTGATATGAATGATTAGTTATTATGCCTTGTTTCTGGAATGGGTTGGCTATTATGATGATCTGTTAATCTGTGAAGCATGTAAGAATAAATGATCTGGATGGATTTTGGGGTGCTGAATAAGTGATTGACGCCGGCTAGTGTTAGAATTAATTCTATTATCTTGACATTGTTTTGGATGTGTTGGTTGATTTCAACTTAGCCTTGGTTGTTCTGGATTTAGCTTTGCTATGATAAGATAAGGCCTTTGCTAAAAATGTTTGTTATGTCAGAATGTTCTAATAGGTTGGGTTCTATTGTCATAGTGGTTTCACTTAAGAAACTCTAATAAGTAACTTATAATGATAGGAGAAGACGATGAGATTAATAAGTTTATTGGTTGATTAGATTAATAATTGAGTGTTACTAATTTGTGAAGGTATCGAAAAGACGAAGAAGGACAGCGAATAAGTGTTAAAAGCAATTAAATTGAGGTAAGTAATTGGGTGTGTCTGGCCGTCAAAGCCCTACCACAAGTAGTTTGTGTGTGTTGTTTCATTTTCTATACATATCCTTATTATGAATGTTGAAATGGAATGTCTAAGGATGGAATGAATAATGAATAGAAGATTGAAGTGATAAGTATGAATGCGTTATGAACTGAATAAGCCATGATTCGGTTCTGTGAAATATTTTACTTCCTGTGATTACTTCTTAGTACTTGTATTTGTTAATTTTCTTACTGTAAATCTCTTAAATCAGAGCATGTTTTATTCTTTAATAATTGTCCGTATTAGTACACTTGACTAGCATTTTAAATTGATCTTTTGTAGGGTATTATAAGCACTTTTGGTTAATAGTTGTTTTCAAAATTTGTTGGCATGTTTCCAATCATATTTGATTATTAGATTTGTTGATCACCTTGTTATCTTTAATTATCAAGCATGCTTGTTTAAGTAGTTAATTATCAAATATGTTTTAAATTGTTGTTAAATACATGTTTCCGTTTAATTAGCAGCATGTTCAGTAGGTACTAATAATTTGTTGTCATTAACTTCAATTTCTATTATTGTTCTTGTGGACGTGTAATCAAGTAGGTTAATCGATGTATTGATTATTCGTTATTATTGTCTCCTTTAATTGATTATAAATGTAGTTATTCATTACATGTGTTGTATGTATAGTTCGTTGTTTTAATTCCTTTCATTTAAATATATTCGCTATCCATTTCCATTGTTTTTATTTTATCATATTATGTCTCATGCATCATATTAATAGAAACAATTAGGGAGTGCCCTCGGTGTGGTACTCACATGCATGAGTGAGAAAAACGAAATGAATGAACGAATGCAATGAACGATGATGAATGATGAATGATGGGGGGTTGTTGGGCAGATGGGTAATCCGGATCTAGCCTACATAAGTTTAGAGACCGATCAACTATTCCATCTAGTACATGTTCCTTCAACTTCCAGCTCGATGTATGAGTTACGAATGAATGAACGTAATGCAAGTTTTGTTTGGGGATGACCCAATCCAAGTAAACTAAAGAAATGCATGTCATATGCATTTTTCCTTTCCTTACTAAGTCTTTTTAGACTTACAGTTACTTGTGGTGTAGGTATACGTGAATGACGAGAAGAATGATGAACATAACATAAAGCAGTTGATGAAGAATTTACACGGGCTGAGTTTGTGGTGGCCAGGCTACGAAGAGAGGAAATTGTAAATTCATTAAGTTTCTTTCCAAAAAGGTGTTCTAAATTTATAATTGTATGGTTTTTTTATTTCGTTAAAATCGTTTCGTTTCCGCAATGTTTTAAAATAAATAATTTTTAACATTTCCGCATATTTTATCTAATAAACGATTTTTATAACAAGTTTTTATGAACGGTTGGTAGCGGTCCGGATTAGGTGCACTCTGACATGTTTTTCTCAAAATTTAGCGCATTTTTAAATCTATGAAAATCTGATTCGTTACATCCTGTCTCGGCCAGTCGTCCATTGACTGAAGCTAGAGGCTTCTGCATCACCCCATGGCTCAACATTGGTTGAGTCGCTTCCTGTCAATTTAACACCGACAGTTAACATGCAACAAAATTGTCGGATTTCATTCGAGTTCGCCCAACAACAAATAAATTGAAATCCAACTTTAACATTCAAAATTCATACCAAAGCTAGCAAACGGAGACACATTTGAAAAGGAGAAATCAAATTTTTACCTTTGATACTCCACAATTTTCCAGCCACAAGAGTTTCAAAATAAAAACTTGAAAAATTCAACTCCTTCTGTCATATAGAGGCATGAAAAAAATGAGAATTCCAATTCAAAAATTGAGAATTACATAGTGAAGAGTTGGACTCACCATGAAGATATTTGTCATTGATCTTCTCACTGTGATGTCAGAAGCAGAGAAAGAATCCCAAGGAGGAAATTTGGCATTTAAAACATTGGGGAAGGGAATGATTTCATGAGGAAATTCCTTCCTTCCAATGCCCAAAGATGGGGAAGAGGGGAGAGAAGAACAAATAATAAATTAATTATTTTATTTTTAATAGATATAACATGTACTTCTTCTTCAAGATGGTTATATTAAATATAATTTAACAATTATATTGTGAGCACATATATTTACTATAATTCTATATTCACTATCGTAGACTTAACCGTAATTGAGTGATCAATTAAGTTAATAGGTTTGAAGAATCAAATAAAATGGGGCTTCTAATGTGTAAAAACCAGCAACCTATATCAATTCTATGATAGGTTGAATTATAAATGGAGCTAATATAACTAGTAAGTTATATAAATACAAAGTTATGGCTCGAGTCAGGTAATTATATTTTCTCAGTCTCTTATCAACTTTAAGAATATAGAAAATTAAGATTTTATCAAAAGAATTCTAACCTATAAGATAACAACCATAAGTTTCAGAATTGACAAAAGGTTTAAAATTAAAGCCGATAATAATTATTACAAGCTAGATATTAAGGCAACTCTATGGATTCACATAAGCTTCCCATTGAGTTTATCTTTGGCTAGTGGGACATAAAGATTTTTAACAAATTGAACCTAAGCTTATGTGAATATCCTCATGGCATAATAAAATCAAGGGAAAATGACAAATTAACCATCGTGGTTTACGATCAATGACAAGTCAACCACTATCCTTTATTTTCTAACAAATTAATCACTGACGTATGAGAAAATGACAAAACCAACATCGCTGTCACGTTTGCCATTAACAAGCTGATCTGGAGCCGAGACAGTTCGTAGACAAACCACCGTGACTCCGTGGTTTTCCAAAAAAGAGGGCCAATTTTGGCCTGAACCGCTACGGTCTCTTGAGCGGCGTCTTCATTAATCGGCCTACATAACTCCTGCGTCCTAGGACTCGGCCATTTTCACCAAGTTCAGACAAACGAAATACTCTTGGCTCTCGACGAAATACTCTCGGCTGTCGGCAATAAACTCTCGAGTCTCGGCTCTCGGCGAATTACTCTCGACAATCACAATGTATTCCCGATCAAAGAAATTGACGTTGAAGCATGGGAAGACAACGGTGGAAGCTGTTAAAACCATTCAAACCGCGGTAGTGGAAGATGTTCAACCCGAGGCGGTGGAAGATGTTTAACCCGCAGCAATGGAAGATGAAGAAACCGCCAAGCCTGAACAGGGAGAAGCCGGAGGCTCATTGGTCCCGTTCCAACCTGTTACAGTGGGTTTAAGGTCCAAACTATTCAGGACAGCGAATTGCAAAACACGGTATGAAGATGATATACAACACCGTGCAATTATTGTTTCCAAAAGAGTAGATTTGGACTCTTTGGCAGGAATGACAATTAAACAATTGCTTGAAGATGCTGGATTAGCCGGGTTGTGCCGAATGGGGGGCAGTTACTGTGAGAGAATTTTTAGAATGATTTACGCAAATTTGAAACTGTCCACCAAGCCATTAGAGGTGCAGACGTACCTTTTTGAATGGGAGTTGAGGTTCACTCCCAACGATGTAAATATAATACTTGGATGTGTGCTGGACGGGCCAAGCAATCAATATTATCACGTGTCTCAGGAACCACCATTCGTCAACCAAGGAGAAGGGCTAGCAGTGCTTAGATTGTTGCACGGGGATCCCGAGGTTGCCCAGTACAACAAGCCAAAGGACAAGGAGTTGAATGCCATAACCCGATTGATCCACCTAATCATGACATACACGATTTTGCCTCGGAATGGGCATCGATACCTTGTTAGCTGTATGGATCTCTATTTGCTGGAGAAGGTGTTCACCAGGAAAAAGGTGGACATCGGATTTATCATCTTGAGCCACATGCATGAGGTGCTCAACAACCCAGCCAAGAACCTGCCGTACAACTGGCTCATCCAGAGAATCGTTGAGTAGTATGGGGTACCCATCTCAGAGAAAGAGCTGAGAATTGAAAAGTCGACCAATGATGTGTACAACAAAGCTAAAGTGGACCAAATGGGTATCACCCAAGTTGGAGGGGAATGGTTCCGCAGGTCCAAGAAGCAGGCAGCACCTCCACCCCCCTCAGAGCCTCAGCATTCCGCCCTCTCACATGAACAGCCGCCCCCTCCTCAATCATCTCACTTTACTTTGATGCCTGAGGAGACATCCGCCTGGATGAACAGGATGGAGGAGGGCCATCATATGGCGATGACTAGAATGCAAATGATGGAGGAGCACTTGCAAATGCAACAGGTCCAAATACAAAGATGGGAGGAGCGAGCAGAAGAGAGGCATCGCATAACAGAACAATGGCATATGCGAGCAAAGGAGAGGCATCGTGAGGTGGTGGCAGCACTTAAGAGACATGAGAGGCGATTAGCCCGTGCAGCATTCTCATTATCGCCTCTAAAGCAACAGATGCCACATACCGCTTGTAAGTTATTTACTTTGTACGCAAAGTCCAGTTTTTACTTTATTTGTGTTTAACGTAATGACATGTTGTTGATTTGCAGCACCGGTGCTGTATGTCACCAACCTGCTCCTCCAGCTGTGCCTGCCGAGGTGTAGGGGACCAGTCAGTTCGAGCCTCCACCCCTTAGAATTGTGTGCATGGTACGTCTTTCATTTGGTTATATATGTGTGTTCGTTCATGTTCATGCTTTGTTTGTCTAACGGCATTTTGACATTTTTGTTGCAGGCTCGGAATTTGATAGACATGTTCAAAAACTATGTCTAGGCAAATACTCGAAAGAACATAGAGACGTGCACAGTTTTTAGGGGAAAGTTGATCGGCGATGATTACTTCGTCACTAATATCATCTTTCCCAAGCAAGTTGGGACATCGGATACGGTGAGAGGCCTTCTTTGTATGTTAGTGTATAAGATTTTATCTTAGTAGTCATCTAAACTTATATGCAGTGCTATGCGGTCGACGAGGCAGCCATTTTCAATTTTCATCAAGAAAACCGTCTACTCTCATCAGGGTGGATTCACGTAAGCAACCATCTTGCTTCTCCGGGTTATTGTTCATGTTTACTGAGATCATCTAATGCGTTGTTTACCTTGCAGACACACCCAAAACATACTTGTTTTATGTCCTCTGTTGACATGCACACTCAATTTGCTTACCAGCTATTAATGCCGGAAGTAATCTCCATCATCGTAGCTCCCACTGACAAAGAGCGGTATGTATTTTCCCTTCTGTAAATTCTTAATATTGCTTTCCTCGTATTTTACCAGCAATTGTTCCCTTTGCATTGCAGCCCGTACGACGTCTTTCGGTGTACGAGTGCGGGGATGAGGGTGATGCAACAGTGCACTATTCTAGAACAATTCCATAAGCACGACGCTGCAACCTTTCAGTATGAGGGTCTGTTGTTCGACACAGCAGAGAAAGTATTCCTTAACCCCCACTTATCTTTTGCGATCAAGATTTGCAGCCGAAACGGACCAGAAAGAAGAAGGCGGCTTAGGACTTTATGTTTGTGTACACTTTGTTGTAATTCGTAAGGAGTTACGTTGTAATTTATGTTTAGTTGAATGTGTTTACATTTATGTTGTAATTTATATGTATTTTATATTTACTTTGCGAAATTAAATGATATACTAGATGAATTATATGTTTGGATGATACTGGAACTACTTGGGATTTTTGTGTAGGATGTATGAGAATAGCTTTGGGGGAGTAAAGAAACAAGGGAGACTCTAGCAAAATTTTTATAAATTGGGGTGATGATAAGTGAAAAGTAAATTCTATATGATCTAAATCAAATACATAATTAAAGAAAAGTGTATGGAGAAACTTTGGTGAATTTAGTGCAACAATTTTAGCAAGTCGCGGCGGTTTGTGAGCAAGCCGCAGCGGCTTGCATGACAAACCGTCGTGGTTTTCTCCCAAGCTGTTGTGGCTTGCTCACAACACCTGTAATCAAATTTTATGCACACTCCACAACCAAATGTACGGAACCAATATACGAATTCAAATTACTGAAACGAAACACATTCAAATTTATTAAATCAATTCATATTTATTAATTCAAAATTTACAAATATAGCGTACAGTACAATCACATATATAGCGTACAGTACAATCATGGAAGGTTTAGGTCCACATTTGTGTACATTTGTGCTTGTGGACCTTGTGCATCAGACTCCTGCAGAACACATTGCAAATAAAATTAGCATAGTTCAAATAACACTTGAAAACGTAAACGTGATAATGGGCTCACTTGTGTCTTAGGAACTCTGTCGGGATGTAACACATCGACTTTTTTTTTTAAGTTGGATAATTATTTTATCGGGGTATTACGAAGGATGTAATGGTAAGATTATAAATTAAGGAATTAATTAGGATTTCTTGGGATTAATTAGACTTATTTTAAATTAAGAAAAAAATTAGTGAAAAATTAAATTAGAATGATAATTATTAATTAAGTGGGAATTATTATTGAAGTGGGGTTAATTGGATTTTTTTTAAATTAGGGATTTATTAAGGAAGGATTAAAATGGATTAAAATTAAAAATGGTTAAAATAAGTGAATGGGAATGAATGAACCGGTTCAGTCAAATCGGTTCACGCCATTTGAACCGGTTCAGTAAGTGAACCGATTGGGAGAGAAAAAAAAAAAAAAGAAATGGTTGGGCCATTTCTTCGCAGGGAAAAGAGAGAGAAAGAGAGGGAGACGGAGGAGAGCGAGCGACGGCGAGTGAGGGATGGGCATCGGTGAGCGACGAACGAGTGACGGCGATGGCGGGCGAGCTTCTGGTCACGACTTGTAGAATGACGGTCATGGGAGGCAAGGGCCCGGTTTCGGGCTCACGGTCGCAGGGCTACCTTGAGCTCGGGATCAAATCTTCAGCTGGCTGCAAATTTCAGCTTCGAGTCAAGGTAGGTTGGATCGATTTCTCTTCTCTTCCATTTTCTGTTGATCGGATGTCGACAGGGAGCGTTCGACGATGGCTTGAATGGCTAGACAGGGCTTTAGTTCGCGTTGGGCAGCTTCACTGGTCCAGTCCAGCTCATGGTTCGGTTCATCCGGTTCATCATTTGATTTCTTATCTGACGGTTTGGAAGGGAGCTGGAGGCATTGACGTGGAGGGCTAATCCGAAATATCAGCTTCCATAACTGATATCATGGGATAGCTTGGTTAGTTGTTACAGCATTTCAATTTTTTCCAATTTTATTTATTTTCTGTGAGTGTGTGTGTGTGTGTGTGTGTGTGAGAGAGAGAGAGAGAGAGAGAAGGGTGATTGGCTGAGCTCTCTAGAGGAAATTCTCTCGGGTGTTTATTTTTCCTACTCGAGACGAAGCCTCAGGGCATGGGTTCAAATTTTGTTGTGTCTTCTCTGAGGTAAGTTTCCTGTTCGGGTGACTTCTCGGCCTCCATTGTCAACTACGGTGGCTTTCCTATAGTTTGTGGTTGAATTTCTGTGTGTTGATTTATTTTGTTTTGTTTGGTTGGGTTTCTGCCGAGGGACAATCTGAAGGAAATTGAGAGGGTGAGTTGGGTGCTCTCTAGATCAGGTGTTGGAGCTGTTGGAATCGGAGAGCTATCCCTGTTGGTGTGTCTTCGTAAATGGTAAGGATTGGGTAGTGTTTGGCCATTTAAGCCCTACCCACAAGTATGTGTCCGTGCGTCGAGTTATGGTTGTTTGATTTCTATAGATGGCTGCCCTATTTTCCTTGGAGGCATTATTATTGTTATTTCACGTTGATTTTCTTGGTTGTTCGTTAGTATAGATTCTCATTTGCTTGCATTAGTATTAGGCTTTGTAACATTACTGTTAATTCCTTGGTTGTAGTTCTTAAATTTCCTTGCAGGTGGGTATCTCCATTGTTGACAGTATGAATTTTGTTATTATTCTGTAGACTTTGGGTAGCTTTGTGATATTTGTTCCATGAATTGCTCTGTTCTTGCTATTTTAAATTTCCTTACGTTGACGAAGAATTGAGTGCTAATGTAATAGAAAATGGATGGTCAATGCATGAAAGGGTGAAAGCTTCTTGCTTATTTACTTGCTGCAAATGCTTGAATTCTGTATTCCCTTAACTATTCTGTTCGTGTGATTTACATTCTGTTCCTTGGTTGTTTTAGTTATTTAAATTGTATTTTTTTTAATTGTTAACCCTTTCCTTACTAAACCGTTTTAGGCTTACAGTTTACTCGTGGTATAGGTATCCACAAGAGAAGATAGCGTGTGGACTTGAAGCAGTTGATGAGGGATTTGCACATGCAAGCTTGGAGTTGACCAAGCTATGAAAATTTATATTGTAATTTCATTAAATTTCTTTCTAAAAAGGTGTTCTAAATTGTAATTTGTAATTAAATGGTTTAATTTATGTCCTTTAAATTATTATTCTTCCGCAAATGTTTTTTTTTTTTGTTGAAATGTTTTACTTATGAAATATTTTAAGAGTTTCTAACGGCCCGTCTTACACTTTGATATGTTTTTCTCAAAATTTAACGCATTTTTAAATGTATGAAAATCTGGGTCGTTACACGGGAATTGTCTCAAATACTCGCTCGGGGACTGTCTCGGGGACTATGGATGGAATTGACTCGGGGGCTGTCTCGGGGACTCTGAAACCCATAAATGTGCCCTCCGACCTTCCTCTACCACCTCTGGCTCTGGCTCTGCCTCTCCCTCTGTCGCCTTTGCCGACCCCTGCACTAGACTCGCCTCCACCTTCACACGTGCGGGAATTGTGCCCCACACCCCCACAAGTGACGTTCAGATGTCTTCTGGGCAGCATTGTCCGGCTTGGGGCCTCGTCCACATCCCGTATTCTACGTTTGCATGGCCTTCCTGGAAGCCTTTTAAATGGCAGTGGCATGATTGGATCAAGATTCGTCACAGAAGGCCACTCGATTGGTCCATTGACGAGGCAGACAAAGTGGGAGTACATTGCCATGTATGTTTCCCAGTGATAGCACACATGCACAAATTCCTCAGGAGATCTCCTCGTGAAGTGAATGCACGGGACTGCATGGACACATGGGATGCCGGCCAACTCCCACTAGTAACAAGTACCAGTACGGCTGTCCAAATCGACAGAGTACTGTTCCTTACCGTTGTTGACCTCAAACTGGGCAGTTCCTGAAAACTGGGGGCTCTAATTTTGACTAGCAAGTTGTAGTTTGGTGAGCCGGTTGCTGATCATTGGACACAAAAGGTCCGTCGAGCGAGCCATCTTTTCATTTTTTTTCACGATCCTACCCATAATGCCCTTTCGAATGATCTCGAACATACATAGAATCGGTTTGTCCCCGGCTGGTAAGATGCAGGCATTGAAGGACTCGCTAAGATTGTTGAGGCTTAAGTCGCATTTGGGGATGGAGCAGAAGGCATGTTTGGCCCAGCATGTCACATATATTCCTCGTAGATAATTGTGGGCCACCGGGTCAAACAAAAATAACTTAGCCATCTCTCTCTCAAATTGCCTCACTGTTGTGGCTCTAGATGCGGCCCACATTGCATCCTTTAATAACCTGCCTTTAAATTGTTTTTTGAAAATTTTCATATAGGTGTCGAATGCTAAACCGATGGTCCGCTTGCCCTGCCACCTCTCTGACAACTGGCACTAGCCCCTGCAAAGATTCATAATATGAGTCAGACATTGGTATAAAATGCATAACATAATCACAGGAGGCAAAAATAATCAACCGCACCTTTTGCCTATTAGAAATGATTGTTCATCCATTGCCAGATGTGGTGTTTAGTTTGTCAGCAACAATTCCATAAACCAGCTCCACGAAGCCCTATTTTCTGCTTCAACCACTACTACAGCAACTAGATACATTTCATCATTCCCATCAATAGTGACAGCGGTGAACAGCTGACCCGGAGTCGCTCCCTTCAAGTGGCAACCATCCAAACAAAGAACCGGTCTACCACAATTCCGCAGGGCCCTCTTGCATGCATCCAAGTACATGTACATCCTTTTAAATACACTCATGTCAAGGTCAACATGCAGTGAGCTTCCAGGATTCGACCTCCAAATCTCCTTGGCATAGGACCATATGAGCTTGTATTGCTCATTGTCATCCCCTTCGTTAATTTTTTTGGCCGCATTTCTTGCCCTTCTAGCAAGGCTGGGTGTAATGTTGACATTGAAGTCCTTCCTGACTGTCTCAATTATGAAAGAAATGTCCCAGTCGGCCTGACTTTTAAATATGTCTAAGAAATGCGTTGCCACCCATTTGGCAGTGACATGGCGGCTTTTCATCTTTATCGAGCAAGTGTGAACGTCATTGTAGAACTTTATTTGAAACATCATTTCACCTTGCATTTTTTAGGCATGCAGCCACCACATGCATCCTTTTTGGCAGGCAGCCCTCAACCGATGAGCGTCATTGTGGGTGAATTTTATCCCGTACTCATTCTTCAATGCATTATTGACAATTTCTTCTCTAATTTTATTCAATGAACTGTACTTTTTGCCAAGGCTCATACCAGCGAAAGTGCATTGTGCTTGTAGTTGGCGTCTAGGCCTACTCTAGACCATGTTAATGTCTTCGTCACTAGTGGATTGACATACTGAACGAAGGTCATCATCATCCTCCTCATTTAGATTTGCTGAGATAGAATACAACACAATTGCAGCTTCATTTCTAATTCCACGTACCTCATTCTCATTGGCAAAAAATGTGGCGTGGGTCCCACTTCAACTTGATGGTTAATAATAGATTCTTCAACACTCCAAGACGCCATTTATTTTTCAACAAATTCTTCAACTTTGCCAAAAAAATTTTCTCTTCGGCTTTCAGAATTCTCTAGGGTTCGCTAATCGCTAACAAAATGCCTCAGAATATCGCGAGGAGTTCACTGCCTATTTATACAATTCGGAGTCCAGTCCAGCAAACCGCGACGTCGTCCCTGGACGCCGCGGCGGCCAAACCAAATTTGGCTTTTATTTCTTAGAAAACCACGAAGTCACGGCGTTTTGTCTATGAACCACTGCGGCTCTAGATTAGCTTGTTAACGGCAAACGTGACAACGATGTTGGCTTTGTCATTTTTCCATACGTCAGTGGTTAATTTGTTAGAAAATAAAATGATAGTGGTTAACTTGTCATTGAGCAAAAACCACAATAGTTAATTTGTCATTTTCCCTAAAATCAATTAAATATTTTTTTAACCTTCACACACGCCCATCCTCTTTGTTTGGAGATCATTCTTTGTATGAGTGGAAGGAGGACAAAAGTGGAGCACAAGCTCAAGCTTTAAGAGCAGTACGAAAGGCTAAGTGGGTAGTTGATATTGAGGGTTGTCTGGTGATTTATTCCTCTCTTGGAACAATTGGAAACAAACCCATTTCTCAAAATCTCAGAAGAAGAAAGAAGATGATTGTCACGTAATTTGCAGATATGAATCGCTCTCTTGCCTTTCTTCTACCATGGCTGTTTTCTGCAATAGTTTCTTCCATTTCTCATAGTTTTACATCCTTTGTGATAAATATTAGGGTTGTGCACGGAAAAGCTTGTATAAGGTATTGTCACGCTTATTTCGCAGGAAAAAAAGTTACAACAAGAGACCCAGAGAGAGAAGAGGGGTGGACAAAGATGAAAAAAATTAACTTTTATGAGGTGATAAAGTGTAGTCGTATATAACTTCCAAGGTCATGAATTAAATTGAACTTTATCTTAAAATTTATGAATTGAGTTTTATTATGTTGCACTTCCTTAACTCTGTACTCCTTGCAAGTAGGACAGTGTGGTCAACTCTTTTTGTAAAATAAGCTCTCACAAATGTCATCAACCAATGTACTTCCTATTTCTTCTTCGTGACCTGCAAGGCAACACAGTCTGCGCTGAACTTCTCAACACATGTGGACAGCTTTCATGGTGATGTCCATTTGGCAATGCACCAAAGTCATTTGATAAGGCCATGGTATATCTGGACTTCTCTAGTTGTGTGAATAATTTTATATGTACATTTTAAACTTACAACGTGGCATGCCATCGATGCATGATTCATTCATTAATGTAAGTAACTAATTGAGTGGTCATAATATTTACTAAAAATAAGTGATTTTGAAAGTTTTAGTGAGAAGAGAAAATATCAAATACCTTGCATCATATCACAAGAAGTATTTAAATGATAAATAAAATAACTTAGATTTTTAATGAACTATATAATGTTTTTATATTAATGGTTTCCTTATTCAATATGAGATACATTATATTAAGGCATTAAAAAGTGCATGGACACATTATAATATCATATTTTTATTATTTTATATTACAAAGTTGAAACGCACGTCTTTGTTTATAAGTTGAGTTTGGACCACATCAGAAATGCTAGCATCTTCGGAATAATGGGTTGGTAGTCCTCTTGGTACCCTTATCCCCCTTACTTTTCATCAACCCAAAATTCTTCGTAAAATGCAAGTCAAACATCGATGAAAACTATCCATTAATCACGGGCCACGTGGACGACTTTTGCCAAATAAAGCAAGTACAAGACGGTGATTACAACTGAAATATCAAACTTAGACCACATTCCAAATCCCCAAAACATCAAAATCAAGGAACTAAACATTCCATGTTGACTGTCCAGTTCGAGAATATCAGAACTGGGCTGGATAATCAAAGGGTACTTCAACGACTGAGGAATCCAGTAACGTAGGGTGCAGGAAAGAGTACTGACGGAGCACTTGATTATCAGCAAAATTCAAAGCCCTTCTCATCCCATCCCAGCAAGATTTGCCGGTATACATCTGATTGTGATCGCCGCTGCATGGCTGGCAGCCGGTGAAGTGGGTGACGAACGGCCGTCTCCAACCCCCTCTCCCACTTCCGGCCTCCCTCAAATACTCCTCCCGAAACGCACCGTATTGACTGCTGACTTTCTCGGCACGTCTTCTTCTCAGAACACCATTTCCTTTCTCCATCTCTCTGTACTTGCCTGTTATGTTTTCAAGATTCCCCACTATCTCCTTCCAGTACCCTTGAAAATAGTACTCCCCCTCTAAGAAAATCTTGTCCGCCCATTTGTCCTTCTCCTTGTAGATCAAGTAACTGAGCCCCGTCTGATCGTCTGACTCCGGAAAGGTCTTGTCTTTGAACGTTGATCTTAGGATGTGTCCCCACTCTTCGTACTCTGGTGTCTGAGGGCCCATGCTGGCCCAGACTTCCATAAAGTCCATGGACCACTGACAGTTTCTGATCAGGAAGACTCCTGCGTTTAATCCAGTCCAGCTTTTCTGATCGTAGATCAAGTGAGCCCACCCGTGAACGATTAGGTTATGATTTCTGTAACGTTCTAATGGAAGCTTGAACTCCATATCTGTAATCAATGCGTCTGAGTCCACCCACCAAATCCACTCTGCTTCTGGGTGGGCGAGCATGGCCGCTCGAACCACCGGAAGCTTTGCCCAGTAGCTCGTCATTTTCGAATGCAGAAATGCGTTGTTGTAGAAGATATCGTAGCCGTGGATTCGACAGTAATCCACCTTGTTCTTGAAGAATCTCAAGAGTAAATGATCGCCGATGGGATTCTTACAGGCGGAAGGCTGAGATCCTGTTAGCATAAGCACTCTAGTTCCTGCTCCGGCCATGAATGACGGGTGAAGCTTCAACCATTTTCTTCTCTTCTCATCCCAATTCGTCATCTTCTTCCCTATAGAAAAGCTGAGCTCTGGATCATCGTAGAATGTCTTTTCCGACGAGTCGTAGCCAAGAGTAAAACTCCGACTACCTTCCGAATCAACTGTATTTAGAACTTCCTTGGTCTCAGCCCTTAAAGGCGCGAAATTAGCGTTAGGGTTCGGGCTGGGAGCTGTGAGTGACCAGAGAGTCCAAACCAGAAAAAAAGCCACGAGTGAGGCACCGAGATAACGATTACAGTCGGCGAGACAGACGGAGGTTTTGTGCCGTGAAGATTGTTTCGCCGTGGGAGACAACTGAAACTGAGAAACCTCAGACGACGCCATATTACAACTGGGGGAGAAAACCGTAGAAAACTGAAACAACAGAGAGAATTCTCAGACGAGCGAAGAAGAAATCATTTACGTCTTCTCCGTGGCAATATTACTTCCAAAATGAGTGGGCATAGCGAGGGCGAATATGAAAATGATTATAAACGGGTAGGACTTGGGGAGAAGAGGTGCGCCGAGATTGCTAAAGTGCGCGGACCGTGAAGTGCGGATATAAGTGACGTGTGGACTTCGAAAACCGACACGGATGCAAAAGCACGTGCTTAGAAACCGACAAGGAAGAGAGTGAATTAAATTTCGGGGGTCTGTTGGTTTGGAGGGGAGCGTAATTGGTTCCTCCTATTACTCAATCTGTCGGTTTTTACTTTTCACTGTTTTGAGTGGGGACTGGCTTGTAATTAAAAAAAGACATGTACAAATTTATATTCCACTTGTTCCCAGTCATAAATTTGTTCAAATATTTAGGAAGAGTTGTATTTTGAACTTACCACAATTTAACTGTACACGTGTCGCCAGAATTGTTGGAAAATCAAAGGCGCACTCCAATTTTTTTGATGAGAATTTAGGTTCATTTTCGTAGTTTTTACTCTTAGTTCCTCCATGACTTCTTGTTTCTTGGTATTTTGATAATATTTTTGGACAAGAAGAAACAAAATTCACGTACGTGTAAAGTTGAGTTAGACTAATATGTGATTAGATCATTTTATCTAAGTTAAAAATTAGAGTAGGCTTATAATAATATAATGTATTTATTGTGCGAATATGAAGGTGAAAATATAAAAAAAAGGATCCTTCAATCATGCACTTGATTGAACCTTGAAAGAGGCCTATGCTACCGCATCAAAAGGAGGAAGACACAATGAAGGGAGATAAGATGGAGATCATTTAGTAATCACCAAAAGTAATTCCATTTGCCACTCCTTTTCTTAAAGCAGATCAAATATCCAACTTTTCCCTTTTTATATTATACTTTTTCAAATATAATTTACATTTTTGCTCTCTTCAAATATAATTGACCATATTCAAAGTTAATCATCTAAGTTCATTTCCACTCCCATACATTTTTATCAATTGATAAAATATCCCAACTTTTATACCATATATAGATTTTAATTAACTTTTTTCATATAGATAAATGGGATTCGGCCCAGTTCGTCAAGGTCAACGAGTCAAGCCAACCCCTAAAATTGGCTTGTCTGCTTTTCCTGGACCAAACCAGGCAAGCTCACCAACCTACCCAATGGATGGCCAATTCACGTACAAATCCTTCCCTGCTCACCTAAATCACACACCAAGGGAGGAGAAGCACACCAAACAAAAGAAAGAAAGAACAGGGGAAGGAAGTGGACAATAGAGAAGGGAAAGCCCAATTCCCACACTAAGCCCAACTGCTTAGATGACCAGACTTGGATTCAGGATAAATTAAATTGATTCAAACAGATGGCCCAGTAAAACCCAACCCAAAACCAGCAGGCCCAAATCATTCTAAAACAACACAAAAAATGATCCCAGTCTATTCGAATAGAACTAACCTCATTTCGGCATTGATTTTTACCATGATCAAGTAGCCATAAGCAGTAAGAAATTCTTACCCGTCCTAGAATTTTGTTATTAGATATAATCACACTAAATTAATTTTATTATAATTTAATAAGGTTGAAAAAATAAAAGAGAATATAAGACCTAAAGGCTACAATTATATTAGATAAAATCAGAATACTAATTAGTGACTGAATATTGTGATTATGTGAAACGGAATCCACAAACCCATAAGCAAACCATTCCTTTATAGGATCAAGGTGAATAGAATATCATGAGTTTTACTATGGTTTTTTCAAAAACCAAAAAAAAAAAAAAAAAATCAAAAACCAAACTGAGGAAAACCAAAATCTGAGGTTCGATTTATTATCGATTTTCTAATGGATTCAGTTCGATTTCGATTTTTTATTTTCAAAATCAAGCCAAGTCGATTTGATTTCAATCATTGTAAAACTAAACCGAGCTGAACTGATTCCATTATTTACCTTGCATTAGAATTACCAAATATATTATTCTATTTTAACCTTACCTTAATATTAGTCCATCGTCATATTGACTCACTATGACGATGGAATAATAATAATAATAATGTTCAACACCAAAACAATCGTGATATTTAAAACTAATTTGACCAAGACACTATAAAAAGAATGTCGATCACTAAAAATAGTTTTCACTAATGACAAAATTAAATAAAGAAAAATAGATTTTTATATTATGCTTAGGGTCTATCGTCAAAAACCAGTCAAACTTAAGGGTGGAATCGGTTTGGTTCGATTCGATTTTATGGTGATTTGAAACTGAATCGACTCGGTTCGGTTTTGAAAATAAAATACCAAAATTGAACTGAATCCATTAGAAACCCGATAAAAAATCAAACCTTGGTTTTTAGTTTTTCTCGGTTCGGTTTTTGAAAAAAAAATGGATTTTCTTACCTTTTGATTTTCAAATAATATAGACAATATTTGGTATAACGTTTATGTGTCATTCGTTTGTTAACTCATATAATTTATTATTTTAAATATTTATATTAAATCATGAAAAATTAGAATGATATATTGATATGATATAAAATCTAAATAATTAGATTATAATTTTATTATTTAAGAAAAATTTGTTAAGTGTAGTAGTAAATATTTGATTATTGGAATTAGGTCAAATGAGATGGTTTAGGTTTATTTTGGTTCGGTTTGGTTTAACTCAGTTTTTCTTCATTAAAACCAAGAATCGAATCGAA
Source organism: Begonia loranthoides (assembly GCA_022433065.1). NCBI lineage: Eukaryota > Viridiplantae > Streptophyta > Magnoliopsida > Cucurbitales > Begoniaceae > Begonia > Begonia loranthoides. The sequence goes on from CM039483.1 coordinate 9,952,167, forward strand.
TATTTCAGTTATATTCAGTTCAATTTTAAATTTGGTTTTTTTGCCTTTTAAAACCGAACTGACCTGAATAAAATCATTCAGTTCGGTTCGGTTACTCAGTTGGAACTGAACCAATTTTCACCCCTAATAGTGACCTAAAAACAACAACCAGGTTGTGTCATAGGACAACCTACTATATTAGGGAAATCTTGCATGAATATGGTACGGTTAAAATTTTTTAATCTGATTTAGCTCAATTTAAATCTTCCTATTTTATTTAATATTTGAGGTTTAATTTAACTATTTTAATGTCCTACAATTTCAATATTAGGGATGTTTGAGAATTTTTACTTGATATTACTCTTGTTGATAATCGAACGTGAAAAAATGGAAAAAGAAAAACACGCAGAAACATGGACACCAAGTTTTATTAGAAAACCTTTACAAGAAAAACCACAAGGAAAGGAGAAATTCACTATTAGAAAATCAAGGTACTATGAGTTTTGAGACTCAAATATCATAATATAGAGTTAATAGAAAATCCTAATATTGGATACAGACCTGATCAAATCTAATTAAAATTCAGGTGACAATGAACTCTAACAATCTCCAACTTGACATGAATTCCACATGAAAGATCCAATACAAATTTCTTATGTAATCTCTCAAATTTTGGTAACGACATTTAATAAGGAATTGTGAAATTAATTGGGATTAAATTTGGATAAGAAATTATTTGGATAAATATTGAGGATTTATTTGATGAAAAATTAAATTAGGAAAACCGAATCAAAGAATTAAACTTGGACCAATAATTATTATCAAGTGATATTCAGACATAATCAAGAATTGGATATTGATTCAATTAACGTACGGTGCATATAAGTAAAGATAATCAAATTTAATGATAATTAAATAAATGAAAAGTAAAATAAAAGATAAATGAAATTAGAAAAATAAAAGAATAAAGAATTGGAGTGAGGAAACGGCATCGTTTGGAGAGAGGAGTGTTGCGTGTTTCTCCGGTCGCATGCCGAAGACATGCGTCCGGTCGGAAGGTTGCGTTCGGTCGGAAGGATGCGACCGGACCCGAGCTTTTCTGCGCAAAATGTGTTTTCCACGTATATTTTGTCTTCTTTCTTCAATATTTTGCCCACTTGTTTGCTAGACATATTGCTTCAGGATTTTAAGGGAGAAAATGACGTCTCTTTTCTTTGTCTCCTGAGTGATTGTCATCGGTTGAGAGAGAGGATAAGAGAGAGAGAGTTTGAGTGCCGAGAAAAATAAAAGAAAGGAGAGGGAGAGTGATTTCGTGAAATTGAGAGGGGTTTGAAGTCTACTTCATTTTTTGGGATTTGGTTTTTAGCAGAAAGAGAGGGGAGGAGTCTGTGTTGAGGGGGAAGGGAAACACATGAAGGAAAGAGAAAATAAGAAAGAGGGATTAAGTGAAGGGGAAAGAGAGATGGGTATTTGGTTCTTGAAGTGGGTAATTTCGTGAGTGAGATTAAAGGGCAAAGAGTTTTGTCTTCTTGAGGAGAGGAAATGAGGAACTCATTCTTCCTCTTGTTCTTCTAGTGGTCATGAAGTGTGTGAAGGGAAGAAGGAAATCCTCTTGGTGTTGCTTTTTTGCTTCGAAAGGAGGATATAGGTTGTGAAGGGGATTTCTTCTAAGAAGAAATTGGAAATCAACAGGTAAGAAATTAGAATGCAGTTGGCCAGTGGAGGCCCTGCATCACGGGATTTGTTTGTGGTTGATTTCTTATTTGGTTTGACTTTGATTTCTGTCTTGGATATTAGCTGTCAATTGTTAATCTGCTCATGCTTGTTGATATGTTGGGATTTTATTGCTCATAGAACTTTGTTTTGGTAGTTGTTGTGCTATGATAGTATGCTACTGTTAATGCTGGATAATATTTTGGAATTGTTGTTATGAGAAATGAGGCTTGGTGATGAGGATGGTTCTGCCTTTTGGAATAATGATGTTCATATGTTAGTTCCATTACCTTTAATAATTACTGTGAAATGTTACTCTTGCTGGAAGTATGGTTTTATGATTGGAAGAAATGTTCTGGTTAGAAGATGTGTTACTAATATTTGTTGTTGAGTTGAGATGCTAGACCACGCAAGCTTTAATGCTAGGCAATGTTAACTACTGCTATAGAAAACCTGGAGAATGTCATGTAGTTGGCTGAAAGGTATTGGTTGATTATGAAGTCTTTGACAATTAACTAAAGCATAAATTGTTTCGTTAAACAAATATATACAACTTGCTTCCCATGAAATGAATATATAAATTGTTAAATTAAAATACAAATAATCATTCCTAATCACCGTAGGAATTTACTCTCTATTAATTAATATATAAATTACTTCACATGAAATTAATTAATGTATGAATTGCTTTTTGTAACAATTAATTAATAGATATTATTCTCTCACTGCTTTATGTGAAAATATACAAATTGTTCCTTAACATATAAAATACTCATTATAAATTAATATGTATTATTCTCTGTTATCGCATGTCTATTAGATTTATTTCCTGCCAATATTGCACATATAAATTCTTATATTTATTTCCTGCCATTATTGTACGTAGTATTTTTATATTTGTTTCCTGTCCATATTGCACGTATTATTCTTTGTATTTGTTTCTTGTCAATATTGCACGTTTTGTTCCTTATACATTCTCATTGTTGAAATTACATGTATTTGTTCTTTATTGAATTTGTTTGGTAGTGTTATTTATATTTGCTGACTGTTAAGATTGTCTGCATTGTTATGTGTTGTATTTGCTTTGATATATATTGTGGTTCCAGTTGATAGTACATAAACATTACCATGCATCATGTCATATAAATAAGAGTGATGCCATGCGGGATTGGTAGAGTAGCATTTCATGGGAGAGATCGAACTTAATATTGAAATGGGAATTGTGGGTTGGGTTGGTAGTTCGGATTCTAATCAGGAGACTCAAGATAAAACCCTTCCCTTATTGAGATACGAGAGCCTGTCTCCTAGGAGGTTCCAATCAAAAGTTATTCTCCTTGTGAGAAATATTCTCAATATCCCATCTCAATGTATGAGATTAATGATATAAGGTGGATTCCCTTCTAGCATAATCACGAACAAGTATGCATCATATCATAGTTCATTCTATTTTTCGCTGAGCGTTAGACTCATTGTATTACCCGTAATGTAGGTGCTTGTTAGAGTATCAATGTTACTGACATGGAAGAGGAGGCATTTCCGGATGGACTCTTGGGTTATCATCTGAGTTGACCTGCGAGGTTACAGCTCACGAAAATTCTTATCAGTTATTAATTATGGTTTTAAATTTGGTAAACGTTTTGTAATATATGAGCTTATGATGTTTTTAAATTATTCCGCTTTATAACTCTGATAAGTTTTATTAGCACACTTTTTTAATAAAATTAAAAAGAGCAAAATTTTATATGGCTAAAAATTAAATAAAGAAAAAGGGTTTGAAAAAGTCGAGTCGTTATATCTTGGCCCACCCCTAAAAGAATCCAGAACATTGAGATCTGACAATCTCTATCTTCAAAGAAATTCCAATGCAAGACAAACAAATCTGAAAAATTTTAACAAAAAATAACCTCTTCTTCCACAACGGCCCCTACAAGGCCAACTCAACAATTGATACCTCTCAAGTTTAAGTCTTGCTTAAACTTGAGAGACACATTCGAATAGAAATCGCATCTCCTCCATGGTATCACTGAATTATCAGAGATGTCGCAACGAACTGCACTTGAATATGTTGAAGACTCCCTACTTGAATCATTTCTCTCAAATGCATTTAATGCATAAACCATTGAAGTAATTTCACCATATTGCCGTGGAGCTTTACCCTTTCTCTTGGTTTTGCTTTTGACGATACTACTCTGATATGAAATTGAAATTGGTGATGATGTAGTGACTGCATAACCCTGCACATTTGTAATAAGCTGACGTATTGCCTCTAATATAGATTCAAATCTCAACTTAAACTTGACCTAAGAACCTGACTTCTTTTGAGTCTTCTAAAAAAATCTTTTAGTAAGTGAATTCACAAACTTTACAACCTTATTATGAGTTACTGTAGAACCTTGCAACATATACAAATTTGTAGAGCTCTTGTGCCCTTTTAACATGATGAGAGCACCCCTATTGATCTTCATAGCTCCACCTACAACACTGTACTTGTACCCTTTCGAATCCAGAGTGCTCAACGAGATCAGATTCTTTTTCAGATTGGGAACATGTCGCACATTACCTAGTGTTTTGATAACTCCATCAAAGATTCGGATTCTGACTATACTAATACCAACTACCTTATAATGTGTGTTATTAACTATCATCATAACACTTTCTAAAATGGTCTCATATGTCAAAAATCACTCCCGATTGTAACACATGAAATGAACAAGCGGAATCTAGAATTCAATCCTTGTTTGACTTTTAGTTTCCCTCTGACACAACTAGAAAATCTCCATCACTATAGTCTTCTTCTTCTGCGACAACAACTTCACTGGACTTCATCGGTTGTTTTTCTTTCTCAACAACTCTCTTCATTTCATTTGACAATTTATGGCACTCAGATTTAATGTGCCCTTTCTTTTGATAGAAGTAACATGATCTATCATAGTTCCTTGACTTTGATCTGCCTTTTGAACTTTGAATATTATTGATGTCTTTATTGTTTGACTCTCTTATTCTACAACGAATGACGAATCCCTCACTTCAAGGCTCAAATCCAACAACAATTTGCATCATATTCTTTTTTGATAACAAAGTACCATAAACCTCTTCCAGAATTTGACTTTCCTTACTATATAAGATCATATCTCTGAAAGCACCATATGAAGTAGGCAATCAACCCTAAATTCCATTCATTGTACTTGCATCCCATAGTCTCCAAATCTGAAACTAACTCTTTGAATGCGGTCAAGTGTTCTATAATAGAAGCTTATTTCATTAACTAATAAAATAAAGTCGTTACTTCAAATGCAACTTGCTAGTTAGGGCTTTTTTCATATACAACTGCTCGAATTTTACCCATAATTCTAAAGTAGATTTATCTTTCAAAACATCTTGCAAAATTTAATTTGACAAATGCAGACGTATCAAAGATAAGGCTTTTTGATCATTTCAAAGTTTCTCCTCTTCACTTTATAATGTAGACATTTTATCGATCCCAAACAACACGTCATATAAATCCATTTGTGTGAGCACATCTTGCTTCTTCACATACCATAATTGAAACATTGTATTCCAATCTAACATCGGAATATCATATCTCATTGAAGCTGTCCCAAAATTTTAGACTTTCACCCAAAATATCTGCTAAAAAATTTGATCCCCAAATGATTTTAAAAACAAATATCCCAAATATTTAGAACCAAATTCAAACACCAATTTTCTGAAATTCCTATACCCCATAAATATTCCACCAAAACCAGAATTCTCAATCGATATATTAAATGAAAAATACATGAACACAAGAATTCCCCTAATCTTTGTTCATAACCCAAAAAATCCAAACTTTACTCATATTCTACAAGCCTTCGCTCGAACTAATCCAAGAAGTAAATATTTTTCTATTCTGGTTGTGGGTTGGTGGTTGGCAGACAACGACTTGAAAATAGAATGGATGACGATTTTAGACGAAGCACTAGTCAGCTGGGAGGCAGAGAACTGACAAGTTCTCTAGTTCAAATCAAAGCTTGGAAGGATGGCACATGGACAGTCAACTTTGGGTGGTGGCAGGAGGATGGCATCGTGCTATGAAGGGTACAAGTTCAAAGCTCAAAGCAGTTTCTTTTTTTTTTTTATCAGAGAACTATGTTATTAATCGATAGTCTCTACTGATAGTTGAACAGTGATGGCGGCTTCCCTTGGTGACAAAGGTTTTCCTACTTGCTCGATAGCATCTGGAGGTAGCTGTTCCTACCTCTTCACCTTCGATGGATGGCGATAGTAGCTTCAACTTTTCCTCAGCAGCAACAAGAGTAAAAGTTTTCTCTCTTCCTATGTTGAAGGAAGACAATGATGGGGAAACTTGCCTTTTCCCCACCATTTTTTTTTGTTTTAATTTTCTTTTTTCAAAAATTACAAATTTCACAAAATTACAAACACCTAAAGTTTGATCAGTTTGAGTACACAATTTCTTAACCTACTCTGATACCAATTGTTGATAAATGAACGCGAAAACATAGAAAAAAAAACACGCAAAAACGAAAACTCCAAGATTTACGTGGAAAACCATTACGAGAAAAAATCATTGGCAGAGGAGAAATTACCATTAGAAAATTAAGGATCAATGAGTTTTGTGACTCAAACATCAATATATAGAGTAAATAGAAAACTTTAACATTGGATACGAGCCAGAGCCGGTTTAACTAGAATTTGGGTTACATCGAACTATAAAATTGATTTTATTGACTTTTGAGTTGAAATTTAATTAAAATATTAATTATAAGTTAAAATGATTTAAAAAATTTGTAGGGTTGATTTTAAATGGTAGAGTTTAAGTGGAAGATAAAAGGGAAATTAACAAATCAACCATCATACTTTGTGATCAATAACAAGTTAAACACTAACGTATTTTTGCTAACAACTTAACCACTCAATTATGAAAAATCACAGCTGCGAACATCGCCATTAATTTTTTAAGAACTCACAGTGGAAAAAAAGATAATACCCATGGAAAAAAACTACAAGAACTCATGATTTTAGAGACTTTCAGTGGAAAAAGAGTTAATATCCATGGAGAATTGATTTAGAAGATTTCAGATTTTGAAATAATGGATTTAGAAGATTTTAGATTTTATAATTTAGAATATTTTGTAATAAAATGTTAATGTTTTAGATTTCGAATGATTTATAATTGTTTTATTGTGTATAGGAGAATCACAACTTTTCTGTGTTGTCTGTGTTTTTCTACGAAGAAGACAATGAATTTTTTTTATTTGTAGACTTTTCTTTGCGAAAAGACAACTTTCCTTTGCAGAACATCGTCTTTCTGTAGTGGAATGTCGTCTTTCTGCAAAGTAAAGTTTTCTTTCCTCTACAAAAAGACGACATTCCTTTATGGAATGTCGACTTTCTGATGACATTCCTTTGCAGAATGTCAATTTTCTTGAGTTCTATTTCAAGGACTCACTTTCCTCAACGGAAAGTCAACGTTCCGCTAGGAAAGTTAACATTCCGTAGAGGAACGACAACACTATTTAACAGAAAATGTAACAGCGGTGTTTACTTTGTCACTTTTCCATAATTCAGTGTTTAAGTTGTTAGCAAAAAATACTTTAGTGGTTTATTTGTCATTGATCACAAAGTACGATGGTTGATTTGTTAATTTCCCAAGATAAATTAGGATTTCATTTTAGGTAAAAATAAAAAAGTGTAAAATAAGTGTTTGGTTTTTATAGTTTTAGTTAGGTATTTGAAGTTTAAATTTTTTCATTAAGATCCTTGTAGTTTAAGTTTTACTTAAAAATAGTTTTCTCGTCTATTTGTATTGGATTCTGCCTCTTTTTTTTAGATGAGCCCTAAAATAAAATAAAATAAAAGATAAAAAGATAGATAAATGGTTGTTTTAAAAGAAATTGAACAGAGAGAAAAAAATATAGAGAATTGGAGAGTGAGATACGAAATAAGATTGACATAAAACTGTTTTCAAAAGTAGGTTGACACACTCAACTTGTAAACAGTATCCACATACCCACCAAAAACCAAGTCTTCATCATGGCGGGTTTCCTCAATGTGAACTTCACATTTTCCATTTCATCTGTAATAACCATACCTACAATGCAAGGTTCATCTATACGTCTAAGACTTAGCAAGTAATGCATGAGAACATGAACTTTACATTTCGTGACATCATTTCATCTTTCTTCTTTCTTTCTTATCTTTCATTTTCATCGAGTATGAGTAGGCTAAACATTGAAACCATAGACACGACATCCATCAAGTCCTCTGTTAGCTAATGCACACATCTATGCATAGCAACCGACATCTACTGTATCTTCTCCGTCATCAAACAGATGAAAACTAATAGATACAAAGCATCGCCATAACTTTGGGGGATAGACAAGGCATCTATCGAGTCATCCGTCAGTTACTGTGCACATCTATGCATAGTGACCGACATCTACCGATCTGCCCTGTCATCAAAAGTTGGCAAACTACGAGAATCATTCACCCCTTGGTTCCCCTTTGGAACAGTCTATCCTCACTACCCATTTACATACATTTCATCATCATTTTTATCTTTCTTAATGCAGACTCATGCATAAACATACATCATAATGCAGCATAGACATACCCTCATCATATACAGATATCAAACAGTAGTAACAAAAAATCCTTAATTACAAAACATCATCTATCAGCTATAAACTAAACCTCAATATCATGAATAATAGTGAAGAGAACAGAACATCAGCCTCCACAATAACAAATCCTTAACATGCTTATCTTCATAAAACAGATTCATCTAAGACCCACAACAAAATCCTCAAGTTCAACCTTCGTTAATCATGAACAATACATTACCAATGTAAATGCAAATACTCAATAACCATATAAACTATAAATGAGCAACATCTATCCTCCTACCATACAAGTTACTATCATCCTTGGACCATTACATGTGAAACATCACAATAAAACAAATCGTTACCTACTCAGTTTAATAATATAACCTAAACATAAAAACATGGCATCATATCCTCAATCATCAATAAAAATAGTGAGCATAAAATAAACCCAACCAACAAAGCATAAGTCTTCGAGAATTACCATCAAAAGCAATACAAAACATAACCATCATTATTAACTAACCAAAAGCCGAACCTCATTATCCTACTGCCATAAAACTACAACTCAACCTCAATTAACGTATAGAACAAAAATAGAGCATCACATCCTCAAGAGTCACCCACATACAGTATTCAAAAACAACATGTTCTCGAGCCATTAGACATCAGTGAGCATAAAATAAATACAACCAACAGAGCACAAATCTTCGAGTATCAACAATAAAACCATAGCATAAAGATAACACAGTCAACAGAGCACTGCCTCAATAATAAAAACCGTAGCATAAATAATAACACAACCAACATATCACTTCCTCAACAATAAAAACTATAGCATAAATAATAACACAGACAATAAATCATAACCTAGAACCTTGCATTGTAGGCCAAGAGGCAACCCACAAGTAAGCATTACTTACAGTGACTTTCCAAAGGTAAAAATAGTCCCACCATGGCAGAACCTCCTTCCCGTAGCTCATCTCTTTATTGTAGCTCCATCTCTAAGCTGGAGCTTCGGGCAGCATGCCTTCGCCGTCAGCCTACCTCCCTCTCTCATCCAAGAAGGCTTTGACTCTTTGAAATTTTCCTAGATGAAGTTACTATAGCCCCCTGTGACAAAACAATGTTGTGTTTATCAATTTTTTTATACCCTCTATTAGGTTGTGGTAAAGTTGCCGTTTGTGGAAGCTTTGGCTTCTGTGGATAGATACGCTTCTATAATTTTCCCCAACAGTTTGGTGGGCTCTTAGCCAAATGATGACGTTCAACTCGTCAGTGCACTTTTCATTAGTCAAACAACGCCTTTCGACTAGCGTGATCGCATTTTTTCCCCCCGTGGAATGAACCTGAGCTGCGGGACCATCTTCCCCTCATCATCCAACGGTCCACATTTTTCCACACTATTCCATCTGACGGTCAACCTCCAACCCGCTTTTAAAATCATTTATGCAGACAAGTTTCTCTCCTGTGATACTAATCTGACGGCCAAAGTTGCATCCTAGTTTCCTCATTTTTAATCCAACTGCCATCGTCCTTCCCACACAGAATTTTCTGCTTCCTGGAGAACATCTTCTCCTCTCAAGTAATTTATCATGAATAAGCATACTCAATTTAATTTCTTTTACTTGATTAGTGCCTTCATGAGTAATCTCAAGTAATTTCCAAATATCATAGACACTATTTCATGTTTGAACTCTATTGAATTCATCTCTATTCAAAGCATAATATAAAGTATTAATTGCTTTAGCATTCATGTTCAATTTCCGTTTATCGCTGTCATTAAATTCACAATACAACTTTGGAACATTTGAACCATTTTCAAGTTTTTGCATGATGAAGGGCCCATTTTCAATAATGTTCCAAGAGTCATAATCTAAAGATTGGATATATGTTTTCATCCTAGAATTCCAATATGTATAATTGCTACCATCAAAATATGGACGCCTAAGTAAAGATTGTCTTTCAACTTGGATATTGAAGGTCATTTAAATTGAGAAATTTATATCAACAAATAGTTCGAACAAAATTATCCAAGCAATTTGCAAACAAAAAAAATCAGTCCAATAGATATAGTTCAAACAAATATATCCAAACAATCACAATATCACACAAATATTTATCTAACCTTGCTTTGATACCACTTGTTAGGATCTGTGAACGCCTATAGAGGGGGGAGGTGAATTAGGTGTGCTAAAATTTTTTGTGTGATAATTAATTCTCTAACCCTAAGTGATTTAGTAATGATAACTATACAAACAATAAACACAAATATAAGAGAGATAGGGAAAGGAGGTGCAAACGATGTTGTTCACACAATTCGGCAACCCCGGCCTACGTCTACGCTCCAAGCTTCGCACTTGGAGATCCTTAATCAACCAACCTCCCCGATTGGCGATATTTAACTTCACGGGTGTCAAACAAACCTTTATAGACTGTTCTCAAGGCATCACCCTCTGGATTGATCTTCTCGAGTGTCAACCTAATCTTTGACTATTCACATGGCATCACCTTTGGTTTAAGAACAATGCGGATAAAGAATCTTACAAAAATCCTAACTCTTCCAAATGCAAAACTCAAGTTTAGGGATGAGAAGAGTTAGGTTACATGCTCAACAAGTGATTTGGAATTGAGTATAAAATTTGACAGGGCTTCGCCTCAATTCCCAGTTCGTTACCTTGAGCTTCGGAGTGTCCTATATTTGTAGACACTACATTACCGGTTCACCATTTCCTTTTTGGTTAACTGCATCCGACCGTTGGATGTTACCGTTGTAGTTTTGGTCGTCCAATTTCCGCACGAGTCTGCCAAATCTGTCCACTGGTTGTTCGACCAATTCTTCCTTTCTTCAAGTGTTTGGTCGATCAATGAACTGTTTGCTCAACCTCTTCTTCCACTGCAGATTTGAGAAGCAATCTGTCTTTAAAATTAGTTGACCAAATATTTGCTGCTCAACCACTTCCTAGACCGTAGAATTGATGGGAAATCTATCTTTTGTGTAGTCGATCACCTGGTCGACTAGTTTCTTCGTTCAACCTATTTTTTGTCGACCTCCTTGCCTGTTTACTCGACCTCTTGCCTTCTTTTTGTATTCCTTGATATCTCTAAGTCCCAATATTATACCTATTAACTACATGGACTTAGATAAACATGTTAACACTATTTAATACCCGTATTGAGGTTATTTCCAATGAATATCAATATATATATCAAGATAATATAATTAATCATAATTACTAATAAACAACTTATACTTACACTCAATACAATCATCAAAACAAATAAGCCTAACAACACTTAAGCTAACAAATTTCGCATTGGTCATTTCATCTGTAATATCCATACCTACAATGCAAGGTTCATCTATAAGTCTAAGACTTAGCAAGTAATATATGAGATAGTGAACTTAACATTTTGTGACATCATTTCATCTTTCTTCTTTCTTTCTTGTCTTTTACTTTCATCGAGTATGAGTAGGCTAAGCTTTGAAACCGTAGACATGGCATCCACCGAGTCCTCTATTAGCTACTGCGCACATCAATGCATAGCCATCGACATCTACCATATCTGCCCCATCATCAAACGGATGCAAACTAATAGGTACAAAGCATCGTCATAACTTTGGGAGGATAGACACAACATCTATCAAGTCCTTTGTCAGCTGCTGCACACATCTATGAACAACGACCAACATCTACCGATTTTCCCTATCATCAAATGGAGGCAAACTACGAGAATCATTCATCCCTTGGTTCCCCTTTGGAATAGTCTGTCCTCACTACCCATTTACATATATTTCATCATCATCTTTCATCTTTCATCTTTCTTAATGCAGACTCATGCATCAACATACATCATAATGCAGCATTGACATACCTCGTCATATGCAAATATCAAACAAAAGTAACAACAAATCCTCAATGGCAGAACATCATCTATCAGCTATAAACTAAACCTCAACATCATGAATAATAATGAAGAGAATAGAACATCATCTACCATAATAACAAATACTTAACATGCTTATTATCATAAAACAAATTCATCTAAGACCCACAACATAATCCTCAAGCTTCAGCCCTCGGTAATCATGAACAATACATTCCCAATGTAAATGCCAATCCTCAATAATCTATAAACTACAAATGAACAACATCTATCCTCATACCATGTAGGGTACCATCATCCTCAGACCATTACGCGTGAAACATCATAGTAAAACATATCATCACCTACTCAGATTAATGATGTAAACTAAACACAACAATAGGGTGTCATATCCTCAGTCATCAATAAAAATAGTGAGCATAAAATAAACTCAACCAACAGAGCACAAGTCCTCGAGAATTATCATCAAAAGCAATACAAAAATAGAACCATCATTATTAGCTAACCATAAGTTGAACCTCATTATCCTACTGCCATAAAATTGCAACTCAGCCTCAATTAAGGTAGAGAACAAAAACGGAGCATCACATCCTCGAGAGTCAACCACAAATAGTATTCAAAAACTACAAGTCCTCGAGCCATTAGACAATAGTGATAAAATAAATACAACTAACATAGCACAAATCCTCGAGTCTCAACATTAAAACCATAGCATAAAGATAACATAACCAACAACAAAAACTGTAGCATAAATAATAACACAGCCAACATAGCACTACCTCAACAATAAAAAATGTAGCATAAATAATAAAACAGCCAATAGAGCACAACCTAGAACCTTGCATTGTAGGCCGAGAGGCCAAACACATGCAAGCATTACTTACAGTGACTTTCCAATGGGAGAAACGGTCTGGCCATGGCAGAACCTCCTTCCCATAGCTCGTCTCTCTACCACAAGCTCCATCTCCAAGCTAGAGTTTTGGGTATCACGCGTTCGCAGTGAGCCTTCCTCCCTCTCTCATCCAAGAAGGCTCTGACTCTTTGAAATGTTTCCAGAAAAAGTTACTATAGCCGCTCACGACAAAACAGTGTTGCATTCCTCAAATTTTTGTTTTTATACCCTCTATTAGGTCGCAGTAAATTTTGTTCATTGAAGCTTTAGCTTTCGCAGACAGGAACGCTTCCACAGTTTTACCCCAATGTTCAGCAGACGCTTAGCCAAACAACGATGTTCAGCTCGTCCCATTCGACTCATGCAACCGCGTTTTTCCCCGCTTGAAATGAACCCAAGCTGTAGGAGCATTTTCCCCCCATCATCCAATGGTCCACGTTTTACCACGCTATTCCATCCGACGATCAACTTCCAATCCACTTCTTAAAATTGTTTCCACAGATAAGTTTCTCTCCGACAATACTCATCCAATGGCCAAAGCTGCATCCACGTTCACCCACACTACGGTTCAACTTCACCTTTTCCACATTAACCTTCTTGTTTTTCAACATTGCTCTTTTCATCCAATTAACTTCAAATTTTCTTCTACACATACACTCCAACTTTCATCCTAAAAATTAATACTTGTTACGCCAATAACAACCCACCATAAAATCCCAAAATTTCTTATTTAAATTCCATAGATCATAAAATAATATATTTCACCAATAAATTGACCAATAATTATTATTACATCGTAAGATGCTTAAATATTTATAACTTCGCTCAAATGGAATTTCAGTCGTTACAATTATTGTGTGCCTAGTATTTTATATTGGAAGATCATATCAAATGTTGATCTCATAGATGTAGCCACATTGTCGAACCACGTTAAATCCACATTGTCGAACCACGTTAAATTTAGTGTTTCGTTATTTTCTACTTTATTTTGTGGTCTCTTATTATATGACTTAGTAATTTATTTTTAATTACACAAAGAGAGGGAAAATAATTTATCAGCTACGTAATTGAATTTTATATACCATTTTTTCCAACAAGTGGTATTAGAGCCAGATTGCTAGATAGTGATTATGGTCAAGTAAAGATGGAAAATGATGTTGCATCAAAGATTGTGGGAATTAGTGATATTAATCTGGAAATCAATTAGGCTCCAAGTTGACATTGAGAGATGTTAGACATGTTCCAAATAACCGAATGAATTTGATATCCACTGGTAAGGTAGATGATGAAGGTTTTGTTGATTATTTTTGTGATGGTAAATAGAAACTCACCAAAGGTTCTCTAGTTATAGCGAGAGGAAATAAGACCAATATGTTAGCCTAAATGTATTAAGCACATTTGTTTTCATGATGAATATTGTGTTTGCAATTATAAGTTGTTTATTGATATTTATTGATTTTGTTCTCAATTGTTTAAATATGATATTTATTTTTATTTTTATTGGAAATACCCTCAAAACGTGTATTAAAGTGTGCTAACAAATTTATTTAAGTCTATGTAGTGAATAAGTATCATATTGGAACATAGAGAAATCAAAGAAATGATGTAGGCGACGGAATAAAGGTATCAGATGTCCCTCAAAGAAGAAAATGACGTCTTGCTATTTAAACAACGAAGAAATGAAGGTTTCAGTCGTCCTTCATGAAGGAATGGAAAGGATGTCCATCTTGAAGCTGTGGAGAAGATTAAAACAACAACAAAATTTGTGAAGGAACGAATGTACCACATGAAGGAAAGGACGTCTGTCTTAAAGCTGTGGTAGAGAATTGAAGGAACGAACATCCTCCAAGAGAGAACAGACATCCGCCAAGGACAAATGGACATCCTGCTTGTGGAATTGAAGGAAATAGATGTCCTGCTTACGAAGGAATTTGAGGAACGGACATTTGTCAATGAGAAAGGGACATCCGATATAAAGCTACCTAGAGAGGCGAAGCATTTCAAACGAATCAGTGTTCGAAGCCGTGGTTGAAGACCTCAACCGAAAACCTATACAGATTGGTCCGTGAGTTTTTGCACACTGAAGCAGTCGAGTATGAGATTGAACACACAATGACCAATTTTCAACTGTAGGATGAGATTGACCAAAAAGGATTAGGTCGATCGATAAATGTTGTGTCTATAAATATTAGACACTCCAAAGCTCATTTCAACGAACCAAGAATTGAGGCGAAGTTTCGCCAAATTTTATACTTAATTTTAAATATTTTCTTGAGCTTGTAAACCTAAGTCTCCTCATCCCTAAACATGAGATTTACTTCAGGGTGAGTTAGGATTTAAATTGTACTTTCATATCCTAATTGTAGTCCAACGCAAAGGATGACGCCTTACGAATTTGTCAAAGCAAAAGGTGACACCCTAGAATAGTGAAAAGTAAAGAGTGACATCCCATAATAGTCAAAGCAAAGGGTGACGCCCTGAAACAGTTATTGTAAAGGTTTTTTTGACACCCGAAAGTCAAACACCGTCAACTGGGGAGGTTTGACGGATAAGGATCTCCAAGTGGATGCTTGCAGCGCAGACGTAGGCAGGGTGCCAAACTGTGTGAACAAAAACTTGTTTCTAATCTCTATCCCTACTCTCTTTATATTTATGCATTGTTTGTTTAATTGTATGCATTAAATCATTTAGGGTTTAGAGAAATGAATATCGCACGAAAATGATTAGAATGCCTAATTCGCCCACCCCCTTCTTTAGGCGTGCATGGATCCTAACAAGTGGTATCAGAGCGAGTAATTAAAATTTTTGTGTGGTATTGTGTTTATTGTGAATATTGTATAGATTTGTTTATTTGGATTGAATTTCTTGTTGAAATTTATTTGAAAAAATAAATTTGTTTGAAATCTTTAATTGGATAAATTGATATGGATTTCACTATGCACCATGAAGGATAATCCATCTCTATACCTCACTATTTCGATGGTAATGATTATATATATTGGAAGTGTAGAATGAAAGTTTTTGTGCAATCTATAGATTATGCTCTATGGAAAATCATTGAAAAGGGAATAAATATTCCTAGATCATATTGTGAATTTAATGGTTTAGATTAACATAATTTCAGCTTGAATGCAAAAGCCATGAATATTTTGTATTGTGCTTTAAGTAGAAATGAATTTGGTAAAGTACGAGCATGTGTTAGTGCTAATGATATTTGAAAAACTCTTGAGCTTACACATGTAGGTACAATTCATGAAAGTGGAGAAAGAACATCCTCTGAAGATGAAGGTTTGACAAGCATTTGCTTAATGGCCAAGGAGGAAATTGAGGTAAACGATTCTTCTAATGATTTAGAAGAAAATTTTGATAAAGATCAATTGTTGGAAGCATTTAATGAGCTATTTGAACAATTTAACATGCTTAAGCGAAAGTATAAACTGTTGAAAAAGAAAAATGAGGATTTGATTAAAAAGCATGCTAGTATTGCTCAATCTTTTGAAAAAGAGCTTAGTGATTTGAAAATTAGGAATGATAAATTGAATATTTCTATCAAATCACGTGAAGATGAAAGTAACACATTAAAAGTTAAAAATAGTAATTTAAATAGTGTTGTGCTTAATTTCACTAACGGGAACAAAAATTTAAATATGGTCCTAGGAAAGCAAAGGGTTACTGTTGACAAAGCCGAAATTGATTATTAACCCTTTGCAAGAAAGAAAAATTATAATAATTTCTTTGTTGGTCCATCTATTTGTAATTCTTGTAATTGTATTTGGCATAAATATTTCGTTTGTCCATTGAACTTAAATGTTAATTTAAAATCTAATTTAGGTTCTAAATTTGTGTGGGTTCCTAAGAGAACCATTTCTAAGGATAAAGGCCCCAAAAAGGTTTAGCTGCATAAGAAAAGTACTTAGGTGTTTTTCAACTTTGAATCAAGAGTTGGCATATAATTTGATGTTATTGCTTAATGCTTATACTCTTAATTTAAATAGATTTTGCTTATATAGGTTAAATTTTGTTTATACTTTTGATTTGATTTAAATTAAATGGATAGTATGTATATAGGATAAAATTCTTTTCCTTTGCTTGATCTTGATCTTATTTGCATCTATATTCTTGTCTTGGTGTCATTGATTTCATTGGTTTATTTTTCTATTTCTTTAATTCGTTTATTTGAGTTTGATCCTTTTATTTCCAACAAGTGGTATAATGAATTGCATATATTAAAGGATTGTTAGAATTTTGTCTTGATGTAGAGATTTCTCCCATAGATTTAAAATTTGATTATTATCATAGGGGGAGAAAATAGAAATATATGATTTTGATTGTGTGTTTCCCCATTGATTTAGAATTGGTCATTAACATAGGGAGAGTAAATAGAATTTTTGAAATAATTTGGATTAAATTCTTTTGTATTGATATTTTGGTTTCCCCAATTTCTACTCTATGCATATTGACAAAAAGGGGAAGAAAATTTGTTTGTATTTCAATTGGTATCAATAATTCTCTTTCAATTTAAACTCTAACAATTAGCATCAATCTTGAATTTCAATCCCATTGTTTTGATTATGTGCATTGATGTAGGGGGAGGGAAATTTATTTTAACTTGAATTCATGTTTGATTATTTTCAATTGGTATCTTATTCTTCTTGAACATAAATTTGTTTTGAATGATAGTTTTTCCTCCATATATGCTTGTTGATAACTCTATAGGAGGAGAAGAATATGAGAAGTCTTTAATTGCTGAAAGGGAGAAAATTTGATTAATTTATGAAACTAATCCCCAATATTTTGTGTAGATGTAGTAGCATAGGGGGAGAGAAATCTGATTTCCATAATTTGAAATTGTGTATTGACAATTGGTATATTTTTCTTGGGAATTTGAATAGAATATATTGCTTAGGTTCCCTCTTGTTTTGTTTTTGGTATCAATGTTGACAAAGAGGGAATGACAGTTGTTTTGATTCAATTGGATGAATTTGAATGATTAAATTATATTCTCTCTATAGATTCTTAATGATAACTCAATAGGGGGAGAAATTATTTTGATTGCTTAAATTGCTATAATCCTATGATATTTTTCTTTGATTTGAATATTGATAAAGGAAGAGTAACTATTGATTTCTTTTTCTCTCCATCTCCAATATTTGCTTTTTGATTATGACAAAAGGGAGAAGAGGAATATATAAGTTGTTATGGGGAGAGAAAAGTTGTTATGGGGTAAAGAAATTATATAGCATGTTTGCATGAAATTAAAAGAGTAGATATATTACATAAACTAAGGGGGAGAGATCAAATATGCAATAACATATGCGAATGCTTAGGTTTTGGAATAAACAACTTATTAGATTTTGTCATCATAAAAAAGGGAGAGATTGTTAGCCTAAATGTGTTCTGCTCATTTGTTTTGATGATGAATATTATGTTTGCAATTATAAATTGTTTATTGATATTTATTGATTTTGTTCTTAATTGTTTAAATATTGTATTTATATTTACATTTATTGAAAATATCCTCAAAACAGGTATTAAAGTGTGCTAACAAGTTTATCTAAGTCCATATAGTGAATAGATATCATACTAGGACTTAGAGAAATCGAAGAAATGAAGTAGGCGAAGGAATGAAGGTGGCAGATGTCCCCCAAAGAAGAAAAGGACGTCCTACTATTTAAACAACGAAGAAATGAAGGTTTTGGATGTTCCTCATGAAGGAAGGGACGTCCGTATTGAAGCCGTGGCTAAGAATTAAAACAACGATGAAATTTGTGAAGGAACAGACGTCCCTCGTGAAGGAAAGGACGTCCGTCTTAAAGCTCTGGCAGAGAATTGAAGGAACGGACGTCCGCCAAAGAGGGAACAAATGTCCGCCAAGGAAGAATGGACATCCCACTTATGGAATTGAAGGAAATGGACGTCCCGCTTATGAACGAATTTGAGGAACAGACATCCATCAATGAGAAATGGACGTCCGATATAAAGCTACACAGAGAGGTGAAGCATTTTGACAAATCAGCGATCGAAGCTGCAGTTGAAGACCTCGACCCAAAACCGTTACAGATTGGTTCGTGAGTTTTTACACGCTGAAGCGGTCGAGTGTCAGGTCGAAGAGTGCGACCGAAAATGTGCAGAACACACAACGACTAGTTTTCAACGGTCGGATGAGGTCGACCAAAAAGGATTGGGTTGACCAAAATATGTCGTGTCTATAAATATAAGACACTCCGAAGCTCATTTCAATGAACTGAGAATTGAGGTAAAGCTCTACCAAATTTCATTCTCAATTTTAAACATATTCTTGAGCTTGTAAACCTAACTCTTCTCATCCCAAAACTTGAGATTTACTTTAGGGAGAGTTAGGATTTAGATTGTACTTTCATATCATACATTGGACTCCAACACAAAGGGTGACACCATACAAATTTTTCAAAGCAAAGGGTGACTCCCCAGTTCAGTTAAAAGCAAAAAGTGACACCCTGTAATAGTCAAAACAAAGGTGACGCCCGTAATAGTCAAAGCAAAGGTGACACCCCGAAACAGTGATTATAAAGGTTTGTTTGACACTCGAAAGTCAAACACCGTCAACCGGGAAGGTTGGATGGATAAGGATCTCCAACTGGACGCATGGAGCGTGGACATAGGCAGGTCGCCGAACCGCGTGAATAAACTTGTTTGCAATCTCTATCCCTACTCTCTTTATGTTTATGCATTGTTTGTTTAATTGTATGTGTTGAATCACTTAGGGTTTAGAGAAATGAATAAGGCAAAGAGACCTCACTCCGTTCCATAATTTATTGATAGTTTGGATGTAATACCCCGACTTTTTAAAGTTGGATAATTATCGGGGTATTACCTGGAACGTATTCGTAGGATTGTATAAACTAAGAAATTTATTGGAGAAATTGGAATTAAAATTTAATCAATTAAATTATTGTGTTGGGGTAAAATATTTAGAGAGATTAATTAGTGAAGAATTAGGATTATAGAGTGAATTATTAGCAGTTAAGTGGATTAATTAAAAGGAGAAATTGTGGGAAGTGGTGAGATGGACCGGTTTACGTAGTGAACCGGTCTAGTGCAGGCAAAATGGCCTTCGGCCTTTGTGAAAAACAAAAAGAAGAACGAGAGGATGAGATAGAGAGAGAGCTGAGAGATTGGAGAGGGTGACGATGAGGGAGAAATCGGGAGAGCTCACGGGCGGACTCCTCGAGACGGTGAGGCATGGTCCGGTGTGGGGCAAGCAGCAGCGTGCATAGGCGACGCTATCCGGTGGCGTGCATGGCGTTCAGGCATCAGATTGGCGACAGCGAAGGGTAGCGAACGGCGAGGAGGATGAGCGTGATTTCGGCGATGGTTTCTAGCAACGGGTCGAGGTAAGTCTATGGCTTCTGTTTTTCCCCTTGGCGTACCGTCGTTCTGGCGTTCAAGCGTCGGAAGGCGATGGAGGAAGGATGGCCTTGGTTGGTCGAAGGAGGCTCTAGCGGTTCAAGCTAGACCGGTCGAAGGCCATGGTCCAGCTTGTGGTTTGGATCGAACATGTACTTCCTCCTCTAGTTTTGTCTTGATGAAATCGATAGCGTGTTGGCGTGGGGAACACTCTGTGAAATCTGCAGTGATACTGTCGGGCATGTAGAGTGCAACATTCTAGTTGTGTTGGTTTGCTGGAGATTTAAGCCACGAGAAGGGAGGATCTGAGGAGAGTTTTCTGGTGATTCTGGTTGACAAAGACGAGAGGTAGTGAGAGTGCTAGAAATCCTCTCCGATGAGTGGTGGCCGAGAGTGAAGAACCGAGGCAGAGAGGATGACAGAGGAGTGGGGAGAAGAGTTGAAGTCTAGAGAAGGAGATGGCATGGACAGAGAGCTCTCAGGTCTCTGTAGTTCTTCAAGTAAAAACTCTCTATTCATTTTTGGATGTTATTCTTGCTGCTTGTTATGGATAATATGAGATGTTTTGTGAACTTTCTTAGATAATGTGAATACTATGATATTGTGCTCAGTTGCTTAGATTGATGCTCTGTGAACTGCTTTCCTTGAGGAATGTTATGGATATCTGTTTGGTGTATATACTGCCTTGCGGATATGTAGTTAGTTTAAGTGAGATCTCTGTTAATTTCTATGGGTTGTTATCTTGTTGGACGATTTTCCTCTGTCATATGTGCCTCTATATATATATATATATCTGCTAAGTTGGTGTTATTGGATAATGAAATAATGCTCTGTTTAGCTACATCTTGGGTCCTTGGAGTATTCTTAGTAGATATATATATACATATACATATATATATTTTGTATGTTTGAATAGTCGTGTTGGATGCCATTGATGAAGGTTTGATTTGTTAATGGGTTTGGGGAAAGCTCCATGTTGGTTGGTTATTTGGCAACTGAGGATAGTATTATCGGACGTTGAAGAATATGAATCTGCTTTGTGATTAGTTAACGTTCCACTGTTGGTTGCTAAGTTGTGATTAGTAGAATCGTTAAGTGTTAAAGTTATAGAACTTGATGAGGAATTGTTAATAATAAATGTTTTAATCATGAAGGTAACGAAAGACGAAGGAGGATAATGATCAGGTGCTAAACACAATAAAGAATTGAGGTAAGGATTAGGGTGTCTCTTGGCCATTTGGAGATCCTACACCACAAGTAGAGTGCGTGGGTTACACGTTTAGTTCACTGTAATTTTCTTATGCTATATTGTGATTGCTAGTTAGATAAGTTGATAAAAGTGACATTGTTGTTAGTGGCTCATAGTCTCGTGAATAATTTATTGTCGTTTTTCCCTTGTTGACTTCCTCACTGTTGTTATTTTCCTGTTGGTAGTGTAGATTGCTTGATACCCTATAGATATTACCTCTGTGATAGCTTGTTCTTGTTTTTAGTCTTATTTACTTATGTTATACATTTTCACCTTGATAGACTTATGATGAATGATTAAAGGAGTTACGACCTGAAAAGTATGAACGAATGATGTTGAGAGCTAGACCTTCAAGTATGATACTATTTTCATAGTTCACAATTTTACTTGTTATAATATTTTGCAGAAATTAGTTTAACCCCTGCATATAATTTCTCCTTTCACGCATGAATATCATTCTGTTATGTATGTCCTTGTTTGTTTAATTGCTAATAACCCCTAAGCATGATAACCAAAGCATTTAATCAAACCATGTAAACTACTTAATCTATATTTACAATCTTCCAAGCATGTAAATCGGCTAAGCATGTAAATCGACTAATAATTATTAGATTAATAAATTTTAATCTTCCTTCAAGTATGTTAATTATTATTTAAGTAAATCAATTAGCTAAGTATGTTAATTAACTAGCATGTTAACTTAGATAGGTCTAGCATGTTTTAATGTTAATTAATATTGTTGTATGAGTATGTCAATTTATTTAAGTATGTTCGAGCATGTTAATTAATCTGAATAGATAAATAGACTTGAACATGTTAATTGACTAAAGTAGTATTATAACTTGAGCATGTAAATTGCTAATCAATTTAGTTAATTGAACCAATTGAGCATCTTGACTAATTAGCTAATCTAAGCATGTAAATAAGCATGATAATTAACTAGTTGTTTAAACCTTGAGCATGATAACGACTTGGTCGAGCATGTAATTAAATTAGATTAATATTTGCATGTCAATTAATTAAGATGTGCCATGTAATAAGCTTGAATTAGTATGTTCAATTAGTACTAACTAGAACAAAAGCATATTTAAATCACCTAGAATAATAAATATAGAAAGCATGTAAATGGACTAGGAAGTTAACTAGGATAATTGGCATGTAAATTCTTGTATTCAATTTTATAAATGTTCTCTGTTGTGTACTGTTCAATTATTGGTTGTATTCATTGTTATGCGATTTAATACCTAATATTTTTCTATATGCGCCTTTAATTTTAGTTACTTTATTTCATATGCACACTTCAATTTCTGTTAAGGTTATGTTATACGCATCATGCATCATGATAGGTTGAGAATGTATGGTCATGCATCATGTTAATAGAAATCATAAGAAGTGCCACCTTGGTAGTGGTACGCAAGCATGCATAAGTGAGGTTAAATGTTAAAAAATGAAGGAAATGGAGAGTTGGAGGGCGGATGGGTAGCGGGTCTAGTCTGCAACTAGCCGAAGCCCCTCCCTCGTAGGGTACGGGAGTTCTAGTTGCAAGTAAAAGGTTAGATCAGATCCACTATTCCATCCCCTAAGACCCCTCCAATCTCCCGCTTAAAGTACGAGTAACGAACGAATGAACGAAAGTAAAGTAATGTCGTAATCTCGGCCATGAGAGGACTCCATCAACCACAACTATCATTCGTTTCCAATATCGAGTACATCAATAAAATCATCATAAAAAATATCACAAAGTTCATCTATGAGTCAAAAGCTCAGTAAGAGATGCATTCAGTCTTTCTTTCTTTTCAGTCACTTTACAGTCTAGTGTTGGGGGTAATTCAGTATAAGGAGAGTGACACCATTTGATCCACCTCATATGGGACAACCAACTCAACCCCATCCCACAAGCGATTATTTATATTTATTCAGTCTTTCAATCTTTATTAATGAAAATGTTTTTCATGATACATGAGATGCACACGTGATCATACCATGCAAAACACAACACCCAAATAACATTCCAGTCTATTTTTCATGCAAAACAAAATAATCATATGTCCCCCAAGCCATTACATCATCACATTCTTATCGTGCAACTCATAAAAGAAATCAAAGCAATAATCATAAGTGAAGCACATCCTTGATCAACATCTTTAGGAATATAATAGAAACATATCTTCAATCAACGTCTTCACTTACAGAACAATGTAATGCAAAGAAAAATACCCTAGTACTTGTGGTGTAGGCCAAAAGGCCAAACGCGTGCAAACATCACTTACCAAAGAGCCGTAACATAGTTTTGATCACTTAAAATAGTTGTTTCTTGCTTCAGGTCAACTTCCAATCCACTTCGTTTAGAGCACGTTTTGTTTTCTTCACCAGAATTTGAGAGAAAAGGCAAAACTTAGTGGCTCCCCATGCAAGAATAACTAAGGTTCCTCCAAAACATTCTTTTTATAATCATAGTCTAAAAATTCCACAAACAATCGCATCCTGAACGTGTCTCGCATAGTTGTCACAAACGTGTGTGATTTCGCCACACATGCGTGTGCTTTCTACTGCAGATGCGTGCAATTTCACCGCGAATGCATGCACTTCTACTACAAATATCCTCTGCAGATATTCAACTCGCTCACATTGTCTGCCAATCACAATCTACCACATTCACAAATCTTTCTGTGGACACACATCATTCTGCGTATTCCACCTCACATTCGTGGACCCTAAAGCTTCTGCAGAGACCTCACTCATATTGTCCCCTAATCACAACTTGTCAAGTTCACATATCTTTCCACAAACACATCTCATTCCCTAGACACCATCTTACTTACATTGTCTATCAATCACTATCCTCCATGTTCACATATTTTTTTGCAAATACATCTCACTTCTGTAGACACCAATGTTCTTGTAGACACTAACACTTTAGCAAACACCTATACTTCTATAGATTCCACTTCAATTACATTGTTTGTCGATCATTATCTACCACGTTCACATAATCTTTTTGTGGACACACTTCATTCTGTAGGTTCCACCTCACATTTAAGGACACCAACCATTCCATGGATACCAACACTTTAATGGACACTAACATTTCCATGGATACCCTTCATCTGGACATCACTCCACGGACACATACACGTCATCCCATAAACACACCTTATGTATGGCCATGTGTCCTTCCTAATGCAAGTACTCGCAAAGACCGACACATCCATGGACACAAACACTTTTGCAATTGCCAACACTTTCGTGGATATACCTCACGTGCGGCCACCCATCCTTTTAGAACTAAGTGTCCACAGACCCATCATGTGTGCAGCCACATGTCCATATGAAATTAAGTATCCATGAATACTAATACTTCAGTAAACACACATCCTTTCAAAAATCAAGTATATGTGAACACCAACACATCTGCGAACACTTACACATCATTCTGTTACTTGAGCCTTCCAATTTTCTGCATTGAACTTTCCTAATTCTGTAATGTTCTTAATAAAATAAATCTCATATTTTTATTATAATATAACCATTCACTATGTAAATATATTTCATTTAAATTTCAAAATGTCATGTAACACATAAAATTATTAGTGAAATTTTTTGGGTGTTACAATCAGTGCCAAAAAGAAAATCAACATGAGATAGAGAGTCTTATAGAAGACATTCTATCCATGAGTATGTGATGTTTACAAATAGGGGAGAACCAAAAACTTATCAGAAAGCTATGTGTCATGAACAAAAGACACATGGGCAAAAAGCTATGTAAGAGGAAATAAATTCTTTGCATGAGAATCATACATATGAATTGATAAATTTGCCTAAGGGTAAGCGAGCTCCAAAAAATAAATGGGTCTACAAGTTGAAGTTTGAAGACAGTTGCTCACAATTAAGATATAAAACTAGATTGGTTGTGAAAGGATATAAATAAAAGAAAGGTGTTGATTTTGATGAAATTTTCCCTCTAGTTGCGAAGATCACATCTCTTAAAATAGTTATGGGTTTAGCTGCTTATTTGACTCGAGATTCAACAACTTGATGTGAATACTCCGTTCCTTCATGGAGATTTGTTAAAGGAAATATACATGAAATAATCAAAGGGGTTCAAAGTCAAAGACAAAGGACATCTTGTTTGTAGACTAAAGAAAACTTTATATGACTTGAAGCAATCACTAAGACAGTGGTACAAGAAATTAAATCCTTCATGATAAGTCAAGGATTCAATAGAACTAAGTCTAACCACTGTGTATTTATGAAAAAAGATGTTAGTGATGATTTCATCATTCTACTGTTATATGTGGATGAAATGTTAATTGTAGGTCAAAAGGTCAAGAAAATTCACATGTTGTAATGCCTCATTATGTAAATCTCAACTTTTCTTATAATTTTTTTCATAACAACAATTAAATTTGTCACTTAAAATAACTAATTAATCAAGCATTTGTGAAATATATATAGCGGAAGACTTTTACTAAATCCAAAACATAATTCTTGTAAAATATAAGTTTAAAAGTCTATTACAACCCATATAAAAAACCAATACTGAAAACAAAAAATTCTAATACCAAAATAGACTCATTATCATAAAGAAACCATTTCAAAAAGTAGTTATCAAATACCAAACCATAACCCATGGTCAAAAGTCTCAACAACATCATGTCTTCATCATGGGAAAACTTCATTATCCTGAAATTCTTCAGTGGCTATCTCCTCCAAATGTTCCTAACCTACAATGCAAGGTTAATCTGTAAGTCTAAGTTTAGCAAGCAGTCAAAATGACTGTGAACATGACAATTCATAACATTAGTTTCTCTTTCTTCTTTCTTCTTTATCTTTCTCTTTCTTTCTTTTCTCTTTCATCTTTAAGTTTCCTTTCTTTCTTTTCTCTTTCAGGTATGAGTAGGCTTGGTAATGGAAGGCCCACCAATATCCTCCTCCCTTTTGGAGAGTCTCTACTCTTTTGGAGACAAACTCTACCCTTTTAAGAATCCTCCGTTAGCTGCCATGCATTTAAATGCACAGTGACCTAGTGAACTTCTTGTTGGTCTGCTCCAATAGTCGTCGTGAACAAACTAATGGACTTTTGTACCCAATGGTCTGCCCTTTTAGATAGCTTGTCCTTAGTACCCTTTTACATGAATTCATCATCTTTTATCTTTCTTAAATGAAGACATATGCATGAAATATATCATCAACATACAACAAGATTATGTCCTCAATATCATTAATCAAAACTAATAGAATTGTTTAAACAAATAAAACAACAGATCCTCATATACATTCTACCACCATAAACAGAGTCAGCATCTCGAAACAACAATAAAACAGATCCTGCAATAACATTTTGTCACTGTAAACAGAAAAATATCTCAAACCAGCTATAAAACAGATACAATAAATATATTATCAATCATCACATATTATAGAGCACACATCCTCTAGTCATCAATAAAAACAATATGCAAAAACAAACAGAACTTTCTAGCACTTTGCAATGTAGGCTGTGACGGCCATACACATTCATCACTAGTAACCTCAAGCTTTCAAATTGAAGAATAAAGCTTCTAACAGCTCCGCCTCATTTTCCCCGAATGCTCTATTTTCCTTGCATAGTTTTGGACAAGAATATTTTCATTGTTACAATGGAACAGTTCCGGTCTCCTATAAATGCTTCTTTTATACTCACAGTTATGGCGTGGACAAACGCCCTCTACGGATCGTTCCCTATTGTAGATGCCTACGTCTTTGTGACATCCACTATTCTCCTTTAATTTTTTACCTAAATGACAGATTTCCTTGGTTTTGTAGTTGTGTTCCTTTCTGCGAACATACACTTTCGCGCTATAACGTCCTAAGTGTTAAAACTCTTTTCTTACTATTTTTTTAATACATCATACGTAAAATCATGCTTTTAAAACCATACATAGTACAAGTCTTTAAAATAATTCTCTTTTGAAAGCAAAGCTTAGTAAAACTCAATATTTATTAAATATCCTTTTAAAACCATTGCAGCGGAAATGTCAACGAAACTTATTTAACTCACATAGTAAAATCATCATTTAATTGAACAAAAGTATTTATAAAGATGTTTCTACAATAAAAATAACTTTAAACAAAAAGCTTTATGACTCATTATTAAAAATTCATCTTTCCTTTAATCATCACTCACGGGTCAATTTCGCTTTGACAACACTCTAATTTTTTCCATGAGAATTCCTCTTCAACCGCACTATCAATTATTTCTATCATCATGTTCCTTAGTGAGTTCATCATTACCTACATCACAAAGTTCACTCAGTACATAATATAAATATGCAATGCACTATTCGTAAAAACAAGTCTTTTTGTTCTTTCTTCTTTATCTTATTTTCTTTCCTTTCTTTTAATAACCTTGCAACCTTTGTCGAGACTCTTACATGAAGAATAGATACAAATATGGGAAACACACCATTGAGTCTCGTGAACTTTGGCGAGACAAACCCCCTTACTAGGACCCCGTTAGTGTTGTGTACTCAATGTACAACCACTTGGTGAACTTCGGCTAAGCCCCAACATAACTAAGCTAACGAGCTTATCCTCCATAGGACTAACCTTTGGGACAACCTTTCCTCGACATTTTTTATTCTTTTGTACATATCTTGAATTCTCTGTCATTCTTACATGAAAATATATGCATGAAAACCATTTTCCTTTTTTTCTTGAAAAACATGATGCATGGAACATACATGATACATGATAACAATCTAACATGGATGAACATAATTGTAAACATATCATCAATCAATGTCTTAATATGAACTGTAAACAAAAAATAAATATATCCTCGATCAACTTCTCAATATGAACAGTAAACAAACAATCATCATATCCTCAATCAACATCTAAATATAAACATTAATCAAACAATCATTGTATACTCAATCAACATCTAAACAATACGAAAACAGTCATCATATCCTCGATCAACATCTAAATATAAACTGTAAGCAAACAATCATCATATCCTCGATCAATAACTCGTAAGCATCTTAGAAAAATATCAAAACTCTAATTTGCCCAAGCACTTTGTATTACAATTAAAGGCCAAACACATAAAACATCTTTTACCTGGATATCTTAATGGATGTCTGACTATTCTAATCCCTTTGATGGCCTATCTTCTACGTAAACAAAGAATAAGTTATTACAAGAATAATCCTAACATTACATATTGTCAAACTACTACGTAAACTAAACAGTGGAACCTACCTCGAAAACTTGAAGGACAACTTCACCTAAGAGCTTGAGAGAAAGCTTCTCTCATCCATGGAAGTTTCTTGGGTGATATGGGTTTAAACCTAAACCCTAAATTTACAGAACTAAAACCAGAAAGTTTTGTAGGATAAAATCTCATAAAATCGCGTCTAAACTTTAACTTTTCCTAAATAGTCTAAAGGTTGAATCGTGATTCTCAAGTTTCAGGAAAACTACCTTAATTTAAACTTATCCGAGCTACAATGGACGAGCGAACAACCAAAGCATATGTCCGCAACAACCAACTCAACCAATGGCCAATAGACATGTCAACCCTAAAACTCATATTTGTGATCACCAAAGCAACCACAAACGCGAACACTTTTGTAGAAGCCATCGCTCGCTTGGAAACCCTAATCCGAAGGTTCACAATCTACCATGTGTACCAATATATTGCTATAACCCATCCTCAGATGTTAACGCTCTCGCAGACTGCTAACTTAAAAAGTCTAACAGGCATTTCCATCACATAAAACACTGTCCCAGACACAAACACAGCCGCATAAACACTCAATAACCTAAAGCGACGACATTCCTAACTTACTTAATGTAATACCCTAGATTTTCAAAATGCTAAGCATAAGGCCTAAGTGATAATATTTGAAGATTTTTGGAGATTTATGGGATGATAGTAGGATAAAGATGTGAATTGTAATTCTTGGTTGTTAGAAGTGTGATTTTTCTAAGTGTTAGAAGGAATAACAAAGGAGTGGGCTATGGTTGATCGATCACTAGATGTATAATTGCAAGAATTGAGCCCAATATTGTTGGGGCAGTTAATCAAGCATGATGTCGGTCGATCGTCAATGTGACAAAATATTACAAGGTCGGAGTATTTTGGAAGTTGTCGATTAGCTAAAGGGGGAGTGATCGACCAATTCCAAAGCATAATTTATACAGAGAGCATCCATTTTGGAAGCAATCAATTGCCCATACGAGGGTGATCAATCAGTAATTTCCAAAATCATGAAGAAAAGTGATTTGTGGTCGATCAAGGCAGGAAATGGCGGTCAATCGTAGTCATGGCAATTATAACTCTAACGATTTGCAGTTGATCATGTGAAGAGGGTAATCAACTGGGATACCAAGGATCACCCAGAAAAAGGCTAACTCTTGTCTAAAAAATGAAGTGGCGCCTGGGGAAAAAGAAATGGCCTGACTTATAGCCTATTTATGTAAATTTATAAATGTATTAGAGGGAGTTTTGACAAAACAAAAAATATGGAAATCATTTGGTGTTCTCTCAAAACCCCTGCGCTTTGGTTTTCTAGAGAATATAGTTTGCTTTGTGCAATGTTGGGGAGAAGAAATGGCCGTGAATGAAAGGAAGAGGAAAGGAGAGCCGAAAGACAGAAGCTAAGAAATTGTAAAAACTAGAGAGGCGTCCACAGAGAAGAATAAGAAGGAAAGAGGGGGAGATTTTCTTCCAGAATCTAAGGTAAGAAGTGTGCATGTGTTTTCCCATTTCGGGCTACATCATAACAGGTAGGGCTTGATTTTTCTTTGATGATTTTGCTAGATAGATAAATGTTGTTGTTAAACTGTAAATCTATTCAATGATAGAGAAAAAGTTGTTACCTTGAGGATGCCCTGTTGTTGATATTCATTAAGGAGCTGATATTAAAAATATGGATTTAATGTTGAGAGATATTTGTGTTTACTACTGTTGACGATTGTTGTTGATAGAAGTTGTTTGATATTGTTGTCTGCTATGGTTTAGAAGCGTCTTATAGAGGTTATATTGATCTATTGTATTGTTGAGGATGAGTTCTATAGAAATTATGTTGATGTTTTAATGTCTCATGTTGTTATTAAGAATGATACTGCTAAGAAATTGTTGATGAGAATTGTTAAGGAAGTTCTGTTGGTGGAAATTGATCTCTGCAGTTATAGTTACTAAGAATTGTTAAGGTTATAGTTGCTAAGAAGTTTAAGGACAAGGTCACGTTTTAAGGAAATTGTTCTCTACTGTCATGCTGTGAATGTCATGTTGTGTTGCTATTTTGATAAATGTTAAAGTGGATTAATCATGTTGTGGTGTGTGTTTAGTGGATATTAAGTTGTGATCATGCTATTACATGGAGATGTATTGTTGTTTGTTGTTTGATGATTTTGGTTGAAAGAGAATAGGTTATTGATCATGTTGTAACATGGAGATGTATTGATAATCATAGAATTGTTTGCATTCATGTATCATTATTTTCAAGAAAATGTAAATGAATTTCTCATGCATAAGTGTTTTATGACTTTAAATGCTACAAGTTAAAGAATACAGAAAGATAGGCATGAGTTTGATAGTTTTTTATCGATTCATGTCGAGACAGACTGGCTAACGGTTGGTGAGGCCATTTAAGTATTGATATGCATGGCTGCTAGTGTGTTTCGATTGATGTCAGAACTAATTGTTGTGCATTGATGTGTACAACAACTTGTAAAGCTTTCGGTCAATGTCGGAGCTGCTTACCAGAGGTGATGGGTCATTGTGTATTGAAGTGCACAAAAGCTAATAGGCCATTCGATTGATGTCGAGCCTTTATCAAAAGACGTTATGCATTGATGTGTATAATGGTTAATGAGTCTTCGATTGATGTCGAGACAAAACGCATGGATGTGCACAGAAAAGGAAAGAAAAGAAACTAAAATGAGAAAAGGTTTTATAAAAGGAGCATTACATTTTTTATATTGCATTTCACTTCTTACTAAACAATAGGCTTATAGTTTAAATCATGTGATGTAGGTATGCATGAAAGCGAGAAAAAGAGTAGTGAATGGAGGATTTGCTGGTTGCAGACATGGTGGCTAACTTGGCTAAAGGTTTAAAAGAAATGTAAAAGGATTTTCAATTTGTAAAAGGTTTATTATGTAAAGTAAGTTTTCTAAGTTGTAAATGTTTTAACGAAAGGAATTTTATTCATGGAATTTTCAAATGTTTTACCAAGAAAAGTCTTCCGCTGTGTTTATAAAAGAAAACTTTTTCAAAATTATGTGTTTAAATTGTATGAAAAACTAGGAAGTTACACTTAACCCTCATGAACAACATCTTACCTTTCCATGAAAGAATCTTTTTCTAATTTAACAACTCACAATCCTTCTACTAAACCAAATCCAATGGCCTAACATTCTTCCTCACTCGAGCAGCATCCACCGCTCCTGCGAAAGAATCTTTACTAAATCTAATGGTCTCTGTTCCTTCCGCTAGTTTAATCCTATGATTCAGAACTCTCCCACACCTAAAGGCCATCACGCTCCCAAGGAAGCATCTTTTTCTTAAATCCAACAATCCACATTCCTTCTACTAAAACGATCCAACAGTCCAATGTTGTCTCACACCAAACACTTCTGCTAAGCATCTTTCTCCATTCTAAATGATCTCCACCATTCATAAACCTCATCCAATGACTCCTAATGCATCTAGTCTTCCTAAACAATATTTTCCTAAAATTTTAGAATTAAATTATTAATCTATCAATTAAATTTTTTTCTTAACCACATTATTCTTTACTAATTCTACTATATTTGGTTTTCCTAATTCCTACCTATAAAATAAAATTATTTATTTAATCTTTCCTCATTCCAATAATTCTACTATTTTAATTCCTTCATTAATATTCTTCAATTAACAATAATTAATCTATTAAATTCTAAATTGTCGTATTACTTAATTAAACTATTTGTGAAAATTCTTAGTATTACACGTGTTACTCATTTTTCTTTGTAGTATGAAACCCAAACGACAATGTTTTCTTTGATTTGTGAACGCGTTCCGTTCCGTGGTTGCCTACTCTTTCGTGACATCCCCTTTTCATCGGGTATTCCCTTTTTGAAACAATAATGTCTCACACTTGCATTCCTACCGTGGGAGCAATGGAAGCGTTCACTCCCTTGGACCCATGCATTCCCTTATATTTTAATTCAAATGATGATGTTTCACGCTATCCATTATTCGCCGTGGACACTTTCTGTCCTACAGAAGGCAATGCTTTTGTGACTTCCATCGTTCAACGCGTGCCCCTTATCTCAAATGTCAATGTTCATCATTTAACTTACCTGATGTGACTACATTCCTTTCCGCACAGCATCTTTCCTCTCTGCTCTTTTCATCCAACGGTCAGTGTTTCATCCATTCCTCCAATTCAATGACCATTATTTTCGTTTGTCCCTTTTATCCTTTTCATGAACGCGTTCCTTGCTGCGGTCATCCTTTTTTTTTTTTGCGTATTTCCAAATCCAAATGATGACATTTGTGTTCACTTAAACCCTCGCAACATAATCTTTTCCTTCCGCAAAAGCATCTTTCCCTTCGCTATTCTTATCTAGTGGTCGACCTTTCATCTGGGCTTTCCATCCAACGATCCTTATTTTATCCACTCCTTTCCTCCCTTCTGTGAACATGTTCTTATCCGTGGACAATCACTTCAGAAATGGAATCTTTTCCATCCGCAGAAACATTTTCCTTCCACCCCTTCATCAATGGTCAATTTGTCTACTCCTCCCATCCAACGACCATGGTCTTGTCCACTTCTTTCATCTACTCTGCAGACAAGTTCCTTCATATGGATACTTCACCCAATGACATTGTTCCATTCCTCCTTTAACATGCCATGAAATTCATTTTCTTTCCGCCCCTAAGTCCTATTGTACACACTTCCACCATTCCAAAACTAATAAAGTCTGATTCCTAACGTTTATGTATATTCACCAAACACAATACCTTGAACCAACATCTCCATTCAACAAACTATAAAATATCCCAAAATCATTATCTCAATTTCACATGCTGTAAAATCCTAAAGTAACATCTCATATAAAAAAAACCATAAAATATCATAAGGTGACTAACTAAATTTATTGCATTGCATAAATATATTTAAATATTTAAAAGTCTTTTCTAAAAAAATTTCGATCACTATACATGTTGAAGACAGAACTCAGTAGGTCTTTTGTGATGAAAGACATGACACTTGCAAAATAAATTGTGTATGAGAATTACTCGTGACAAATAGAATAGAAGATTGTGGTTATCTCAGAAAACAGTATATTGAAAAAGTACTTGAGAGATTCAATATGAACAAGACAAAAGTAGTTTCTTCTTCACTTGCAAATCACGTTAAATTTGGTTTGAAGTATAGTCTCACAAGTGGTAAAGAGAAAGAAACTATGAGTAAAGTACCTTACACATCAATACTAGATAGTTTAATGTATGTTATGGTGTGCATTCAACCAAATATTTCTCACGCTGTCGGAGTAGTTAGTCGATTTCTCTCTAATCTAGGGACAGAACACTGGCCAGCAGTTAAATGGATTCTTAGTTATTTTCGAGGTACTACCTAAACATGTTTATATTATGGTAATGGTGACCTTGTGATGTATGGTTATACAGATTTTGATTTGGCAGGCAACATCGATTCAAAAAAATCAACTTATGGGCATATGATTACTTTTGTAGGGGGAGCTATATGTTGGCAGTGTAAATTGTACAAAATGTATTGCTCTATCAACTACAGAGGCTGAACATTTAGCTATTACTGAAGCTTACAAGGAAGTGAAGTGTCACAGATTCCCTCGATTCACAATTGAGAACAGAGATTCTCTAATAATATTTTTAGTGTTTATGTTGTAGGTGCTCAAAGGAAAAGATAATGAATTATATTCATCAAACATCCAAATATATCATGGTATTATTCAAAATAAAACATAAGTGAAAGATCAAGCACAAGATTGAGAGACTTACGGCAAAATGAAAAATCTGTGATACGATCTTTGAGAACTATTTGGCAAATTTGATGACCACCCCTTTTAGTCGTGGCTAGCCTTTCTTTCTTTTGAATTATTGTTAATCCTTTTGATTGAAAAATTAAAAGTTTGAGTGTTGTGAGAATTACTCAATCTTTGTCTTTTCCATGCAATCTTCTAGCCAATTTCGATTGGTGAATTTGATCAAAAATTGTAATCAAACTCTCATTATTTGTTGGGGGAATTCTCTTTTTGTTAAACAAGAGGAAATTCTTCGGTGGAATAAAAAGGTTGTAACTTTAGCAACCTTTTCTCAAGCAAACTATCACACCTATCACCCATCACATGTCATTTCTGCGTCAAGAAGTTTTGTGGATGAAAAGGTTTTTGCAGGAGTTGGGAATCTATTGTGACAATCAGAGTTCATAACATTAATAAAATAATAAAATAATAAAATAAAAGATAAATAGAGAGATAAGTGGTTGTTTTAAAAGAGATTTAAAAAAGAGAAAAAGAAATAGGGAGAA
This sequence comes from Begonia loranthoides, assembly GCA_022433065.1. NCBI lineage: Eukaryota > Viridiplantae > Streptophyta > Magnoliopsida > Cucurbitales > Begoniaceae > Begonia > Begonia loranthoides. The sequence continues at coordinate 9,987,429 of CM039483.1, forward strand.
TTGAAAGGTGAGATACGGGTAGAGAGAGAGAGAGTGAAAGAAGAAAAAAATAAATTTTTCTTCGAGTTTTTTTCGATTATTGCGCAAGATGGAATGGTCGATTCTTCTATGTTTTAGCAAAAATTTCATAATGTTTTTCATGTCGACGAGATCTATAATTCTCCTAGTTCTGATTATTGAATAGTCAAAGTCACTGGGGTTGTCTCACTAATCAATTGATGAAATTGCTCTATTTTTCTATTGTTTCTGAGAATATTGATTTTTGACATTAATCGTTCTTGCTATTATTTCTTCTAGCTTATTCTAAAAAAGATTATTGTGTAGTAGAAGATTAGATCAGATTTTGATCTGTATATGTAAACAAATTATTGAATCACATTAAATTCAGTGTCTCATTATTTTCTGCTTTATTTTGTGGACGTATTATTATATGACTTAATAATATATTTTTAATCACACAAAGGGGAGGAAAAGAATTTATGTGCTACATAATTGAATTTTATGAACTATTTTTACAAACAATTTTACCCATCAAATTTTACTGAAACGCCTTGTGTCCTAATTTCATTTCTATGTTAGTAAGCCATGCTGGCAATTATTTGAATTAAATTTTTAAAAAACCAAATCTGTAATACCCGGAATCAAACTAGGGTTAAGAATAATAATAATTATGAATTTTAGAGATTTTTGGGTGATTTTTTATGGATTGTAATACCCTAATTTTCCATAAAGAAATTAAATGAGGATAAATAAGGATTTCATTAGATAAGAATATTGATGTTGGAGAATAATTAGAGTTAATGTGAGATATTTATAGTGATTGAATCGTAATTGGTGAAATAATTAAGGATTATTAGTTTGATTAAGGTGGTGATGTGGCATTATAAAATGAAGAAAATAAGAATGGTGGGGGAAAGAGAAGAAAAGTTGGCGGGTGATATGAGATTATAAAATGAAGAAAATAAGAATGGTGAGAGAAAAAGAAAAAAAGTTGGTGGGTAATATGACATTAATGAAGAAAATAAGAATGATGAGTAAAGAGAAGAAAAGTTGGCCGGTTTATGGAAGAGAATTGAATAAAAGAAAAATAAATGATTAAAATAAAGGTGTTTTGTCCATATACCACTCCATGTTTTGAGAAAGCCGTATCTCCACAGTTCGTATTGCTTAAATCACTCAGCAGATCATGCTTTCTTTGCCTATAAATAGAGCAGAGGAAACACTCTGGAGAATTACAGAAAGAGAGAGAGAGAGAGATAGAGAGAGAGAGAGAGAGAGAGAGAGAGGAGGGGGGAGGCTGAGGGTACAAGAGTGAGGGGTTAGTGTGAAAGGGGAAGCTATGCGTGTGGTATTTTCGGCAAAGGTAAAAAATAGGATATGTGTGGCCAATAGATGCCTACATCACAAGAATGTATAATTGTTTGTAAATTACCCTAGATTAATTATAAAATTGTGATATGATTGTTAGTTATAAAATTTTGATTATTCATCAATAATTCCCTGATAAAAAGATATATGGATATTTACTCTGAAATAAGAAAACTATTAATCCTGTGATATAAATGCCATTATTTTGATTAATAATTCAGAAATTAAATTATTGTACCCTGTGAATAAATATAGGAACTGCTACCCGTTAATAAATATAAATTTCATGTAAATGTCGTTATTTTGATTAATAATTCAAAAATTAAATTACTATATCTTGTTAATAAATGTGAAATAAATATAAGAATTTAACCGCGCTATAAATATGAATTTCTCTGTTAAATATAGGAATTTATCTCCCTTATAATATGAATTTAATATATAAACTATTCCATGATAAATTTCTTTGTACTCAAAATACGAATTTCTCTCGATAAGTCTATGAAATTGCTATGGAATGAATATGATATGACATACAAGCATCATGATTAGGAATTATGAAAAAGTTGACATATGTAAGACATGTTAATGAAATGAATGGAATAAACATAAATAGGTGTGTGGGGGTTTGGGAGGGTAGGTGATGGTTCTTTGTGGTGACACCCCTGATGGAAAGTTTGTCCCAAGTAGGGACCGAGTGTCAGTTAAGCCACAAGACTAGATGATGTATCCTAACTCCTGTACTAGAAATCCCCAACGTCTAGACTGTTAAAAGAAACATAAATGGAAAAGCAGAGATGATAGGTTCTTCTCTGAAAGAGACTGCATAAGCACATATTGAGCATTCAACATTGTTTTACATTCTATTTATTATTTCGCGTTAGACTCATTGTTTTATCATGTGATGTAGGTGATTATCCTGAGATCAATGACTTACCTGTGGTGGAGGAGATATTGCAGGATGAGCAATTGGGTTATCAACTGGGTTCGACCTGAGAGTTATGGCTCACGAAAAAATAATATTGGTTGATTTTGCTTTTGGAACATTTAAAAGTTGGTTTTTGAATTATGATAAATGTTTTGTAAAATAATAGATTTTTGGATTAAATATTAAAATAGTGTATTGAGGGTGTTATTAATTCTGCTTCGATTACTATGATCTTCTTTACTTCAATTATTTTGAAATAAATTAAAGAAAACTTTTATTTGACTAAGAAAAAGATAAAGTTTAAAAATTCGGGCGTTACAATTGGTATTAGAGCATAACCGAGTCAAACACGATTCTGTAAACTGTTGATAATGTAACGTTCATTGGAGGAAGTTTAATTTTATTTATTTAATTGTTGTGCTTGTTCAAATTACTTTGCTAGTGTAATTTGATAGTGTAACTAGTTAATTGAAATTGTTTTACTCGATTAATTGGTTAGTCAAGAAAAAACTAATAATAATTATGACAAAAATAATAATAATTAAATAAATAAATAAATTTTACTCCCTAATACTCTATGAAAATATGTAGGATTATAAAATGAGGAGGGTAGGAAGAGCCAATGTACAAATTAATGACGGGGCAATCAGCGGCCAAGAAAATGCAGATGGCCAAGAGAATGTTGGTGCTTGGAATGAGAGGGATGAAGCCCTCAACCGCTTAACCACTATAATGGAGTAGTTGTCCTAGTATATTGAGCAACAGTTCCAATATATGAAGTGGTTTATGGAAAGGGAAAACAGAAACGGGAATCATTGTGCTATAGTGGTTTCTAAAGAAGCCGGCTGAGAAAAATTCCAACGACTCAAGCCTCCCAACTTCAATGGCAATATTTTCAACGTCACGGGAGCTGAAGAGTGGATCTGGTCCCTTGAAGACATGTTTGAGTACGCAAGAATACAATAAGTTGAAAAAGTAAAGTGTTATGCTTATTTACCAGTCCAGTATGCCAGATTCTGGTGGGATTCGGTTAAAATGATGCAGGACGTCTGAACTCTCGCGTGGGAGAAATTCAAAGAATTGTTGTACAAAAATTATTTCAATCATACGATGCAGACTCAGAAACTGGTGGAGTTTGTACAATTATGCCAGATAGGAACAGTTTCAGACTATGTTAAAAAATTCGAGATGCTATCTTGGTTTGCTTCACATCTAGTCACCATTAATGAGCACAAAGTCCACTACTTCATTCAAGGACTCAAAATGGAGATCATTGAGGGAGTCACAGTATCCAGTACTGAGGATGTCCCCTATGCTAAGGTTGTCGCAAAGGGGCTTGTACTAGAAAATGTGAAGACAATGGCGACAAGGCAAAGAGAATTGAGTCCAAGGTTCTAGAGGAACAACCAGAACCAACAACATTGTGGCGTTCCACCTGCGAACCAAAGGATAAAAAGACCATTAGAAAACGAAGAGCAACAGGGAAGAAACAAGCGCTTTATGATTGAAACAGTCATTATTCCATCTAATCAGCTTAAATTATGTCTAAAATGCCAAAAGCATTATTACGGGAAATGCAAAGTAGGCACCAGACTATGTTATAAGTGTGAGAAGTCAGGGCATATTGCAAATTTTTGCCCAACTGTGGCAAAAGGACCAGATGGGGTGGCTCCAAGGGTATTCACCCTATATGGAAACAACAAAGAGGAGGATCTACCTATTAGGTACATAAAGATATTATGAAGTAATCATATGTGTGCTAAAACTATTTGCATAAAAAATAAGAAAATTTTCTGGTCATGCTAGGTACTATTTACGTTAATAACATTGATGCGTATGTTTTATTTGATTCCGGAGCTACTCACTCATTCATTTCAACTGAATTTTGTGTAAAAGTGAATGGTCTCTCTAGTCTTATGAAGAGTGAGTATAGAGTGCTTTTACCTTCTCGCGATTATTTGACCGCCAATGGCATTCTAGAAACATATGTAATTAAAATAAATAACTGCACGTTCCATGTCAATTTGATCGTTATGGGCATGAAAGAGTATGATATTATTCTGGGCATGGATTGGCTGTCCCATCACCATGCGGTTGTCAACTGTAAGAGAAGAGAAGTCCGCTTTCACTCTCTTGATAGCAAACAACACCTTTTTTCAAGGAAACAAGGAAAGGGGCAAGTTAATGGTTATTTCTACACTTAAGGCAAATCGATTATGGAAAAGCAGGTGCGAAGGATTTTTACTGAACATAATGGACACCACGACAACACCAAAAGCAAAGTTAGAAAAAGTTGTGGTGGTCCATGACTTTCTGGGAGTCTTCCTAGATGATCTCCCTTAGGTCACCGCCAAACATGGGAATCGAATTCGTAATCGATTTACATCCCAACACAGAACCCATCTCAAAGAATCCATACAAGATGGCACCTACTGAGTTGCACGAGTTAAAAATCCAGTTGGAAGAATTAATCAGCAAAGGGTTCATCCATCCAAGTTTTTTTTCCTTGGGGAGCACCGATATTGTTTGTAAAGAAAAAGGATGGATCACTAAGGATGTGCATTGACTAGTGAGAGCTAAACAAAATGACGATCAAGAACATGTACCCTTTGCCTCAGATTGATGATTTATTTGACCAGCTGCACGATGCTTGTGTATTTTCAAAAATTAACCTCCGTGCAAGATATTATCAACTGAAAGTTAAGCCGAAATGATATTCCTAAAACAGTGTTTCGAACGAGATATGGGCATTATGAATTTCTCATGATGTCATTTGGACTTACCAACACTCTGGAAAATTTCATGGACTTGATGAACCAGATCTTTAAGGATTATCTGGACAAGTTTATCATTGTCTTCATCGATGACATTTTGGTTTATTCCCAATTAGAGGAAGAACACCGTGAGCATCTAAAGATTGCATTATTCATTTTGGAACATCACCAATTATATGCAAAATTTTTGAAGTGAAAATTTTGGTTAAAAGAAGTCAGCTTTCTCAGCCATATGATTTCTAAGGATGGCATTGCAGTTGAACCTACAAAAATTCAGGCGATTGTCGATTGGTCACAACCGAAGAATGTGGGTGATATAAGAAGTTTTCTTTGACTTGCGGGGTACTACCGACGGCTCATAAGTGGATTTTCAAAAATTGCTTTGCCTCTTGCTATTATAACAAAGAAGAATGTATGATTCTGGTGATCAAGTGAATCTGAAAAGAGTTTTCAGGAGTTGAAACACATGTTGACTTCAACACCTGTCTTGGCCTTACCAGAAGAAGAAGGCAATATCTATATTTACTGTAATGCATGCAAGAGCGGATTGGGTGGGGTACTAATGCAAAATGAAAAGGCAATTGTGTATGCTTCGAGACAACTCAAACTGCACGAGGCTAACTATCTCACTCATGATCTGGAGCTTGCTACCATGGTATTTACGTTCAAAATTTGGAGGCATTATCTGTATGGACAACAGTATGTGATTTATATGGACCCCAAAAGCTTAAAGTATATTTTTACACAGAAAGAATTGAACATGAGGCAACAATGATGGTTGGAATTTGTAAAAGACTACGATTGTGAAATCAATACCACCCAAGAAAAGCCAATGTTGTAGTGGCGCTCTAAGTCAAAAGTTTTCCCTAATGAGTATAATGTGTGAAGACATGCCCATTGGACTTCAGAAGGATATTCAAGACTTGGATGTGTAGATGGTCCCTATGCAGCTAATGACACTTTTGTCAACATTGACCTTAAAGCCTTCCATATTAGAAAGGATTAAAAAAGTCTAACAAAAAGATGGTCAACGCAAAGATTTCAAGTTAAATCTAACTTTGAAGGAGTATTAGGACTATTCTTTATCTGCTGATAGAATTGTTAAGTTTAAGAATATATGGTATGTGTCTGATGACTCACAATTGTAGTTGGCGATCTTAATAGAAGCCAACTCTTCGAGTTTTTCCATCCATCCTGTGTGTAACAAGATGTACAAAGAACTTAAGGTGCACTATTATTGGCTGGTGATGAAATTTGATATCGCTCAGTATGTAGCATTATGCCAAGTATGTCAACAAGTAAAGGCATAACACCAAAGGCCTGGTGGAATGCTCAAACCGATGTCGATACCAGAGTAGAAATGGGAGCACATCACCATGGATTTTGTTACGAGATTACCCAAGACTACAAAAGGAAATGAGGCGATTTGGGTGATTAAGGACAGGTTAACTAAGGTTGCCCATTTCTTACCAGTGAAGATGATATACAAGATGAATCAATTCGTAGATCTATATATTAAGAAGATCATACGATTGCATGGAGTTTCTACCTCAATTGTATCCAATTAGGATCCACGGTTCACTTGTACATTTTGGAAGAGTTTAAATAAGGCCATGGGCACAAAATTGAAATTCAACACCGCCTTTCATACACAAATAGATGGCTAAAGCGAAGATATGTTACATGCTTGCGTACTTTAATTTCAAGTCGAATGGGGGAAGATGCTAACCTTAGTGGAATTTGCTTACAATAATAGCTTCCGAACGACTATTGGAATGGCACCTTACGAGGCATTGTATAGCAGAAAGTGCAGATCCTCATTGTATTGGAGTGAGGCAGGAGAAGCTAAGTTTTATGGCCCATATATGATACAGCGAACTATAAAATCAGTTGCAATTATCCGACAAAGAATGTTGGTTGCTCAAAGTCGCCAGAAGAGTTACATCGATCACCACCAAAGGAACTTGGAGTTCAACGAAGGGGACTTAGTGTTCCTTAAAATATCACCTTTCAAGGGAGTTATGCGATTTAGAAAGAAAAGGAAACTAAGTCTGAGATATATTGTTCCCTTTACAATCATGAAAAGAATTAGGAAGATAGCATATTAGTTATAACTGCCAGCTTCCATGGAGAGTGTACATAATGTATTTCATGTATCCATGCTAAAGAAATGCCTCGGGGATTCAATTTAGGTGGTACCTCCTGCCGATGTGGAAGTTTAATCAAATTTAAGCTATGAAGAAAGACGAATTCGAATTCTGGACTCAAGAATTAAAGAACTTCGACACAAGCAAATCCCACTAGTTAAGGTCCTATGGAAAAACCATGCAATAGAAGAAGCTACGTGGGAAAGAAAAGAGGATATGGCCAAGTATCCTGAACTATTTCGTTAGTTAAATTTTGAGGATAAAATTTTGTTAAGGGAGAATGTAATACCCGAAATTAAATTGGGGCCAAGAATAATAATAATTGTGAATTTTGGAGATCTTTGGGTGATTTTATTATGGAATGTAATACCCCACTTTTTCATAAGGAGATTAAATAAGGATAATTAAGAATTTCATTGAATGATAATAATGATGTTGGAGAATAATTGAGGATTATTAGTTTCATTAAGGCGGTGATGTGTCATTGTAAAATGAAGAAATAAGAATGGTGAAGGAAAGAGAAGAAAAGTTGACGGGTGATATGAGATTATAAAATGAAGAAAATAAGAATGGTGGGGGAAAGAGAAGAAAAGTTGGTGGGTGATATGGCATTAATGAAGAAAATAAGAATGGTGAGGAAAGAGAAGAAAAGTTGGCCAGTTATATGAAAGATAATTGAATAAAAGAAAAGAAATGATTAAAATATGGGTGTTTTGTCTATATACCTCTCCATGTTTTGATAAAGCTGTATCTTCGCAGTTTGTAAAAGCTCTCTCCTCCATAATTGCTAAAATCACTTAGCAGAGCATGCTTTCTCTGCCTATAAATAGAGTAGAGGAAGCACTCTAGAGAATCACAGAGAGAGAGAGAGAGAGAGAGAGAGAGAGAGAGAGAGAGAGAGAGAGAGGAAGGGAGANAGAGAGAGAGAGAGAGAGAGAGAGAGAGAGAGAGAGAGAGAGAGAGAAAGGGAGAGAGAGAGCTGAGGACATGAGAGGGAGCTGTTGGAGTGAAAGAGGAAGCTCTGCATGTGGTATTTTCGGCAAAAATAAAAAATAAGATATGTGTGGCCAGTGGAGGCCTACATCACACGAATATATGATTGTTTGTATATTACTTTGAATTAATTGCTGTGAATTATTGTTAGTTATAAAATTGTGATTATTCATCAATAATTCCCTAATAAAAAGATAAATAGATATTTACTATGAAATAAGAAAATTATTCATCCTGTGATATAAATGTCGTTATTTTGATTAATAATTCAGAAATTAAATTATTGTACCTGTTAATAAATATAGGAACTACTCCCTATTAATAAATATAAATTCTATGTAAATGTCTTTATTTTGATTAATAATTAACAAATTAAATTATTGTATCCTATTAATAAATGTGAAATAAATATAGGAATTTAACCTCGTTATAAATATGAATTTCTATGTTAAATATAGGAATTTCTCTCCCTTATAATATGAATTTAATATATAAACTATTCCACGATAAATTTCTCTGTTACTCAACATACAAATTTCTCTTTAATAAGTCTGTGGAATTGCTATGGAATGAATATGATATGACATACATGCATCATGATTAGGATTTATGAAAATGTTGACATATGCAAGACATGTTAATGAAATGAATGGAATAAACGTAAATAGGTGTGTGGGGGTTTGGGAGGGTAGGTGACGGTTCTTTGTGGTAACACCCCTAATGGAAAGCTCGTCCCAAGTAGGGACCAAGTGTCGATTAAGTCACAAGACCACATGATATATCCTAACTCCTGTACTAGAAATCCCCAACATCTGGACTAATAAGAGAAACATAAATGGAAAAGCCGAGATGATAGGTTCTTCTTTGAAACAGACTGCATAAGCACGCATTGAGCATTAAATATTGCTTTACATTTTATTTATTGTTAAGCGTTAGACTCATTGTTTTTATCGTATAATGTAAGTGATTATCCTGATTTCAATGACTTACCTGTAGAGAGGAGATATTGTAAGATGAACAATTGGGTTATCAATTGGGTTTGACCTGAGGGTTATGGCTCATGAAAAAATAATATTGGTTGATTTTGCTTTTGGAACAGTTACAGGTGGTTTTTGAATTATGATAAATGTTTTGTAAAATAATAGATTTTGGATTAAATATTAAAATGGTGTATTGAGGGTGTTATTAATTCTGCTTCGATTACTCTGATCTTCTTTACTTCAATTATTTTTACATAAATTAAAGAAAAATTTTATATGACTAGAAAAAAAAAATAAAGTTTTAAAATACAGGGCATTACACAATCAATGTGAAGCAGTTTTTTGACATGGTTTGTTGACAAAGGAAAAAAAATAAGAACACATGATGTTTATGTTAAATTTGATTGTTAAAAATAGATTAAAAGACTATTTAAAAAAAAATTTTAAACTACCACAACCTTAATAAGGCAATTTAAAACTTGAGAAATTAATAAAATAACCATTGAACAGTGAGGTCAATAATAAATTAATCACTGAATAATTTTCGCTAACAACTTAAACACTGAGTTATGGGAAATGGATGACACAAACATTACTATTATATATTGAAAGAAACATTACCTCGAAGACGATGTCGAAACATACTCTCTGCAATTATAATTTTATTTTAGTTTTGTGCTAAAATTGTAATAATTGAAGCAATCTTACCGCGAAGACTATATTGGAAAGCTATGACATGGTTTTCTCATCTTCGAAAATAATTCCCACGTTTTCAATTTTTTAAAAATGTCTCACCCCACCTTGTGATTTCACTCGTCTGATTCTCATCATCACCTTATATTTTCTCTTCCTAGTATGTCTGCGTCTAATGCTCATCACCAATGTCTTCCTTTCTGTAGCGGAAAGTAATTATTTTGCACATGGAAAGTAATTTTTAAATTTGTTTAGTGGAAAGACAATATTCCATGTTTAGTGGAAAGACAATATTCCACATCAGAAAGACAACATTTTATAGTGGAACGACAACGTTTTTTAACAGAAAATGTAACCGTGATATTTACCTCGTTCATTTCTCATAGTTCAGTATTTAAATTGTTAGCAAAAATTATTCAATGGTTGACTTGTCTTTGATCTCATAATACAGTAGTTGTTTTGTTAATTTCTCTTTAAATTTTAATGATTAAATGAAAAAAACCTAAAACTATTAGGACATACATATTTTACCCTAAAATATATTGACAAATATAAGTGAAAGAACCATTGGAAATGAAGTAGAAACAATAAAAAGTTTAATAAGAAAATAGAAATTGTATAGGCTAGTTGAAACAAATCTTAAAGTGTAAAGGACTAAATTGAAAAAAAAAAATCATTAGAACATGAAAACCAATAATGTATTTTTTGTTAAAAAATATAGTAATTAGAAGATGAGGTTGTCTTATTATTTTCAAACTTGTTTCTTTTAGTGCAGATCAAGGCTTTAGGGGTGGAAATCAGTTTGGTTTGAACTAGGTAATCGAATCGAACCAAATATTTTTGGTCAGTTCGGTTCAGCTTTGACAATGGTAAATTTTGTATTAGAACTGAACCAAAAATTCCGGTTCAATTGTTAGTTTTGGTGTGGACTGAATCAGGTAAGCCAAAACCAAACTGATCATATTAAAAAAAAAATTGTGTCGTTGCCACTGCTACAAAGCACCGCACCCAAACTGTACTTCGTTGTCATATATTGGTTTTATTTTTTGTCTTTTTTCGATTTTAAACGTTTGTTTGGAACGAGAAAGAGAGGATGCTTGAATTATAGCATGGCTAGTTATTAGGAAATTGTTCTCTCTCTCTCTCATCTCTTCAATATTTTAACCACATATTGATGAAAAAAGAGATAAGATGGTATCATAGTACTAGAAGCCGAGGTTCATTTTCAAGTGGACCAATGGTGCTTTAAGGTTGGAGAGTTAAAACAAAACCAAAATCCTTTTACAAGTATCTAATTTATTGATAATACAAACTTGAAACAATTGTTGTTCTAATTTCAATTCGTTTCTCTCTTTTTTTTTTTACATGAGAAGAAAAAAAACTTCTTTTGTCTGAAAACTCTAATTAAGTTCTTCATCTCTAGTGGAAATTTTTTTTTTCACAAAAAAAATTTACTTTGATTAACTTCCTTGCTAACAAGATCCAAAAGAATGCTTTTACCAAATAGATCTGTAATATCATCAAGCTTAGTAATCTCTCAGTTTTCATAGTGATAATTGCTTTCATAGAAACTGCAGTTCCGGCGATAGTTGCCATTGCTTTTATATTACTAGCTACATAGCTATTCCAATGACAGTTGCCATCGCTTTTATATTACTAGCTACAGAGCTCAGGCTAACCTTTTTCTGTTTCTACATATTCTTTATGTTCGAACGCAAAGGAAATGAAGTTTTTCCATTCCCATAGCGAAACGGTTGTGGTAGCAAAAAAGTGATTTCAACTAGTCGTGCCCCCATGCACTTGAGTGCTTTGCATTTTTCCCAACTAGGTTTTGAGCGAGAGCCAGTGATAAAGAGAGACAGACTATAAATCTAAAAAAACCAAACCATCTATAAAACCGATAATTGAAAAGGAAAAAATTGAAACCGAACCAATAAGAACCGAAACCGAGGTTTCGTTTTCGATCTGGTTTTTCGTAGTCCTCAATTCAGTTTTAATTTAATCAAAAACTGAATCAAACCGAAATGTTTCCACCCTTATAAGGCTTTCATGTTGTGGATCGGCTCATTAAGCAGATGACCTAATCGAACATATGTCCATTTCAAACAGCATTTTCACTTGACCAAATGAGTCCGAGAAATCTAAATCCCCAAACTCATCTTGTGGGGTGAAGCTGAACTCTTTCAGTCATGTTCATTATTAGTATCTTTATTTTTAAAAATGAAAATTTTTAACTATTTTGTTGTTAATCATTCTAATTATAATATTATCTTTTCCATAATCAATTTTTTAAAATTTTAAATATATAATTTCCTCCTATTACAAACAATCAATGGAAGAATTAGGGTAGAACAAAACGTATTTGCCTAATGAAGAAGGCAAGTTTACAACGTGCGGTTGCAACCATCCACCGACGCCAATATAATGATCGTCTTCCATCGAACGGCTGAGAATCCATCAACTAAATCTTGGCTCCATTTTATGGGTCCCACCCTCTCGGCTGACGCCCTCTTATTTTGTCGTTTGGATTTGCAAATTTTACACGTTGGCAAAAAATAAGGAAAAACAAAAATAAAAAATAAGTATTTTCTTCTTATATTTCTTCCCCAATTTCAATTATATTTTTACATTATAATATATTAATTTTTAGAAACATGTAGTAATTTTGTCACTATCATTTTTATACTAAAAATGAAATGCATGTTCTACAACTACTTTCATATTTATCGTTAATTTTTTAAACTGTTTTGACCCATTTTTGTGAAGTTTTGTGGTACAAGACCTGAGTAGGAAGTAGGAAGAAGCACATACAATTCATTGTGGCATGAAAAATACTATCATTATACTCCCAAGTAACTTATTGCACAGTGTGGTATCTCGAGAAACTTGTGAAAGATTTGTAGATGAAGTTAAATATAACATGAAATTGTAAACTTGTAAGCAAGGGTAATGGGTGGGGGTGGAAATATTAATCTCGTGTAGTTTTATGTCTACATAAAAACGTATAATCCAAATTGAGAATGTAATTAATTTTTAATTTATTTCAAAATGGAGGTTTAGGAAACAAAAGATCTGTCCATCCTCTTCCAATGGCATGTATATTATCCACCACATCACCCCACCTCCACCCCATTTTCTCTCTGGGAATTTCAGTTTCCATCTGTCGACGGAGTTGTACTTTCCGATTGAAAGGAAAATCGAAGGTTCAGAGCAAAAGCGATTGAGGGTCGTGGGAGACATGGGAAACTGTCAGTGTCAGGCATCGGAGGCGGCGACGGTGGTCATTCACCACCCGGGGAACAAGATCCAGACGCTTTTCTGGTCGATTAAGGCGGATGAGGTGATGAACTTGAACGCCGGCCATTACGTTGCTCTTATTGTGACCTCCCCGGCGGCGAAGTCCGAGAATGGGAAGCCATTGAAGTACCTCAAGCTTCTGCGGCCGGACGATATGCTTCTCGTCGGCCATGTTTATCGGCTAGTCAGTTTCGAAGGTAACAATTCGACGGAAAATGTATCGTTTTCTTTTCGAACAATCATTTGTTTTGAAGATTTGAGTTATGGTAATTGCAGATGTACTGAAGGAGTTTACTGCGAAAAAGACCGTCAGGCTGGGGAAGTTAATGAAGGAAAGAGAAGAAGATGATGCGGAGACAAAGAAGAAAGATTCGACTGCGCAGGATTCAAATCAGAACTCAAAACCAGAGAATTCTTCCATGGTAACAAACGCAAACTTCCGATTAAATTCTTTCAAATTTCACTTCACTACTGAAATACTGAAGAATCGAAATCAAAACTAAAATAAGATGTGGGTTTGTTTGTTTCCTCAAAGATGGAGCAGGTGGAAGAGAATCTAGAAAGGAATGGAGAAGAGATCTTTAGCGGAAGAAGTATTCACAGAGGTCGGCAATGGCGGCCTTCCCTACAGAGCATTGCAGAAGCTAGAGGATGATGATATCGAATACCCATCGAACAACCAATCCAAAAAGGGAAGAAGAAGAAGAAATTCTTCCATTTTCAACCCTATGATCAAAGCTTCTTCTTCTTCTTCCTTTTTCATGGCGGAGTAGAGATTCTCCTATAAAAATGATAAAACTCTTGTGGGTTTAGTTGGCTTTGGATGGAAATCTACCTGTTCAGATATAACTACATGCCAAACCAGCCATGTTTACCTCTTCCTTTGAATCATTTACAAATAAATAATGTTTGTTCTATGGATGCCGATGTAAATGCAATCCTCATTTAAATGTAAGCAAAAAGTTATAATATTTAAATATTTTAAATCAAAATAATATAACTTATATTATTTATTTTACGACGTTCCATTCCTTTTATGTGTGGCCGTCAATTCTATAAAAGCAAGAAGGCCGAGGCAATTAATCTTGCGAGGGAAAAAGATCGAAATCAAGTTAAGGGAAGCAGACTCAAGAAAAGATATATACTTTCACATGGCTTAGTGTAACAATTCGGGCTTATCCACCACGTATTGTCTATGGCCGTTCATGCTGTTAAGTTAGATTTCTTTCCATTTATAACAATTTCTTTGTATTTTTTTAATTTTTATTTTGGGCAAGTGACTCCTCACCATTATAGCATATTTATTCTTGTCATTGTAGAAATGGTCCAAATTACTCTTTAGGGGGAGAGACATGACTGCACGTAGACTCCTCTACCCAATGTAATTTTCTGCTAATCAATGATAAAGCTTTTTATATACAAATTATTCTCACTATACTTAATGATGCTCTTTTCGATTAATCTCGTTCGCTTACTGCTCGTTCGTTAGACACAAAGCTTGCTCTAACGTCATGGGCTGACTCGTTGTTCCCCCAAACAACGGGTGTCGCACGACCCTATTTAAGTCTATTGAAAGTAGGACTGTGACAGTTGGTATCAGAGCCTAGTTGGCTCAAATCGGAAGAAAGCATGCCGAAAAAGAATTCAACAGACAAGGCAAACTCGTCGATGGACTAGCTCGAACGGTTAGTCGAGTTGGAAGAAGAGATGAAGTATCTCCAAGAAATCTCTGATAGCATTCGCTTTCTGGAGGAACGTATGAAGGAAATATCTGAATTTCCTGCTGAGATTACTGTTATTCACAATCAAATAGACATCCTCCTGGTTCAAGAGCTGATGGATCGGGTGGAGAACCTCGAATCACAACCAGATAAAGGAAAAGGGGTAGAAAGTAGAGAGAGCTCCACGAGTGTTATGATTGGGCTCCTAGAGCGCGTTGAAGATATAGACCAAGCTCATGCTCAACGATCAAGCACCATGACCAACTTGGCTAAAGACTTCAAGGTGATGATCGAATCTCTCAAAGCTGAGATTGCTGAAATGAATAACAAATTGAATGTCACTATGAAAGCAAAGAAAGCAATGGGCAACCAAACTATGGTTACAAATGCAGTGGAGACCAGTCGAGGTGAAAATATCAGAGCCAAAACCCTTCAGTGGAGTCCGGGATGCCAAAGAAGTGGAAAACTTCATTTTCGATATAGAACAGTATTTCCAAGCAACCCAAACTGATGATGAATCAAAAGTAACGCTAGCCACAATGCATCTTATTAGGGATGCAAATCTCTGCTGGAGATTAAAGTACAATTGTAATACCCTAAAAATATTTTCCCTTTTTGATGTATTCAATCTGAGAAATCGAATATATAAATAGTATATCATGTTATGTAATGGAACGTGTCAATTATGCTAAAAAAGTACAGGGTTAATATTTGAAAATAAGTTAAATGTGGAAATTTAAGGAAAAATGCATAACAGTGGAATTTCGGATGACTTGCGGACAACGTGGACGAAGATGGTTCGCGTCTGATTTGAATCTGTACAATTCATAACTCATTTCGAACGATTTGCGGATGAGTGCGGATGAAGATGGCTCGTGTCCGATTTGACTCTGGACAATTTTATGACACATTCAGACGAATAGCGAACAAAGATTCAGACGAGACATCTCGTCTGAATGTTGCATGCGGATGGTACAGACAAGGTTTTAGGATGTGTCTTCTCGTCCCAAATTGAGTTGTGGACGGTGCGGACGAGGTCGCGGACGACTCGACTTGTCCAGATTATCAAGAATTTTTGAGAAACCCATTTATAAATCTCTCTCTCTCTCTTCCAATTTCGTAAGCCACAATACAAAACCTCTCTCTCCAGCCTACCACTGCAGCGTCCAGCTCTCCCTTGAGGTTGTGGAAGCTTTTTCCAAGTGGCAATGGGTCATTGGACCACTTCCTCTTGTATTGGGTGATTTGTCAACCTTCAACATGCAGCTTCAGCTTATCCCCTGCTGCAGCTCTCTTCCCTTCATCTATAAGAGGTAAGTCCCCTGTATTTTACTTACTCTGGCAGCTGTGTGGTGTGAGGGAGTGTGCTCTGTGAGTGTGAGGTACATTGCCTTTTGAGTGAAGAGGAATTGGTGAGTTTAGTGTGATGCAATTGGTGGGTTACTCTGAAGAATTGTTGTGAGGTTTATCCACTGTGAAGGTAAATGTTGAATTGTTGATAAATTGTGGACCTCTAATTTGGTAAGTTGGTTATGAGGTGGGGATGCTAATATTGTCTTTGCTTAGGAAATTTTGGAAAGTTAGAGAAGGTATACATTAACTACTGTTTGCTTGCATCTTGTTGCTGTTTGCTGTGATTTTTTGCTGTCGGATATTTGAGGTAAGGATTAGAATTATTGTTGGCCAAAGGAGACCCTACATTACGGGTTTTTGGATGTTATTGAACTGCTGTGAAATGTTTGACTTGAAATGATGATTCCTATTATGTAGCTGGATTTTGAATCTGTTATGCTCTCAAAGTTTGGATGTTGTTTTAAGATCCGTTACGCTCAATGTTTGGATTTTGTTTAAGAATGAGCATGGAATGAAGGGTGTTGTTAATATGACTGTGAATTATAAATAGAAGAGAATGAGCATGAAATGTGGTGTGATAGTCTGGAAGCTTACTGATGCAAATTGTCTTCCTATGTATTGCAAATATGGATGTGCCTTATAATGAGCATGAAATGAAGTATGATAGTCTAGAAGTTAATGATGAAAACTGTCCTCCTATTCATGTTTGGTAAAAACTGAATTGGAAGCATGATTAGTACTTAAATTCTCGGATTGAATCTGGAAACCTATTTAGTATAGTTGAAATAGCGAAGAAGCTGAACGTTATTTTAATCTGATCATGTTTTTCCTTTCTTCTAATGGTTAAAGAATAACGCAAAACTACACCTAGTTACTATGATAAAATGATGATAGTTGTAGTACCTTGAATCGAACTTCCCTCTATAAATTGTATTTGGAATGATTGTGCTTCTCTTGTGTGTTAATTCTCTGGTTTATTTTATGACATTCATGCATCATCCTAGGGCTTATAAATTGTTTACATATCGTGTGTCATTCTAATATACGTAAATAGGCATGTGGGAGTTCGGAAGAATTGGGGACGGTTCTCGTGGTAACACCCCTATTGGAGTGCCTATCCCCAATTAAGGGGCGGTAAGGTACGGTTAAGCTGCGGGAATCATAAGATTCGCAATTCTCTTGTTCTGAAATCCCCAATGTCTTCAACAGAAGTGTATGAGTATGGCTCGTGGTGACACCCCTATTGGTCTATTTCCTCATCGGAAATATGGTTAAGCCACGAAATCAATTGACTTACCCATCGCCCTGACTAACAGACGAGATACGGATCTCCTCTGTAATGCATTGTGTGATCATGTATCATATGCATTGTATTTTATATTCTGATTCTTGCTGAGCATTAAAATCATTGTTTTCTCCATAATGTATGTGATTATTTTGATGATGATGTTCCAGTTGTGGAGGAGGCGTTCCAGGATGACCCCTTGTGTTATCAGCTGATTTGACTTGTTGGCTGCAGCTCACATATTTTAGGTCTTATCAGTATTTTAAAAAGGGTATTTTGGTAATTTGATATTAGTGGTATTTTGAAAATTACGAACATTTGTATTTTGGGACTTTTGTTAAAACATTGGAAATATGTTTTGAACCTCTATTATTATTCGGCAATATTTCCGCAATGTTTACTTTGATTTTGTTTTCTTCTAAAAATGGATTTCAAATGTTGAATAAATTAAGTGAAAAATTTTATATGACGTATTTTTAAAAACGAGAAAAATAGTTTTCAATTAACGGGGCGTTACAACAATGATATATGTAATGGTGACTGTGTTATCGATACCTGGGACGATCTCAAGAAACAACTAAAAGATCAGTTCTTCCCCGAGAATGTTGAATTTAATGCTCATAGATCATTGCGAGAGCTGAAACAAACGAGCAACATTCGTGATTATGTGAAACAGTTCTCTGGCCTCATGCTCAATATACATGACATGTCAGAAAAAGATAAGATCTTTACTTTTATTGAAGGACTGAAACCTTGGGCCAAAACAAAGCTATATGAACAGAGAGTACAGACCCTCTCGAGTGCTCTTACTGCAGTTGAAAGATTGTTCGATTATAACAACGAAAATCCTCATTAGAACAAGAATACTCTGAACACGTCAAGCAATACAAGGGGCCCGAAGCCGAATACAGGCACTACTGAAAGAAAACCATTTGTCCCGAGAGAAAGCCAAGAGACGTGGAAAGGAGCTAGTAATCAACGACCACTGAACAGACCTATGTCTTGCTTCTTATGCAAGGGACCGCACCGAGTTGCAGAATGCCCTCTTAGGTCAACATTAACGGCATTACAAGCTTCGATCCATAACGAAAACCCAGCTGAAGGGATTGTCGAAGAAGAGCCTGTGGAAGTGGCTGAAGTAGGGACAATGACCTTCTTATCAGTAGTTCAACAATAAATGACAGAGCTGAAAAAGACACCAGATAAAGGCCTTATGTATGTGGAAAGTTTTGTCAGTAATAAGGCCGCTAAAAGCACTATAATTGATTCAGGAGCCACGCATAATTTCATAATAGAGAAAGAAGCTCGTCACCTAGGCCTGAAACTAGAAAAGAATACTGGCAAAATGAAGACGGTGAATGCAAAAGCAATGCTAGTAGTTGGGGTCGTGAAAAGAGCTCAGTTAAAACTCAACACGTAGATAGGACCAACTGACTTCATTGTAGCATAGATGGATGACTTTAATATTATATTAGGGATGGAATTCTTGATGGAATACAAATTCATCCTCATCCCATCGGCTAAGTGCATGGTAATTACCAAAAACAATCCAACAGTCGTTCCTGCTACCCTTAAACAACCAAGCACTAGAAACTTAAAGATGATCTCTGCAATGCAGTTCAAAAGAGGATTGAAGAATCAAGAGCTGACATTTATCCTTGTCCCTTCGGTCATGGATGAAGATAAAGAAGAAAGAGTGTCATCTGAAATTATGGAACTTCTGGAGGAATACATGGACCAGAATGTTTGCCAAAGACACTACCCCTGCGTAGAGACATCAACCATCAGATCGAATTGATCCCGGGAACTAAGTCCCCTGCAAAAGCACCATACAGAATGGCCCCACAAGAACTCATAGAGTTGAGAAAACAATTGGATGTACTACTCAAGGCAGGATTCATTAGGCCAGCTAAAGCACCATTCGGAGCGCCTGTGTTGTTCCAAAAGAAGAAGGGGTATCTTGCAACTGTGCATCGATTATCGGGCTCTTAACAAGGTCACTATACGAAACAAATATCCAATCCCACTCATCACCGATCTATTTGATCAGCTGTATAAGGCAAAGTACTTCACAAAGCTTGACTTACGATCAGGCTACTATCAAGTCAAAATTGCAGAAGGTGATGAACAAATGACAACTTGCTTGACTAGATATGGAGCTTTTGAATTTCTTGTGATGTCATTCGAATTGACAAATGCTCCAACAACTTTCTGCACTCTCATGAACCAAGTATTCCATGAATTCCTTGATGACATTGTGGTCTACAGTGAGACCATGGAAGAACACAAGGTTCATCTTCGTCTCATCCTTGAGAAACTAAAGCAAAATCAACCATATATAAAGAGAGAGAAATGCTCATTTGCCCAAGAAAGTATCGGATTCCTTGGCCACAAAATTGAACAAGGTCATCTTCGTATGGATACCGATAAAGTCAAGGCAATCCAGGACTAGAGAAATCCTACCTCGGTCACCGAATTGCGCTCTTTCCTCGGGGTTGCAAATTATTATAGACGATTTGTGGAAGGATTCTCTAAGAGGGCGGCACCCCTCACGAAACTTCTGAAGAAGGGGATCTCTAGAGAGTGGAGTCAAGAATGTCAAATGGCCTTCATTGATCTGAAAGAAGCCATGATGCAAAGTCCAGTCTTGGCTCTAGCAGATGTGACTTGGCCATTTGAAGTCGATACTGATGCATCTAACTTTGCACTCAGAGGAGTCTTACTACAAAATGGTCATCCTGTCGCTTATGAAAGTCGCAAGCTAAAAGAAGCTGAAAGAATGTTCATAGCTTCAGAGAAAGAAATGTTGGTCGTAATACACTGCCTTCAAGTATGGAGATAGTACTTGCTTGGATCAAAGTTTATAGTAAAGACCAACAACAGTGCAATCTGTCATTTCTTTGAGCAGCCAAAGCGGACCTCCAAACAGGAGAGTTGGCACGAACTTATCTCATAATTCAATTTCCATTTTGAGCATAAGTCGGGCCAATCAAACCGGGCAGCTGACACCCTCAATCGAAAAGCAGAGTGTGCTAGTCTTTGTTATTTGTCTCAACTTCAAGCAAGTAGAATTACCGGGTCTATGAGAGATCGCATTCGAGACTATCTACAAGACGACCTTGCTGCTTGGGCCGTCATGTAATTAGTAAAGGAAAAGAAGACCCGACAATAACCAAGGAAAACCGCCTTTATGTGCCCTGAAGCAATGATCTATGGCAAACCCTGTTGAAAGAATGCCATGACACCTTTTGGGCCTGTCATGCTGGATAGCGAAGAACATATGCCCTGCTAAAGTGGGGATATTATTGGCCTCACATGAAAGATGACGTGATGCAATATACCAAGACTTGCTTGGTGTGTCAACAAAACAAGACTGAAAGGGACAAAGTAGCTGGTATGCTAGAGGCACTACCAGTGCCAACAAGACCATGGGAAAGTATATCTCTGGACTTCATAACAAATCTGTCATCCTTGAATCAATTTCAAGCAATCTTGGTGATAATCGACCACTTTTCTAAGTATGCCACTTGCATAGCTGGCCCAAAATATTGTTCCGCAGAGACAATGACACAACTTTTCTTCAAGAATATGGTGAAGTTATGGGGAATACCTCAAAGTATCTTCAATGATCGAGACACCAGTTTCACAGGAGCCTTCTGGGTGGAACTGTTCAAGTTGCTGGGATCTAGTCTGAATATCTCTTCCAGTTATCACCCACAAACTGATGGCCAGACCGAACGTTTCAATAGTTTACTGGAGGAATATCTGCGACACTTCATCAACACCAATTAGAAGAATTAGCCAAGTTTGCTCGATGCAGCACAATTCTGCTTCAATTGTCAGAAAAGTTCCTTGACAAGATTGAGTCCATTCGAAGTAGTCTATAGAAGGCAACCAACTATGCTGCACACCTTTGATCATCCATACTCTGGGACATGCCCAAAATCCTATAACTTCTCCAAAGAGTGGAAGCAAAATACTGAGATAACTCGGGCCTACTTAGAACGAACCTCCAAACACATGAAGAAGTGGGCAGACTTGAAGTGGCGTCCGTTGGAATTCAAAGCCAGGGACCTTGTATTGGTGAAGCTATTGCCTGAACAACTCTGATTCAACGGTAAGAGAGATAATCGACTTGTCCACAAATACGAAGGTCCAGTCCAAGTCATGGAAAAGGTGCGGCGGGCATCTTACAGAGTTAATCTACCTGCATGGCTTAAACAAGGAACAATATCATCAGACCAGACATCGCCCTTAACTACCGGAAGAAAAAAAAGTCGAAGAGATTCTAGCAGATCGGAGTGTCAAGATAAGCTGCCGCCTATATACAGTACCTTGTTAGATGGGAGGGCCTTGGAGATGATGAAGTTACTTGGGAGAAAGAAGACAACTTGGAGAATGCCACATAGAAGATTGAAGAATTCAAGTTGAAGACAAGTTGATGAGGGCATCAACAACTCAGTTGGGGGAGAATGTAACAATTCGGGCTTGTCTAGAACGTGTTGTCCATGGCCGGCCATACTGTTAAGTTAGATTTCTTTCCCTTTACAGCAATTCCTTTGTATTTTTTTACTTTTGTTTTGGGCAAGTGACTCCTCACCACCATAACATGTTTATTCTTGCCATGGTGGAAATGGTCTAGATATCTCTTTAGGGGGAGAGGCATGATTGCACGTAAATCCCCCTACCCAATGTAATTTGTTGTCAATCAATGATAAAGCTTTTCACATACAAACTATTCTCACTATGCTCAATGACGCTCTTTTCGATTAATCTCGCTCTCTTACTGCTCGCTCGTTAGACACAAAGCTCGCTCTAACATCGTGGGCAATTGGTGCCGTTGGCACACCTCGTATGCTGACTCATTGTTCTCCCTAACAACGGGTGCCACACAACCCTCTTTAAGTCTCTTGAAATTAGGACCGTGACACTTGGCTAATGCAAAAATTAATGATCCATAAATGAATAATGGTCTGTCTATAATTAATTTTATACTTTAATTTTTAATTTTTGATGTAATCATAATTAATTAGTATATTTAATATTTTATCAAGTATTTATAATTTATCTTAAATATAGAATATGTTTTAATTTTTTTATAGTTTACTGTTAAGTTTCACTTTAATTCTCATAATTTTGATTGTCATGTAAAAAAAATCTTATTATTTTAATTTAATTTTTAAATAGTTTTTCCCGAAATATTTGATGTTAGCGTTAAAAGAATGTGTCATATGACTGGTTATTTATCCACGTCATATTATCACGTCACAAACTTGTGGAATACAAATTTTGGGAAAATAACAAATTAACCATCGTGGTTTGTGATCAATGACAAGTCAACCACTATCTTTTATTTTCTAACAAATTAACCATTGACACATGGAAAAATGACAAAGCCAACATTGCTGTCACATTTGCCGTTAAAAAGCTGACTGGCGCTGTGGCGGTTCGTAGACAAAATGTCGTGGCGCCATGGTTTTCCAAAAAAAAATAAGGCCAAATTTGGCCTGGACGCCGCGGTGTCTTGGGACGCTGCTGCGGCGTCCCAGAACACCGCCGCATCCTAACACACCACGACGTCGTTCCAAGACACCGCGGTATACATAACCGTAAACTCCCCGCGGTTTGCGATATTCTCAGGCATTTTGTAATCAATTAGCTAACCCTAGAGAATTCGGAAAGCTGAAGATAACGACATTTTGGCGAAGTTAAAGAATTTGTTGAAAAGCAAATGGCATCTTTGAGTGTTGAAGAATCTGTTATTAACCGTCAACTTGAAGTGGGACTCATAGCCACATGTTTGGCCAATGAGAATGAGGTACGTGGTATTGAAAATGAAGCTGCAATTGTGTTGCATTCCATCTCAGCAACTCTATACGAGGAGGACGATGAGGACCTTCGTTCAGTATGTCAATCCACTAGTGATGAAGACATGAACATGGCCGAGAGTAGGCCTAGACGCCCAACACAAGCAGAAGGAGACTTCGCTGGAATGGGCCTTGGCACAAGCTACAGTTCATTGAACAAAATTAGAGAAGAAATTGCCGATCATACGTTGAAGAATGGGTACGAGATAAAATTCACCCACAGTGACACTCATCGATTGAGGGCTGCTTGCCAGGAAGGATGCCCGTGGTGGTTGCACTCCTAAAAAATGCAAGGTGTAATGACGTTTCAAATAAAGTTTTACAATGACATTCACACTTGCTCGAGAAAGATGGAAAGTCGTCATGCTACTGCCAAATGGGTGGCAACACATTACTTAGACATATTTAAAAGTCAGGCTGATTGGGACCTTGCTTCCATAATTGAGACAGTGAGGAAGGACTTTAATGTCAACATCACACCTAGTCTTGCTAGAAGGGCAAGAAATGCGGCAAAAAAAATTAACGAAGGTGATGGCAATGAGCAATACAAGCTAATATGGTCCTATGGCGAGGAGATTCAGAGGTCTAATCCTGGAAGCTCGGTGCGCATTGACCTGGACATGAGTGCATTTAAAAGAATGTACATGTGTTTGGCTGCATGCAAGACGGCCATCCTAAACTGTGGTAGAGCAGTTATTTGTTTTGATGGTTGCCACTTTAAGGGAGCGACTCCAGGCCTGCTGCTCATTGCTGTCACCATAGACGGAAATGATGGTATGTATCCGATTGCTGTAGCAGTGGTTGGAGCAAAAAATAGGGCTTCATGGAGCTGGTTTCTAGAATTGTTGCTCAATAATCTAAACACTCCATCTGGCAATGGATGGATAATCATTTCTGACTGACAAAAGGTATGGTTGATTGCTTTTGCCTTCTGTGTTTATGCTATGCATTTTGTACCAATATCTGACTAATATTATGAATCTTTGCAGGCTCTAGTGCCAGTTGTCAGAGAGGTGGCAAGGCAAGCAGACCATCGATTTTGCATCCGACACCTATATGCCAATTTTCAAAAATAATTTAAATGCAAGTTGTTCAAGGATGCAATGTGGGCCGCATCTAGAGCCACAACTATGAGGCAGTTTGAAACATCCCGATATTTTAAGTTGGATAATTATCGGGATATTACCAAGGGCGTTTGGAGCATTAAGCCTAAGAGTGATTTCAGTAACATTTTTTCCTGCATATGTGATGTAATCTAAGTGTTGGAGTTATGAGGATGTTGCATCGCCTATCTATACATGTAATTTTGTGATGTGTATTGTGAGAGGAATGTTGTGGGGTAAGAATTAAGTGTGGAAAGATGAAGAAAGTGGGAATTTTTGGGTGTTAGGATGAGTCTCCGGATGATGCGGACAAGAAGAATGGTGTCCACATCGAATCTGTTCAAGTCTGGACAGTTTCGGATGACACGGTGCAGACGATGCAGACAAGAAGAATGGCGTCCGCATCGAATCTATTCCAACACTGGGAACTTTCGGACGATGGTTATGGACAATGCGGACGAGAAGAATGGCATCCACATCGACTCTGTACTACTCTGGAATGTTCGGACGTGGCGTCCGGACGATGCGGACGCGAGATGTAGCATCCGCAATGACTCTATCCAAATTTTGGGACAATTCGGACGGTACATGCAGACGATGCGGACGCTGATTGGCATCCAAAACTGGACTGCGGACGTTACGGACAAAGGATCAGGACCCCATTTTCCGTCCGAAGTCAGATTTTAGCCTACGGATTCTGGTCTTGCAGACAACTGCAGACGTGAAGATTGTGTCCGTACCCGTCCGAATCAACACAGATCTGCGATTTTAGAGATTTAAATCAGACAGAACAACGATGCTCGACCAATTAGAAATGGATTTCCCAGCACGAAATCATCTCCCAGACCACGTATAGTCGACCATCCCTTGCTGGAACAGCCTTCCCCCTGCCTTCCAGGGAGGATTGTTCCCTCTCCTTCCTGGATAAGTCACCCTCTCCCTCCATTCTTCACAGGCTGTTCAAAGGGTGAAGTCCTGTGTGTAGGGTTGTGTGGGGAGACTCCGAGAGGGAGGGAGAAGGCTTCCTTCCTGTGAGTAGAGGATTTCTAAGGGTAAGCCAAGTGAGGAAGCTGTGAGTTGAGAGTTAAACCGTGAGTGGGTGCTATGAAGCTCCAGCTGCTGTGAAGGACCGTGAGGACTAGAGAGTTGTCCCTGGTAATTCTTCAATAATGGGTAAGGAAATAGAGTAGGGTCTTGGCCAGAGGAGGCCCTACACCATAAGTATGGGTGTGTGAGTAAAGTATTGTGCTTAAATGGTTTACTGCTAAATGTTATCACCTTGAAATGCTTCCTGAAGTATGTTGTTAGTCTGAAATGTCTGCCTTTGGTTTGCTAGATAGCTGTTATTTGGGTGATAATGCCTTGGATGACTTCCATGTTAGTTTCTTGTTGGGTTTTGTGTAGTTCCTCTAACTGATTAGTAGAGATTATTTTTCTACTATGATTCCTTGTTGGATTCTCGTTGTAGGTCATTACAAGCTCTATGATAATTTCCTTTTGTTATTTGACTCTATTGTCATTGCCTATTATGCTATACAAATGCTTAGTAACGACGAAATGACGAATGTTAATGTCAAAGCAATGAACAATGTTCACAGGCATGAAAAGATAAATATTTATTGCTGTTATGTTAGTTGATTTTAGTGGTTGATAGCCCCTTGGTTGATCTGCTGCTATTATTCTATGAATGATATTCAGTTGTTATTTCCTTGGATTGCTAGGGTAGATTCTTGTTAGCATTGTGATGTTGTTGATTAATATAACTGTCATTATTCATTGTTGGTATTCCTTATCGTTAAGTGATATTGTTAGTTTTGATGAATGAGTGATAGATAAACGATGAACGAAAAATGTTTAGATAATGAACGGGATGAATGAATTAAGTGCAAAGACATTAATATGAAATGTTCCTTATAGTTTATATTCCTTTCAGTCATTGATTACCAGTTGCTATTTATTTCATCATTGTTGTTTGCCATTGGGTTGTCTCACTTTCATAACCTAGTATTAATACTTGTGACAATGAGCATGTTTACATGGTAACTTGTTAGGATTCTGAGTAGATTAATTAATTGACCACGTTAGGTAATTTAGTAGTCTCAGCCTGTAAACCTTTTAAATTGCCATCTATTTATTAGCATGTTTAATAAGTACTTAATTAGCATGTCTAATTTACTTGATTAGAATGTTGGAAGAGCATGCTAATTTACTTAATTAAAATAACTGCCTAGAATAGTCAATGTGCAAGCATGTTCCCTAACTAGTTGTAATAAAGGCTTAATTAGAAGGTCTAATTTACCAACTAGACATATGTTACGTTAAGTGAACCTTGAGCATGGTAATGAACTAGCATACTTGATTAAAATAATTGATTGAGCATGTTAAATAATTAGAGTAATGAACTAAACCCAAGCATGTACAAGTAACTAGTTTAATCGAGTCATTGATTAACTCATGTTAATTGTACGTACGATTGATTAATAGTTCAAACATGCAATTAACTAAGTTTGTTGATCCTTCTGTGTTTAAGTGGCATGAAAACAAACTAAGATAAGTAGTAACTTGAGTATGTAAATAACTAATTAGAATAAAAGGCATGCTTAACTGACTAGACTAAGAATTTCTGGTTTACAAGCATGTTTCCGTTGTGCATTGTTTAAAGCATGTTTCCATGTTTAATTTATTAATTGTTGTTAAAGCATGTTTCCATGTTTAGCTTAGTTTAGATTAATGAGCATGACTAGTTAATCGTAATTCATCGTATGTCTCTTCACCGTCTATTTATTCGATGCGCAATTTTAATTGTAGTTTTGTCTTCAATTACTTTTATTTCAATGCGCACTTCAATTTCATAATTAATATTTTACTTTACTAAAGAATAGAATAGTAAAGAAGATAAAAAAGGGAACGAAGTAACGTGAATGAATTAAGGGTCTCAAGGGTTTCACTTATTAGCGAATGAATGTTTAACAAATTGCTTTTGTTCTTGTTTTCCTGGTAATTGCCTAAGATCTCGATTCGTACGATCATGTTAATAACTGGTTAGAATAATGACTTAGAAATACAAACGTAGGGAGCATGTAAATGGACTAGGATAATTTACATGTCCATCCATAGTATGTTGTTGATTCGCTTCCGAATGATATTGTTCTATTAATTCATGCATGTTCTCCTTGTTCAATTCGTCGTACTTGTTCTCTGTGGAGTGCAGTTATTTCCTTCTATTATATGCTTTGCTTTCCTTATATGTGCCTTCAGTTATTTTAAATGCGCACTTCAATTCTGTTAAGGTTATGTTTTACGCATCATGCATCATGTTAGGTTGAGAACGTATGGTTATGCATCATGTTAATAGAAACTAATAGGAAATTCCACGGGGTGGTACGCACACATGCATGAGTGAGGATAAATGATGAAATGAGTAAAACTGTAAGATAATAAAGGCCTCTGTGGTCCGGTAGCTTAGCCCGGCACAGACACAAAGAAAAGAAGAAAAGAGAGTTGGGGGATGGTAGGGTAAGTACGGATTAGCCAGGTAGATAGGATTTAAAAGAGAACATTAACTTTCCCTTGTCGGGACTGCGAGAGTGACTACCCTAGGTGGTTGAAGCCGACAAAGATCTATCCTACCGCCACGGATTCTCCCAATCTCCAGCTCGAAGTACGAGCAACGAACTAACGATGTAAAGAAAAGTAATAAAATGGAAAATGGCTTAATGAAAGGATTGGTTTGGGTGGCCCCCATTCCAACAATGACAAAAGAGTGGCATTCATGTAGCATAGAACCCTTTTCCTTACTGAGCCATTAGGCTCACATATTGCTTGTGGTGTAGGTACAAACAACGAACAGATAATAACTTGATGATAAACACATAATGAAGCAGGGGTGAAGGATTCGCATGCGCAAGACTCAGGGCTAGCCAAACAAAGAAAAAGATGAGTAATCAGTTGTAATCAACGATGTTTAATTGTCATATTCATTTGTTAGATGCAGTGTTTAAATTTGTTTAGTATTTCCTTCTTGAACGATTTATGTACGCTTCCACCATGATTTCCGAAGGTTTATTTATTTACGCTTCCGCAAGGCTTTAAACATATGGTTTTATTTTATTATTTACGCTTCCGCACATTTTATCAAAGGAAGAGTCAGTAGTGATCCGGTTAGACGCACTCTGATACATTTTGTTTTAAAAAGAAAGAAATTTCAAATTTTTACGCATTTTAACGATTTACAAAAAATCCAGGTCGTTACACAGTTTGAGAGAGAGATGGCAAAGTTATTTTTGCTTGACCTGGCAGCCCACAACTATCTACGAGGAATAGATGTCACATGTTGGGCCAAACATGCCTTCTGCTCCATCCCAAAGTGCGACATAAGCCTCAACAACCTGAGCGAGTCCTTCAACACCTGCATCCTACCAGCCCGGGACAAACCGATTCTAAATATGTTCGAGATCATTCGAAAGGGCATTATTGGTAGGATTGTGAAAAAAAATGAAAAGATGGCTCGCTCGACGTTCCTTTTGTGTCCAATGATCAGCAACCGGCTCGCCAAACTATAACTCGCTGGTCGAAATTGGAGCCCCCAATTTTCAGGAGCTGCGCAGTTTGAGGTCTGCAATGGAAACGAACAGTACTCTGTCGATTTGGACAGGTGTACTTGTACCTATTATCGGTGGGAGTTGACCGGCATCCCATGTGTCCATGCAGTCTCGTGCATTCACTCCATGAGGAGATCTCCTGGGGAATTTGTGCATGCGTGCTATCACCAGGAAACATACATGGCAATGTACTACCACTTTCTCCGCCCCGTCAATGGACCAACTGAGTGGCCTCCTATGACAAATCTTGATCTAATTATCCCACTGCCATTTAAAAGGCTTCCAAGAAGGCCACGCAAATGTAGAATACGGAATGTGGATAAGGCCCCAAGCCAGACAGTGCTAACCAGAAGACATTTGAACGTCACTTGTGGCTGGTGTGGGAGTGTGGAGAACAATTCCCGCATGTGCGAAGGGGGAGGCGAGTCTAGTGCCGGGGCCGGCAGAGGCGAGAGAGGGAGAGGCAGAGCCAGTGGCAGAGGCAGTAGAGGAAGGTCGGCGGGCAAATTTATGGGTTTCAGAGTCCCCGAGACAATTCCTTCCATAGTCCCCGAGACAGTCCTCGAGAAGAGTTGTCGAGATAGTTCTAGACATAGTTCCTAAGACACATGTGAGCCCATTATCACATTTACATTTTCAAATGTTATTTGAACTATGCTAATTTCATTTGCAATGTGTTCTACAGGAGTCTGATGCGCAAGGTCCACAAATACAAACGTATACAAATGTGGACCTTAACCTCCCATGATACATTCATTTGATAGATTAGGTTTGATATATATGTGATTGAACTGTATGCTATATTTGTAAATTTTGAATTTATATATATGAATTGATTTCATAAATTTGAATTGGTTTCATTTTAGCAATTTAAATTCATATATTGGATCCATAAATTTGGTTGTGGAGTGTGCATGAAATTTGATTACAGGATTTACTTTTCACAAAATGGGAAATATTTTTGGGGTATTACACTTATCCTCACCCCAATTTATAAAAATTTTGTCAAAGTCTCCCTTGTTTCTTTACTCCCCCAAAGCTATTCTCATACATCCTGCACAAAAATCCCAAGCAGTTCTAGTATCATTCAAACATATCATTCATCCACTAAATGTAAACTACACATACCATCCAAACATATCATTCGCAAAGTAAATGTAAACTACACATAAATTACAATGTAAATGTACACAAATTCAACTAAACACAAACTATAACGTAAATCATTGAACTAAACTACGCCGCCTTCTTCCTGGTCCGTTTTGGGCACAAATCCTTGACCGCAAAAGATAAGTTCGGGTCTAGGAATACTTTATCTGTGTTTTCAAACAATGGACCCTCATACTGAAAGGTTGCAGGGTCGTGCTCGTGGAATTGTTCCGGAATAGTGCACTATTGCAGCACCCTCATCCCCATACTCGTACACCGCAAGACGCCTACCGGCCTACAATGCAAAGGGAACAATTGCTGGTTAAATACACAGAAAGCAATATTAAGAATTTACACAAGGAAAAATACATACCGCTCTTTGTCAGTGGGAGCTACGATGATGGAGATTGATTTTGGCATCAATCGCTGGTAAGCGTATTGAGTGTACAAGTCAACGGAGGACATATAACAAGTATGTTTCAGGTGTGTCTGCAATGTAAACAACGCATTAGATGATCTCAGTAAACATGAAAAACAACCCGGAGAAGTGAGATGGTTACTTACGTGAATCCACCTTAATGTGAGTAAACGGTTTTCCTGTTGATACATGCAAACGGCTTCGTCGTCGACCATATAGCATTGCGTATAAGTTCGAATGAGTACTAAGATAAAATCTTATACACTAACATACAAAGAAGGCTTATCACTGTATCTAGTGTCCTGAATTGCTCCGGGAAGATGAGATCAATGACGACGTAATCATCGTCAATCAGCTTCCCCCAAGAACTGCGCACATTTTATGTTCTTCCGAGTATTTTCCTGGACATAATTCTTGAACGTACTCATCAAATCATGAGCCTACAACAAAAGTGTCAAAACACCGTCAAACTAACAAAGTATGAACATGAATGAACACACATATATAACGAAATGAAAGACGTACCATGCGCATAGTTCTAAGGGGTGGAGGCTCAAACAGACTGGTCCCCTGCACCTTGGCTGGCACGGCTGGAGAAGCAGGTTGGCGGCTTCTGACACAGGTGCTGCAAATCAGTAACACATCATTACATTAAACATAAATAAAGTAAAAACTGGACTTTGCATATAAAGTAAATAACTTACAAGCGATATGTGGCATCTGCTACTTGAAAGGATGATGACGAGGATGCTGAACGGGCTGATCGTCTCTCACATCTCTTAAGTGCTGCTACCACCTCAAGGTGCCTCTCCTCTGCTCGCATATGTCACTGTTCTGCTATGCGATGCTTCTCATCTGCTTGCTCCTCCCCTCTTTTCATTTGGACATGTTACATTTGCAGGTGCTCCTCCATCATTTGTATTCTCTTCATCGACACATGATGGAGCTCCTCCATCCTCCGCATCCAGGCGGACGTCTCCTCAGGCATCGAAGTAAAGTGAGATGACTGAGGAGGGGGTAGCTGTTAATGTGAGGGGGCTGAATGCTGAGGCTCTAAGAGGGGTGGAGGTGCTGCCTGCTTCTTGGACTTGCGGAACCATTCCCCTCCAACTTGGGTGATACCCATTCTGTCCAATTTAGCTTTGTTGTACACGTCATTGGCCGACTCTTCAATTCTCGGCTCTTTCTCCAAGATGGGTACCCCAAACTGCTCAACGATACTCTGGATGAGCCAGTTGTATGGCAGGTTCTTCGCTGGGTTGTTGAGCACCTCATGCATGTGGCTCACGATGATAAATCCGATGTCCACCTTTTTCCCCGTCAACACCTTCTCTAGCATATAGAAATCCATGTTGCTAACATGGTCTCAATGCCCATTCTGAGAAAAAATTGTGTAGGTCATGATCAGGTGGATCAATTGATCTATGACATTCAACTCCTTGCCCTTTGGCTTCTTGTACTTGGCAACCTCAGGATCCCGGTGCAACAATCGAAGCATCACTAGCCCTTCTCCTCGATTGATAAATGGTGGATCTCGAGACATGTGATAATATTCATCGCTTGGCCCGTCCAGTACACATCCAAGCATTATATTTACATCGTTGGGAGTGAACCTCAACTCCTGTCCAAAAAGGTATGTCTGCACCTCTAATGGCTCGGTGGATAGTTTCAAATTTGCGTAAAACATCCTCACAATTCTCTCGCAGTGACTGCCCCCCATCTGGCACAACCCGGCTAATCCAGCATCTTCAAGCATATGTTTAATTCTCATTCTTGCGAAAGAGTCCAAATATACTATTTTGGAAACAATAATTCCACAATGTTGTATATTTTCTTCATACCATGTTTTGCAATTCACTGTCCTGAATAGTTTGGACCTTAAACTCGCAGTAACGGGTTGGAACCGAACCAATGAGCATCCGACTTTTCCTTCTTCAGGCTCGGCTGTTTCTTCGTCTTCCACCGCCGCCGCAGGTTAAACATTTTCCAGTACCTCGGGTTGAACATCTTCCACTGTCGCGGCTCCACCGCCGCAGTTTGAATGGGTTCATCAGCCTCCACCTTTGCCTTCCCATGCTTCAACGTCAATTTCTTAGATCGAGAATACATTGTGATCACAAGAGTAATTCTCCAAGATCCAAGAGTATTTCACCAAGAGCTGAGAGTATTTTCACCGAGAGCCAAGAGTATTTCGCCTAGAGCGGAGAGTATTTTCGCCAAGAGCCAAGATATTTCGTTGTTTGGGTGAAAATGGCCCAGCCCTAGGGCTTCTCCGCTTCGAGGGTGCGACGGTGAGCACTCAGGCAAGCGTGGACGTCACATTGAGCCGCAGAACTAGGGCTCGATGCGCTCGGGTCTGCAGGATGGAGCTTCGGGAGCGAGCGGACCGTGTCGAGGCTTCTCCAATCGACGGTGCGATGGTGAGCTCTCAGTCAGGCGTGGACGTCGCGTCGCGCTCGGATCTGCGGGATGGAGCTTCGGGAGCCAGCGGATCGTGAACTAGATGTTCGCAATGTCAAATATAACCCAGATCTGGGTAATTCTATCCACTTAAAAAGGTGGTGTCTCTTGAGACACGCGGTCTCAAGAGACACCACCGCATCGTCCAGGCCAAATTTGATATTCTTTGTTTGGAAAACCACGGCGCCGGTGCTCTATCAGCTTCTTAATGGCGAACGTGACAGCGATATTGACTTTGTCATTTTCTCATACGTCAGTGGTTAATTTGTTAGAAAATAAAGGATAGTGGTTGGCTTGTCATTGATCGCAAACCACAATGGTTAATTTGTGATTTTCCCTACAATTTTTTATTTGGTTTAATTTTTAAGAAAAAGAGGTTCATTTTTTAAGATACTAGGAGGAAAAGAGAGTATTTTACAAAAACTTGGTTTGCCTTAAAAAATTTGAAACAAATCAAAAACTTTATTTAAATAAATAGATAAATTAGTAAGATTGAGAAATACTAAAATCACAATTAAAATATTCTAATTTATTTCCTTTTATCATTCCCACCATGATGGAACTCTCTAAGAAGAATCCAATCTTGATTTGAAAAAGGTGGAAGCTTTCGTGAAGAAGAGGTTATTGACCTAGCTTAAATTCATTGAAGAGTCATTGACAAATAAACTTCACCAATTGGCCTGCAACTTGCGGTCCCGGTCCGGCTAGGATATGTTTTTTTCAATAGACCCAGTCAAGGTTGAGTCTTCTGTCGTGGCATTATATATTTAATCGACTGTTGGAGTGTCTCCGCTGACTAGTAACGACCACTTAATAGTTGTTACTCACAATTCAAAGAACGTGGAGACTTTTTTGATAAAAATGTCACTATGTTCTTTGAATTGGCTGCATTATAGCCATTTCTAAATGGTTATAATTGAAATTTTTTTTATAATAATGTATTTTTTAAATACCCCTTAAGTTAATAGATATAAACACACAACTCTCAATTCTCTCAACATCTCTCACTTTCCCCCTCTGATCAACTCTCTCGAAATTCAACTCTCTAGTTTTAATCTTTGAAATGTGATATTATGTCAAGCAAGTATCACTTTTTAAATATTAAGTGACATTCAATTGGTTTTTGTTATTTTATTAAGTTGTATTTGTTTGTTACTTTCTATTATTTGTTATTTGACTATGGATAACAAAGTTAATCTTAGAAGTGATAAAAATTAATGTTATGGAATTTATTGGTTCTCCTACTTCTAATTTTAGTACACATACACAAGTATCATTAGTAATATTAGGGGAACAGATGTTTGGGAAGTGTTTGAAAAAATTGAAATTACACTTGAAAATTGATTAAAAGAAAAAAAAAACTAGATGTATATATTGTAATTTTTTGTATAGTAGAAATGTAACCAGAGATTTAAAAGGATATAGGTTGATATGTTAACGTAAACATAACGCAGATATTAGATAATATATGCAATTAGTAAAAGCAAAAAAAAAAAAATAATTTATCTAATTTTAAATATAATAAAAATATTGATAGATCAGAATTAGTAAATCATATTATAAAAGCTAAACTTCTATTTATATATATAGAAAAATATGATTTGACTGGTCCATTTCAAAAAACTTAACTCAACATTTAAATTTTGGTGAAAATGGCAAAGAGAGATGTTTTGAAAAAAATTTAAAAAAAACAATAATATAGAAATATTTTGAAAATTATGCTAGTAGAATATGTTTCACTTCCAATATGTAGACGTCTAAAATTTAAATGGGTTTTCATTGTTTAATCACACTTAATATTGATGGAAAATAAAATTTATATAAACATATTATTTTTTTAATATGGTTGAATCTTCTCATATGGATAATATTATTGCATATTGCATTTTAGAAAAACTTAAGAATTGGAATATAGTAACTAAAATATATGGTTTAACTTTAGATGATGCTTCTAATAATGAAGTTTTCGAAATGTTTTTGACTTGTTATATTTGTCATCAGGATTAAATATATGTATTAATTATTGTGCACATAGTTTTAATGTAATTGTACAAGATAGTTTGAGTATGTTAGTAGATTCTATTTCAAAAATTACAAATATAGTTTGTAATATTAATTTTTTGCTACAAAAACACCAATTATTTATGAAATATTGTAGGAATAAAAATAAATGTAGAAAAAATATTATAACTGATTTGACAATATAGATGGAATTCAATCTATAAAATGTTGAACTTAGTTGTCCAATATAAAGAAGTTGTAAATTTATATTGCATGAAGTTAGAGAATGCTTCACAACAACATAATATTATTATATCTGATGAGTGTGATTGATTGTTAGTGGAATGTGATGACCTGGATTAGAATTGACTCTAATAATTATATTTACCAGAATTAAATATGATTTAGTGCTAATAAATCATGAGATGACTTTGAGGAGGAAATTGACTAATCAATTGAGAGCATTTTTCCTAACAAAAAATAAGTATAATAGTAGATACCTTAGATTATAAAATACTAATAAAATTGGATCAATTGAACATATGATCATTAAGATATGATTTTTTGCACAAAAGTTAATAGATGTGCTACAAATAAGCATAGTTGTTGTTTAAGGTGAATTGAAAAGGTTATTGTGATTGGTAATTCAAACATTTTTAAGATCATTTAGTAGACACATAAATGAAGTCTATAACTTTATATTGAATGGATTTGGATATATGTAATAAAAGATACGCAAGTTTGAAGTTGGATGAGTCCAAAACTGCATTGTTTTGAAAAATATCTTTAAATTGGATTTTAAATTGGAATTTGGTGGAGCTTATAAAAGGTGAAATGTTCCTAATACATTAATGGATTGACCATGTAATAAATTTAGACAATCAATGAGGTTATGACACAAGTCACATAAGGATTTATGACTATATATGTGATTAAGGTGTAATTAAAGGATGATAAAGATTAATTAATCATGATTAATTATGATAATTATAGAGATTAGCTTAGAATTAATCTAGATTGATTAGTTTAAGCTAAGAGTGATAAAAGATAGTTAATTATGATATTTTTGTGAATTTCCATAGTTTAAAGGGTAAAATGATTGAAGGACAATGTGGACAAATGGGTAAATTCATCTCTCTAAATTATCCTTTAACATGCTTAAATAATAAACGTTTTTAGGACATGCTGGAAGAAGCAAGAGTTTATGCTAAACCAAAGAGGGTGAAGAGAGAAAAAGAAAGAAATTCCAAAGAAGTAAGAACCTTAACCTAAGTATTTTCTAAATCATGTTGAATATTGCATGTTTTAGATGAGAGGAGTTGGTTTATGAGATTAAAAGTAATATTCTTGGATTTATATATGGATAAACTTTTGGTGATATTAGTTGAATTGTATTCAAAACAATTGATAGTGATTTGTTGTGGGTTGAATATAAGCATGAATGGAATATGTTTTGGTGGTTTAAAGGTTCAACAAATAGAATTCATAAATAAATATATTGAATAAGAGAAATAAAAACTCTTGAATAAATATGAAATTGTACATGTTGATTTGATACAAATCAATTAAAGACATGCTTTCATATGTAGCATGATTGGTAAAATATTGATTACATGCAAAGTTTTGATGTTGTTTATAATTGAGTTTTGGCATGAAATGTATGAGAAAACATGAATTATGGAATTAGATTATTATATCTAATAATGTTTTAGATTATATTGAATGGAAAATAGGTTTTCATGACTGATAAAACATAAAAAACACATGAGAGTGCTTCAATTCGATAAATAAAAATGTTATGGGAGTGAATATTTGCGGATCCGCATGGGAAGTATGAGTATCTATGAAAGTGTGTGTATTTGTGACCATGTTCGTGTTAATTGATTATTCGAGGAAAATAATTTATATATTACATTATTTGGAAAATAATAATTATATTTGTGGAATGAGGTATCCACAGAAGCATTAGTTCGCGTAATGAGGTGTCCATGTATGGGAGGTGGAATCCTTGGAATGAGGAATCTGCATAAATGTTGGTATCCGTAACAAAAGTATTGGTGTCCGTGGAGGCGATGTGTCTATAGATAAGAGATGCAATCCATGGAATGAGGTGTCTGCAGGAATGTTGGTGTCTACAGCAAAAGCATTGGTGTCCGCAAAAGTGTGGGTATCTACAGATACTTATGTCAGGGAGGACACGTGGCTGAGTATGAGTGAGTGTCCGCAGAATATTAAGTGTAGGAGCGAATATCTGCAGCAGATGTGTAACACCCTGGAGCATTAAGACATTTTCTTTACATTTTTTAAATACATCGTGTTTATGATAAATCCATAAAATGAAAACTTTTGCAGTGGAATATTGTAAAATTAAAAACAATTTAAC
Source organism: Begonia loranthoides (assembly GCA_022433065.1). NCBI lineage: Eukaryota > Viridiplantae > Streptophyta > Magnoliopsida > Cucurbitales > Begoniaceae > Begonia > Begonia loranthoides. The sequence continues at coordinate 10,024,950 of CM039483.1, forward strand.
ATAATAAAATTCAATAAAATCGAAAGTCTCAATATCTGTAAGCAAAACTAAATATAAAGGAAATCCGTTAAAAATCCATTTAGAAAACTTAATTATTTCATTCCTTTAGTACCCATGGTCAATATCACTCATACAATGTTCTAGCTTTCTCCATAAGTATACTTCTTCAACTGCCACATCTAAGCTTGGTTTCATACGATTCATCAAAAATTTCATCATCACCTATACCACAAGGTTCAACTAATGAACCTAATGCTTAGCAAGAGATACATAAAATAAAATATGAGAAAACATATAATAAAATTCATGAAGAAATCATGTCATGCTTAATTTTAGTATTTCATTTTTCTTTCACTTTACAGTCCGATCAGCTGGGACATCAGTTTAAGGGAGAGTGACACCATTTGGTCCATCTCATGTGGGACAACCATCTCGAACCCCGCCCAAAATGACCCTTTATGTTTATTCATTCTTTCATTTGTTCTTTATTATCTTTCTTACATGTAATTCATGCATGAAAGCATATCATCCACATGCAACAGAATATATCGTTACGTGAAGACATACCATCTACATGTAAAAAGAACATAATGTATTTCATCCAAACAGAGCACATGATAATAACCTTGAAATGATGGAGTATGACGGAGCAAGATGACTATATCCTCAAATAACTTAGCATTATCGTGAAAAGTAGCATGTCAATAAATCCTCAATTTAGGTCATCAAGACCTGTAAAACAATGATTGAACAGAAAGCAACATTTCAATAACATATAACCAGGTCCTAGAGTTTCTGTCATCATGACCAACAGGCAACTAAATATTATGACTTTAATCAACAGGTTATTATCATGAACAGAAATCATCTCCAAAACAGACCCTCAAATCATCATAACGAAAACAATATACATCACAACGAAATCCTATCATCTTGTAGTGTAGGCCATAAGGCCACACACATGCATCACCTCTTACCTTTGCCTAGAAGTCAAGTCTGGAAGTCCTTTCCCCTTGAACCTGCGGTATTGACACTGATAAGAATAACATAATGTGGGTTATCATGGAAGTTGCAAAAAACACCCTACTGAATTATTCATTCACGGTTTTCTTCATGTTTATTAACCAAAAACTCAACCGTACAACTTATGCTTACCTCCAAAAGCTTGAGGAAGAGAAGGTCGAGAAGCTACGGTTCTCCCTTTCGTCCAAGCGGGCGTGAAAGAAAATAGGGTTCCCAAACCCTATCTCTAACGTATATTTTAAATAGGTGGTTGATCATGAGTTACGTGGGACAAATATCCCGTGACAATCGTGATTTAAGCGTGATCGGAGGTGTGACAACCCGAATTTTTCTTTACTTTAAAAATGCGTTAAATTTAAATCTTTTATAAAACAACTGAATTCTTATTAAAACTTTTCAATTGAAATCCAAGTTCTTTTCTTAAAAACCCGATGTTAAAAATGTCTTACTTAAAACTCGTTACTTAAATCTTTATTAACAACGGTTATAAAATTCATTTTTCTTAATTAATAGCAGAAGCATAAAGCATTTTATAGCTGAAGCATAAATCGTTCATTTTAAAAAAGGACAATAAATAATTATTACTTTATATTTATAAAAACTCTTTTCTCTTTTATTTTCCTTAGCTTAGCAAGCCACAAGTCCCGCCTGTGCAAATCCTTCATCAACTGCTCCTTGATCCGTTCATCATTTTCTCGTGCGTGTACCTACACCATTAGCAAACTGTGAGCCCGAGACCCAGTAAGAAATGAGATATGAAGTATGATCATTCCTCTCTTTAATTCTTTTGGAATGGGTTCCGCCCTAAACCAATCTTTTCTTTACATTTCATTCTTTCGTTCATAACTCGTACGTCGAGCGGGAGATTAGGTATAGTCTTGGTTGGCTTCTAACCACCTAGGGTAGCTGGTCCCGTTCCCGACAAGGGAGGAGACTTAGTCCAGACTACCTGATTAAATCCGAACCACCCGTCCATCCTGCAACTCTCCATTTCCTTTCATTTCCTTTCATTCATTTTGTTCATCTGTTTTCCTCACATAATACATATGAGTACCACCCCAGAGGTGACACTTCCTATTTGTTTCTATTATCATGATGCATGTCAATAAGAAACATTATCGTGATGCATGTCAATGAAAAGTAGTAATCGTAACATTATAAAAGTATGAGACATAAAACAATAATCACAACAATATGAAAGCATAAAACATGAAGCCATAATCACAACAATATAAAAGTATGAGATATGGAAAGTTTACTAACATACTATATATGCATACTTTGTAATTTAAAGGAAGCAATAACAATATAGACATGCTTTGCGATTTAAAGGAAACAATAATATCATAGGCATGCTTAGAAACTTAAAGAAAGCGATAACGATATAAACATGCTTAGTAATTTAAAGAAAATGATAACAGTATAGACATGCTTGGCTAATCAAAGGGAACAATAACGATATGCTAACATCCTAAACATTTTTAGAGATTAGATTAATAATGTGCGAACAACATAGACATAATATGGCAGCATGGTAGAAATGCAAACAAACAATTAAAGGAAAGACATTGCTAATGGTATAGGGCCTCCATAGGCCAACGACTCTATCTCAATTTCTTACCTCGAAGCTTTACCATATATTCGTACTTAATCTTTATCTTTCTTCTTCTTTTCAATACCTTCATAATTAAAATCATTTGCTGTAATAACCCGATCCCAATTTTCTCGATTTACGATGTAATCATTTTTATGTTTGAAAATAAAAGTGTGGATGTTCCTAAATTACACCGTATTATGAATGTTAAGTTGCGACGTATAACTTCGTAGACGTTTAAGTTGGGAAAGATTTAAGAGAAAATGTGAAAAATGATGGAATTATGTGGTTTCGGACGATGGCAGGGGAAATGCAGACGCCGCGGATGCATAAATTGGAGTCCACATTGAATCTGTCCAATTTTGATTCACGCGGACGACGAATGTGGACGATGCAGACGACCAAATGGCGTCCGCAAACCCATATCGGACGCTGAGGATGAATGGCCGAGGATGCTAATTTCTGAGTAATTTTCGAGATGTGGACGCCGCGGACGACTGTACGGCGTCTGTAATGCGCCAGATCTGCGATTTTAAAGGGAACAAAAGTCAGAAAACAACGATGGGTTTCGACATTTTGCGAGTTAATGCTCGTGCTTTCGGTGGGAGAATCCTGGTAGCAGTTCCGTAGCCCAACCTAGACGCATACCTTGTCTCCTTTGTCGTCTAGGTAAGCTTTTCTTCCATTTAATGATAGAAAGCTCTCTTCTTCCTTTTGGGTTTTCTGCTGAGTGCTGAGCGTGGAGAGAGCTGCTGAGTGTACGTGAGGAGTTGCTGTTGGGAGGACATTCAACCTTCAAAGGTAAGGATTGGGTGTGTCTTGGCCGTCTAAGCCCTACCCACAAGTGATTAATTGTATTGTTGGTTCTGTTTTCTGGTTTTATTATGATTTTACTGGTTTAAACATGAGGAATATGAGATCAGAAGGAATAAGATGATCACGTTATGACCGAGAAGGTTAGATGTTGTGATACTAAAGACTACCTCTAGATGAATCACAAAGCTAAAGAGATGAAGTGTTTCCATTACATGCTGTGTTTTGTTGAAACTGTAATTTTTCTGGTTTTTTTTTATGAGATAGAACATTTTACTGGTTTAGTATAGCTATAAGATGAGATAGAAGATCATGTTATGAAATGATAATGGAAATGAATGGATGTTGTGATGTTAAGTGATAAATCACAAAGATAAAGTGATGAAGGTGTTTCCATTTCATTAAAATGACATAGATACTTGCTGTCAAAACATGCTGTCATGCTGTCAAAACATGCTGTCATGAAGACTTAAACTTCCCTGTTATGAAAAAATTTTCAATGAATCACGAAGAATGAGTGAAGAAAGAAAATGAATGATGAATGATAAGTGAAGAAAGGGAAGATAAGAAATGAAATGATTGGTCAAATGGTTGATGTGGTTGCTAGATTTTGCATAAGGAATTCTGAACTACAAACGTATGCCTAAATGTTGATGCTCTGATTTGGTGTAGAAAGTTTATTGCTGTTATTAATTATTGCTAAACATGGTTGTGCACATCCCTAGTGAGAGAAGAGATGAGGTAGGTTGAACATTAGAGCACAAGTTTACTTTAGTAAGTGAAATCGGTACACAAAGCATGATTTTTAATTATTAAGCTTCAATAGTTAGATGGTTAAACATGATCAACACTTCACTTTGTGCTGGTATTGGTATTTTTTGGTAAGTATGATAAATCTTTGATGGTCAAAGGATATATAAAGTATAATACTCTGAATTTTTGGGTGATTTCTAGTTTTGCTGCTATGATAATGTTGAGTGAGATAGAGAATATTGATTTCATTACTGTGATGTTAATGAAGGAAGTTGTGTTAGTAAGCATGCTTTAATTTGTCAATCTTCAAGTATAAATTGAGCGGATAATCTGTATTTTGTGCAAATGCTATACTTCGTTCGTTGATAGTATGGTTAGTTCGTTGATATGTGAAGCATTAAATGTCTTTCCTTATCGGTTGTGGATTGTGTTCTTTTATATGTGATATGTTAGAATAAGTTCATATTAATAGAAATCTAATAGGAGCACCCAAAGGGATGGTGTCACATGCATGAGTGAGGAAAAAGAATGAATAAAACGATGCCGGGATGAGCGGGATACGTCATCACCGAGAAAATCTTTCGTCGGGATACGTCGGGAGAGTAGAAACTCTAGAGGCGGGATATGCTAATAGAGAAAGACCCGTGGAGGCAGGATACGCCAAAAAGGGGATGAATGATAAGAAAAGAATGTTCGGGATGAGCGAGATACGTCATCACCGAAGAAACCCTCCAAACGAGATACGTTGGAAGGGTGGAAACTCCGAAGACGGGATACGTCGTAAGAGGAGGAACCTCGAAGGCAAGAAATGCTGGAAAAGGAACCGAATAGGAAGTTGGAAGGCGGATTTCATCCCCTAAGAACCTTCCAATCTTCACACTCGGAATACGAGTGAAGAACGAACGTAATAAAAAGGATTGGTTTGGGTGGCCCCCATTCCAAACGGAATTAAAGAGAGATGCATATATGATTTTCCCCTTTCCTTATTGAGCGTAAGCTCACGTCCTTACTTGTGGTGTAGGTAACGAGTTGACTATGCCGGAAGTGAAGGAGGAGACTTTTCCCGTGGAGCATGCGATAGGTCCGATGGATGCGCCAACGGAGTAGTAGTACGGCACGAGAACGAGAAATAAGGATGGAAAAGGTTTAGTAAGAATCAAATGTGATTTTCGTACTCCTTTATGCAAAGTTTTAAATGTGATGTAGACCTATATTATGCATTTCGGTTAGATTTAAAGGACTTCAGTTTATGTTTGTTGTTTTCATAACTTTTAAATGTTATCTTTTTCCGTTTTTAACTAAATTGACTTATGCTTCCGCAATAGTTCATTTTTGTTTTTCAAAAGAAAGGAAGTTCTATAAGGAAGTTTTAGTAACGATCGGGTTTTAGGCACTCTGATTTATTTACAAAATGAAAAGAAGTTTTACAAATAAAAGAATTTGTATGATAGATGGATAATGCATATTGAAAACGATTAAGAAAGTAAATTGGAAAAGATTAAGAAATCCGGGTCGTTACATTTGCAACTTATTAATTTTATTTACTTTTCGTATTCTAAATTGTATAATAATTCTAGGAACCCCTTTGCAACCCCAGAACGGAACATAACACCTAATAGAGAACATTATCCTTGATAATATCTTTCCAATCATTCCAAACTATAGCAAAGTAGTGAATAACATCACAAATTGGCAGCAAGACACAATTAACTAATAGGATATATTTTGTCCAATGATAATGTCCATTAATCCCATCGATACTAAATAGGAAACCCAACAATTAACATGGCATTTTCCATATTCGTCAACATCTTCCTCATCAAAATATAACTACTCTAAATAGATTCATGGCTCGAAGTTCATGCAACTATATGGTGAGCATTTATTTATAGCCACTAATCAGAAAACAAATCAACCAAAAGCTTCACTTCATAACAATAGGGTATCTGACAGTCCAAAGAGCCAATTAATTTAACTTTCAATGACTAAGAAATAGCCAACTAAAAGCATCATGCTATAGCCACAAAGTATCAACAATCAACAAACGTATTATCCAATAAACTCCATATCAAACTACCATAACCAGCATCTAGAAAATCCATAAACAACGGAAAAATAAATCCAACTAAAGAGAGTATTTATCCAACATAGTTTATTCAATAATAGAGCATGAACCTCCATAAAATTCATAATAAAGTGAAGGAATACCTCACAGAGAACAACACCCGAGAGAACCCTGCTCCTCCTTCCTCCTCTTCTTTATTTCCCCTCGGTCATATCCTTAGTGACAGCAGCTCACCCTCTCTCACATTTCTCTTCTCTATATCTCCAATTCTCTCTCAGTTTAGCACCCGAGTGCACTTCACTCTCCCACTCTTCCTCAGTTTTTCTTCTCCCTGAACAACTCACCCGAGAGCTCGTCCCTCTGCCATCCAATCCCCTCTTCCTCTACATTTCTAAGTCACCAGAGAGCACCCCCTTCAGTACCATGGACACCCTCACCTTCCCACCAATCCATACCCTGCCATATCTCCATCCCTCACGCACATCCACATTGTCGGTTTCCAAAGCAAGAACTAGCCACAGATGGACTGGTTCGCACCAAACCGCAAGCTGGACCACAGGCCTTCGGTCAGTCCAGCATGAACCGCCAGCTCCCAACCATCCTGATGCAACGGCCATTCCCTCACCATTGCCATTTCAATGCCTAAACGCCCAAATGAAAGAACACCAAAGAGAAGGACGGAAAGCCATTGACTTACCTCAACCCGAGGCTATAATCGCAGTCGGCGGGAGCTCCAATTTCAACCCGCGGAATTCATTCCTCGCCCTCGAGCGATCTACCGGCACAACCTGCACCACGACCTGCACCCCCTGTCGTCGTTTACTGTCGTCGGACTGTACCTCACACTCGGAGTCACCCCACAACATCGCCAACAGCCCGAGCCCGATCCATCGTCGCCTCCCCCACTCACAGACTCATTCTCCCTCTCTCTAGTTCTCTTTAAGCACATAATGGCACGCGACCATTCTTTTGTTCCCAGTCGAACCGGTTCACTCCTCCCTCTTCTCTCAATCCCTTCTTTTATTTTTTATTCCATCAAAATTATTTATCCAAAACATTATAATTTATTTTATTAAATTAATATTTATTTTAATTATCTTAATTTTCAATTTATCTCCAATCTCCCTCCTCAATATTTTCTCATAGTTATACAACATTAATCAACAACATATTGTCCCGCAATGTAATATATTAATTACTCCAAAATTAATTACGTTGCATACACGGGAAAATATTATCGGGTATTACAAGAGGTTCAGCCAAATGGAAACTCAGCTGGTGTGGTTTCTGGGTAACGCCTTTTTTTTTTTTTTCAAAACTACTTTGTTGAGTCGCGGACGCCTAGGCTTCTGCGGAAGCCTAAGCTGTAGTGCAAACCTTTGGTATCACACAAACTGACAAGATATCCCCTTTTTCTTCATGGACTAAACCTCCAAAAAGATGACGTTTTGAGCTTCGATCTCGCGCCCCTTAATCCAAATGACGGCGTTTTACACGTTTACATAATTCATCGCAGACATAAACGCTTTTGTGAAAACACATTTCACACCAAAACGACGCCGTTCTAGTTAAAATCCTTTCTCCATGAAAATCATCCAACGGCTAATACTCCACTCAATTTTCCTTTCATAATCCAACAGCAACAAACACTCCAAGAAGGAATCTTTGGCTTCCAGGGGAGCATCTTCCATCAGATCGGACACTCTGCATTCTTTCATCGAGTCTAATCTAAGGGTTCAAAATTCGTTTCCATGTTCATGCGGCTCCCATCGCTTTTGCGGAAATCTTCCATCCAATTTGGTTAGATCACAGCCATCTGAGACTCGATCCAACGATTGATAATCAAATCGCCTTTCCACATGGTACATGCATTTCTTCATTGAACGATGATGTTTTCCTGCAAAACATTGTCGCGTCCAAATTCTCCATTTCCTTAACAAAATCCGATTTTAGTTTATTATTTTACTTAATTTCTAATTTTCCCTAATATAAATATAAATAAAATATTAAATACCCTAAGTATAGAATTATCCAAAGGCGACACAAAATACTTCTATTAAATTCTAATTGATACATCACATAGTGAAAAGTGTCGAATGAAAATTCTGGTTGTTACAGGACGCGTAAGATTTTGCAGTAGACGCGTAGGATTTCGCAAGTGGAAGTGTGGATTTCCATAGATACTTGGGTTCAAAAGGACACGTGGCTGCACATTAGATATGTCTGCAGAATATTATGTGTGGGATGGATATCTGGAGCAGATACTTGCAATGGACGCGTAAGTGGAAGTGAGGGTATCCACAAATACTTGGATTAAGAAGGACATGTGGGCGTATATTATATGTGTCTGTAGAATCTTATGTGCAGGACAGATTTCACCAGTAGACGTGTAACTATCCACAGTAGACGGGTAACCTTCCACAATGAATACATAGGTTTCCTCAAGTGGATGTGTGGGCATCTACGAATTACGTTAGAGCAGACGTCTAGAAAATGAATAATGATTCTGTATTATTGAGGAGTGGATATCTGGACCCTATTATTTAAGACAATTTTCTTGAGGTTTTAAACCATTTATTTAACCATTGCATGTCTTTTGAGGATAGTTTAAGACATCAATAAAGGATGTCTAGATAGATGTGTGATATCATTTCATGCATCATTTATGTATGCCTAATAACAAGATTTGCATGGTTTATACTGTTAGCCTATGAGATTTTAGATTTATTTATTTTGATGATAAATGATTTATTTGTTGATAAGTTGTTTAAGAATTAAATGAAGTTAATGTGTTTATCATTGTGTTTATAATTAATCTTTATTGGAAATATCCCTTAATCTTTTCTAATATGTTTGTCTAAGTTCATGTTGCTTATAGGTTGATTATTGAGATTTAGAAGATTGAAAATTTTTAAAACATGGAGTACAAGTTGACTGTGCGGTCGACCAAATTACTACAAAGAGTAGAACTTTAGGAAGCGGTCGACAAAAAATATTACAAATTGCTCGACATATGCTGAAGTACAAAAGAGCGGTCAACCAAGAAAAATTGCGATCAACTAGAAATTGGACAGAGTTGAGCCATTTCATGCATTACATAGAAGCGGTCGACCAAAGACAAAGAGGCGGGCAACTGAACCGACAAGATTCACAATGATAATATTCCAACGGTCCGGAAGTGGTCGACTAGACAAGGGGTGATCGACCGGCTGAGTAATTTTTATAAATAGAAGCCACTTCGAACTGCAAAGTAAAAGAGAGGAGAATCCATAATGAAGTGCTGCCAAATTCACATGAGATTCTTCCTCAGCAAATGAGTGCATAACTCTAACTCTCTCTATCCCTTCACTTGAGATTTTATATCCTTGAGAGCTAGACTTCTACATTGTAATGTTTCAATTCCTCAATTGTAATCCGCTGCATCTAGGGGTGACACTGTGACGACCTGGTTTATCATAACCTTTTAAAAATACATGAAATTTAAAACTTTTGTAAGACAACTAAAATCCTTCATAAACAGAGTGCTAAAACCGAACCATCAAAATCCATTTGTTATGAAAATCGTTTATCAAAACATAGCGAAAGCAATAATAATTTATTTAAAACATAACGGAAGCGAAAACATTCTAATTAAAACATGCTAAGTAAATTGTTACATTTTACAAATTACTTTACTCATCTTTAGCCTGACCAGCCACAATTTCTACCCGTGTAAATCCTTCATCAACTGCTTTGTGTTTTGTTCATCGTTCTTCTCGTCATGCACGTATACCTACACCACAAGTAAACTGTAAGCCCAAAGGCTTAGTAAGGAAAGAGAATATGCAATATGATCATGCCTCTCTTTAGTTCACTTGGAATGGGTGCCGTCCCAAACCAATCTTTCATTACGTTCGTTCATTCATAACTCATACATCAAGCTGGAAGTTGAAGGAACCTATGTGTGATGGTATAGTTTGATCGGCTTCTAGCCTCCTGTGTGCAAACAAGTCCCTTTCCCGATAAGGTAGGGGTGTAGCCTAGCTGCCATACTAGATCTGAACTACCCACCCACCCCTCAACTTCCCATTACATCATTGTTCATTACATTTGTTTATTCTTCCTCACATAATGCATGGGAGTACCATCACCCCGAGATGGTACTCCCTACTTGTTTCTATTACCATGATGCATGTTGACATAACATAATAGAATAATAAATTAAAGCGAACAACGAATATCGAGAACAAAATGAATAGAAGACAATGAATGACAATTATAACACAAATCGAAGGTAGACACAGAACGAATGGAAAGCCACGTACAACATGCTTAATTCTACTAAATTTAACAATTAAGGTATAGTAAGATGATTAAACTGTTAACATCAAATTTATCGAAGTGAATTAGACATGTTTAATAAAGATACAAAACTTAGACATAAAACCAATAAATTAAGGAAGCACATTCATTATTTAGACAACAGTAACTTGCTTAATAATTTAATATAAAACAATGACAAAACATGCTTAACATACGAATCATGGGAACGAACTTAGTAGTTAATTCATGGAAGTATTGTTAACAATCAACTATTAAAACATGCTTATTAAATGATTAATAGAAACATGCTAAAAAATTGGATTACAACTAGATGTGTGCTGATTAATTAAATTAACTAAACATACTCGGACTACTTAAGGGAGTTCAATTGACAAATTACATCCTAGTTGATTGATCATGTTTTTAAATTGATCAATTAAACATGCTACGATTCAATCATTCACTTAGTTAAATCTGTATACGTTATTATCCTATTAAATTAAATGTATTTGGTTTATTTAAACATACTAAACATGTACAGAAAATAATATAATAGATTGTATAGAAAACTACAATATGTGAATACAAAACAGAAAAAAAAATTCGTATTCATCCATGAACATACATACGTACTGTGTTGTCCTCCATTTCATCATTCCATTCTACAGCTTAATGTCCTCAATTATCATTTATTCATCACAAGTCTATTCAAGTAAGCATTAACAGTAAGAAAGAGGCTTATAGTTCCTAACCAGTACCAAGAAGCCAATACATGATACAGAAATTTATTGACCTAACGAGCAACATAAATTCAAACGTATATTTACAGCAACTATTTAACTAGATAAACATGCTTATTTCAAGAGTTATTATTACAACTATCAAGCTAATTTACTAATCATGCTCGGATTAAATAAATCTACAACAAATAAACCAACAACAGTGAATAGCAACATGAGAAAATACAGAAAGTAAATCATTCATATTCATCATATCTTCTTATAAGTTTTTTTTTCAACATTCATTTCATCCTTAGGCATTTCATTTTAACAATTGCAATAGGAAAATGCACAAAATATCACAGTAAGAAATTATCAATGAAGGAAATTTCGTAGGAATTGAACACCAATTAATCTACACAACGCACAAACTCTACTTATGGGTAGGGCTTTTACGGCCAAGACTTTACCCAATTCCTTACCTCTAAAGAAGAAGTTACCTCACGGACAACAATGATGAAAATTGATAACTCCTCCGCCTACGAGAAGAACACGATCACTCCACCTCCAAAATCTTCCTAGGACGAACTTACCACTCTGAAATCTCACAACCCTTAGGAAAGTCTCTCACTCCAATGGAACACTCTCTCGCAAGAAAAGAAATCTAAATCCCTAAAAGGAGTCTCCAGTCAAGGTTTAAAAGGATGAAATTTTACCTGGAGGGATCGATGTGTACCAATCAGAGAGGAGGGATGTGCAAAAATAGGGGCGATGTGTCTGGTCGTGGGAGAATTGTATCTCCTTAGTTGATTTCGTGGTTGCCATCGCGAGTTTTAATCCTCAAATTTCGTTATTTTAAATTTATTCTTCGCAAAACTGGGGATTTTCGGACGAGTCCTTGCATCTGCACCCCCTCCGCACTGCGTCTGAAACAGTACTATATAGACAGAATTGAAGGTTGGGACGAGAGTTCGCATCCTGATCCATTTTGAAAATCCGTCCGCGAGCTACATTTGAACGCAACATGGCATCCGCACTCATCCGAAAGTACCCAAAATTGGTACAAATTCAAATTAGTTATATCCGCATTCATCCTCAATCATCCCCACTTTGTCCGAATGTGACATTCGGACGCGAAACCTCATCAGCATATATTTTTCGTATCGTCTGAATGTACCCAGATTTTGTACAGATTCAATGCAGACGCATCTCGATCTCGTCTGCATTAGTCCGCATAACGGCAGGGTCTATTCAGGACGTGAGGATCCATCCTGCCTTCATCCCCAAGTGGTCTAAGCTAGTGCGGATGCCGAACTTCGTCCCCATGGCATCCGCATTCATCCGAATTGACCCTGGATAGATTTTCCTCAATTTTCCTTAACTTAAATTTCGTTCCGTAATATTTTCTCGCTTTCTGAACTATGGCCTAACAAATTTTTTAAGTTATAGTCTACGATTACGTCCTTGGTAATACTCTGACAATTATCCAATAAATCCAATATTGCCAATTACTCTTCAATTTTACTTATTAATTTCTGACATATAAAAGATCGGGGTGTTGCAGACACCCCATAGCAATCAAGAAAAAAGGGTGACGTGTATCATCTTGTAACTTTTACCGTATAAAAAATTTTGATCTTTTAAAACACTTACGTGAGGGAATAGCAGAGTAAAACAAAGCGAAAGTCTTAACCATATAAAAACTAAGAGTAAACGAAATGCGGAAGTCTTTTACATTTAAATACCACAAACTAGCAGTTTAAAAGCTATTTAAACAAGCATCGCTAAAACATTTACTTAAAATAATTTAAAGTCAATAAACATTTGAAAGTAGTTTGAAAACTCTTAAAACACTTAATTACGCTTATTCCATTTCTGTTAGCCATAACCCCCAAGGTCAATGTTGCCAACAGCACAAACGACCAACCCAGCAATACTCCATCAATGGCGTCCTCAACGACCTTTATCCAATCATTGGCTCCTTACCTATATCACAGGACCTAACTATGAGCCTAAAGCTCAGTAAGTGATATAAACATAAAACATGAAACACACAAGCAACTGTACGAAGTTTTTTGTTTTCCATTTCATTTTCGTTTGTCTTTTACATATTAGTTGCTTTTGCTTTTTACTGAGATTTTTTTGGTTTCTATGTCAGGCGTCAACCAGACCACACAAACAGTTATTTACTTATCTTTGATTTCTGTCCTGGGCGTAACCAACTGGACCACAAAAACAGTTATTTACTTATCTTTAGTTTCTATGCTTGGCGTAACCAACCAGACCACAAAAACAACTATTTACTTATCTTTAGTTTCTATGCCTAGCGTAACCAACCGGACAACAAAAATAGCTATTAACTTATCTTTAGTTTCTGTGTCTGGCGTAACCAATTGGACCACAAAAATATCTATTTACATTTATATATTTTTGTATACTTTAGGTTTAATTACGTTTATTCATTTTCATATACATTAGGAAAACGATGAAGCAAACATATAATTCTATCTAACATTTCTATCTACCGTATCCTTAAAACATGATATATTCTTAACTATTTAAGTCTAATAAACATACAATTCACAACAAACATTCGACAATACATCAAGTAAAACGCAAGCATCAAACAAACCTTAATACCGTGATGTAGGTCATTTTGGACAAAACTCATGCAGTATCACTTACCTAGAGTCCTTAGCTTTAAAGAGTTAGCTCTTAAAGTTTCTTTTCCTCAATACCTATTCATAATTAAACATATATAGGCATCAATAATTATTTTCCAACAATAGAGTTCCCTAGTTTCAAACTACAAGCAGTGAGTAACCCTTAACTTATCCTACAACCAACTTAACAGTTATAATCTTAGCTTAATATTTCCTAATTATTCCAAAACTACTTCTTAATCATGGGCATAGATCTCACAGTAGCATTACTCTCAACAAAGTACAGTTTCCCTCATTCAACAATCCAACATTACTCTCAACAAAGTACAGTTTCCCTTCTTATTCGACACTCCAATTAACCACAATAGTCAATGATAGATCCTTACACCAACAGAATAAAACCCAACAATCAAGTATTAAGCTTCAATAATATTAGTCCTAACAGAAAAGCCTGCTTATGCAACTAAGGCCATAATAATTCCAACAACCACTGTTCTAACCCAACAATTAATCTAATATTTTCATGAATATTTTCTTTCAATAATATGCATATTCTTTTAGCAACAATTATGTAGTGGCTTTACATAGAGATCCAACTTCATGAACAATATGCAGATCCAAAGCTATAATTTCTACTCCAATAGCAGAACTAAACCCTAAACCAAGAACATAAATATTCACCAATATCACTCGACATAAATCATGGAAAAGTCATCTTACCAGAAGCACCCGAGGACAGAGAGCTCCAGACCTTCCCTTCACGGTCTCTTTCCTTTAGACCTTCACTTTCTCATGACATCACAAACTCATCTCCCTCTCTTACCAAAACTCTAGAATCCTCACTGCCATTCTCTCAATATTTCTCTAGAGTTTCCCCACAGTTTTTCTCTCACTGTCATATTCTCATTCTCTGTCTCCTCTATTTATAGGCTACCACTGAAACCCTTCAGCGTCCAATGAAGGTGGAAGGCCAAGGGAAGAGATGCTTTGTGCATCCATGAAGCATCATTCATCAATCCATTAGTTTCCAGGCGATAGTTACCATATTTAGGTGACTCTCCAAATCGCAGGTTGATCGATCCCCCATTGGATGATCGACCTCTAAATCCATATTTTACAACACAGAGAATTACCAATCGATGACGCCGTATTCTTTTAATTCCTAAATGCCGAAACATTCATTTTCCATTAGGGACGTTCGTTCCTCATATGTTCATGCAACATCCGTTATTCCATCATTAATTCTCGTCAGTCCCTTCGTTGTAAGGGACATCTGTTCCACAATAAGGGACGTCCGTTACCTTTACATTTTAGACATTCATCATTTCTAAGAGACATCCGTCATTTTCTTCACCATGATGGACGTCCATTCCTCACATTAGGGACGTTCGTTTCCCCTCCATACGACGTTGTTCACATTATTACGCTAAACACTTATCTTCAAATGACATCGCTTCCTCTTCATCCCTAGCGTCTGTTCCTACGAGCCATATAGGACGTACGTCTTGCCCAAGAGACATCTGCCATTTATTCTTGCTTCTCCAATAATATATATATTCTCCAATAATTAACATATATATATACACACACACACATCCATAGTATAATACACTATTCCAATTCTAATGTTATCTTATCTAACTCCAAATATTATTAAACAATTCCCCAAAAATCTTAATCCTTCGCATAAGCTAAATAATCTGGGTATCATGGTTCACTTTATCTAAACATGTTTCACTTAACCAATATCTTAATTTATCCAAGTCAATTCCAATAAATCCTTAATCGTCATCCTAAACTTAATATTAATATAACACAGGGTCTCATAATTCACTTTATCAAATTATGTTCTCTCTTGACCAACAGTTATTGTCCATTTCTGCTCCTAATACTCCCAAAATTATTACTTAAGTCGTATGCTCAACATAACAAAAATTTAGGATATTACATGCCCCATGAATAGTGAAGGAAAGGGTGACGCTCTGTGAATAGTCGTGTAAGGGTTTGATTGACACCTGTGAAACTCAATTATCAGTAACTGAGAAAGTTTGGTGATTAAGGAATCTCCAAAGGAAGAACCTTAGAGTGCTGATGTAGGCGGGTTTGCCGAACCGTGTTAACAAGCTGGTGTCAATCTCTCTATCTCTTATCTCTTATATTTGTTATTGTTTGCATACTTAATTGTGTTAAATCACTTAGGGATAAAATAATCAATATTGCAAGAAAAAGTTTAGGTACATCGGGTAACAGTAAGGAGAAAAAGGGTGACACCTCGTGAATAGTCAAGGAAATGGTGACGCCCTATGAATAGTCATGTAAAGATTTGATTGGCACCCGTGAGGCTCAATCATCACTAACTAGGGAGGTTAGGTGATTAAGGAATCTCTAAAGAGGAACCTTGGAGCGCGAACATAGGTGGGTTTGTCGAACAACGTTAACTTAATGGTGTCAATCTTTCTATCCCTTATCTCTTATATTTGCTATTGCTTGCATACTTATTGTGTTAAATCACTTAGGGATAGAATAATCAATATTGCATGAAAAGTTTAGCTAGCCTAATTAAACCCCCACACCCCCCCCCCCCCCCCCCCCCCCCCACGCCTTCTTTTCATTAGGCCGACATCGATCTAACACATACTAAATGCATTATTAGTATGTATTATGTATTCAATATATGCATAATATGGATGTCAAATCATGCATCATTAAAATATTTATACGTACAAAAAATATTATCTCGGTGGTATTATTGGTCACAGTGGAACCTAATATACATTGCTAGACTATGTATTTGTGTGACGTATGTAAAGTGAGAAATAGACGGGGAGTGACTGTGGGTCCCCATTGGGTTTCAAATCCTAGCTCTACAAGCGTTTATTTGTTCATGTATACACCTATTGGAAATAGTGGCCAGTATGGTAGGGGTCTCATAGTTGTATTCGACTTTATATATGATGGTGTTGATCATGTACATGTTGACATTCACAAACATGTTAATATGATACTTATTAAATAATATCATTATTTAATATAAAATGTAACATTACATTGATTCACATTATCATTGCATAGATGTGAAAAAGAGACTCATTGTGTGATGAACATATTACATAATCATATGTGTATTGTTGTGATCTTTCATATATAGAACAAGAATAAAGAATATATGACATGTGAAATTGAGGGTCAAGATATCTAAGCAATGATCATATCATATGTCTAGGCATATTCTTATGTGCATTATAAAAGTCCTTTATTTAAAGAATCATAATAAGTACGGTGAAATGACATATGTGAATTAAATATTGTGACATCTAGGCTATGATTTCTAATGTCATGAGTCTTCACATATTCATTATGTGCATCAAATGGTTCCTTCATATAGAGGAATTAATTGAGTGTGACATTAATTAGAAAATCCTAGATAATTTGGAATTAGACATTAGTTAGAAATGTTTAGAGATAGTTTGGTATTTGATATACATTGGAAATAGCTAAATAGTAATGGTAATAAATAGACTATAATAGAACACGTGATCCATAATAGAGAAAATTATGTTGAAATGTAGAAAAAAAAAATTATAGAGTAAATATTTTATGTAGTATAGATGTACTTAAAATGGAATAGCATGTGAGAAATTGATAATAAGATTCATGACATAGATAATCATGTTAGCTATAAGAATGATATATATGGAGTAAATTATTCATGAATTAGTGGTGCTTAATAAGGTATAGTACATGAGATTTGTGATGAAGGTATTTAATATATATACACATATGAAATTAAATTGTGCATGTGGAGTAATTGCACATGAAAATTGAGAAAGCTACACTAAGATTATCTAAATAATAGGCCTAATCATTTATACATATACACCAAACACTTATTACATAAAGAAGTGAAACACTTAGATATGATATTAATAAAAAAATATCTAGAGATTTAAATAATATAAATCATGGGATATGAGATCATGAGTGTTGACAAAAAATGAATGTTGAAGATTAGGATGTGTGGACTAATCATGTAGGGTTTAATACATGGTTAGTTGTGATATTTGTATGGTTTATTGGATCGTTAGATTAAGATTCTTATTGAACTCAAAAAACTCACCGTGGTTCTTTTATTAAAATTTTCAAGAACAGGTAGTAGCACCTCAAGGACAAAAAGGTAAACATCTATTGAACTGTTGATTAACACAACATAGACCCAGTAGTGTGGTTTAGGTTTTTATTTTGTATTAAATTTTAGTTCAGCTCATGTTTGTAAAATAAATTACGATAAATTTTGTAAACAAATAATAGTATAACTCTCCTGTTTGAGTTAGTTTTTATATTTATGTAACTCAATTATATGAATGTATGTTCATTTGTGTGCTTCCGCTATATGAGTTGTGAGCTTCCGTTGAGTTATACGCATTACTCGGGAGGAAAATCTAGTTCACGATGCGGTTTCTAAGGGGATCGGTGGTTGCATCGTAACATGAAAGTAATGAGAGATTTTCTTAAAGCTTTCGATTGTCTACGAAATTTTCTTACATGAGATATAGTTATAATGTTTGTCATGCTCTTATTCAAATTACTACTATTTGTTATTTGTTTTCTAATTATTTCAAGGGTAAATGACAAATCAACCATCATGGTTTGTGATCAATGACAAGTCAACCACTATGGTATTTTTCTAACAATTCAACCACTGTCGTATGGGAAAATGACGAAACCAACATCGTGGTAACGTCAGTTAACAAATTGACAAGACAGTCTCAAGATACCGTAAAAATCGCGGTGTCTTGCGCAATATTACTTTTAATAAATTTTTGATTATTTTTAAAAAGCTTACAATATTATTTGTAATCAAATATTTATTTTTTGTAGAGAAAAAATAAACTTGTCATTTTTGGTAAACTTGCCCTGCAAAAAATTATTTGGAATTAAATATTTATTTTTGGTAATCAAATATTTATTTTTGGTAATCAAATAAACTTGCCCAACAAAAAATAAACTTGTAGTACAAAAATTATTTGTAATCAAATATTTATTTTTGGTAATCAAATATTTATTTACAAATAATTTTAAAAAAATAAACCTGCCATTTTTGGTAAACTTGCCCTACAAAAAATTATTTGTAATCAAATATTTATTTTGGTAATCAAATATTTTTGGTAAAATATTTATTTTTTGTAGGGCACTTTTATTTGATTACCAAAAATAAATATTTGATTACAAATAATTTTTTGTGGGGCAAGTTTACCAAAAATGGCAAATTTATTTTTTCCCCACAAAAAATAAATATTTGATTACAAGTAATATTGCAAGTTTTTAAAAAATAATCGAATATTTATTACAAATAATATTGCGCAAGACACCGCAAAACTTGCCATTCTTGCGCAAGACACCACGATTTTTGCGGTGTCTCACAGCGCAAGACATTGCAAAAATGCGCGGTGTTTGTGCAAGACACCGTGTTTTTCACGGTATCTTGAGACTGTGTATTGTCAATTTGTTAACTGACGTTACCCCGATGTTAGTTTCATCATTTTCCCATACGTCAATAGTTAAATTGTTAGAAAAAATACCATAATGGTTGAGTTGTCATTGATCACAAACCACGATGGTTGATTTGTCATTTACCCTTATTTTAATTATAGTGTGTATTTTTGAAATAGTTCAAACTATGAAACAGAAATTCTATAAATATTTTAATGATGGCTATTTACATGTATTGCTTTTGTTAGGTGTTGTGGTTGACTTTAAATATAAAAAAGATATATTGGAAAAGTTGTTAGAATACGAGCTTGATGAATTTAGAGTTAGTAGAGCTTTAACTTCTTTTGATACTAGATTGAATGAAATTTATACTTTTTATAAACAAAGTGTTATTAAGAATAGAATTGATACACATTCTTCTTCTAATGGTGCATCTAGCTCTTCTAATATTTTTTATAAAATTCATTTGCAAATTGTTTAGAGTAGAAAATTTGTTTCAAACACTTTGACAACTAGTAGTACTTCAAATTTACATAATTATCTTGTATAGTGGAAAGTACAAGAAAAAACATCTCTTATGCTTTCCATTATAACTCAAGACGTATTAATCATGCTAATATCGATAATTGTGTCAGAATCGCCTTTTAGTGCAAAGGATAGAGTGCTTTTGGATATGAGAAATACATTACACTGAAGACGGTTGAGACACTAATTTGCTTGAAGGATTAGAAGCTAGTGGATAAGCAAATCCAAGAGAATGCAAGTTTGAAGGAGATTGCAAGAGATGTGGCTAACATTGACATTTGTAGAGTAAAGTTTGAAGATTCCAACTCTCCCAAAAAATGAAGAAAATGGGATAAAAGTTTTAATATTGTGCATTGTTGTGAGTGTAAAACTAGTTACAAAGCTTGTAGTTCTATTTCTTTAATAAAGAAAATATACATGATTGACAATTGAGTAGATATCAATCTGGTTGATGTATTCATTTCTAAAAAGTTTGGTTGATTTGAATGAATTAGTTTTAATAATCCAAATCATTGCATTTATATTTTTTAAATAAATAATATAAACAAAATATATTAAACCTGAAATTATAAACAAAAAATCATTTCAATTAAAATTTGTTGAAAGTGGTAGAAATAACTCAAGGGAAAAAAAACCTTAACTCTGAAATAACGCTGCAACGATCTATTCTTTATGTTGAGGCTGATTGGTGAGATTGTTGATCAAGCTTTATACTTCCGGTTTGACTGGATGGACAATGCAAAGTTGAGGGAGGAGAAAGAGAGAGAGAGAAATTGATTTAAAGTTGAATTTTCAATCATAAAATATGAGAGCTTATTAGAGAGACAAGATTGATTGCCAAGTTGCTGGTTGAAATTCATGCTTTTGGTTTGATCTACAAATGATGCATAATTCAAGATAGAAAGAGAAATAAAGAAGTCAAATTTTCGACTTAGAATTTGAAATTAAGGAAGAAAAGAATCTAAAGCCCAGTTTTTAGTTAGAGAAGATAAAAATCATGGGGCTGTTCAATTGTTTTACTAAGAGAAAGGACAACAAAATAAAGTGCTATTAGAATTGATGACAAGAAAATAATTGAATTTTCGTGCACAATAATTGAGAGAATGATACAACAACTAAAGAAACAAAGTTATGAAGCGACAAAAGATGAGTCGTCAATTACGAATTTTTATAGATACACAAATTATTTAATTGGAATAAAAAAAAACTAGGGAAAATGATAAGTTAATCATCATCATTTGTGATCAATGACAAATCAACCACTATCCTTTATTTTCTAACAAATTAACCACTGATGTATGAAAAAACGACAAAGCCAACATCGTTATCACGTTTGTCATTAACAAGTTGATGTGAAGCCGCAACAGTTCGTAGACAAGTCGTAGCTACTTAGTGGTTTTCCAAGAAAAGAAGACCAAATTTGGCCTGAACTGCGGCGGCGTCTCGGGACGCCGTCGCCGTGGTTTGTCTTGTTAAAAATTTTTTATTGCAAATTTGAGGGTTTAAACGCGTGATTTTGGGCCCGAGAAAAAGGCTCATAGGGTGAACCTTAAAATAAGTGATAGATCTCTGAGAGAGCTTCGATTTGATACATTTTGGAGCCAATTCTGACACCTGTAGCCAAAGTTATAGTCTTTTGAAATAGAAGAGGTCAAAAATCTAATAAAATTATTGTATTCGTAAAACATTTACATAAGAACTTTGAAGTAGCCATGAAACTCTAAAAACTGAGAACCGCTTAGAACTTTGAAGTAGTCATGAAAAACAGAGAGTTTCATGGCTACTTCAAAGTTCTTATGTATATGTTTTACGAATACAATCATTTTATTAGATTTTTTACCTTTTCATTTCAAAAGACCATAACTTTGGCTACAGGTGTCAGAATTGGCTCTATAAGGTATCAAATCGAAGCTCTCGAGCCTAAAATCACTCGTTTAAGCCCACAAATTTACGATAAAAATTTTTAACAAGATAAACCGCCGCGGTTCGTCATTAAAGAGTTAACGACAAACGTGACAGCGATGTCAATTTTTCATAGTTCAGTGGTTTATTTGTTAGAACAAAAAAAGATGATGGTTGATTTGTCACCAACAATAAAGAATGGTGGTTGATTTGTCATTTTCCCAAAAAAACTAATATGATAAGAAACTAATCTAATTAGAATAAAAAAAATTACAAATTATGTAAATTATCAAAATTGAGAAATTCAAATTTATTTAATTAGAATAGATATTTAAATTTATTTTCTTTATCATATTTGGTTGACTCGACATGTTATGGTCAATTTTTGTAACTAATTTCTATTTTGGGAAATTAACACCACAAACTTTATAGTTTTTGATTAGCAATATTGTAAATTCTATAGAAAATTTGTAGACAAGTAAAACATTGAATTATGAGAAAAGAACAACGCCGACTTCGCATTCACGTTTTCCGTCAAAATATGTCGACGTTAATGTCGTAGTTTTATTAGGAAAGGTCCAAGGCAGTAACACAGGACGTCCTGCAATGACGAGGGGCTGATTCAACAGATGAAGAATGATGTAAATAATAAGGGGACGTTCGTCCTGCCTATTGGATTGAGGGATGGATGGTGCCTTGATCGGAATGGATGGCGATGATAGATTTAGGCTGTCCCCTAAAGGCGCAACAGACGATGGCATCCCTCGATAGAGGGACATGTGCAAGGCACCCACTGTTTTAAAAAGGCACAGACTCCCTCCACTTAAGAGGGACATCCCTCGGTCCATAACGGATATCCCTCGATCAAAATCGGACAACCCTCGTCTAAAAACAGACATCCCTTGTCACAAATTGGACATCCCTTGTCCAAAAATTGACATCCCTCGACTTGAGATTACGTCGTTCTGCCCATAATGGACGTCTCTAGTCTCACCACAGACATCCTTCAACTTAGGACTACATCGTTCAGGGAACAACGGACGTCCGTCTTTGATCGAGGGACATCTGTTTTATTTTCAAGGGACTTTTCTAAACGCTAAACGATATCATTTCTCATCTCAAAGGACGTCTCTTATTCGCTGCATGAATTTAAACCAGTTCAACTCCACCTATATAATCCCGAAGGACGTGCTCTGCAAGCACAAGCCACCCTAAATCCCTTAACACAATCAAATAGCAAAGTTTTTTAGTGTTGCACATCAAATGGCATCAAGGAGTGTTGCACCATCCATTGTTGAAGAATCCATTATCTGCAGAATTGAGGTGGATCCTATTTTGGCAGTCAAGGCCAAGGAGCAACGTGCGTTCTATCATGAAGCTAGTATAGAGGTGTATTTAATCTCGCCATCTCTAGCCTCAAAGCTTCGTTCAATATGAGACTCGGAAGATGATGATTGGGCATAGAGTATGCATCATCAACTAGAATGTTCATCCTCAGAGCTCTGTCTAGGGAAGAAGTATAATTCATTAAATGAAATTAGAGAAGTGGTTGATTATGCTTTGAAGAATGGGCACGGGATAAAGTTCGTCAAAAGCAAATATCATCAGTTGACTGCCATGTGCAAGGATGTATGTAGTTGGCGGCTTCACGCTTCAAAAATAAATGGTGAACTTACGTTTCAAATTAAGAGCTATAACGAGGTCCACATCTGTGAACGATAGATGGAAAACCGACATGCTTCTGCCAAATGGATGGCAAACCAATATTTGTATAGGTTCAAAAGTTAGCCCACGTGGGACGTTTCTTTCATCATTGAGACTGTCAATAAGGATTTTAATGTCAACATTACCCCGAGTCTTACTAGAAGGGCTAGGAATGTAGCCCGAAAACTGAACGAATGAGATGATGACAAAGAATACAAGCGACTGTGGTCGTACGGAGAAGAGATTCAAAGATTCAATCCTGGTAGCACATTGTTGGTGACGGTAGATAGGAATGATCTTACACCTCATCTAAGTTCAATATTTAAAAGGATGTACATGTGTTTGAATGTGTGCAAGAGAGGTATGAGGAAGTTTGGTAGAACTATCATTTGTCTAGATCGTTATCACCTGAAGGGGTCGTGCCCAGGCACATTGCTCAACCATCAACATTGACGACAATGATGAAATTTATCCAGTTGTTGTGGCAATTGTTGAATCAAACTGCAGAGACTCCTGGTTCTGATTTTTGTGTTGCTTCATTTTGGACGTAGACAGTGAGGTAGGTAGAGGATGGACATTTATTTTCAACCGACATAAGGGGTTAGTGTCTGCTATCAAACAATATACACCAGCAGCTGAACATCGTTTCTGCCCCAAACACTTGTATGCCAATTTTTAAAAAGGGAAATTAACAAATCAACCATTGTACTTTGTGATCAATGACAAGTCAAGTTAACCACTAAACTATGAGAAATAGACGCAGTAAACATCACTATCACATTTGGCGTTAAACATATTAATTTTGTTCCGCGGTGAAACACCACACGTTCCTCCACTGAACGTCAATGCTAAATATGAAAATGCTTGTTTGTTGTTATGCGGCGGAACGTGTGACGTTCCGCCACGGAACATCATACTTTCTGCGGTGGAACGTTAAGTTTCTGCAGCAGAATGCCATCTTTCTGTCGTGAAAAATATTGCATCTTCTGCCTTACATAAATTCACACTATACATCGTGATTTTCCCAGCGATTAGTAAACCCTAGAGATTTCTGAGAGTTAAAGTGTACTGCATGTTGGTGAATTTGAAGTGATAGTAATTTTTGAACACCAATGGTGTGTAGGAGCATTGAGAAATCTGTTAACTATCCATTTAAAGTGGAGCCCATGTCTACAGTTTTGGCAAATGATGTACGTGTAATTGGAGACGAAGCTACTATAGTGGTACATTCTGTCTCGACAACTCTAGACGAAGAGGAGCTCCATTCATTATGCGAATCCAGTGACGAAGACATGGACATGGCCGAGAGTAGGCCTTGACGGCCACCACAAGTAGCATGCACGTTCGCTGGTATGGGTCTTGGCAAGAAGTATAATTCATTGAATAAAATTAGAGAGAAAATCGTCAATATTGCATTGAAAAATGGGTACGAGATAAAACTCACCCATAGTAACTCTCATCAGTTGAGAGCTACCTGTCAGGAAGGATGCACGTGGCAAATACACGCCTAAAAATGCAAGGTGAAATGACGTTTCAAATAAAGAGCTATAACGACATTCACACTTTCTCATGAAAGATGGAAAGTCACATTTCCTCTACTAAATTGGTGGCACCGCATTATTTGGACATATTTAAAAATTAGGTGGACTAGAACCTTCCTTCCATAACTGAGATAGTCAGGAATGATTTTAATGTGAACATTACACCTGTCCTTACTAGAAGGGCAGGAAATCCAACCAGAAAAATGAATGAAGGGGATGACAATGAGCAATACAAGCTCATATAGTCGTATGCCAGGGAGATTCAGAGGTCTAATGTTGGAAGCTCGCTATGTGTTCCAGCTAGATGAGTACATTTAAAATGATGCACATGTGTTTTGCTGTATGTAAGATGAGGCTGTTGAATTGTGGTAGACTAGTTATTTGTTTGGATGGTTGCCACTTGAAAGGAGTGACTCTAGGCCATCTGCTCACCGCTGTCAGCAATGATGGGAGCGACGGAATTTATGTGATTGCTATAGTAGTGGTTGAAGCATAATGTAGGGATTCTTATAGTTGGTTTTTGGAATTGTTGCTTGAGTATCTAAGCATCCCATTTGACAATAGGTGAATAATCATTTCTGACCGACAAAAGGTGTGGTTGATTGTTTTTGTCATCTATGTTTATGTTCTACGTTGTGTACCAAAAATTGGCTCATACTGTTAATTTTTGTAAGGGCTGGTGCCAGTTGTCAGAGAGTTTGCAGGGCAAACGGAGCATCATTTTTGAATCTGTCACCTGTATGCAAATTTTCAAAAATAATTTAAGGGCAGATTGTTCAAAGATGTTATGTGGGAAACTTCTAGAGCCACAACATCAGCGAACTTTGAGAGAGAGATGAGGAAGCTATTTTTGCTTATCCCGGTAGCCCACGCATATCTACGAAGAATAGATGTGAGATTTTGGGCTAAACATGCCTTCAGCTCCATCCCAAAGTGCAACATAAGCTTGAACAACTTGAGCGAGTCTTTCAACGCCTGCATCCTACCAGCCAAAGACAAACCAATTCTCAATATGTTTAAGATTATAAGAAAGAGCATAATGTATAGGATCATTAAAAAAAACATGAAAAGATGGTGCATTAGACGGACCTTTTGTGTCCACAAGTCAAGAATCGGCTTGCTAGACTACAACTTGCATGTCGAAATTGGAATCCTGTCTTTTTAGGCGCGGTCCAGTTTGAGGTGAGAAACGGTACCGAACAATACATTTTCAATTTGGACAGGCATACTTGTAACTGTTACTGGTGGGATTTAACTGGCATCTCGTGTGTCCATGCAGTCTCGTGTATGTAATTTATGAAGAGATCTCCTAAGGACTTTATGCATGAGTGTTACCACTGGGAAATATACATGACGATGTACTTCAACTTTGTCCACCCAGTCAGTGGAAAAATCGAGTGACCTCCTGTGACGTTAATCTAATTATGCCACCGCCATTTAAGAGACGTCCCGAAAGGCCGTGAAAATGAAGAATGAGTAGTGTTGACATCATGTTCAGATGTGTGGCTGGTGTGGGGGTGTGGGGCACAATTCCCGCATGTGTCAAGGTGGAGGCCTAAAGTCAAGTGCATGTGGCAGTCACAAAGTCAAAAGTAGAGGTGGCAGAGGCGGCAGAGAAAGCTCGCAAGTCACATATATGAGTTTAACGGTCCTCGAAATAGTCCCCGAGACAGTTTCTGACTTAGTTCACGAGACGCAAGTGAGCATATCATTAAGTTTACATTTTCATGTGGTATTTTAACTATGCTAATTTTATTTACAATGTGTTATGTAGGAGTATAATACTTAAGGTCCACAAACACAAAAAAAAAAAAAAAAAAAAACACAAATGTAGATCTTAACCTTCCTTGATTAGATGTGGCAACACCTTGCTGAAATTGTTGGTGGGCAAAGATATACGAAAAAGTTAAATGAATGACAAGTTACTACTGCATCTTACCAACCCGAGACACACTGATTCTTAGTGCTTGTATGCTTCTAACAGAATTGATAATTTGGTTTGCGTCTGCAATGCAAATATGCATGATATAGTTGTAATTGAATTGATAAATTGGTTTGTGTTTGTAATGCACATCTACATGATATGGTTATAATGAAATTGATAATTTGGTTGTTGATTATGAATGGAAATTGATTAGTATAAAAATGAAAATTTGGACAAAGTGGAATTGAGACGGATTTAGTGGAACTACGGTCTACTGGAATTAGAGTAAGCGTCCACGTTTCGCCATGGAATTTTGATATTTCGCTGAGGAACGTCAGCTTTCTGGGGCAGAAATTTTTCGTTCTGCAGCTGAAAGTTGACATTTCGTGGCTGAACGTCATACTTTTTGTCATGAATCGAAGGCCGGCTGGACAAAACCGCTGGGTTAGGCCACCCGATTCTCGGAGAGCATTCGATCACCCAGCCCAAGGAGTGAGTTTTTTATGCGGAAGACTTAACAGGAATAATACCAAGTCCAAACCCAAATCACATGGGTTGGGGTCCACAGAATGATCAACTAGAGACATGATAGCATAATAAAAGAAAGTATTGTGCAGGAATTCAATCAAACAATACCAAAACTAAAATTCCAACATACCAGGAACGAAGGTATTGAATCGACAAACCTCCACCCATCCGCGGGGAGATCGAGACACCTACTAGGGACACCAGCATCAGCCCACGACAACACGTGCAAATCTAGTGCACCAAACCTACACCCTAACCTAGGGAAAAATATAGTCTAAGGGGTGAATGACTAACTCAATAGAAAAATCTATACTAAATGCAATGCATGCTAAAAAATCGTTTCTCTTATCTTTTGAAAACCATTTCATGCTTCTCATTTACCGTACATGGATTTGAATATTTAAAACCACTTCGTCATTTTAACAAATCGGCCCATGGCCCTCCATGTGGCTTTATCAAAACCTATTATATACATAAACATCTATACTCACAAAATATGTCAATATCATTTTTCGTATGAAAACGTCATCAGTGAAAAGAGATGGTCACACAAAAACTCATCCATCACTTATCATCGTAAAGTGGTGTAATCACTTGGATGTGCCGACGAGCCGTAGCCACCGCCGATACGATCTGAAGATCCAGCGCATTACCCGAGTTGCCAACAAACCAGTAAGTGACGACACAACTCATGTAACAGCCCAACACAGGTCACAGAAAGGTGGCCTTATAAGGCAGGAAAGAATACCAATGACGGCGATCCGAAGATCCAGCACGTCACCCGAGTTGCCGGTGAACCAGTCAGCGACAACACAACTCGTACAATCATATACCTAGAGTGAGGTTGCTCACGATAGACTACTTCTCACTAACTACATCAATGATCCATGATAGACCGCTTCACGCAGCAGAATATTGCATGGAGATTGCCTCGTGATGCTTTAGCGCTAGAGTGCCTAAAGCATCAAGAGAATTTATCTTCCCAATGTACATATCAAATCTTCTCACAGTAGAAGATTTCGAGGGATAGTCTCGTGATGCTTTAGCGCTAGAGTGCATAAAGTATCAAGAGAATTAATCCTCCCAATGTACGTAACCAATATCAAACCTTCTCGCAATAGAAGATTGACAAGATAGCTTCGTGATGCTTTAGCGCTAGAATGCCTAAAACATCAAGAGGATTCATACTCCAAACACATGCACAGAAGTCACATCATCAATATGTACAAAATATCAGCAATAAACCATGTACAGAATATAAACGTGAGAAAACATACGTATACGTAAAAATTGACGTGCTGTCGAACAGTCCCCGTCTGGTTTTTCAAGGGTGGTATTCTACAAAATAGTAGTTTGGAAAACCATGATACAATGTAGTGCAGAAAGTATAAATATCCCTACCTCGATGGCGACTACGACAAGCTTACCGACAAACTCCCTAGACGCACTGTCGTAAGCGATAAGTCAAATTATCTGACACCTCTATAACCTACAACAAGGTCGGTGTCAACATTTCAACAAGCATACAAGGGATAACAACCAGATCTTAAACAAGACTAGAATCCAAAACGATTTCTACCGATGACCACGAGCCCCAAATCGGGAGACCAAATCTAGGAATACAACATATACATAGGATTTAGCCTAACATTTCTCAACACTACACTTAGCATTTTCCCCACGGTTCACAAAAATAGAACAACCCATGCCTTTAAAACATTCCTCAACTTAACTCGACCTCATCTAAGATCCACAACAAATTCTCAAGTTTTCAACCCTCAGTAATTATAACAATGCCTCAACAAGACATCATATCCTTAGTTTGGTAACATTTATCAACGATGTCTAATAGGCAAAAACCAACAAACATAGTGCATGAAGCAACCACAACCAACAGAACACTATCCCCAATAACATTTCTCGGTAGAAACCAAAACAGTACACTTCCTCGGGAGTTCTTAACAGAGAAGGCAAACGAATTCAAACAATTTCACTAGTGGAATTCAAACAATTTCACTAGTGAAACTGTAGCTAAAATAGGGACTAAAATCAACTTAGCACAATACTTCAAAATTTTATTCTCCAATTTAGAATCCAAAAACAGAACCCAAAACTAAACTTAACTCCTTGGGCTTCATCGCATGAAAACAGGGACCAATCAACCCTAACAACTCATTGTCTGGATTTCATCAAGACAACAATACTAAACAGAACCCAAATTCATCTACTCAAACCGTGAAAAAAAAAACAGTGCATATCCCAGCAATTCTCCATCCAAAAACAGCAGCAAAAATGGAAACCAAAATCAAACCTAGCTCAACACGTTCTCAAAAAATCAAAGCATAGACAACCCAGCAAAAATTATAAATCCAACACTCGGCAAAACAGTAGCGAAAAAGAAATCAATTCGGCCGAGAGTTTCAATGCAGGGTACCTTACCTAAATCGGAGAACTTGGTGGAAAGCGGCTTCCCGGTTTGGAACGTCCTCATACGGAGCTCCAGAGTCGCTCCAAGCTCGGCCTCGTTCATTCACAGCTACACTTGGACGACGGACTGCACTCTCTCCTGCAATCAGAAATGTCCGATCACTAGTTCGCTCCTCGCTCGAAGAATGTCCTTGGAGAGACGACACACCCTCAGACGGAGCTCGCCGCTCACCGCTCGCCAATCTCTCTCGCGGAATCTCACTCTGCCGCTCGGTCTCTCGCTCACAGTCGAAGGGGAGGCGAAGAAGAAAATCCCCAAATTTCTTTATAAAAAATATATTTTCTTTATAAATAAATGGGTAAATGACAAATCAACCATCGTGATTTCTGATCAATAACAAGTCAACCACTATGGTATTTTTTTTAACAAGTTAACCACTGACGTATGGAAAAATGACAAACCCAACATCATAGTCACGTTTTCCGTTAACAAGTTGATGTGAGACACGCGGTGTCTCAAGACACTATCTCAAGACACCGCGAGAAACACGGTGTGTTGAGACTGCAAAGACACCGTGACTCGGTGTCTTCGTTTGCAAACAATTCAATTATCATTTGCAGTGTATTAAGCCAAGACAGAAAATGCAGCACGTAAGAGAAAATATTGTCGCAGCGTTCATCAGCGTCTGAAAAGAAAGACAGTGCGGCGTCTAGGAAGAAAAATGCTCAAAATCTCAAGACACCGCAATTTCTTGAGGTGTCTTGATTCAGACACCGCAATTTTGCAGTATCTTGAGTCAAGTCACCGTAGTTTTTGCGGTCTCTTGATTCAAGACACCATAGTTTTTGCAATGTCTTGATTCAGACACTGCAGTTTTGCGGTGTCTTGAGTCAAGTCACCGCAGTTTTGCGGTGTCTTGAGTCAAGACACCGCACTTTTGAAGTGTATGACTCAAGACACTGTAAAACTGTGGTGTCTTGGTGCAAGACACCGTAAATCTGCGGTGTCTTGGTCCAAGACACCTCAAATGAGGTGTCTTATTACAAGACACCTCATCTACGGTGTCTTGGTGCAAGAAACCTCAAATGAGGTGGCTTATTACAAGACACCTCATTTGAGGTGTCTTGCACCAAGACACAGCAAAAACTGCGGTGTCTTGAATCAAGACATCGCAAGAAATTGCGGTGTCTTGAGATTTTGAGCATTTTTCTTCCCAGACGCCGCAGTGTCTTTCTTCTCATACGCCGATGAACGCCCCGACAATATTCTCCCTTACGTGTCTGCGTTTTTTGTCTTGGCTTAATACACTATAAATGATAATTGAATTGTTTACAGACGAAGACACCGAGTCACGGTGTCTTTGCAGTCTCAACACACCACGTGTCTCACGTCAACTTGTTAACGGAGAATGTGACTGTGATGTTGGATTTGTCATTTTCTCATACGTCAGTAGTTAACTTGTTAAAAAAAATATCATAGTGGTTGACTTGTCATTGACCAGAAACCACGATGGTTGATTTGTCATTTACCCAAAATAAATTAATATAACATATATATATATATATATATATATATATATATATATATATATATATTATATTTTACATTACCCCAATTTAAATCCTATTCATTTAAACACCAACAGAAAATAATTCATTAGTCAAAATAATTTACTCAAAACATTTCTGACATAAATTCCCACTCGGAAAAACTCAATTTGACCATTTGACGAAAAAACGCACACGTGGCTGCGACGCGACAAAACAGGTCAACTTTCCACATTTGACCAAAAATTCACGAAAAATTTACACGTGACATTTTAAAATTATTTAAAAATTATTTAATTTTATAATTTCCCTTGCGGAACGACGTATTTCTGCAGCGGAATGTTGACGTTCCTCGGCGGAATACCAGCATCCCTCTGCCTTATATATTTCGGTGATATGCACATGTTGCTTAAATTGTTGCAATGAATATATTAGTTGTTTGTTGATGGTGAATGAATTGATAATTTGGTTTGAGTCAAAGTTTCTTTCTTTCTCTTTCAAACCAATGTAAATTTTGCAAAAGTTTGTCTTGTTTTAGTCTATCCCCCTGTGCCATTAGCAAAACCACAAATCCAAATAGATATTTTCCAAACATAAGCGTAAACAAATATTATTCAAGTAAACATAAACATATATTATCTAAGTACAACAAATAAACATAAAAGCAGTATCTCAATCTGTATCCCTACACATCTCAATTACACTAAGTCAGCACCACCTTCTTGCGAGATTTCTTCTCCAAATCTGTGATCGCAAATGATAACTAAGGGTCCACATATACGTTGTACCCATTTGTGAATAACTTATTCTTATTAGGGAGCTCTTCGTGATGGTGGAATTCGGTCTGCTTGCAAATTATGGAGCAACCCTAACCCCCCTCTCGTACACCGAAAGATGTCATACGGGCTGAAATGCAAAGGAAAATATTAGCACATAAGTAAAAAACAATATGAATCCACACAAGGGAAAATATGTACTTCTCTTTGTCAGTTGGCGCTACAACGATTGCAATTGCTTAAGGGAGCAACACCTGGTAACTAAGTCAACAGACGACATAAAACACGACTGTTTGGGTGTGACTGAAATGTAAACCACACATTAGAACTATTCAAACATGAAAGACAAACCAGAAAGTGAGATCTTTACTTACGTGAATCCACCCTAATGTCATTATACGGAAAGTTCATTATTTACTTTATTTGTATGCAACGTGATAACATATCTCAAATTTACAGCACCATTGTCCTCATTTGGTTGCTGAAGAGGACAATGGAAAGGATGCTAGAGAGGACGCTGGAGAGGCTACAAGAGAGGCTATTCGAGAGACTGCTGGAGAGGATGGTGGAGGGGCTACTCGCTGCCCCATTCTTTGCAATTCAGCTAACATCTCATGTTGGCGCTCCTCTGTTCGCTCCTCCACTCTTTGCATTTGGGCAGCCCCATTTCATGGTGCTCCTCCATTATTTGCATTTTTTGTAGCCTCATTTGATGGTGCTCCTCCATCCATACAAGTTGGTCCTCCATCTTTCAAACTCAATCAAACACCATTTCATGTTGCTCATCTGCTTGCTCCTCCATTCTTCGTATCCAGCTGGCAATCTCCTCAAGCATTGATGTGAAGGGAGATGGCTGAGGAGGGGGTGGAATCATCGGCTGTGGAGTATCATTCTCCATGTGCTGTAGAGGTGATGATGGAGGTTGTTCCTCCGAGGGGGCTGGAGGTTGTACAACTGAAGGGGTTGGAGGCTGTACAACTAAGGGGGATGGAGGCCGTACAATTGAGGGGGGTGGAGCTTGATTCTTTAGGATGGGCTTGGATGGAGTCTTGCATACTCATACCCCTTCAATTTTGCTAATCCCCATTCGGTCCACTTTCAATTTGTTGTAGATATTAGTGGTCTTCTCTTCAATTCTTGGCTCCTCATACAAGACCAATATCTCATAATGCTCAACAATCCTTTGAATGAGCCAATTAAATGGCAGACTCTTGGTCAGGTTGTTGAGGACCTCGTACATGTGACTTAAAATCACATAGCCGATGTTCACTTTCTTTCGGTTGAACGCCTTCTCCAGCATATAGAGATCCATGCAGCTAACATGGTCTCGATATCCATCCTGAGGTAAAATGATCTACGTCATGATGATGTGGATCACTCGGGCTTTGGCGTTCAAGTTATTGGACTTTGGCTTCTTGAACATTGCGATCTCAGGATCATGGTGCAACAATCTAAGCACTGCTAGACATTCTCCTCTTTTGATGAAAGGTAGTTCTTGAGACACGTGGTAATTTTCCTGGCTTGGTTCCTCTGTCAAACATCTAAGCAACAAGTTAATATCCTTGGGAGTCATTCTCAACTCTCATCCAAACATATAAGTCCAGACCTCTAATGATTGGGTGGACAGTTCCAAATTGGTGTAAAACAATTTCACAATCTGTTCACAGAAACTTCCACCCAACTTGCACAAACCAGCTAAGCCAGCTCCCTCAACCAATTCTTTGATTTTGAATTCAGCCAATGACTCAAAATCCACTCTTATAAATACAATAGTTGAACGATGTTTAACATCAACTTCATACCGTTTGTTCGCCTCAACAGTCCTGAAGAGCAGGGAGTGGAACCTATCCGTAACAAGTTGGAAACAAACCAATTGACCTGTAACACCCTGAATTTTATCGTCTAAGTTTTGTTGGAATATGTTTGAGGGTAGTGTATTGGGAGTTATGGTATATGATGTTAAAATGGGAGATTCTGTGTTATGGTTTATGGAAGAATGATGATTTAAGTGGCTGTGGGTCAATTG
The DNA here is from genome assembly GCA_022433065.1 of Begonia loranthoides. NCBI lineage: Eukaryota > Viridiplantae > Streptophyta > Magnoliopsida > Cucurbitales > Begoniaceae > Begonia > Begonia loranthoides. The sequence goes on from CM039483.1 coordinate 10,059,273, forward strand.
TAGAAGGAGTGGTGTCGATCCTATGAAGGATGGATCGACCACTAATGGTGTAGGGTGAAGAAATGGAGCTTTATGTTGATATGGCGATCGATCAAGGTGATGTGTGGTCATTCATCTTCATTACAGATTCAAAATGAGGAGGATTTATGGTTGATTGGTGAACGACCAGCTTTTGTGATGAATTTCTCTCGGTTTGAAGGGGCGGTCGATCGTGTGGAAGAGTGGTCCATATGATCTTTACAGATTGTGACATTCGAGATTTGCGGTCGATCATCCAAAGGAAGATGATTGACCCATATACTGAAAAATACACAGAGGGAAATCTAGGGCTGGTTTGCTATTGATCATTTGATGAAGACGATTGATTGGTAAGGTGAAGGGTCACCGACTTAAGATGAAATTTTAGGATTTTAGTGAAGGATTTGAGGGTGTGACTCAGCACTTCATTGCCTGAGAAGTGCCACCTCGTGCTGGGTTGGCTGAAAATGAAGAATTAAGTCTATAAGTGGAGAGTTGAGAAAAATGGAGAAGAAAACAGTGAGGAAAGGAAGAGAAGAGAAGGGGAAAGAAAGTGAGTTCTGTGAGAAAGAACGTGAGAGAGAAAGGAAGAAGAGGAAGAAAAGAGAATAAAGAAGTTCTAGCTAAGGAGAAGAAGCACCTTGGAGAAAAAGATTATTGCTTCTCAACTTTTAAAGGGAATAGAGGTTAGAAATAGATGTTTGTGTTTTTCCTTTATGGGCTACATCACATGAGGTAGGTTGTTGTTTATTCACTTGAGGATTTGACACTAGATGATTATGGTTGATAGATAATACATTTTTAATCATGTTATTGCTCGAGGATGTATTGTTTGATGCTTTGATGCTTGTATTTAATATATTTTAAGTTGAATGATCATATTGATATTTGAGGATGTATGGATGATATGTTAGCTTTTATTAAGTTATGTGTGATCATGCCATGCATCATGGTTTTGAAAATGTACGAAAATGTTTTATGCATATGTTTTGAAATGAAACTGACATGATAAGGAAATAAATGTAAATAGATGTTGTAACACCCTGACTTTTTCAGTTGGACAATTATCGGGGTATTACCAAGAACGTTCTAAAGCGTTAAGGCTAGGGGTATTTTCGTTACGTTTTTCCCCATTTATGCGATATAATTAGACGAATGGGTGATTACAATATTACATTGCGTATTATTACGTGTTAATTTATGACATGTACTTATGGAGAAAGTGTTATGGGGTAAGAGTTAAGTGAGAAAATGTGAGGAAATGTTGTCCAGGGCCTTTCCAGACGCCTGTAGACGAGTTGTCTCGTCCGCAAACGCATTGCACACATGAGGAATGGGTTGGGATGACTCAGGACGTGATTATGCGTCTTGACAGCACTGTGTCGCAGACTTTCAAACGAGTACAGACAAGTGCAGATGTGGACTAGCCACGTTCGATTTGAATATGTCCAAATCCTGGACAGTTTCGGACGACTGAGGACGTGGAGTAGCCTCGCCTGATTTTCCTCTATCCGATTTTGGGACACCTTAGGAACGCCTGGGAACGCCATGACACGTCCAAACTTTGCATGCGGACGGTACGAATGGGGGTGGGGACGCCTTTCCCCATCCGAAGAAACCATTTTACCTATGAGATTTTAGCCTTGCGGATGAGACCAGTGCATCCGCACTCGTCCGAAATAGCCCAGTTCAATGATAAATTAGAGATTTAAAATAATAGATTCTGTTGTGTAGCATATTAATGCTTGACAATGGAGCGACGAAGCCATGCCTAGACCCACGCCTTCCCCATGCTGGTCATCATTTCCTCTCCCCCTACACGTACGAAGTGTCTCCCTCTCCCAAGGAAAGTCTTCCCTCCCTTCCTTTCCATTTGTCTTCTGCTGTGTTTTCTTCTGCGAGAGAGAAATTCCGGAGAGCGAGAGAGAGACCTACGAGGGAGCTCCTGCGTGTGAGTTCTGAGTGTGTGTGAGTTGAGTGGTAAAGCTAGAAGCTGCTCCCTGCTGTCGTGAGTGTGAGCTGTTGCTTGATGAGGAGTGGCTGCTATCCATGAGTTTAGTATCTTCATTACTGGTAAGGACTCAGGTGTGTTTTGGCCAATGGTGGCCCTACCCACAAGTAGGTGTGCGTGAGTAGTGTTAGTTTTCCTTGGATGATTACTTGTTGTGTTTTCCTTGTTGAATTCCTTGTTGTTAGTTGTTATTACTCTGTGACATTTTCTTTAGTGATTTGCTATGTTTCCATTGTTTCAAATGTCTTATGTTGATGAAAGAGTGATGAACGCTAATGTCTAAGGATGATGAATGTTCAAATGTGTGAAATGATAAACTCTTGCTGCATAGTTACCTGTTGTTAGTTAAATATTTTTGTGAAGCTTCCTTGATTTTGTGTTGTTGCCAATGACTGTTCAAACACTTGTAATAATAAACCAAGACATTAACCGCTTGACTAATCAACTAGCTAGCGTACACACTTGTAATAAGATATTAATTCAACTAAACTGTTATATTAAGCTTGTGAATTTAATTATGCTATACCTTCTTGAGCATGTCAATAATTATTGAGCATGTCTAATCAATTAGAGAAGCACGTTTAATTAACTAAGAGCAACTATAACTAATTATTGAGTATGCATAATTTACTAGTTTAACTAATCAACTAGTCATTAAATAACTAGTTATCTAATTAATAGTTATTAATCACTTCACTTGAGCATGAAATTGATTAGCATAATATAAGCATGTTAACAATAATTCTAACCAGACTCATGTTAATCCATTAGAATAACTAATTAGAAGTATAATTGCAATCTTTCCTTGAGTATGTAAATTATCTAGTTGAGTGTGTTTAAGTTGCATGATTTTGTCTTGATGCATGACAATTAATTAGAGTAGCTAACTAACTAGAATGATTAACTAAACAAGCATGTTAAATAACTAACTTAACTAGAATAATTAGCATGTAATTAGTTGTTTACTTATTATGTTTAATTAACTAACTAGAATAAAAGCATTTAGGATAATAATCGAAGTCTTGACTTGATCATATTAATTAACTAGGACAACAATTCGATTAATTAGTTAGCATGTTTAATTAACCAACTAGAATAACTAGTAGTATGTTTGTTAATTGACTAGAATGAATTGATTAACCTAAACGTGAACATGTAATTAATTAGGATAACAGTAGCATGTTAGTCTTTCCTTTGATTATATTCTGCATGTTAATCCTTTACTATAATTTCCTTTAAAACAATTATATTGTCTTTTGCTACAATTTTACTTACCATGCTTTACTTTACTAGAGAATAGAATGATAAAGAAGATGAAAAGATAATGAATTAAATGTGAATGAGTTAAGGGTCTCATTTATTATGTGAATGTATGTGTTATTGTCTTCTTGGTATTGCTTACCTTGTTCACAATTAATTGTCCCTAGCATGTTATTTCTATCAAATCTAAGCACGATTAGTTAACTAGGATAATTAACTCGAATGATAATCGTAATCTTGAGCATGTTTACCTTGCATGTATGTTATCCAGAAATGCTTAGTATGTTTAGTGTTATTGTGTTCGAATTTCTAGCATGTTTTCATGTTTAGTTTAGTTTAGTTTAGTTTAACGAGCAAGTTAGTTTAATTGTAATTCATCACATGTTTACCTTACCGTCTGTTATTTTTTATTTGCCGTTTCAATTCGATACAATGGTTCCTTGTGGTGCACTTTTAATTTCCATTATTCGTTATATGCGCTTTCAATTACAGTTACTTTTATTTCAATGCGCACTTCAATTATTGTTAATGTTATGTTATAATGCATCATGCATCAGGTTATGATGAGAATGTATGGTCATGCATCATACTAATAGAAATGAATAGGGAGTGCTGCCGGGGGTGGTACTCACGCAGGCATTAAGTGAGGAAAATGTTAAAAATGAATGATAAAACGAATGGGTAATCGGGTTTAGTCTGGCAACTAGGTGGAACCTAGTATGCACCCAGGAGACTAGTCCATAATGGGATCTAGTTTGGCAGCTAGGTAGAACCTATACGCACACAGGAGGCTAGTCTGATCAACTATACCACCACATATAGGTCCTCCAATTTCCCGCTCAATGTACGAGTAATAAATGAATGAACGAACGTACATAATGAAAGGATTGGCTTGGGTGGCCCCATTCCAAAAAGGACTAAAGAGAGGTATTTCATAACTGCATTAAACCTTTTTCCTTACTGGGTCTTTAGGCTCACGTATTACTTGTGGTGTAGGTACAAACGATGAGCAGATAATAAACAGAGGCATATGAAGGATTTGCACGAGCAAGATTGAGGCTGGCCAGGCTAGAGTGAGAAGAGAAAATGGTTGTAATAAGTTATATTTAATTGTTAGAATTCATTTCTCAAATGCAATATTTAATTGTTTAGTTCTTTCATTTAATGATTTACGCTTCCGCAACGTTTTAAACAAATGATTTTATAACACTTCTGCACTTTATTAATTAGATTTTTATAACGAGTTTAACGCAAGGTTAGTAGAGGTCTGGTTTAGCGTCGCACTCTGATTTGTTTTAAAAGAGATTTCAATGGTCTTAGAAAAATTTTAAGTTTTCATGCATTTTAAAGGATTTACAAAAAATTGGGTCGTTACATATGCGACGGTGTATGGGTTCTTGAGATGGCTGCCTTGTGCGAGTGCCACTTGAGATGGCGGCCTTGTGCGAGGGCCACTCTACCTTATACGATGATACCTCGAGTGCCTGGATGGGTAAGTGGAACTAAATAAAAACAAAAATAAGTAGAAAAAAATGTAAATAGATGTTGTGAGGTGTGGATTCTTGAGTTGGTTGCCGTATGGGTCAAGAGGTTCCACTCTACCTTATACGATGACATCTTCAATGCTTAGATGGTTAAGTGAAAGTAAAGTTAAAGTTAAAGTTAAAGGTAAAGGTAAAGGTAAAGGAAAATGAAAATGGAAACTACATATGTTTTATAAAGTTGCATAGCATGTGCATTGCATATTTTCTATCTCTTACTGAGTCTTAAGCTCATAGTTTAAGTCATATGATGTAGGTATGCACGATATCAAGGATAGTAGCAGTTGATGGAGAATTTGTTCGTTGTGGACCTTGTGGTTGGCTAAGCTAAAGGATGAAAGGATAAATGTAAATGGTTTTCTATTTGTAAAATGTTCATTGTTTTTCAATATATGACATGTTTTATAAAGCTTAATGATTTAATGAGAAGAATTTTATTTATCATATTCTCAAATGTTTTTATTTAAGAAAAGCCTTCTGCTATGTAACTTTTAATGAAAAAGTGTTCAAAATCTCTACGTTTTAAGTATACGAAAACTGGGTCGTTACATGACCTGCTGCTGGTCATTGTCGAGGCTAAGGTTGAGGTTATGCTTCAACCTCAACTTCTGTAATAGAGGCAATCGTGGGTGCTCCAACTTGAACCGTGGGTGCTCCACCTTCAACCGCGGGTGCTCCACCTTCAACCATGGGTTCTCCACCTTCAACCGCGGTGGGTACATTGTGGTGCAACTGACCAACAATGAACTCAATTGCAAGTTGTCTGCGTTCAAGGGCTGAGTTTGTTCTTTCTACCTAAGGTTGCGGGTGAGATTGCAATAGACCACCCTTATACTTGAGAGTCAATTTCTTTGTCCTAGAATCCATTGGAATGAATGAAACAGTGAGAAAATTTGCTCCGAGAGTATGAAGGTTTGCCAAGGATTTCAGGGTTCACTGAGGAATCGGTGAACTCATCGGAGGTACGAAAATCCATTATTTATACTAAGGCACCAGAATGTAGAACGACAAACGATGTTCCGCAGTAGAAAGTTGACGTTCTGTAGAGGAAAGTTGTCATTCTGCGGTGGAACATTGTTAATTTTAATTAATATCCACGTTCCACGGTGGAACATGACACTATTTGCCGCTGAACATCCGTGCTAAAATCTTAATATTTAGCATTGACGTTCCGTAGAGAAATGTGTAGTGTTCCACCACGAAACAAAATTTAAATGTTTAATGGAAAATATTACAGATATGATTGCGGCGTTTATTTTCCATAGTTCAGTGGTTAAGTTGTTAGCAAAAATACTTCAGTTGTTGACTTGTCATTGATCACAAAGTATAGTGGTTGATTTCTTAATTTCCTTTTCAAAAATAATTTTCATACAATTTGTACAAGGATATCATGTGGAAGGCAGCTAGGACCACAACATCATCATAATTTGAGAAAGAGATGAATAAACTATTTGTGGTCGACTAGACAGCACACACATATTTGCAAAACATCAACCTAAGGTTTTGGTCAAAACATGCTTTCAGTTATGTCCCAAAGTGTGACATAAGCCTCAATAATTTGAGTGAGTCCTACAACGCTTGCCTCTTACTAGCCAGAGACAAACCAATTCTCACTATATTTGAGATGATTAGAATGAGCATCATGTGTAGGATCGTTAAGAAACATGACAAGATGGCGGAGTCGACGGACCTATTATGTCCTAAGATCAACCAAAGCTTGCCAAGCTACAACATGCGGCTCAGAATTGGTGTTCAACATGTGCAGGAGGTAATTGATTTGAGGTTAGTGACGGTAACAAATGGTATGTAGTCGATTTGGACACATGCACCTGTAACTATTACTGGTAGGAGCTTACTAAAATCTCATGCGTGAATGGCATCCCATGTATGCATTTTATGAGGACGTCAGCTGAGGATTATGTTCAAGTATCATATCATCGGGAAACATACATGAAGATGTACTCCCACTTTGCCCAACTTGTTAGTGGCCAATACATGTGACCTGAAACGAACCATGATCCAATTCTGCCACAGTCAGTTAAGAGACTCCTAGGGCGGGCTCGAAAATGAAGAGTGCGAGATGTGGATGAGCCCCATAGCCACACGATCGTCAACAGAAGAAATGTCTCCATGATATGTAGTCGTTGTCAAGGTGTGGAACACAATGTCCACTCTTGTCAAGATGGAGGCTCATCCATTGGCATTGCAAGTAGTAACGACATAGCAAAACGCTCACAAGACACCTTTATAGGTTTTTCCACTATTGCTGAGACACATGTGGGTAGATTGTTACGCTTTCAAATGTTGTTCTAACTATATGCGCTTTGTATGACATAGTATTGCATTTTTGTTTTATAGTAGTCCATCGCCTTACACTCACATCCTTAACCATGTGGCTTCTATTGACGCTATTTTATTTGTTTATTTATTTGTTAGTAACCTAATTGTACATAAATGGATGTAAACAAACTTAATTGTTGAGGGATGAATGTAAATGAACTTGTTTGGTGATGGATGGATATAAACAAACTTGATTGTTGGAGTCTATTGTTACCGCTAAAGACTTGTAGACATAATTCATTGTCCCTTGCATTCTTTTTGCATAAAACCTCACTTCATCCCATTTCATCTACTTTCTGAATGCATATTCTAGGCAAGTTTATGTGTATTTGTAAATTAAGTTTGTAAATTAAGTTTTGGATAGTTCTATATGAATGTATTGTATTGGTGATGCAATTGATGAATGTATTGTGTGAAAATCTATTATGTCAATGAAACCGTCATTTGTGTTGTGAGGTGGAAGAGTTCTCTGCACAAAACAGATAACCCTCTACACAAAACAAACGTCCCTTGCCACAAAATGAACCCTCAACCCAAAAACGGACGTGCCTCATCGTAAAATGGACGTCCCACGCCCCAAAACGGACGTTCCCCTGCACAAAATGGACGTCCCTTTGTACAAAACACCCATTGCACAAAACGAACGTCCCTTTCCGCAAAATGAACCCTCAATCCAAAACAGACGTTCCTTAGCGTAAAAAGGACGTGCCACAGCCCAAAACAGACATCCTTTGCCCCAAGCGCACGTCCCTCACCCAGAAAAACAATGGCCAAAATACCAACCACAATATCAACAACAACAACAACCACAATACAAGCGAGAATACCAACAAAGGTACAATACCAAATAGAATATGAAACATAATACCAACAAATGTATAATATCATAACACAGATAAAACAAAGGTACAATAACTCAATTGTACAATATCTCAATTGAACAAATGCACGACAACACAGATGAGCAAATGTACAATAACTCACATGTCCACTATATAATAACTCACGTGTACAATTACCTTTTTGAGGTTCGCCACAGAAATCGACGACCTTAAACTATAAGTCGGGGTTGATCTCAACATGAAAGGAGTGCTCGAAAAGGTCCTTCGGAGGACGCCCTCATGAGGATGGAATCCTTTCAGTGGAGAATTGCTAATCCTCGACACCCCTACAGGGCGTGAGACTTGAAATATGTCATGTGGGCTGCAATTCGGAGGAGAAATAGTAGGTCACTTCCTTCCAAGCACAATGAATATAGCATAGAGTGAAAAAATATACCAATTGTTTTCTATATGAACCATGACAATTGCAATTGCCTTAGGTAACAACAACTGGTAGCCATACTGGGTGTGCAAGTCAATAGATGACATGAAACATGATTTTTTCAGGTGTGTTTGAAATAAAAACCATATATTATAAGAGGAAAAAATATTGCATGAAGGAATAAAAGTGTCTTACATGGATCCAACCAAAACTCATAAGTGAGTTCTTTAGTTGAATTGCAAGTATTTCTTTCTCATTCAATGTTGAGCACTGCATATTAAGAACACAAGATATTTATTTTCCATAACTGTGTCTTAAACATTGATTACACATTCTTACCGAGTTCGTTATTCCTGTTTGCTTTGGAATGATGAGGGTTACGATTGCATAAACATTGTTACTCTGAAAAAAGACAACACGTCACACGATGTCTTCAACATACAATCAAAACTGAGAATAACTTTGAAATGCTATTATTTCTTAACTTGGAGCCACAAAGTATTCCACCTATCTCCACGTTATTCTTGATATTTGCCTATGTGACGCACCACAGGGTGTCAATTGCCAACAATGGAGGAAGGTTGGTTAACTAGTTTTACTCAAAAACTGTGCACTCGATTTGAATAGTTAATATCTTCCAATCCAGAGATCCAATGGATGTCAAATTTGGAGGGGAAGCACAATTAACAGAGTAAAAATGATCCTCCAAAAATCACAACTAAATTTGCTAAAATGCAAAAGTTATGCTGACAACAATAATGGGTCCAAAGATGTACCAATAAAACAGTTTTCCACACCCCAAACCGAATTCTTAATAACTTTCACTCTCGATGTTTAATTGATACCAATTTTGGAGGGAATACAAAAATAACAGAGTCGAAGGCCTCCACCAAAAATCAAACTCAAAATCGCTACGAAACGGAAGTTATGATAGCGAAACTAGACTGCCCAAAAAGGCACCAAAGAAAACAGATTCGGAACCCAATAAGGAAATTGTACAAAATCTTCGATTCAATCCCAAATAGCACCAAAATTTGCATACACAGAAGATGTAAACCCAGGGGTTTAGAGAGAACTCCAAACACAAAATGCAGTTGCGATTTTAAAACTCAATAAGTCCCTTAGGGTAGCCTTAAGGAATCTTAAATACTTCCTTAAGAGTTGTCCTAAAACAAAAATTACAAAAAAGCCATAAGTAAAGAGAACAACACATAAGTACTTGGCTAACAAGCTAGCCGAGTTCATCCAACATCCAACATCCACATTTCTTAACAACATAATATCAATCCAAATACTATTAATTCAACAAAACATAAAGTAAATAAACATGTCATAATGTTGAAGCAACATATCTTCAGCTTGAGATCCACCATAAGCCTCGGCATTAGGGTCTTTAAAATTAGCCTCGGGTTGATGGCAAACTGATTGTGCGCAAGTGGCCACCAAGTGAGGAAATATTTTGGACTTGCTCTATTTTCATGACTTGACTCCTCATCAAGCACCTCAAGGGCATCTTGACCTACAAAATAAGAAGTGAAAATTTGGTTAGAAATCTCCTTGGCCCAAGCTCTAGTGAACGGGTCCCGTGGTGCATCATCCTCTCGGGGTGAATGATGATTTGACCTCAAATCTAAAGTTTGGCCCACTTTCCCTTTTTCTTCTTCGGCATCTTCTTCTCCTCCAAGTGACCTTCCCACATTCCCATGTACGAATTTCACCCCCTTTGGACCCTTTAGCAATGATGTACTTTCAACAATTTTGTGGACTCTTTCGCACATGTGTGACCCAAAGAATAAACCCCTCATTGCTTCACATAATTTCCCTTTGCCCAAGTAATTTGATAAACTTCCACTATGAACTTGATTCTCCATGATATGATAAAGTTGCAAGCCAATTAACCACCAACAATGTCTTTAAGGAAAGCACAAATATTGAATCGGCATATTAACATCAATCAAGGAGATATTTTTTAACTTAAATTTCTTTTCTCAACCACAACATTAAGATCATCTTTCTAAAACTCTAAGACAGCACCAACATCAAAGAACTCTCTAATCCAACCAATTCTAAATAACCAAGTAATTAAATTGTTTAGTGGTGCATACCTCAAGCACATAGTTTTGGCTAGTTTGCTTGTTTCTCCACTATTGTAAACTAGCATATAAAGATTCGGTTGTGGTAATGTCTCTAAGCCCAAGTCTTCATCCATATGCATGCAAACAAAGTTGATATATCTCCTTTCATTTGTGAACAAGGAAATTACTTTGTCCATGTCCTAACAATGGTCATATCAATTTTGCTTCCCTTAAGTTTTCTCTTCTCGGCATACGATAGTTAGAAGTCTTTCTATTGTCAAGAAACAAAATTCCTCTTGACCATGAGTTAACTCCTAAAAATTATTTTCTCCTTCAATGGTTTCTGTAAAAAGCTCATCTCCATGCTCCATTATGTATGTTTCTTCCATTTGATACAAAACATTTCGGTTATGCAAAGTGGAGGGCTTTCCATCCTCTATGAGGTGTGTTTCCTCTAAGGGCGTGAGTGTCTCCCTTTGAGGAGAAGCTTCTTCATCATCCACCTTTAAATTTGGTAACTCCTTATCAATAACAGTCCTTCAAAACAAGATGAAGCAAAAAAAGAATCATTAGAAATACATGGATAAAGCAACTCTTGATAACCGACATTAACTTCTTCCAACTCAGTTTCATCTCTAACAACTTCTTCAATAATTTCTTCCACTTCTCCTCATGGACTTGGTGTTTGAAGAGTCTTAAGATGCTGTTCTTGCATCTCTTGTAGCTTTTGAGATATGTCTCGCATCAAAGTTCTTATCTCATCAAACCATCATTGACGACTAGACTCTCGTCTCTTCGGCGATTGTTGCATGGATGCTTGCCTCTTTGCTTCTTGGTTTTGTGTAGAATATGCTACACCTCTTGTATTCATTTTTCCAATAATAAAGCAAACTTACAGAGTCCAAAAATAGGGCACTTGTGCTCTGAGACCAAATAACGCACCACGGGGTGCTAATGGCCAACAATGGAGGAAGGGTGGTTAACCAATTTTACTCCAAAACTGTGCACCCGATTTGAATAGTGAATATCTTTCAATCCAAAGATCCAATTGTCGCCAAATTTGGAGCGGAGACACAATTAACAGACTAAAAATGATTCTCCAAAAATCATGACTAAATTCGCTAAAATGAGGAAGTTATGCTGACAACAATAATCGGTAAGAAGAGGTACCAATGAAACAGTTTTTGATACCGCAAACCGAATCCTCAATAACTTTCACTGCCGACGTCCAATTGATACCAATTTTGGAGGGGACGCAAAAATAATAGAGTCAAAGGCCTCCACCAAAAATCACACTCAAAATGGCTACGAAACGGAAGTTATGCCCATAGAACTAGACTGCCCGAAAAGGCACCAAAGAAAACAGATTCGGAACCCAACAAGGAAATTATACAAAATCTTCGATTCAATCCCAAATAGCACCAAAATTTGCATACACAACTTTTATCTAGTAATAAACAATGTCCCAAATTTCTAGAATTAAAACACAACACGAATCAAGAAAAGAGGTCCGAACCTACAAGCTCTCCAAGATTGCCTAAACCGACAACCTTAACTTCAATGGATTTCTTGTCCAAGAAACCTCTCCACCTTGCTTCAATGCTGGCCTTTTAAGTCCTCCCACTGGAAATCACCCTGGAAGAGATGAAGGAGAATATAGTATAAGAGTCTCACTCCAAGGTCAAGCTAAGAACGTGAGTGAGGCAATTTGTGGAATACAAATTCCGGTGAAACCCTAGAAGATGTAAACCATGGGGTTTAAAGAGAACTCAAACACAAAATGCAGCTGCAATTTTAAAACTCAATTAGTCTCTTAGGGCAGCCTTAAGGAAGCTTAAATACTTCTTTAAGAGTTGCCTTAAAACAAAAATTACAAAAATGCCTAAGGAAAGAAAACAACACAAGTACTCGGCTAACACGCTAGTCGAGTACATCCGACATCCACATTTCTTAACAACATAATATCAATTTGGAGTCCATCATGGCCGTCCATTCCGATTGAGGGACAATGACCATGAACCATTGTCTGCGACGCCTTTGGGGGATGACCTAAATCCATCATCGACGTCCATTCCGATCAAGGGACGTCCATTCCTTGATCCAACGGGTAGGACAAACGTCCCTTGCATGGTGTTGTTGACTTGGACGTCTCAGTTCAACGGTCCTTGACGTTAACAAAACTGCGGCTTTAACGTCGACGAATTTTGCCGGGAAACGTGAGTGCGATCGGCGTCGTTCTTTTCCCATGGTTCAGGGCTTTAGTTATTTGCAAAATTTCTATAGGGTTTACCGTGTTGTTCATCCCAAATTCTAGGGTTTGAAGTGTTAATTTCCTTTCAATTTTTGAACTTTTAAACAGCAAACCAGCTCATTGAACTCGGTCTTTAGGCTACCGACCGAAACGGTTCTTGAAACTCAAAAAACCATTCCGAATTTTGTTCAGTTTTCACCACGCCCTCGTATTTCCGATTTCCACCTTCTCTTCCTTGAGCTTGGAACTGCGGAAGAGGATGACCTCCGCAACTATGTTTCGAAAATCCACGTGTATTTTCTGGCTCTTCTTTCTCTCCACTTCAGCTTCCTCCCCGTTCTCCTATGCGGACGAACATTCTGTGGGTACGCTTAGTTGTTCTACAAGCTAAATTCATATTCCTTCTTACGAGTAGGGTTTATCTTTTTCGTCGTTAATCGAAAGCATTAAACTAAAAGAATCAATTAATTTCGATGGTTCTTTTTTCTCATATGTTACTAAGTTAATATATTGAAAAGAAGGTTAAAGATTAAAAATAGAAAGAAAATCCAGAACTTGACGTAACTAACATTCTTGGTTGCCATGGCAGTGGATGTGTCCGTGATTTTTTTACTTTAGTTTCTATGAAATTCCTTGCAACCTCGTTGTATTTGGTTGAACATGTTAGTGTTTGTAATGCTGTAAGGGATAATGTTGATTATATTATGATGCAAGTTACATAGATAAATCTTTTTTGGCTTTTCTAGTTGTTTCTCCGCCTACAAGTCTGCAATTGTCTCGGGGATTGTCTGTCAAAAACTCTCCAGGTTCTAAACCCGGAACTACAATGGTCTGTGAAAGAATCTATGTACATGGTTTGTCAAGGATTAAATATCTGGGGAAGATTGCCAACACAATCACGGTGAAGGTATCTGCAAGAAATTCAACTGCACGCTTACAGAATCTCGAGGTTTGCTTTCATAGGTGAGACACTATGTCCTGCAATCCAACATGTGTTACATACCTTATATTTCGATGACATAATGGCGTATGGTTCTGAAAGTTGAACAATTGCTTCTTTGAAGTTACATTTGTTTACGCACAGTTGCTTTCATTTGCTTATCTTGTAAATTGTTTCTAAAAAAGTTACATTGGTTTACTCTGTTTCTTAGGCTCCGTTTGGTATTGCTTTTGGAAGGCTAAAAGTGCTTAATTTAAAATTTTAAGCATCATTGAGTGTTTATTAACCATAAAAATTTTTCAAAGCTACATTCATTTTGAGAACCTACAAAATGTAGTTCTTACCATTTGTTTTTCTAATAATTTGGAGGGCAGTTACAAAATAAATTTATTTTCCATTTTAATCCTCCAAATTTTTAAATAATGACATTTAATTTCCACCTTTCTCTACACACTCATTTTATTTCTTTCTTTCATTCTCTTTCTCAAATTTGATGTACTTTTATGTAATTTAATTATTTAATATTATAATTTGTCAAACAATTAAAATTGATAAATCACTTTTAAGAAATTTATTTACCAAACACTTGTTTTTTTACTCAACTGATTATTTTAAAAACCACATCTTGATACCGAACTCGCTCTTAATAATTATTTTATCTTGTGCTTGTGATTGACTTTTTTCTTAGGCTAGTTTCATTTAGTTCAAACACTGTTACTAAGATGTGACGAAGAAATATTGAATGAATGGAGAAACCACTTGTGATTCAAGTAAAAAGTGACATGTTATTATATTTGGACTTGGAGCATATATCTAAACCTATAAACATAGTACGGCTCTAATGGATTCTGCTTTAAACTTGTTGCAATTCCAGAAACATGTCTATTGAAATAGGGATGTGCCCTCAAGGCCAGTGGGAGAAAGTTATCAAAAGTCCTTGGTCACGGTTCATGTCACCTTTCGACCACAAGCTTTTAGATTTGCGGACAACTAGTTTATCCTTAGAAAGCTTTGAAGTAATGACTGAAGAAGGTAATTTTCAAAGCAATATAGTTTGCAATTAATTTATCTCCTATGGAATTTACTTAAGTAATGAGTCTGTTCTTTCTCTTTTTCTTTCCAGAATTTTTTCTATATCGTATTATATTTTTCACTTTGGGCGTAACTTTGATGAGCTTAGCATCCTCTCTGAGCAAATCACTAGTATTCTATTATGGCAGTGCTATGGCAGTGGGGGTTCTGCTTGTGATACTGATGGTCCTTTTCCAGGTGATAATGATGATTGCAAATATTTTTGTTGTTGGATAATTTTGTGGAAATTTGCTATAACTGGTTTAGCATATTAAGTCATAGGCTCAATATAAAGTTCTTTGTTATGATGTCACAGTGAAAGAAGCAAGTATCTTATCATCTGAAGCTTGAAACCATGATATCAACTCTTATAATGGTTCTCATATGTTGAATAAAATACTTATTCTACTGTCTTTCTTATGCTTAATTGCCACATACTATCTATCTAAGTTTTCTTTATTTGTTCTCTGCCAACAAACTTCCTTTAGGTTTCAATTTAGCTCATCCTTGCTTACCTTGGTTTCTGTTTTATATGTTAGAACTATAGACGGGCGTTTTGATGAGTGTTTGAAAAATAAATGGCTTCTAGTTTGTATCTAAGTTGAAACTTCCATGTGCTTGATGCTGTGTATGTGTGTGGAGTGGAATGTGCTTATGTCTTTTTCCTAGATATATAGTTTCAGTTAAGCAAGTGTGGTGGTCTTTCTGTGAAGAATTTTGTATCTGTTCTGCTACTTAAAGATACCATTTTTCTTGTTTATGGCAGGGGATGAAGCTTCTCCCAACTGGTCGTAAGAACTCACTTGCGATTTTCATTTACTCTTCTGTTGTGAGTATCAAATTTATCGTCTATCATGTTTTTGTTATCAGTATATTCCATTTATCTTGGAATCATCTTCACAGCTTGGTTTTGGAACTTTTTTACTGCGTTATATACCTGGAGTGGTGCGCACCATTCTCCTGGAGATAGGGATCAATGAAGATATGTACAATCCTGTATGTAAGTTTCTTTTTGTCTACTTTTACATATTCTTCTGATGTATGTACAACAAAAGAAGACAAATTGTTTGGAAAAACATATGTTAGAAGGAAGGTTAAGGAAGATAATTAAAATAAAGGTGGTTGAACGGTAGAAAAATAACTGAAGGGTGGGGTTGTTGTTTTCAGAAATAAAAAGAGTGTTGTTCTTGTTTTCTCCGAGTTTGTGTATGTAAACAGATTTGTGGTAATTATAATATTGTGTTTGTGTTTGTATGAGTTTCACGCAACAAATTTGGTATCAGAGCCATGGCCAAATCCACCACTCGTGGAGATCGGATGGAAGAATTTGAACAAGAAATGGGCGTTTTAAAGACAGAACTTGTGCAGTTGGGAAATCAGAATACCAAGTTGGAGGAAGCCATTAGTGTCTTACCAGAATTATTGAACAAGTTAAAGTTACTTCGTAATATGTCCCATAGTAACCTAGATGAAGGAACAAGTGCCAGTTGTTCAGATTATAAGGGTAAAAGGATAGGACCTTCATTTGACGAAGTCGGTCAATGGAAAGAGCACAGTCGAACAGAGACGGTATCGACTTTTACAGAAAACTATTCTTGACCTACTGATCGTAATGCGGAGCGTTGCTCTGGGTAATCGGCAAGGAACAGGGAGACGATCTTCGCTCATGATGGATAACGATAATTCCAGATGGCCATGGGAAGGTTACAGTCCTATTCCGCCTCGAGTGGACATCATGTTTTTGAAGGAGAAGGCTAGTCTTCGTGGATAAAGAAAGTCTTTCGGGCGAACAGAGTGCATCCAAATCAACGCATCTCCATTATAGCCGATTTTTTGGTGGGGAAAGCTTGGGATTTCTATGACTGCATTTTGGAAGAAGCTCTTGAAATGGAATGGGCTGAATTAAAATTTGCTTTGGGCCAACGTTTTGGTCCCAAAGAGTGGAAATCTGTACAGGAACAATTAATGGTTTAAAACAAAAGGTACTGTGATAGAATATGGGAATCAATTTCAAGATTTGGCAGCTCGAATTCGGGGAATTGATAGGGATGCTATACTTGGGGCCTTCATAAATGGATTGTCACCACATTTGCAAGATGATGTTCGTATTTTACAACCTAACAATGTGTATGGAGCTCTTATGTTAGCTTTGAAGTATGAAGCTAAATTCCAGGCCCAACACGAGAAAAGAATTTCGATCCAACAACCCAGTTTCTTGGATCAATCGATCTATTTCCTCCATTCAAATGAATAAACCAGTTGCTAAGGATTACTCGGAAGCTTCTCGCCAGTTTCAACCAAGGATGCAATCAAAACAACACTCGACTTCCATTGTTGATGTAAACCGTCTTAATCCAACTCAGATCGAACGCAATCGATGTAGGGAGGCTAATTTGTGTTTTTGTTGTGGAGACAAATGGGAGGTCGGCCATCGTTGTAAAACGGGTCTTAAGTTGCTTGATAGTCAAATCACAGAGGATTCCCATATACTAGCCAAACCGTTAAGCGATGAGGAGATAACTGGGGAGGAGGTTATGATGGTTCAACCATATTTGTCTCTTCTGTATATGGCAGGAGTTAATAATAATCAGACATTGAAGTTGTTAGGGGTTATTGGAAGACGACACGTTATAGTTCTTATTGATTCAAGAGCAAATTCATCATTTATCTGTTGGATAGTGATACATCAAGAAGGATTGTGTCTTGCTGATATTTTCGAGATGACTGTCAAAGTTGGGGATGGATATACTATTAAACTCAATACTATATGTCGTGTGGTATCTCTCTAGTTACAAGGTGTGCAATTTTCCGTTGATTTGTTGCCATTTAACATTCCAGGAGTGAATGTGGTATTAGGTATTAATTGGCTTAAATCGTTGGGTACTATTAAAGCCAACTTTGGACAGTTGTGGTTGAGTTTTGAAAGAAATGGCACTGAAGTAGTTTTTCATGGGGAACCTAATTTAACTATACGTCAAATTTCTCTTAAGCAAACAACTAAATTAATTGGAGCTAAAAAAGATTGTTATTGGGTTGAGCTACGACAGTTTATGCAAGCAAATCAGACACGGCCATCTGAACCAGATTTCTACATGGATGAACTTCAAGCTAAATTTCCTTTTGTGTTTGATGAGCAAATGAGTCTTCCTCCTAGTCGGACTATTGATCATGTTATTCGGTTAAAACCAAGTGCTATTCCTCCTCACATACGACCTTATCGATATCCACATGCATTAAAGAATGAAATTGAGAAGTTAGTATTCGACATGAGTACTGCAGGTATCGTCCGACCAAGTAGAAGCCTGTATTCAAGTCCTGTTATTTTAGTTAAAAAGAAAACTGGGGGCTGGCAGTTCTGTGTGGATTATAGAGAGCTGAACAAGCTCACGGTTCCTGATAAATTTCCAATTCCAATAATTGAAGAATTGATGGACGAATTACATGGAGCCACTTGTTTTTCAAAATTATATCTCAAGAGTGGATATCATCAAATAAGAATGTGTAGTGATGATGTAGAAAAGACAGTCTTTCGCACACATGAAGGTTATTATGAATTTCTGGTTATGCCGTTTGGATTGACAAATGTGCCGGCTACTTTTCAAGCTATTATGACTGCTTTATTTCGACCCTTCTTACGACAATTTGTATTAATTTTCTTGGACGATATTCTCATTTTTAGCAAAACAGTGGTGGACCATTATCAACACTTATGTTCGGTTTTGGAGTTACTTTCAGATGATAAATACGTTTTGGATAAGAAGAAGTGTTTTTCTTCCAAGAATCGGTACATTATTTGGATCATGTAATAAGTAAGTGTTAAGGGGGTTCAAGCCGAAGAAGAAAAGATTCTTAGTATGACAAATTGGCCGCGGTCTTCTTCAGTAAAAGAGGTTCGAGGATTTCTTGGGTTAACAAGTTATTACAGCCGGTTTGTAAAGAATTATGGCCAAATTGTTTGTTCACTCACCTTGTTGTTAAAAAATGGATCTTTATATGGCCCGATGAAGCTCAACAAGCTTTTTCACTGTTGAAAGATCATATGCAACGATTATCGATTTTAGCTTTGCCAAATTTTTTCGAAACCTTTTTGTTGGAGGTGGATGCTTCTTGTAACGGAATTAGGGCTATTCTTAGTCAAGATGGGTGGCCTATTGCTTATTTTAGTAAGGGTTTTTCGGATATTGGTCGCTTACAATCAGTTTATGAAAGGGAACTCATGGCCCTTGTTTTAGTTGTTCAAAAATGGCGTTCGTATTTATTGGGGTGAAGATTTACCATTTTTACTGATCAACGATCTCACAATTATCTCTTGGAACAACGATTATCCACTTCCGTACAATAAAAATGGTTGGTCAAATTATTGGGATATGAGTTTAATATCGTTTATAAAGCGGGGAAGGAAAACAAGGCAGCAGATGCATTATCTCGTTGGGGTGGATGGACTAAGGAAGAGATGTTGTTAGTAGTTTCGGGTCCTCAACTTTTAGACATGGATATACTAAAACATGATATAGTTCAAGATGAACGATTATCCATGATCAAGAAGAATATTTTAGAGGGTACCAATTTGGATCACCGTTATTCGATCCAAAATGATGTTTTACTATTCAAAAATAGAATTGTGATTCCTTCTAAATCACATTTAAAAACCAAATTGTTACAAGAATTCCACTCTTCGCCCTTGGGTGGACATTCGGGGATTTTGAGGACATATAAGCGCATCAGTGCTAATGTATTTTGGGAAGGTTTTTATAAAGATGTTCAAAATATGGTTTTACAGTGTGCCATATGTCAGTGCAGTAAAACTGAATCTTCCAAACCAGCTGGTTTACTTCAACCTTTACCTATTCCCTCATTGGTCTGGGAAGATCTTTCTTTAGATTTCATTGAGGGTCTTCCAAAATCTAATGGTTTTACAGTTATATTGGTTGTTGTGGATAAGCTTACTAAATTTGCGCATTTTATTACACTCAAATATCCTTATACTGCCAAAAATATAGCTGAAATTTTTAGCAGAGAGGTGGTCAGACTTTATGGTATGCTGAGAAGTATTGTCAGTGATCGCGATAAAATTTTTATTAGCAACTTTTGACAAGAATTTTTTCGGTTACAACAGACTAAACTTTGAATGAGTTCAGCCTATCATCAACAAACAGATGGACAAACAGAGGTGGTAAATCATTGCTTAGAAGCTTATTTACGGTATTTTGTTTCTGATCGACCACGTACTTGGAGTCGTTGGTTAAATTAGGCTGAGTATTGGTACAACACTAATTTTTCCGGTTCGGCTAATATGACACTGTTTCAAGTTGTGTATGGTCGTGTTCCTCCTATGTTACTGCGTTACTATGGCGGGAAGACGGTAGTGGGTTCGGTGGAGCAACAATTAAAGGAACGCGATGAGCAATTAAAACTTTTGGAGTGGAATCTTGAACAAGCTCAGGTACACATGACAAAATTAGCAGATGCTTCGAGACAAGATCGCCAATTTGAAGTTGGGGAATCAACATGGGTAAAGTTAATGCCGTATCGTCAATTTTCCATTAAACACCGCCACAATACTAAATTGGCTCCAAAGTTTTATGGTCATTTTGCGGTAATGGAATGCATTGGCAATGTAGCTTATAAATTGCACCTTCCAGATGAGTCTGAAGTTCATTTTGTTTTTCATGTTTCCAAGCTTAAAAAAGTAATGGGTAATCACCCTTTGTCATCAGTTCCTATAGCTTGGGAAGGTGGAGACACAGATTTTCAACCATTATATCCGGATCAAATTCTTCAACGAAGATTAGTGCACGGTAAGCCCGAAGTATTAGTGAAGTGGTCTTTGGATTTTGAGGAAGATGCCACTTGGGAACCTGTTTCAACTTTGCAATTTCGTTTTCCTAATTTTGACTTTGAGGACAAGGTCTGTTTCAACGGAGGAAGTAATAATGCATGTACAACAAAGGAAGACAAATTGTTTGGAAAAACATGTGTTAGAAGGAAGGTTAAGGAAGATAAAATAAAGGTGGTTGAACGGTTATTACTTGGGTAGTTGTGAGAGATGAAAGAGAAAAATAACTGAAGGATGGGGTTGTTGTTGTTTTCAGAAATAAACAGAGTATTGTTCTTGTTTTCTCCGAGTCTGTGTATGTAAACAAATTTGTGGTAATTATAATATTGTGTTTGTGTGTGTTTGTATGAGTTTCATGCAACATCTTCGTACGATGGAGCAGATAATAGTTGTATCATATTTCATCTAATGATTTCTTGTATGGTATAGACGTGTTTTCTGGACTGGTCTTGTGGATAATTAGCTTACGGTGAATTCTTAGGACTATGAAATGCCTGTACCAACCTAAATTTCACCTTATTAGTTTCTCCTGTTTTAGTTTATGGGGATACTACACATTGAATTTGTGGTTCAATTGCTTATGACTTTTACTCTTATGATTTAATTTGACCTTTTTTTTTACCATGTAGGCATCAAAGCTTAGTGACATCTCGCGTGTTAAATTATTTTTGAAGTTTTTAGAAATATGTAATGTTGACTGTTTACATAGTTTGTTTGCATTAACTTTATAAGGAGTGCATATATCCATTATGCAATTGGTAATCTGCCATGCCTACTTTAGTAAAGTTGGGGAATTTAACAATCTTTTTTTTGGCTCAGTTGGCAATAGTTCTGCTGGCCTTCGTGGTTCTGGCTGGTGCATGGCTGGGCTTTTGGGTAGTTCGAAAATTTGTTCTCACAGAAGATGGATCAATTGAAACAAGCACATCACTTTTTGTAGCTTGGTCAATCCGCATTTTTGCTGCTCTTCTGATTCTCCAGGTGTTTTACCTATTATTTTAAGTGTTACAGCGTCTTTTCTTCGTTTACTTTGCTCTTTGATTTTTTTAGCATCTATAATCTAAAACTTAACCATGTTGTTTTCAGTGTTCTGTTGATCCCCTGATGGCAACAGGAGCTTTAATATTTGGAATAATGATCTCATCAGTTTTAAGGAGAATCTTAAAATTTAGGTTCTTTCGGCGCCAATATAAGTGAGTAATCTGTTTTTATGTAGCTCAATCATATCAAGGTGCTATACTATATATGTTTCATGCAATGAGTTTTTTTTAATACAACCGCCGTAAAAATTTAATATTTACACTTTTTGGTTGTATTGTTATGCCTGTTTATATCCTTTGATAGGCCATATTTGTCTCAAGTTGTCTTTCTCTTGTTGTGTCCATGATCCCCTTGAGTATACTTTCCATGCAGTTTGACATCCTGGGAATGTTTTGGCAGGAGTATGTTCAAATCACCAAAGAAAATCCACAAAAGTTCTCACACGCCTGTTAAAGATTTTCCTGAGGAGCATGTGCACAAATTTGAAAGTGATGAAGATTCTAGTTTCCTGAGGCCTCGATCTAGAAACTTTAATTTAATGACTTGCAATTCTCCTGTGCAAGGTTGGTATATTACCCCCAGTCTTTGTCTAGATCATAAAAGAAATGCTAGAATTAAATTGTGTAGTCACTAGGTCTTTTTTATTGCGCTTTTGTAGCACAGGATTTTGACAGAACAACGTTTTTTCATCTGTCCACAGGATTGTATCCTTCAACTTTCCATGCTACACCCAAGAGGACATTCTCAAAGGACGAGTGGGAGAAGTTCACCAAGGACTCGACAGAAAAAGCTTTGGATGAACTTGTTTCTTCACCTGACTTCAGCAAATGGCTTCTTTCCAATGCTGAAAGAATCAGCATCATACCCAAAAGCAGTCGGGGTCACCAACAAAGAAAGTGGCTGGGTTGGTTTTAAGCAGGTTTGCCCCTAGCAAAAATCAGGAGAGTATGTGCGTCCTTAGATTATATTTGGTCAAAAGGTAGGCTCTATAATGGGGGATCAATTACTAACCAACTTATCCCTTAACTTATCTCGGTCAAGAGGCTGGCGGTTCAAGAGCCATGACTTATTGTTTGTTAGTCATTCATTGAAGCTTAATATTCTTGCGGCCGTGTAGAAAAAATAGTAGTTCATTTTGAAAAATGGATAGAAATTTAGCAGATGTCTTGCATCTGTCTATTAATAACATTCTAATATTCCCATAGTCTATTGTAGGATGGAAATATGTTGGCCTATATTCAGGATTTGTTGCAGAAAACCAGAAAAATGGCTGACTCGAGATCAAGCGAATGGATCCTGGCGTGTGAAATTTTATCTTTAAACCATCGAAATTAATGTTGATTCAAGGATGGATGTGATAATCGTTAGAAACTGAGTGTGTCGTACAAAGAAGTCGTAGAATTACGAAGCAGAGTTGTTGTCGTTGCCAGCCTTTTGGAACCAAGTCGTTGTAATTTTTGGTCAAATACATTAGCATTTTGAGGGACAAAGATTAATGGCATCTTGGAAGAAAAGATTTAAAGATATTCGTAGGCTTCAGCTTTATTCCATATTCTTTTTTATAAATGAAGTGCTGAGAAGAATCCAACTTTTCTGATATCTCAATTTTGGCTGCATCCAATGAACCCGTACCACGGCAACTTGATTTCTCTCTCACATGGTCGAGCCAAGTGAGTTGAGGTTCTGCTAATTTGATAAGAATTCCAATAGAGGAGTTATTATTGCTTAGGAATTCTGATCTTTTGGTGTCAGCTCAATCAGAAACCAGAAGGATGAGCTACTACAATTCTCAGCAGCCTTGGGTGGTTGCTCCTCCTCTGCAAGGCATGGTTGACAAAAGCACTCTTCTGGCTGATTTAATTTAATTAATTTGTTTATTTTATGAAGCTTGCGGAGGCGAGCTCAATGGTGATTGTGATATTCATCTTGCAGTGTACCCTCCAAAGGATGCTTATCCTCCACCTGGTCATCCCTATCCCGTGCAAGCATACCCTGTAGAAGGGTACCCCCCGCCTGGTTATGGGCCCCCTCCCCAGTATTCTAACCCTCCTCCTTCCAAGCAGGATGTTGGATGTCTTGAAGGATGGTCTCTCTCTCTCTCTCTCCCTCTCTCTCTCTCTCCCTCTCTCTCGATCTCACCTACTTTAAAAACATCTTTCCCACTTTCTGATTAGCTCTGAGCCTATTTTATCTCGTCTATTTTGTCTACTTTTTTTTTTTTAATCATTATCTAAACTATTATAGCTTTCATCAGAGAAATCTTGACTTTTGAGGGTTTCTGCAGCATAGCAGCACTTTGCTGCTGTTGCCTGTTGGACGCATGCTTCTGAGTGTGCTCGTATCAGCTTCCTCTGCAGTGACCGTCATCGTTGGAAGAATGATAATATTGTATAAAACTTCAGCTTTTATTTATGCTCATAAACCCTACTTATTTGACTCCACCAATGTGGGTTTGTGTTTATATCTTTCCCATTTTTATCAGCTGTTTTTATATATTGACGGTGGCGTGCATTTTTTTTATTTATTTTTTAATCATTTTTGTCAGAAACTTGACAGTTATTACAGTATAGTGACAGAGTTGACTCATGTGCAAAAGAAATTAATAAAAAACAAGTTAAAGTTCAATTTCAATATTGAACTTAGGCTCCAATAAATGTAATTGCTATTGTATCTACTCAATATAATTGTATGTTTGTTATTGTACATTGTTATTTCACATTTATTATTCTACATTTATATCTATTCAATGTAATTGTACCTTTAATATTGAGTTATTTTATAAGTTATGATATTATAGTTGTGAGTTATTAAACATGTTATGTTATTCTAGTTATTAAACCAAATGTAACATCTTTCTATTCTCATGGGCATATGAGAAAGGCACGATGTCCGCATCCAATGCAAAACCAAATGCAATATCCTCTAGGTCTCATGGGCATCCGAGGAAGCCTTAGATGTTCGTGGATATATCTTGGATGTTTGCGTCCAATGCAAAATCAAATGCAACATCTTCTCATTCTCTTGGGCATCCGAGAAAGAGAGTGAAATGATCGTGATAGCCTTAATAGGGAAGAGGAGATTAAGTTATCTAACTTTTTCGTGTGATTGATAAATCCTATTTACTTAACTATGTTATCAATAATATGCAATCAATATAAACATAATAGTAAAGAGTTATGGAAGAGATATGACACCAAGTTTGTTAACGCGGTTCGACCAATCTTACCTATATTTACGCTTCAAGGCTCCCCCTTGAAGATTCCTTTATTATATCATCATCAATTATATTTGATTGAACTTCATGGCGTCAATCAAGCCTTTATAGCAACTATTGCGGTGTGTCACCCTTTTGATTGCTCTTCACGAGTGTCAATCCAGCCTACTATGACTATTCCGGGGCGTCAGCCTTGATTACCATATAAGTATAATGAAATTACAAATTTTAAAGCCTAAGCTCTCAAATATAAATTCTTAAGTGAAGGATTGAGAGAGCTAAGCTAAACACTCAAATATGAATAGAATTATTGAGAATAAATTCGGCATCACTTCAGTACTATTTCTCTTCCTTGTCTCTTCAATTCAAAGTGCCTCTTTTTATAGCAAACTGTCCAGTGGTCGACCATTGCAACATTCTGGTCGACCATTTTCTGACCGTTGGATGTTAGCGTTACACTTCTGATTGTCCATTCTTTGCTCTTGTCATCCGAACCGGTTGCCCGCTTTCAGCACCGGTTGGCTGCTTCAATGCAAGTTAGGAACTTAAATTGACTCTATCTATTTTTCGGTAACCTGCCTTTCATCCCGGTCAACCGCTCTTCACTGCTTCAAAATCTGGAGCAATTTGTAATATTTCTGGTCGATTGCTTTTCTCCTCCGGTCAACTGCTTCAGCCAATTTTAGAAAACCGTTGTTCTCTGTAAGATTTTTGGTCGATCGTCATTCTGCTTCTGTCGACCGCTACAGCGTGTTTTGCACTCTTTGAAGTTTCTAAATCCAAATAATCAAACCTTTAACTATATGGACTTAACCACACATGTTAGCAAATATAAATACCTTTATTAGAGTGTATTTCCATTGAAGATCATATATAAACATCATGATAATATTAATATATTCAAATGATAAACAACTTATGATCAAATTAATAATTCATTATCAAAACAATTAAGCCTAATGTCTATTAGGCTAACAAGTAGGACGTCCACGGATGTATCTTAGATGTCCACGTCCAATGCAAAACCAAATCCAATATCCTCATTCCCATGGGCGTCCGAGGAAGGCACGCATCCTCGGACATCTGCGTATGTACCCTAGACATCCATGAGACGTGTTTTGCTTATGTTTGTGCTTTCTCTATATTGCATTATGCTCGAGGAAGGCCCACGAGGGTCTAGAGATGCCACACGGGCGTCCGAGGATAGATAAACGAACGTCTATGTTCATGCAAAACGAAATGCAATATTTGTAGACGTCCATGGGTCGCGCCATAGGTGTCTGGGGATACCACACAAATGTCTAGGGATGAGGCATGTTTTGCTTATGTATGTGTTTTCTCTTCCACCCTAATTCACCATTCGACTATTGAATTCTTATGAGCCAATTTTAGCATTTAAAAATAAATATAAAATGCCAAGAATAAATACATACATGTTCATAATCATTGAAAAATATTAAATTACAACCATACAAAATGTCAATAATATAATATAATACAATTAAATTACAAAAAATAAAAAAGATTACTAAAGATGTGGACATGGCACAACAGACTCCTGAATAACAAAAGCAATATTGTGTCATAAAAAAACATAAATAGTTAATAATTTTTGAAAGCCTAAATGTAATAATGTATTCATTTGCATCCCGGCAACAGTGGTAAAACCCTTGAATGTGTCTTGTGAACTTCCTCTTCCGCCACTGCCACTTTCGCTAGTGGCTGAGTCTCCACCTTAACAAGTGTAGATATTGTGGTCCACACCCTGACATCAGCAACATGTCATGGTGACAGCTCTCCCACTTAGAACTGTCAGACTATGGGGCTCATCAACATCCCTCACTCTGTCTTTGATGTCTCTCTGGTCATCTCTTTATTAGCTGTGGTAGAATTGAATCTTGGTCCATTTCAGGCCACATATGTTGCTCATTGACAGACTGGAAAAAGTGGAAGTACATCTTCAAATATATCTTAGTGATATCATACATGAACATAATTCTCAACTGATCTCCTCATAAAATGAAGACATAAGATTGCATGCATGCATAAGATTCCAGTCAATTGTTTGTCTAAATCAACTACGCACTGTTCGTTACCATCACTGACCTCAAACCGACTAGCTCTTGCAAATGTTGGATACTAATTTTGAGTTGCATGTTGTGTCACAATCCCTAGGCTGGGTTAACAAAATCACCGGGTCAGCCAACCCGTTCCTCGAAGAGAACCCGATCGCATAGCCCAAGGCTAGCATGAAACATAAGTCTTAATATGAAATTAAATCCAAAACCCAAAACGCATGGGTTAGGGTCCACAGAGTGATCAACAAAAGTTAAGATAGTTTAATAACCACAAGAAAAGAAATCATTGTGCAGGAAACAAGCCAAACAACACCAAACATCAACTCATACGTACCAGAGATGAATGGATAGGATCAACAGACCTCCACCCATCCAAGGGGAAGTTGAAGCACCCACAAAGAAGAATACCAACAAACACTTCACAACGACCTCATACAGAACCTATACATCGAACTTGAGAAAATTATAGTATAAGGGGTGAATGACTAAGTTAGTAGGGGAATCTATACTAAAGGCAATACATGAGAAAATGGATTTACAAATCTTTTGAAATACCAAGATCATGCTTCTTTTTACCTTATATGGATTTTAAAATCAATTTTAAAATATCTTCATCATTTTATCAAAACAAGTCTGTGGGCCATCATGAGGCTTTTATCAAAACATATTGTACACATAGACAACTATATCACAAAAATATGCCGACATTGTTTTTTGTATGAAAACGTCATCAGTGAAAAAGAATGGTCACACAAGGACCCATCCAACACATATCATAAAACAGGTGGCCATCCATTGACAGCAACACTTCGTGAGACAGAGGAATAAAAATGACTGTGATTCAGAGATCCAAGATGTCCCTCGAGTTGCTATCTAGCTATGTTCGCGATGACACAACTCGTACAATCGAAGTAACAAATAAGGTCATCGACGATGGATTGTTCCTCAGCTAGCTACCTATAGGATCCAAGTGGATGAGTGTTGCTGACAAGAGGAGCTACGAGCCATCACATCACTTGTTAAATGGAAAGGTACTGGGCAAGCAAAACTCAATGACTAACAACCATCTAATCCTTGTGACTAAAACCCTTGGCCAGATTCCAGGATTATAAACCCAAGGAGCGCATCATCACCTGCCCTATTATCCTTTTCGACTTTAGGGATTCGAAACCCAAGAACATGTCACCATTTCCCTATTACCCATTTCACATGTACAAACAAACAATCTTTACGCAACAAAAGATTGTATGGGATAGCCTTGTAATGCTTTGATACTAAGAACATCCAGAGCATCAAGAGAATTTATCCTCCCAATATATGCACAAAATATCAAAACAGATTACCATGTATGATAAAAGTAAACGTGAGAAAATATACATAGGTATACGTAAAAACATATGTGCTATCGAAACAGTCCCCACAGGTTTTAAAGTGTGCTATCCTACAAAATATCAGTTTGAAAACATGATGCAATGCAGTGCATAAAGTATAAAAATCCCAGCATCATAGACGACCACGACAACCTTACCAACTAGGCAGCTCCACGCGCTATCAGAAGTGAGCGTCAAACCAGTGATATATCTAGAATCTATGACAAGACCGATGTCAAAATCTCAACTACTGCCCAAGGAATAAGGAATGAGTTCTGAGCCGAGACCAAGAACCCCAAACAGACACAAGAGACAAAATAGAAGTCTCCAAACTAGAAGGACTCAAAAATTCACTTCACCATATTCCTAACAGTAAGAAGTCAAACCAATGTTAGAACTTCAAACTCAAAACGTGCATAACGAACTCAAAAAGTTAACGGTACCAACATCTCCCTAGCAAATTTTAACTAATGATAGTCCAAACTAGAATAATTCATGGTGAAATATATTGATCCATCTAATTGATCATACAAGATATTCTTTCTTAACAATGGATCATTAATATCGATTGTCACCTGATCAAACTTCTGTCACTTAATGAAATATAAAAAACAAACCACTCTATCACCAAATAAGTATCAAAACTGTTGTATCTCATCGTGACATACTATAAGCAAAAATTATTACATGACAAATTATTCTGTTACTTATCAAGGCTCATCAACTCTGCTTAAACTATTCTATAAGAAACAATAGAAACTAAAGCAGTGATAGGACAAAATAAGTACATAACATAAACTTATGGCAGGGTGATAACTCTGAAAAATCTTCAAGAAGAACATCAGGACATATAGTCTCAATTGACAAAAATAGATCATGTCGACTAACTCATACTCAGCGTTAATAACAAACATATTCTCATAACGCTCTAGCCTCTATAGCTGTACAAATAAAATTTAAATATGTGAAACATCCTATAAAGCATCAACTTGCTCGCTCACTAACTGAAGAGTCGCATTATTCGTACAACAATTAAATCTGGTCTTATAGTCACCCAACCAGTCAAATTCGAGATTAAATATTACTCAACTATATGCAAAACTAAATGCTCATCATTTCTTTACTTAGAAACATAATGTACTAAATGTGAAATATCTCATTATCAACTCTTAACGCATTCCAACAGAAGAGGAGATTAAAATTTTCTTACCACTAACCTCCAATGAATTGTCTTTGTTAGCCTAAGAGTCATTGTGACGCCCCGCGTCAAAGACCGTTCTTTCTTAACTTTTTCTTTAAATTTTCCATGTAATTTTTTTTTCATTTTTATTTACTTAAAATGGGTGAAAATAAAACTTAAGTTTAACACAGAAATCTAAGAAATGTAGATAAATCAGGGTGAATCAGAAACATTAAAAGCATTAAATAAAGTTCAAGTTTTAAAACAAAATATAACTACTAAACACGGTTCAGCGAATAGAGTAAGAGTTAATAGTTTTTACAAAAACAATACCCTTCTCAATTTATTTCAAAAGAGTGATTTCTTCTTTTCTTCCTTCGAGCCATAATTCTACTCAGGTCGCGATTCATCTAGATAATCAACAGGATCCACAGAAAATGCATCCTCCTCTGCTCCTAACATTATCATTTCTTGACTATTTCCTACACCACAAGTAAAACGTGAGACTAAAGGCCCAGTAAGGAGTGGGGTTATGTAGTATGTTATGCCTCTCTTTAGTTCTTTTGGAGTGGGTACCGCTCCAAACCAATCTTTTCTTTACTTTCGTTCTTTCATTCATTCGTTACTCATACGTCAAGCGGAAGATGGGGGAACCCATGTGTGAGGGAATAGTCTTGGTCGGCTTCTAACCTCCTAAATGTAGCTGGTCGAGTTCCCGACAAGGGAGGGGCGTAAGTCTAGCTACCAGGTTAGATCCAAACTAGCCCTCCGTCCACCATCTTCTCATTTTCTTTTCTTTCATTCTTTTCGTTTATCAGTTTTCCTCACACAATGTATGTGAGTACCACTCCAAAGGTGACACTCCCTACTTGTTTCTATTACCGTGATGCATATGGTTACAATATAAAAATAACAGAATTCAAGTAACACATAAAATTGAACAACAACAAATAAAAGCAAATAGAAGGACAATCATGGCCAAAACTTAAATAGCAAATGACATACGTGAATTTACTGAATATAGCAACTAAAAACATTGACAGTTTTTGGCATGCTTACATAAATGAAAATAGACACGAATATATATATATATATAATAAACAACCATCATACAATGATTTACCATGCTTTTTAACAAAGGGATTAAACAACCAACATACAATGTTATATCATGTTTCTAATAAGGAAATTAGACAGCCAACATATGAAAATTTGTCATGCATCTAACCAAGAATTTAAGAAACCAACTTTAAATATTTTATCATGCTTTTAATAGAGAATTTAAATAGCTAACATTCAGTGTTATATCATGCTTCTAACAAATAGATTAGACAGCCAACATATGATGATTTGTCATGCTTCTAACCAAAATTTTAAACAACCAACATTAAATATTTTATCATGCTTTTAACAGAGAATTTAAACAGCTAACATTCAGTGTTATATCATGCTTCTAACAAAGAGATTAGACAACCAACATATGAAGATTGTCATGCTTCTAACCAAGAAATTTAAACAACCCACATTAAATATTTTATCATGTTTTTAACAGAGAATTAATTAGCTAACATTCAGTGTTATATCATGCTTCTAATAAAGAGATTAGACAACCAACATATGAAGATTTGTCACACTTCTAATCAAAGTCTATCAATTTGTTTACATTTTTATAGTGATGCAGTTCATAGTAGGGTTAACTAAACACACTTTCATCAAAGAAACATCAATATTTAGCATGTGGTAACGACCAATGATAGATTAAGCAACAATATATTATATTGAGACCATCAAATAGTGAGCAAGAACAATGTTCAGAGTATCCAAAGAAAATAGAGCCAAGAGTTAGAAATTAACAGGGAAATAAAATCTACAGATAAACTAAGAGATTAACCAACAGTTTTTTTGAAATTTACAGATCATAGAACACTTTACAGTGGGACAATTCATATCATAAGGTTTAACAGCAAGGACTAAAGTCTTTAGTTCATTACTTTGCATTATAGGTCTAAATGTTAATGACTATAATCCTAGCAAGAAGCATTATCAATTTCTTTACCAAACAAAGTATTGATTCACAGGAAGGAAAGCACAGAACATAAATATTAAAAGCAAATAGATACTAATTATGGGTAGGGCCACCACTGGCCAAGACTCTACCCAAACCTTACCTTTGTTGGAGAATTCAATCACGGACAACATAAATCTCCACAAAGTTCTTGTTCACGATCGCCCCTACGGTTCATACTTCACGTTAAATAAACCCGCGAGTACACTTAACTCATGAAACACACAACTATTACTAGACGGATTCCTCTCATTTGCAGGAAGACTCCCTCTCACACAGAGAACTCTCTCACGCGAGATGGCTAACCAAAAATTGTCGAGAGAAAGACCTAATCAGGTATTTAAAAGTGAAACCTTACCTGGAGTGGGACAGTTGTGCACTAATCGGAGAGGAAGAATGTGAGGGGTTGGGTCGACGTGGTCTAGTCGTGGGAGGAGATCACCTCCAGGGATCGAGTTCTTGGGTTTCCATTTGAAATCTATCATAAATTTCATTATTTAAAAACTTATTTTTTTACAAAACTGGGACTTTTTGGACGAGGGTGTGCATCTTGGTCTCGTCTGCATTCATCTGAATCTATCATTCGGAGGAGAAAAGGTGTCCGTATTATGCGTACGCAAGCATACGAAACTATCCAAAAATTTGGACAGATTCAACTCTTTCATGTCCGCAATCGTCCTCATGCGTCCGTACTCGTCTGAATGTGTCATTCAGATGAAGAAATGCTTTCGCATGTAGCATCCAAACTGTCCAGAAATTGGACAGATTCAAAATGGCCGCATCCGTATTCGTCCTTTTCCATCCGCATGTGTCTGCATAGAGACAGGGGTGAATTAGGACGTGAGGATTCCGTCCTTCATTGTCCCAAAGTGCTGAAGTTGCTTGCATTTGCGGACAACATCTCTCGTCCTCAATGTAGGATCGATATACGCTTATGGGGGGGGTTGGGGGGGGGAGGAAGAGGGTGAATATAGCGTATTAACTTTTTCGTGCAATATTTTAATCTCTAATAACCCTAAATTATTTAATGCATATAATTAAAATATCAATAACAAATATATGCAATAATGTAAAGAGTAAGGCGTAGACAAGTGCACACAATATTTGTTTACGCGGTTCGGAAAACTGGCCTACGTCCACGCTCCAAGTTCCACTTGGAGATACACTAAGCAATTGGCTTGCAGGTGCCAATAAAACCTTTTACAAATTTACTCTTACGATGGGCGTCACCATTGACTAATTCTAAGGTTGTCAACCTTTGACTCTTAAGGGGCGTCACCCTAAATTTGACTATTGCGGGGCGTCACCCAATTATTGAACTTATGGGCGTTCAATCTAGCGTAGGAGTGTTTCGAGTGTTTCGATGAATTCTTAGGGAATCACCCTTTACAATCAAGCACAAGATAATAGAATCAGAAATTAAAGCGCAAATCTAGCTAATCTGAATTCTCCCAAATTAACTCGCAAGTTTAAGAGTGGGGAGAATTGGATTTACAATGCTCACAATGATTTGGAATCGAGTCTTGAATTTGGCAGGGCTTTGCCTCGATTCTCCATTCGTTGTAGAGAGCTTGGAGTGATTTCATATTTATAAACACTGCTCAAACGGTCGATCTTATGCCCTAAACGGTCGACCCTTTTACTAGCCGTTGAGTTCTGCCCGTTGAGATTTGACCGTTGGAAGCAAACTGTCTTCTGTACGGTCAACCGTGCGGTCGACCTTTTCCTTCATGCAGAAACTCCAGAGCAATCTGTCCATTTTGCGATCGACTGTGCGGTCGACCCTTTCCTTCATTGATGGACCTGCAGTAAAATTTTGAAGACGGGTGAGAAAGAGGAGTTTTCAAATCATGTGGTCGACCTCTTTGTCAAAGTGGTTGACCGTTTCCTTCATTGCATAAATTTTTGGCAAGCTTTTTTTTCTGCTTCACACACGGTCGACCCTTTCCTTCATCGATGCACAATGAGGTCTACCTTTTGTGTTGTTTCGTCGACCTTTTGCTCATTTTTCCCCTTCTTGATTTTCTTAAGTCCCGAAACGATATGTATTCACTACATGGACTTAGATAGAGATGTTAGCATACTTTAATACCCTGAATATGGGTATTTTTGATAAATTTGAGTATAAATATAATGAATAAAACATTGAATACATTATCAATGAAAACACAATTAACCAACTTATTATTTTCATCACATTAAACCATTTGGTCATCATCAAAATAAAACCAAACCTAACAAAAAGGCTAACACTCAAGTCGTCTGCATGCGTTCAAATTCGTCCAGTGTAATATTCTTCACATTTTCATGCTAAGCTTTTATCCCATAATATTTTATCCCCATAATTACACGTCATAACATAACATATAATGATACGCAATGTAGTATACTAACTATCTCAAAAATTGATTACATTGCGTATACGCGGAAAACATTATCGGGGTGTTACAGTCATTACATTTAATTATTTTGATAATGAATGTTTTAATTGAAATTATAAGTTTTTTATAATTTAATTATATAAAATTGTTTTATCCTTATATTTATATTGATCTTAGTTGAAAATACTCTTAATACGAGTATTAATATATACTAACATGTTTACCTAAGTCCATGTAGCCTATAAATTGATTATTGAGACTTAGAAAATTGAATTTGGGCAAAATACAAAAAAGAGGTCGACTAAAGCACTGAGGTAGTTGACCAATTTAGTAAAAATCAGAAGAGGCGGTTGAAGAGTTTAAAGGTGGTCAACCGGCGTAAAAGACAAATTACTCTTATGGTGAAAATGGTGAAGTGGCTGTTGACCTATTGGAGAAGGTGGTCGACCGAAAAATTGGACAAAGTGCTTTATTTCTTAGCAGCTTAGGAAGCGGTCGAGCAGCTGAATGGGTGATCGATCGCAAAATAGACAGAGTCATGCGAAGTATCTAAAATGTGAAGAGGCGGTCGATCACAGTGAAGGAGGCGGTCAACTGGTCAATCTGTATAATGCAACAGCTAGTTCCTAATGGTCAGATGGCGGTCTACTAAAATTAAGGTATTATACTGGTTTTGCAGTTTTATAAATAATGGCACTCCAAAATGAAGACAAAGAAGAGAGAACCACACCGAAACGCTGTCAAAATTTCTACTCACGTTTTCTCAGCAATTGAGTGCAAATCCTAACTCTCTCAATCCCTCACTTGAGAATTTACATTTCGAGAGTGAGGCAATCTTTGTTGTAATTTTCATTTCCATATTTGTAAACCACTACATCAAGGGTTACACCCCATGAACAGTCAAAGAGAAGGGTGACACCCTAAGAAGAGTCAACTTGTAAAGGTTTGGTTGGCACTTGTGAAGTCAATCACCACTAACCGAAGAGGTTAGTGGGTTAAGGATCTCTAAGTCAGGAACTTGAAGCACGGACGTAGGCGGAGTTGCCAAATCGCATGAACAAACTTTGCTTGCACTCTTTATCCCTAAACTTCTTTATATTTGCTTATATTTGATTGCATATCTATTGATAAATCACTTAGGGATAAATTAATTAATTATTTCATGAAAAAATTTAGATCGCCTATTCCTCGCCCCCTCCGCCCCCCCTATAGGCACATATTGGTCCTACAGTCTTGTGTAATCCAACCACAAATACTAAAACATGCAACTGCTTATACATACTCAAAAATCCTTTTACCTCATCCTAGTCATCATCCATTGACTAGATTATTCCTTATTAAAAAATTTATTCTATTTTCTCAACACTTATTGAGATTGACTTTAAAAATTTTAGAAGAAATAACCAAATTTCTAGAAGCAAACTTACAGCTTGGTGTGGTCTCTCCAAAGCCTCCAATGCTTTCCAAACTTACAACTCTATCAACCAAAACTAATCACTTTAGTATCATTTCAATTCCACAAATTGGTGTGATCTCTCAAAAATTGAGAACTCTTCATAAACTAAATCATAACTTTTACCAATCATGGTATACCTACATCTCTTGTAATACACCAAACTTTTTCTCTAATTTAGCTAACCAATTAACTCTTAAGAATTTTTTCAGGTTTACCTCAAAAGAAAATGTAATGAAGCCAATCTCATATTCTGCCCATTTCACATTAGTTGTTAATTTTTTTACAATCTCATCCTAAGCACTTTTAAAACAAGCTACAATTAGGGAAACATATAAAGAAGTCATCCTTCCACTTGAATGACTTTAGTCCCTAGTCTAAATATTCTCAACTACCTACGTAGAAACTTACACTAACGCCGAATCACACAACACAAAACTAATTCAGAAGGCTCTACCAAAAGTTTTAAAACCAAAGTCTATGAATGTAAGGTTATAACTCAAGTCATCTGACCATTAAACTTATACGCTTAACAATAAGTAGAAGATTTAAGTATAAATAAAGTGGTCAAGGCCCAAGTCAAATGAGCCAAAATAAAGACCCATAAGTGGCATATAAGATAATGCGATAATATAAGTCTAAAATAAATTTGCCATAAATAAAAATGAGAATAGTAAAATTCCAACACTAATTTTAAACAAGATCCAATATCACTAGAAACTCTTGAAAGGAAAAATATTGAAGTAAAACAATAATTCACCGAACTTACCACTGCGTCAGCAATTGAGAATTTTCCAAACTAATACCTAAGGGAATTGTTGTTGAGTTGAGTGGACTAAACTCAATAAGGGTAAATTTTTACGTATCATGTTAAAATAAAAAAAAAAATGGGGACAATAAAACATCTGAGATAAAATAGGTTTATAAAACAAGTAGTAGGGCAAATGATAAAACTCTCAACTATAGTGTGGTATATACAAAAAATTGGTCCTACTAGAAATTATGAAAAACCCATTGAAAATGGAGTCATTCACAAACTCCGGGAACACTATGCCATAGGTATAAAAAGTAACGGCGATATTTAGCCATCATTAAAGCCATGAAAATAAGACCCTGATCTTGTTAAGGGTTTTGCGCCTAGGAACATAACACAATTAGTTGTCTCATTACTCTAGTTAACACAACCAAGCATATCATCCAAAGATTGAATGTGCGTATAGAAAACATGACCCCTTCATGAGTCGATTAAACTTGGTTCACTTGACCAAGATGATTAATGAAATAATATGCATGCTCAAATAAAACATTTCTAGTGAAAAAATACATAATAGTACCAAAAACTGACGACCATAAAATGGACAGGTCATTTTATATGATAACACGTTTCAAAATAAGGTTTTCTAAAACCAATGTGATGTTGGACATAAAAAAAACTTCTATTGTAATACCTAGGATTTTTCTTATATTAATTTAGGGCTAAGTGGGATAAATATTGGGAAATATGTTGGAGTTGTCTATGGAAAAAAGGAGAGATTATAGGTGTATACATAGCCATAGTAATGGAGAAAGTATTGAAATTGTAGGATATTGCACCATGATAAGTAAAAACGACATCATGTTGGAGAGAAGAGGCACTGTGAGCTATGAATTTGCAGAAGGGAATGTGTCCACGAAAGTGTTGGCATTTGATACAGGATTTGAATGTACAGTGCAGTTATGGGAACTTAGGTGTCCGAGGAGGGAAACGCTACCGCAAAGGTTAGGATAGACGATGTCGTTTTGGTGTGAAGTGCGCTGATGAATTAAGAAAAATTAAGTGTCGGAAGGATCAGATGCGTTCGGAGTTGTGAGATGAGGTTTATGAATGACTGGGATCGTTTATGATAGTGGAAGATTCCTTAGTAGGAGTATGTGTGACCATTAGATTAAGTGGAGAGATAGAGCAAGGGACATCATATTAAAGATAGGAGGCTTCCGCCAGGGATGAAAGATTCCTTGCAGGAGAGTGTTGGGCCGTTGGATTATAAGATCGAGAGTGTTGATAACCATTGGATCAAGGAAGGAAGCTACGATTGTGAAGGAGAAAGTATAGTTATTTGATGAATGGAGCAGGTGAAAGATTAACCATTGGATGTGGATGATGAGATAGAAAACACATCCGTGATTGGTACGCATCTACAATTTAAGTTAGACATCGTCGTTTTAGTTATGGCAAGCGGCAAAACTATAAGGAACTGTGCAAGCGTAGACACTCGCAGATGGGAACGCTTTTGGATTACAATGTGGAAACTATTGATTGATTGATTAGTGCTGCAGGATGGGAATATTTTCCGGGTATATCTTAGCTGACACAAATTTATCCACCGTAGAAGTTGAGCTTCCATATTTGTATGTTATCATTTTTACAGTAGCTTCTAGACTATTAAGAAAATGCGAAACAGATTAGGCGACTTCGTTTAGATGATACTAGAGGATGTTAGGCCACATTTTAGTTGCAGAAATATTATGTTGTGCAAGAAAAGTTACCATGAGATATTTCGGCCAATTATGATTCATAAGTGACGATTAAGGACCAAGATTTATGGACCCGTTAGGAATGAATCTGAATGTAAAGTATGCAAAGAAACAGAGACCTTGGATTTAAAATGGTAACTTCTCATTCAAGAAAAATACTGTAAGAAGTTTCTAACAATATATATAGAAAAGCTTTGAGTCGAAACCCTAGAAGCCGTGGGGAGAGAGTGAGTCATCTCTCAAATCCTTGAGTAGATCTTTCTCCAGGATTTTTCGAGGTAGGTTTTCCTCTATTGTTTTGGGGTTATGTTGACAGTAAGTAACATTTAAGGTTATCCTTTTAATAACTAGCTCTTTGCTTTTAAAGGAGAAGTTAGTGTGCACGAAGTGTTAGAGAATCAGACCTTTAGTAGAGAATTCAAGTAAGAAATGGTGTATGTGTTTGGCCCTTCGGGGACTGCACCACAGAGTAATAAGTTCAGGATGTTTTACAGTTCTATTAAATTATGTTAAAGCTAATTGAGAATTTGATGACTTGTTAGATTATGTTATAGTTGTTCGAGAATTTGTGCTTTTATGTGTTTCATTTCATGCATCATGTTCTTTTTCAGAAAATGTCACGAAATTGTCTTTTAAATCATAAGTTTTTCAAGTGAGAAAAATAAAGATGAAAGAGTATATGTAATAACTTTGGTGATATAGTAACATTGGAGCTTTGGGAGGTTAATACTCCCAATGGAGAACAAATAACTTTGATATTGTGTCCCAATGTCTGAACAAAACAGAAATAGAAAACCTTTTTCTTTTAATAGAAAACCTTTAAAATTTTAAAAGTTTTCAAAAATCATAAGTTTTAAATTATAAGAATAACCGGGATGAAAACCTTTTAAACAATTCTTATAATTTAAAACTTATGATTTTTGAAAGAAAATCATAAGTTTTCATCCCGGTTATTCTTATAATTTAAAACTTATGATTTTTGAAAAATTTTTCTTTTTAAATTATAGCGGAAGACCTTTCATTTGAAAACTAGCTTAAATAAGAAGTGCATAAATAAACTCCTTTTTATTAAACCATTTATTACTTAAAACATGTCATACTGTGAAAATTTAAAACATTTACAATAGCGGAAGACTTGTATTCAATAACAAAATAATCAAACACAATTTGAGAACCTTTTTAATCTTTTAGCCTAACCAACCGCCAAGCCAGCAACGTACGAATGCCTCATCAACTGCTTCAATCCCTGATCTTTTGCATACCTACATCACAGGATCTGACTATGAGCCTAACACTCAGTACATAGTATAAAAGAAAAACGTGCTCATGCAATACTATTCAAACACACATAGTTTTCTATTTTGTTCATCTGTCTTTTATTTCCTTTAATTATCTATTTGATTGGGAGCAACGTCTTCAGTTTTTGAATTCACTCACCCGTTGGATGAGAGCAACCTTTTCAGTTTTCGAACTCACCCAAACAAGTTATTTATAATTTGGGGTGAGAGCAACCTCTTCAGTTTTCGAATTCACCCACCCGTTGGATGAGAGCAATCTCTTCAGTTTCTGAACTCACCCAAACGTGTTCACTTCTGGTAAGCAGCTACGGCATCAACCGAAAGCTTTGCTAGCGGTTGTACACATCAATGTACAACAATCGGTTCTGACATCAATTGAGAATGCACTAGTAGCCATGTGCATCAACGCTAATGGCCTCACTTACCATTAGTTGGTCTGTTTCGACATCAATCGAGAACAAACTAACAAACTCAAGCTATTCTCTCTGTATTCTTTTACTTAATTGTCTTTTACTATTATTTATTCTGTGACTCATTCCCACGTGAGAGCAACCTCTTAAGTCTCTGAACTCACGTAAAACGTATCCATTTACGTTTACGTTTATTCGCAATTCAGTTACATTTGTATTTTCGTGTGCATTAGGAACAATGATGCAAACATACAATTCTATCTATCGTGTCTATTATCGTAATCTCAAAACGTGCACCATTTCCTAATTAAAAAACAGAACTTAAATATAATAAACATACAAGAAATCATTCAACTGTATGTCTCCAAATATAACTTAAGCTATGCATTTGGTAAACAAGCATCAAACAAACACCCCCTAATTCTTGTGATGTAGGCCATTTCGAACAAAACACATGCAGTACTATGTACCTGGAGTCCTTAGCTTTAACAAGTTATCACTTAGAGTTATCCTTCGTGAAACCTAATCACGATTTACACATATAACTATTAATAATTATTTTTCAATAATAAAGTCCCCTAGGTTCAACTAACATATAGAACATTATTCCTTAAGTTATTCGCTAAACTTAACATCTCTCATCATCCCCAATAATGTATAATTCCTAATATGTCCAATAAAATACTACATTTACCAATGGAATGTAATTTCTAACCCTACCCAACAGTTCAACTTAACAGGCCAATCTAACAGTCTCAATTCCAACAACTATCTAGTCTAATAATTGCATACTATAAAACACCTTAATAGTTATGCAATAGAGAACATACAACTCAATACCCTAACTTTTTCACATGATCAGCCCTAACTGCCAGCAATTCCATTCATCCAAATTCCCCAAAGAACAACTTAACAATAAAGCCTCTTATCGACCTATTTTCATCATAGCAGAGTCTATAATGCACATCGCAACAGATTTCCAACCTATTCTAAATAACCATCATAAAAATCCAACCTAAAAGTAATTTAATCAACATGATTATCCTCAGACTAACCACCGAACAAAATATCAATATTATGTATTCTAAATAGGGCTTCATACCAATTAAAAATAGAAAGAAGTGAAGCACAAGTTTTTCCATTATGGCCTTCACCTTCAAACCTTCACTCATAATCACACAACTTCATCACAGTCTCTCTCTCCGTAACATCCGTTGGCCATAAAATGTTCCAACCTTTTTGCAATAATTCCTCACAGAAGCGTCTCTCTTTCTCTCTCCACAACTCTAGAA
Source organism: Begonia loranthoides (assembly GCA_022433065.1). Classification (NCBI taxonomy): domain Eukaryota; kingdom Viridiplantae; phylum Streptophyta; class Magnoliopsida; order Cucurbitales; family Begoniaceae; genus Begonia; species Begonia loranthoides. The sequence goes on from CM039483.1 coordinate 10,100,175, forward strand.
CCATTCACAGCTTCTCCCAAGAAAACACCGAAGCATTTCATTTAGAAACTCGCAGACTAACCATACTGTCCTTCACCTTCTTTCACAAACGATCCATAGAATAATCCTTCAGACCCTCATAAACTTTGTAGCACAATACCCATACAGTTTTTATCTCACAAGATTTTGGCAGAGTAACCCCATGCATTTCTACTCTCCCAAACTCTCGTCCCTTCCCTCTCAATTTATAAGCCTCCAACAACGTTGCTTCAACAACCGCGTGGAGATGGAAGGCCAAGGGAATGATAATCAATCATCCAGACGCTTCAAGACGATGAACCATTCATTTTCACGTCGATTATCATCATAAAATGCCCTTCATAAATGGTGGTAGATCGATTTTCATCAGTAGCCGATCGACCACCCTTCACATGATTGACCGACCATTTTCTTTGTTTCTGGGCAGCGGTTGATTGGACCGGTTGACCACCCTTCACAATGATCAACCGCTGCATAATTCCTTTGTTGTAACATGGAGTAAATCATGTATATATATATATATATATATATATATATTTATTTATTTATATTAATATAACCTTATTAGTTACTACTCCTAATATTACTTCTAGTAACTCTAATTATCATCTTCTAACTCTCAAATTTATTCTTATATCACATAAACAAACCTCATATCCAAAACCAACACTAGGTTCAATATACTCATGACCTTATTACTCTCAACTACTCGGGTACAATAATTCACTATTTTCCAAATACCTTTTCTCTTTGACCAACACTTAAATTATCCCACTATCCATAAATTTATTCCTTCATAATCAAAGTATATATATTCCATAACTCCTCTTACACCTTATTTTTTATTAAATCCAATATACTCCAAAATATTATAGATCTTATAACTTCAACCTTATTATATCCTAGTGCGTTTTCTCTTACTAACTTACTAAGTGTCAATCACTAACTTAGTCCTGATGTCATCCTTTCTAATTCCAAGTATCATCAACCCGTTCTCCAATAACCTTAATCCTTCCCTTAAGCTAATTATGAACATAATGGGGTGTCATAATTTACTTATTCCAAATATGTTTCTCTGGACTAATATCTTCAAATCGTCTAATTCAGCTCCTATCATTTCAAAATTATCACATAAACCTTGTGCTTAGCTCAACAGAAATTTGGGATATTACAAGAAGATTTTAAAGTGTTAAAAAACCAAGTTTTAATAACTCTCGATTTTTAAAAGGAAACATTTTTGGGTTGTTACATCTACCTCAAGTGGGCCTACAACAACTAAGCCCAATCCAAAATCAGGAAGTCGAAAAACATGTCGTGTCCAATCAAATCTCTCTACTTAACCATAGTATTACAGCACAACAAATCTCACTTTAAGTTCCAAACTTTATATTAAAGAGAACAACTAAAAAATGATTGAGTCTAAAGCCTAAAATGGTTTCAAAACAGACTTTGAAATGTCCCAAAAAACATTTGGGTTTAAAGTCCAAAATGAGCTCAAAACATATACAGTCATTTTGAGTTCTTCGTTATGTCGTTTGGATTGATTGATGCTCCGACTGTGTTTATCGACTTAATGAACTGGGTCTTCAAGGAGTACTTGGATAAATTCATCATTGTCTTCATTGGTGATATTCAGGTTTTTTCAAAGTTTGAAGGAGAGCAAGAGGAACACTTGAAACTTATTTTGGCGGTCTTGAAGAAGCATCAATTGTGTGCAAAATTTTTCAAGTGCGAGTTCTAGCTTGACAATATTGCTTTCTTAGGACATGTTGTATCCAAGGACGACATCTCCATCTCTCTGTCCAAGACACAAGTAGTGATGGAGTGGCCTAAGCCAAGGAATATGGGTGAGATACAAAGTTTCCTCGGTTTAGTGGGGTACTATAGGAGGTTTTATAGAGGTGTACTCTAAGATTGCGATGCCATTAACACAATTAACAAGAAAGGATACAAGGTTTTTGTGGCAGCCCACCCTATGAAGGCTAGGAAAGTCCTAAGTGTGGGTTCGACCTATATCAGTGGGGGTGAAGAATCCCACATCGCTTGGGAAAGTAGAAAATGCATGGTTTATAAGTAGGGTTTCCCTCCCTACCTAGTACAACACATTTTGGGCTAACCCCAAGAACAAAACTGTGCGGGATTCAGCCCAAACTGACAATATTGTACTGGGAGCATCGGGGGACATTACAAATGGTATCAGAGCAAAATCTCAATTAGAAGTCTGGCCGATGAGGATGTCGGGTCCCCAAGGAGGGGAGATTGTGGCAGCCCGCCCTATGAAGGCCAGGAAAGGCCCAGGTGTGGGTCTGGCCCATATCAGTGGGGGTGCACAATCCCACATCACTTGGGAGAGTAAAAAATGCATGGTTTGTAAGTAGGGTTTCCCTCCCTACCCAGTAGAACGCGTTTTGGGCTAACCCCAAGAACGAAACCGTGCGAAATTTGGCCCAAAGTAGACAATATTGTACTGGGAGCACCAGGGGACGTTATAGTTTTGGTGGTTCAATGGGTGCGAAACTAGTTTTTAAGAGCTAAACCAACGGTTAACCTCAGCCCCTGTCTTGGCTATTTCCATAGAAGAAGGACAATTTTGTGTATATTACGACGCATCAAAGGTTGGTTTGAGGTGTGCGTCGATGTAGGAGGGTAGAGTGATCACCTATGCCTCTCGGCAATTAAAAGGCTATGAACAAAAATACCCAACTCACGACTTAGAATTGGTTGCAGTGGTTTTTACACTTAAAGTATGGAGACACTATATGTATGGGCAACAATGCAAGATTTTCTCAGACCATAAAAGTTTGAAATACATCTTCAAGTAGAAGGAGTTGAATAAAAGACAACAACGATAGCTGAAATATGTTAAGGACTATGATTCGTAAATCAAGTATCATCTATGGAAAGCAATCATTGTGGTGGATGCATTGAGTATGAAGTCAAGATTAATTCATTCTATGGAGTTAAGGCTTCCATTGGCATGGCAACGGGAGGTTCAAAGATTTGATTTGGAATTGATCTCTACTCAAATGACTATGGCCTTATCGGTAATGACAATGACCCCACACTACAGAAAAGAATAAAAGAGGTTCAAAAGGAGGATCAAAGTTGCAAGGATCTCAAGTCAAGAGTGCAGTCAAACTTGTTGGCGAATTTTGTCCTATCCAAGGAGGTGTAGTGAAGTTTAAGAACATGTGGTGTGCTGTCACGACCTGGCTCCCGATCTCCTTGGGAACCACACCAAGACCTAGATTCTCCTCTTGGGGAATGATCACACAACTCATAACTCGTAGCGGAAGCTCACCATTCACACACATATGCACTCAAACAATTGGGTGACATAAATATAAAAATCCACTCAAACAGGAATGTTGTACAATATTATTTATTTACAAATTTGTATCTAAATTTATTTTACAAACATGAACCAAATTCAAACTAAATATATCAAAATAAAAACCCAAACCATACTACTAAGCCTATGTTGTACTAATCATTTGTTTAATGGATCTTTACATTTTAGTCCTTGAGCTACTGCTACTTGTTCTTGAAAAACATGATAAATAGAACCGTGAGCTTTTTGAGCCCAGTAAGAATCCTAATCTAAGGATCTAATAAATTATACAAATATCACAATTAACCATGTACTAAGTGCAGCATGATTAGTACTCACATCCTTAACTTCCAATCTTTAACTTTTGACCAACTCTCATGATCACATGTCTCATATCTATGTTTTATCTAGATTGTTAGATAATTTTAATTGATATATCAACTATGTGATGCACTTCTTTATGTAAGAAGTGTTTAGTGCATATGTAGAAATGTTTAGGCTTATGATTTAGATACCATAGCCTACTTTTTTCAATATTCTCATGTGTCATAACTCTTCATGCATAACTTATTCTTATACGTGTTTAATTATTAAATACTATCAACACAAACCTCATGTGCTATTCTAAATAAGCACCACCAAACTCTATAGAATATTTATTCTATAATTTATATCTACCTTCAACGTGATTTCTAATGTTATGGATCGCTTTCTATTTTGGTCTATTTATCACCATTACTATTTAAAAATTTTCAATTAATGTCTAATTCCCCAAATCATCTCTCATTTTCTTCTATGGTTTCTTTAATACCAATACTAGATACCTCTAATGTGTCTAATCTCAAGCTATCTAGGCATTTACAATGTATGTCTCATAACTTATGTCTTAACCACTTAATTCTCTATACGAAGGACTTCTTCATTTCTATACATTTTTAATTAATGTCTATCCCATACTACCTAGACATTTCTACTTATGTCTATCCCAAATAATTCCTCTATATGAAGGAATTCCATATTATGCACAAAAGAAAATGTCTAGACATATGATTCTATGATTATTGTCTAGATACCCTAAATTCACACCATTCTTAGACATTTTCAATTAATGTCTATCACACAATCAAATAACTATCTAATCATTTCATCTCATTACTCACACTTATGCAATGAATATGAAATGCATATCATGACTCTCTTTCACAATGATGCAGTGATATTGTGAATCAATACAATGCTCTATTTGTTCTTAAATAGCCAAATTAGTTAACAAGTATTGTTTTATTAACATATACATGATGTTAACATTTATGTGATTATCAACATGAATGATCATACATCATCGTATGTAAAGTTGCAAATGACCATGAAACCCCACCATACTGGCCACTGTCTCTAATAGGTGTGTCCATGAATATAATAAACCTCTAGAGGGCTAGGAACTCTCAACCTATGGGGTATTCACAATCACTCCTCATCTATTTTTCCACTTTATATGCGTCACACAATACATAGCTTGGCGAGGTATATTGGGTTCCTTTGTGACCAATACCACCAAGATAATATGTTTTGTATATATATATATATTTTCATGATTCATGATTTGACATCCTCACTATGCTTACATTGAATACATATAATCAAACTAATAATGCATGTAATATGAACCATGCAAATCTTTTATTAAACACACAATAATTATGATTGAAATGATCTCATACATCTATATCTAGACATGTTTTATCTATATCTCAATCATCTCCCAAAATGGTTTATACAACGGGTAAAAAAACTATCTAAAAAACTAAGAAATATTTTTCAATTTTTGGTGTTTGGTCGCCAGTTCCCTCGGTCTCAGACATATGTTATAGTGCAATTTCAAGACACAACAAGGGAATATTTGGTTTCCGGTCGTCCGCAAAATTCACAATTCCAAACTCTACATTATGGTCGACCATTTTTGGTCATCTGAACCCGTTAAATTTCACATCTGATCACCCGTACTTTAGCCCCGGTCGATCACAATCGGTCCAGATTGCCAAAAACTTTCAATTTTCTTCATCTCCCTTGTACCAAATCCATTCAAAACCATTCCAAATTACTACCAACTCATCCTAAAATCATCAAATAAATAACTTAATCTATTTAAACCCATTCATAACCAATATTATCATCAAATATCATTACCTTGATACATTTTCATTACTTTTCCAAAATTAAATCATTACATGTCATCAATAACATCCAAATCGTATGTTATGTATAATATGTAGAGACATGCTCAGTTATTCAATCATCATGTTGCATGCTAATTCCATGCCTTAATTCACAATTACATCTATAATTAATTCAACAATATCATAAGTATCCATATTTCACCATGACTAGAGATTCAACTAAACTAACCTCAATATGATTCTTCAATATTCTCATATTTCTAACATTCAATTCCAACAATTACATAAAATCATCACCAATCATACCTCTAAATATACATAGCCAGTAGTTTAACTTAATCAACTAATCTCATTGTTATTCTTTAATCAACCAACATAACTAATAATATGCGAATTTCATGTTTCCATTTAATTACATCTACTTCAATCTTTCTTTAATCAACCAAATTGACCAATATTGTAACATCCCGTAACTTTTTCCATATAAAAATTTTCTTTTCTTTAAATCATTACATGATAGAAAACCAGAGTAATAAACATACAGCGGAAGTCTCAGAGTAAACATACAGTGGAAGTCTTTTACATTTAAATACCACAAACCAATAGTTTAAAAACTATTAAAAAAACACAAGTAAACCATTAACTTAACACAATTTGAAGTCATAAAACACTTAAAAGCTTTTAAAACATTTAAATACATTTATTTCATTTCTGTGAGCCATAACCCTAAGGTCAATGTTGCCAACAGCACAAACGCCTAACCCGGCAATTGTAACACCCCGACTTTTTATATATTGGGGTATTACCAAAGACATCAAATATCATCAAGCGATATTTGAAATAAATCAGAAATTTAAATTGGGTTGAAAATAATTTAATTAAATGAAATATTTTATTAAATTATTAAAGAGGACTTTAATTGGATTTATTTTAAGAAAAGAATTAGTGAAAGATTTAATAAGAATAAGTTAATAAAGGAGAGCGATTAAAATATTAAAGAGTGATTAATTAGATATTAATTGAGAAATTAGAAATAAAAGAAATTAATTAGAAAATTGGAGTTGAAGGGAAGAGTAATTAGAGAACTAGCTCTCTGAACTGGTTCAGATTGTTCATGCTGGTCTGGCTGAGAATCAAAAAGGGGGAAAATTGGATGTTGGCTCGTGTTTGTTGAAGAATAGAGAGAGAGAGAACGCATGGGTGATCGGGAGATCGAGGGTGGCACGGGATTGACGGTCCCGTGGGTGTGCGGGAGGCTGTCGACGATGCGGGTCACGGCTAGGGCACAGTTCAGGCAATTTCGCAGGACGAAATCGTGATGGAGGTGCGACGCAGTCATTGCTGCGTCGAGCTCTGGCGATGCGTTGCTGTCGATGACGACAGAGAGGCGATGGCATGTAGTGTGATGGACAGCTAGGTAGGGGAACACCGGTTCGACTAGGCAGCTACTAGTCTGGGTTGCTCGCGGTTCAGTTTATCCAGTCCGCTGGTTTCTGGTGATGATTAACAGAGGAGTGTGGTTCAGTTTCTAAGGATTGGGCAACGAAGATTGTAGCCAAAAAATCAGCTACGTGGCTGGAAACGTGGGATTAGATTGTTTTACATTTCAAATTGCCATTGTGTTTAAATTCAGTGAGTGAGAGAGAGTACAGATAAGGTTGATGGCCGAGAGGTTAGAATTTCTGACGTCTGGGAATTAAGAGACTGTGAGGGACAATCTGAAGGAAATTGAGAGAGTGGCTAGTGGTCTTGGTCAAAGTAGAGCTCTCTACTGTGTGCTAGGTGCTGTGGAGTCAGCTGTCCGTGATTGGTTTTCTTCAAATGGTAAGGATTGGGTAGTGTCTGGCCGTCTAAGCCCTACCCACGAGTATGTGTGCGTGCGTCGAGTATGGTTGTGAATCTCTGTTGTTGTCTGTTTGGTTCCTGGAATGTTTTGCTTAGTGATAATGGTAGAGTATGCGTTTATACTTTTATTTGTCGAATGCTTTCTATATTAGATACTCTGTATGTTTCTGTGCATAGCTATTTTTCATGTCATTGCTGCTGTTAGTTACTAGTTGACATTCTGGATTGGTTTTATGGACTTGTGAATGCTCTATAGACTTGGGTGTTAATATATTGTTGTTATGCTTCCTGTTATTCATTTGTCATTAGTTGATAATTCCTGGAAATACTCACTGTTTGTGTTGATAGGGTAGAATGTTAGAGTTTATATTGCTTTATGATATTGTCTCTGTTAATGCCTCAGATGTTCCTCATTATATTGTCTGTATGTTTCTGCATTTGGACACTTCGTAGATTTCTATGCTTGGATGATTTGTGTGTTAGTTCTCTAAAATCTTTCTTTGTTGTATTTGTTAGAGTACAATCGCTTTGTAGGCTCACGTGTATTCCTCCTGGTGTTGTGTGCTTAATGCTTGCAGGAAATTCCATATTAAATAGCTTACTAATTACTAGTTATTGATTAAGTAATTTTAATTAGGAATGGTTAACCAACCCCTTGAGCACGTTATCTAAAATGAGTAATTATAACTAGTGTAATTAACTAGTATATTGAGAATGTTAATCAAGTTATTAATCTGTCCAGAATATTAACCTAATCGATTTAGTTAACCTAAACGAGTTAGTTATTAAAAGCATGTTTAAATCATCTAGGTTAATAATTGTAATTAAATTCTATTCTTTGATTGTTAACCCTTTCCTTACTAAGCCTTTTTGAGCTTACAGTTTACTCGTGGTGTAGGTATCTCCAGGAGAAGATAGCGTGTGGACTCAAAGCAGTTGATGAGGGATTTGCATGCACGAGCTTGTGGTTGGCCAGGCTATGAGAAGTGAGAGATGATCAGGTTGTAATTTAATTAAATTAAGTTTTCTAAAGTATAAGTAAGTTGTATTTATTTTTATTTCTTAGTTCTTTATCAAACGATTTAATTTATGCTTCCGCAAATGTATTTATTTTCGCAACGTTTTAAGTGTTTCTAACGACCCAACTTGCACTCTGATATGTTTTCCTCAAAATTTAACGCATTTTTAAATGTATGAAAATCCGGGTCGTTATAGCAGTACTCCATCAGCTACGTCCTTTATCAGATTTATCCAATTATCGGCTCCTTACCTACATCAACGGGACCTAACTATGAGCCTAAAACTTAGTAAGCAGTATAAACGTAAAACATAAAATACACATATAACTTTTGTAACATCGTATATAGTTTTTCAGTTTTGCTTATTTGTTACTGTTTCTGTCTTTAACTGTTATTCATTCTATTTCTATGCCGAGTGTATGCAACTGGACCACAAAAATTGTTATTTATTGTTTCTGTCCTTTACTGTTATTTAATCTGTTATGTGTCGGGCGTATCCAATTGGACCACACAAACATTTGTTTACTTATCTTTGATTTCTGTGCCAGACGTATCTAGCTAGGCCACAACTATTTACTTATCTTTGGTTTTTGTGCTGGGTGTAACCAACCGGACCACAACTATTTACTTATCTTTGGTTTTTGTGTCGGGTGTAACCAACTGGACCATAAAATAGCTATTTACGTTTATTCCATTTTTGTGTACTTTAGAATTCCAATTCTTAACGTTGTTGTGCACATACAATCCTATTTAACGTGTTCCTCAATCGTATCCTTAAAACGTGATCCATCCTACCTAAGGAATTGAACTTAAATCTAATAAACATACAAGTGATAACAAGAAATTAAACAAACAATAAACACCCCCTAATTCCCATGATGTAGGCCCTTTCGAACAAAACACATGGAGTACCACTTACTTGAAGTCCTTAGCTTTAAAGAGTTAGCTCTTAAAATTTCTTCTCTTCAATACCTATTCATTAATAGACAACGGCTATTAATAATAAATCTCCAACTTCAAACTACAACTACCAAGTAACCCTCGTTTAATACCATCCAAACTTAGTCATTTATTCTAACAAGCACCTTATCCTACAATTCATCCCAACAATTTATCCCACATGATAATAACCAACTTAATAAATAACACGCTAATACCTAGATTCTACTTAGCATACAAGTAGTGGCTTAATCCATTTCCAAATATATCCAATAACCAACCCTAATCAATTAATTATCACATGGCAGAGGACATACCATCAACAAAACCATATTTCTACATGCTCACATAACCAAACTCCATCATTTCAGAAACCAATATCTAATATATTTCACTTGATACTAATGGTCAACAGCATTTAAACCTCAACCCATAATCCTATTATTTGGCCGAGAATAATACCACTAGCATGATGATAACGAAGTATTTTTAAATCCAACATTCCCATTATAACTAAATCTCCAACAGACAGCATATCACTTTCATTATAAATATTCAACTGAGAATAAACAGAAAGAATCCAATACTTGAACACCAAAGGTTTCCCTTGGAAATATCCTCTCGACCTTACTTTTCACCTTCAGTTTCTTTCTATAAACTTCAACCAACCATGCACTCACTATCTACTTCTCATCCTCTTCTAATTTTCCAAAGTTCTAGAGATTTCAAATATTAGCCTCACAACAACTCTTGGTTTCTATTACTGTCAAACTCCCTCCAGAACCCGCACGGTTTACAACCACAACTCTAGAAGCTCATGGTTTCCCACGAAATTTCAGAGAGTAACTCTAACTTTTCTCCTTTCTAAACTCACGTTGCCAACCTTCTCTATTTATAAGCAACATCCATGACCTTCCAACGTTCGCGTGAAGATAGAAGGCCAAGGGTTGCAGCCTCATCAATGTCCAACAACCCTTCGACGTCCAGCAAATTCAGACGACGTTTCCTTCCATCTTCTGCGTCAGTTAAACTCTCTAGATGACCTTCATAAATGGCGGTCGATCGAGCTGGACGTTTGTTTCTCTTTGGGTGATCGACCACTAACCATTCAAAAAACTGCCTCATTTTCACACCAGCCGACGACGCCGATCGATCGACACCTCATCGATCGATTGCCGCTTCTGAGCTGCTTGTTGTCATTTAATTCACCAAATTACACGTGTTATTCCTTAACATGACATATATATATGAATATTCTCATTATTAACTACTAATATTACTACTCATAACTTTAATTATCATTTTGTAACTCTCCAATTTATTCTTGTATCACATAAACAACCTTATATCCAAGACTAACATGCACTAAATCCATATATATATATATATATATATATATATATTTGAACATTCATATCATCTACAAACTTATACTATATGCTCCACTATTCTTTCTTCACATTATTCTTCATTAAATCCAGTATACCCTAAAATATTATAAATCATATACCTTCAATCTTATTATATCCAAGTACATTTTCTCTTATTAATTCCATTGACTGTCAATCCAGTTGATATCATCCTATCTAACTCCAAATATCATCAAACAATTCTCCAATTAACTTCAATCTTTCCCATAAGCTAATTATGAACATAACAGGGTATCATAATTCACTTTTTTCCAAATACGTTACTCTTGATCAATATCTTTACTTGTCAAACTTAGCTCCTATCATTCCTAAAATTATCACTTGAGTCATATGCTTACCATAATGAAGTTTCGGGATATTAAAAATATACATATGTTTATTCATACACATCAAATATTCAAAACCATATCACAAGATATTCCAATATATCTCCCAATTATAATACTTCCTTCATAAAAAACTATATAATATAGCATAGTTTGCATAAATCACCTAGGTTAGGGTTCTTATCTCTTGAAGACCACTTTATTATTCACTTTCTTCTCTTGATTTTTAGCTCAAAAGGATCATCTTGGAAAGTAGATAAAAGTTTCTTGAAGAATCAAGGATTGAATCTCCCTCCTTCCCCTTCAATTTTCCCCTTTCTTTTCCTTCTCCTCTTTTCCTATTTCTTCTCCTATTCTTTCTCTTCATCTTGCAGCACAAAAATGGAAGGTTTGCCTCCCTTCCATCACATTATGATCAACTAAGGAGTGGCTTAGGAAAACCATTAAGGAAAAATTACCATTTTGCCATTAAAAATCCATGTGAAATGGCCAATAAGCCCTTAATTTTATGGAAATTTACCAAAGTACCATGGTTAAGTATCCTTGACCATTCTTAACTTAAAATAATCACTTTAGCTTATTTCTAAGCTAATCCCCATAATTATCATAATTAATCATGATTAATTAACTTTAATCATCCACTAATTTAACTTTAAGCACACACTTAGTCACTAATCCATAAGTGACACATGTCAATACCTCATTGGTTGTCTAATTTAATTACATGAACATATACTTAAATGTATTATAAACATTTACACATCTCCAAATTCTCATTCTAAAATCCCATTTAAAGACATTTTCCAAAATAGTGCAGTTTTAGACTTATCCAAATTCAAACATATATAACTTTCATTTCATGCATCCAAATCCTTTCAATCCAAAGCCATAAACTTCATTTATGTGTCTACTTTATAACCTTAAAATGGTTGGAAATTATAATCATTATAAGCTCTTCAATTATCCACAAAAAATGACTATGCTCATTCATAGCACATTTATCACTTTCGTGCAAAAATTCATATCTTAATGAACATACATTCAATTGAACCAATCTCATCACCATTCTATAGTTTAAAGTATCTACTATTATTCATGTTTTTAGTTTAAAAAAATACCCTCAATCGGTTTGTCAATTTCTTCCCCAAAGACATCTCATGACTTATTATCACTTAATTACGTTTAATTACACAAAACATGGGACATATTATCGGAGGTGTACACCTCTACCACTACAGTCCACCCGGGAAGCACCAAGATGTGTTGGGACTTGAAGATACATTGTTGGTGGTCGAGCATGAAGAGAAATGTGGCCATATATTAGGGACATGTATGGTGTTCCAACAAGTCAAGGTAGAACATCAGAGATTGGATGATACATTACAGCCCTTATCTATACCAGAGTGCAGAAATGATCAAGTTGCAATGGACTTCATGGTAGGATTGCCAAAGGTCGTGAAGGGACATAACTCCATATGGGTTATTGTGAATAGATTGTCGAAGCCAACTCACTTCTTACCAGTTAGGAAGACCTACTCAATGAACTAGTATGTGGAATTATATATTTAAGAGATAGTCTGATTCCATGGAATCTCGATATTAATTGTATCAAACCAAGACCCTAGGTTCACATCAACTTTTTGGAAGAGTTTACACAAGCCCATGGACACTAAATTAACGTTTTGTACAACATTGCGCCCCAAACTAATAGACAATTCAAGTGAACGGTTCAAGCGTTAGAGGACATACTACAAGCCTATATGCTTGATTTTTAGATGGGTTGGATTAAGACGCTATCGTTAGTGGAGGTTGTATAAAACAACAACTATCAATCTACTATCTAAATGGCCTTGTATGAAGCTTTTATGGGAGAAAAAATAGATCCCTCTTATAATGAGATGAGATTGGTGAAGCTAAGCTACTCGATCTAGAGATTGTGTAATGGATTGCTAATGCAATGGCAATTATAAAGTAGAGGATGTTGGTGGCCTAGAGTCGACAAAAGAACTATGCTAATCGGAGGCGGAAAGAATTTGAATCTGACATAAGGGATCAGGTCTTCCTAAAGGTCTTGGAAATCATGGGAGTCATGAGGTTCGACAAAAGAGGAAAGATAAGCCCAAGATACATGGGATCTTTTTCAGGTATGGAAAAGATGTTGGCCACGACTTGTAAGTTGAGACCGCTAGCCTCAATGAAGGGAATTAGTGATGTTTTTCACGTATCTATGCTAAGGAAATGGATAGGGCAGCTATCTGATTGCGCAGGAGGAAGTGGAGATCCAACCAATGTTGAGTTATGAAGAGCAACATGTTCAAATTTTGGATTTAGCAACAAAACTACTCCAACGCAAGCAAATTCAACTAGTAAAGGTGTTATGGCAAAAATGCACCTTATAAGAGGCAATGTGGGAGAGAGAAAAGGACATGAGGACTAAATAGCCAGAGGTATTTATGTAACTAAATTTTGAGAATAAAATTTAAATTATGGGGGAAGAATTGTGGCAACCAAGATTTCCCTAAAATGAAAATATAAATATTTAAATATATTTATGCAATGCAATGAAATATATTAGTTTCCTTGTGGATAACTTGTGATTTTATAGTCTGTTAGAATTGGGATAGTGGTTGAAGATATTTTATTTGGTGGATATTCATTCACAGTATGGAATTGGACTCTATTCTATGTTTCTTGAATAGTGGAAGTTTGTACAGCAAGGTAAATGGGAGTTGGAGAATTATGGCAATAAGGATGGGCAACCATCAAAAAGGGTGAGGAACGTGTCTACAAAAAAGAAAGGTGTCAAAAGAAAGGAAGGTATCCGTATAATGGATGAGGTCCTATTATAAAAACAGTGTGTTGTGATTAACAGTGAAGTTACAGAAAGGAACGTGTCCACAGAAAGGAATATGTCCATAGAAAGGGATGTGTCCGCATAATAGAAAACATCGTATTACAAAGACAATGTGTTGCGGTGCGTAGTAAAGTTGCAGAAAGGAACATGTTCGTGGAAAGAAATGTGTCAACATAATGGATGTCGTCATCTTATAAAGGCAGTGTGTTACGGTGAACAATGAAGTTGGGGAAAGGAAGATGTCTGTAGAAAGGAATTTGTTTGCATAATGGATGATGTCATATTATGATAAAGGAGGATCCAAGGAAAGAGAGGAATCCACTGTGGATAAGTATCACGCATAAAACATCATTATTCAAATGGAGAATCCGCTAAGGAAAAGGATTTGCAAAAAGGAAAAAATCTACAGTGGTTAAGTAAAATGCATGAAACATCTTCGGTCAAGTGGAAAATCTGCTGGTGACAAGGACCTACAGAAAGGGGAGAATTTGTAGTGGATAAGTAGAATGCATGAAATGTCATTGTTTGGGTGGAGAATCCACTAATGACAAGGATCCACAGAAAGGGAGAATTTGTAGTAGATAAGTACAACACATGAAACACCATCATTCAAATATATTTGTTGAAAATGAGCTTCCGCACTGGAAAGGAATGCATTTCACTATGAATAATTAAAACGAGTAAACTGTCGTTGTTTCGATCGATTGATCCATAATGAACAGTGGATATCGTAGGAATATAGACATGCGTGGGAAGGAATGTGTCCATAAAATTGAAGGACTTTGTCATTTTGTGACTAAGGAATGTCCATCCACGCCTTTGCTGTAGGTATAAATGAGAATTTAATGAGAACCCCAAAATCTGTTTCATTGGAGTCAACAAAAATAATCTTGTTTTCAACACTTTCAAGAAAAATATGACGTTGGATAACGAGACAAAGTTGGGAGTGGCCAGATGTCTACTGAAGAACTTGAGGTAAGTAATGTTGTGTGTATATGGCCTTCGGGTCTACAACACAAAGTATTAGGGTGGTATTTTGTTGGCTATTTATGTTCTTTATGTTGAGACTATTATGAGGATATTATTGACTCTTATTTATATTTAAGTTTATGTGATGATGGTTTTCATACTGTAATTGCTATGAGGATAATATTGACTCTCTACTAATGTTTGTATTACATGCTGATGGTTTTATCTAAGCAATGATCGATATAAGGTTAATAGTAACTCTCTCTTTTGTGATGTTAGATGATGATGTATCTTAGTATGAGGATATATTATGACTTTGCACGCATCATGTTTTCTTTAGAATAGGATACTTTTTATGTATATGTTTTCATTAAGAAATAATAAACAAGATCAGATGAAAAAGATACGTAAATGGTCATTGTGCAATGGAGGTTTGAGGACAGGCTGTCCCAAAAGGGTGGACCTATGGGGAATAAGTCTGTTAGTCTAGCAATGTGAGGGCCTGACTCAAGTTCACTAGGTTGTCATGCAAGTGGTAGCCTGACAACTAACTGAGGTTCTGATAAGAGGGAATGTCTTGCCAAAAGTTGCAAGACTCAGTGGTGTGTATCATATAGTCGTGCCAACTCTCCTTGGAGTAAGAGTTGACATGTACCAAAATGGTGGACCGACGGTGCTTGCTCTCCCCAAGGATAATACCCCAATGACCAATATGTAAAGTGGAAAAAATAAAAGAATAAAGAAAAAAAATACTACATGTTTTGTAAAGCTTCATATCCTTATGTTACATGTTCCTTTTATTATGCATAATTTGCTAAGCATTAGGCTTATAGATGAATCTTGTGTTGTAGATGAGGAAATTCATGAGTTACATGATGAAGGAACAAGTTGATGGGTGTGCCCGTGATGAGCACTTGATGTTGTTGAGACAATTGACCGTGCGGTTGGCTCATGAATAAATAAATTTTGAATGTAAAGGATTCAGTGAACTTTCATGACAATGAATGTTTTAAGGAATGATTTGAATTGGCATGGGCGTTTATGTACTAAAAAGGATAGGTTGTGTTTTTATTGAAAAAGTCTTTCATTGTGTTTTATTTAAGGACTTGATTTATTAGTTTATTTCGAAAGTCATGTTTTAGTTATAAAAAAATAGCAATAATGTAATAAAGTAAAGATTTACAAAAAGGATCATTACAACTTGGTATCAGAGCCCTATGTTTTTAAATCTATTTTTCAGATTGTCTAACAACATGAGCCTTAATTTAAACAAGTCGCATCAACTATAAGTATGTTATCTCAAAGTACGTTTAGATACTTAGTTGTTTTATTTTGACTATGTGAGGTGTCTGTTAGTAGAGAGGGGAATGTGGTAAGAGGGACCAGACCAAATACCAATACTAGAGATGAATCATTGAGTCGATTGTCTGACTTGAGGAATGATAGTTTCAATAAATAGAACGGTTTATTGAACGAGAAGGACAAGGAAGTTTTCATATTGTCGCCCAAGGAGAGGCTGGATGGAGGAAGTTTTAAAGGTTGAGACCACCCAGCTTTGATGGAAGTACCTTTGTTCCCACCCATGCTAAAGAGTGGTTTAGATCATTAGAGGACGTGTTCCAATATGCAAAGATAGATGAAATAAAGAGGGTATCTTATGTTGTGTATCTACTCATACAAGATGCTAGATTTTGGTGGGATATTGGTAAAATGACCCATGACGTGAAGCTAATGACATGGGAATGATTCAAAGAAGTATTTTATGGCAAGTATTTTAA
Source organism: Begonia loranthoides (assembly GCA_022433065.1). NCBI lineage: Eukaryota > Viridiplantae > Streptophyta > Magnoliopsida > Cucurbitales > Begoniaceae > Begonia > Begonia loranthoides. The sequence goes on from CM039483.1 coordinate 10,116,861, forward strand.
TAAAACCACGAGGACCCAAAAACTAATGGAATTCATCCAGCTTCACCAAACAGGCTACGTGGTTGAGTATATACGAAAGTTTGAAGCATTGTCCTACTTTGCGACACACATGGTGGCAACCAACAAGCACAAGATGAACCAATTTGTACAAGGCCTAAAAGTAGAATTCTATAGAGGGGTTGAGATACACAATACTCAAGGAGTGGCTTCCTCTAAGGTTGTGATCAAGGCGCTTGAAGTAGAAGAGGTAGAGATAACATATTCGAAACAAAAGGAGCGTGTGAAGAAATTCTTTAGAGAGGTTCCACCTCACTAACAGAAAGAGTGGCAGCAAAGTATGAGGGGCTCTAAGAGACCAGTGGCTAAAGGTAATGACCAAGGGAAGGAAAAGTGTTTACAAGGAGCATCATGGTTTGACTAGTGCTAAAAATGTAAAAATAATCATGTTGGGGAATGCCGAGCTGGATCATGTTGATGTTATCCTTATGGTGAAGTTGGTCACATTGCTAGGGAATGTCCAACTCTAGATAAAGAACAGAAAAAAGTGACACCAAGGGTATTTGCTATCATAGAACTCCATGGGGACGAGCAGCTTGTTGTTGTGTCAGGTATAATATTTATCAATGGGTTAGTCACCCATACCTTAATTGATTTGGGTACCAAGCACTCGTTTATGTGAACTTCATTTCTTGATAAATTAAATTGGTTACCTAAGATAGTCGAGCATGATTATGATGTATTGTTACCATTTGGCGAGAGATTGCACTCAAAGTGCGTCCTAAATGATTGTATAGTTGATGTGGGGAGCAAGAAAATGCAAGCAAATCATATAGTGATAGGCATGAAGGGTTATGATATCATCTTAGACATGGATTGGTTGTTTTGCTATGCTACTTCTATAAATTGCAGGATGAGAACCGTTTATTGCGAACCACTAGAAGAAGAAGAATTTTTCTTCCAAGGGATAAAGAAAACAAAGAGACTACCTATTATATATGTAATACCCCGATAAACTTCTCTGTTTATCTAATATGAAAAATTTCGTGAAATAAATATTTTTATCGCGAGACGATATTTGGGGTTGGAATAATGTCCTATAAATGTATGGAAAATATTGTGGAATGATTAAAGTACAAATTTTAAGGAAAAGGTGCATTTTGGGCTTTTGGTAGCAGTGCGGTTGAAGACGCGGTCGAGGTTGTCATTCAAAATTCATTACAGATTGCATTTTGGGTTTTTGGTTGCAGTGCGGTCGAAGATGCGGTTGAGGTTCTCGTTTGAAATGCATTACAGATTGCATTTTGGGTTTTCGATCGTAGTGCGGTCAAAGATGCGGTCGAGGTTCTCTTCCAAAATGCATTACAGATTGCATTTTGGACTTTTTGGTTGTTCCCCGATCATGTGTTTCGATCGACAAACTCGACCAAATGTGGAAAACACATTGGACTGGGCAACACATTGGGCGACATGGCAATAGAATGGAATTATGTTACTCTGACCTACAGTCGAAGACCGGTCGACTATTGCTGTTGATCAGACTGTCATCTGGAACTGCGTGATTTTCAGAAACTCGGCGTTTTATATTACTCCGGGTGACATTAATAGTCACTGAGATGTCTATCGCCCTTGATGGATTTCTGAAAATTCAGTTTCTTCCTGCAGCATTTTTTGGGTTTACCGATGACTTTTCCTTTGATTTTCCCAAACCGACAACACAATCCACATGGCAATTGTCTATTGGACCACCTCAACATGGTTGGTGAGACGTCTGCCATAAGAAGCTTCTCTAGGAAGCCTCTCTAGGAAGCCTCTTCCCTCCGTTATATGTGAGAGCTGAAGCTCTTTGTTAAAGAACTACAAGCATAGAAGAGAGTGAGAGTAAGGACAGAGAGTGGTGATTGAGAGAAAGAGTGTAAGAGGGGAGTGCGAAAGTGTGAGAAAAGGAGACATTGTGGTGTTGCGGGTCTTGGCATATTAATGTGAAGAAGTTGCTGCCTCCATTGGTGAGGAGAAGTCCAACAGCGGGAATTCCTTTTCTGTGAAAGTATGAAATGGGTAGAGTCATGACCAGTGGAGGCCCTACACCACAAGTAGTGTCTCATTTTTTAATTGACTGATTATACTTTATATGAAATGCTTAGTGTTACTCTTGCTCATATAAGTTCATGCTACTCAATGCCTCACCCAGTACATTTGTTGATAATGTTTCTTTCTTCTGGATGGTTCTTGTTAATGTTTTGTCTGGATATTTTACTAGTTTATCAATGCGTAATCTTGTGAACTAGTTGATATTACTCTCTGGTTTGTTAACTCCTTGTCATTTGTTAATAATTAACTCTATGTTAGTAATTGCTCAGCTTAACTCTCTGCTGTTAGTTACTAGTATAATCCACTATTATTAGTCTTGGTTTTATTGGATGAGTTTTATTCTATCTTGCTTACTGCTCTGATGCTTACTACCCTGATGGTCTCGATCGAGAATGATATTTGGTTGATTTGTTTCCTTTATCTCTAATTCGTTACTGCTAGCTTGAAATAAATTGCTAAGTTCCTGTTTTACTTTAGGATGATAGTAGGCTGTTATGTTAAATTGATCCTTCCTTATGCTGTTAAACATTGGAGGATGCCTCTGCTGACTTTAATACCTTGTTGAACTCTGTACTGAATTTCGTTTCCCAGATATTATGCTGCCTCTAATTATTATGCCTATGCTCATCTCATGTTATCAATTTATTTATCCATTAAGCATGTTTCCACCAACGATTAACTGCTGAACTTAAAACACTGCTTTGCAATCCATGATATATTACCTCGTCGTTAATAAAATAAATTGTTAGCTTATATTTAGATAGCTTTGAAATATCTCATTTTAGAACATTACTCTATGTTATAGTATGTTATTAGTTCATACCATGTTCTATGCTTTATTGCTATCTTTCTATTTAAATTATGTCATGCTAATTGTAATCACACTATATTGCCTCGTGTTAGCTCTCCGTTATTTAATTCGCTAATCTTAGTTAATTGGATTATTGGTCTTAACCATTGTATTATATTGTGATGCTTGGGAATATAGGATGTTGACTTACTCTTGGTTGTTAGCTTGGTTGTGATCTAATTGGACTCGTTTGGTTTCTCGTTAATTGATACAGATGTATATTTATATTGTTGTGGTTATTGCTCCACATTGACATACATCATGATAATAGAAACAATTAGAAATGCCATATTTGGATTGGTATTCATATGCATTCTGTGAGAGAAAATGGATAAAGTAAATGAATATAAGGGAATTGGAGGTTGGGCAGGGGGGTGGTTAGTTCGAATCTAACCGGGTAGACTCGAGATTATGTCTTTCCCTTATCAGGTTGCGAGAACCTATTTACCTAAGGGTTAGATGCCGACTAGTGGCTATTCTCCCTGCAATGGATACCTTTAATGTCTCAGCTCAATGTATGAGTTAATGTATATGACTGTGAGTAAAGAACATATTGGGTGAATTATATTCTGACATAATCAGTTACAGACATGCATCATAGTATATCTCATTTCCTGTCAGGCCTTAAGCTCACAGTTTGCTTATGGTGTAGGTACACGCATGAGAACGGGTGAAGGAGTAGTTGATGAAGGATTTGCACACGCGAATCTTGTGTCTGGCTAGGCTAATGAGCAAGAGAAAAGAAAAAGGTTTTGCAAAGAGTTTTATAAATTATTCGAATTATAAAAGAAAAGAAGTCTATGTAAATGATTTAATAAATGTTTTAATTCGTAACGTGTTTTATTCAACTAGTCTTCCGCTGTATTTTACAAATGGTTTCAAGAAAAGAATTTTAGTATCGCCTTTTAAATAATTTTAATAAAGAAAGTCTTTATAAGAAAAAGTCTTCCGCTGTTTACAAAGATTTAAGTAACGTGTTTTAAGTAAAAGATTTTAACGATAAGGTTTTAAGGAAAAAATTCTAATTATAATTTACAAAGGTTTTAATGAAGATTTTCACTATTTTTATAGAGGAAAAGAAAAAATTTTAAATTTCACGCGATTTCAAAGGTAATAAAAACTGGGTTGTTACAATATTGTCATTGAACGCGTTACGAACGATGGAAGTAGGGTGTGAGAATTATTTGGCGAACATAGTAGATACACAGTTTAAGCCCTGCAAGAAAATCCAAGAAATTCCTATGATCTGGGACTTTCTAGAAGTATTCCTAGGAGATTTATCGAGGCTACCTCCTAGCAGAGAGGTAGAGTTTGCCATCAAAGTTTACCTCGGTGCTACCCCCATATCTAAGAATCCTTATAGGATGGCACCAGTGGAGCTGAAGGAACTGAAAACTTAGCTAGAGGAATGGATGAGTAAAAGGCTTTATTCATTTGAGTTTCTCACCATGGGAAGCTTCGGTATTATTTGTTAAGAAGAAAGATGACTCAATACGGATGTGTATAAGGAATAACTACCCCTTACTGAGATTTGATGATCTATTTTACCAACTTCAAGGTACAAGAGTGTTCTTAAGGGTTTACTTTGCTTGGGGTACTACCAACTAAAGGTAAAAGAAGGGGATGTGCTAAAGACAGCCTTAAGAACTAGGTAGAGTAATTGTGAGTTCTTGGTTATGTCATTTGGATTTACTAATGTACCGACTACGTTTATGAACTTAATGAACTGAGTCTTCAAGGAGTACTTGGATCAATTCATCATCGACTTCATTGATGATATTCTGGTTTATTCACAGTCTGAAAGAGAGCACGAGGAACACTTGAAGCTTACTTTGGTAGTCTTGAAGAAGCATCAGATGTATGCAAAATTTTCAAGTGTGAGTTCTGGTTTGACAAGATTGCTTTCTTAGGAGATGTTGTATCCAAGGATGACATCTCTGTTGATCCGTCTAAGACACAAGCAGTGATGGAGTGGTTGCAGCTAAGGAATGTGGGTGAGATACAAGGTTTCCTAAATTTCGTGGGGTACTATATGAGCTTTAAAAAGGGGTTCTCAAAGATTGAGATGCCATTAACATAATGAACAAGGAAGGGTGTGAGGTTTTAGTGATTCATTGAGTGTGAAACTAGTTTTCAGGAGCTAAAACAACAGTAAACTTCAGCCCCTGTCTTAGCTATTGCCACAAAAAAAGGAAAGTCTTATGTATATTGTGACACATCTAAGGTTGATTTGGGGTGTGTGTTGATGCAGGAGGGTAGAGTGATCGCCTATGTGATAGGGCCTAAGTCTCCAAGTTGACAATTCCAGAGAAACAATGATCGGCTAAAATACAATCTATGCAGTAGAATGAGAACAGCTATAACTTTCAATGCTTATAGCAAAGGGATCCCAAATTTGGAGGAAATATTGAAGACTACAAGAAGCAAGGGTCCTCCAAATTTCAGAACAAAATTCGTAATATTCCAGGAGATATGAACAGAAAAACACGTTGTCCAGACTTTCCAAAATGTGTACTCACTTGGCTAAATACAAAACTCGAACACTGAAATTAAAACAAGTAGAACTCAAGTTGCATACTGAATCTGGACTTCAAATTTATAGGGAAAATAGCCAAGAATTAATATTAAAATACCTCCAAAAATCTCCTTAAAACTCGTTGCACACACAGAGTTGTATGTTGGGGATGAACTTGCTCAGAAATGGAATTCTCAGAAAAACAGGTTTGCGCCACTCTTAGAAGAACGGGCATAACTTTAAAACCATGAATCCAATTCAAACGATTCCACCCAGCATTTCTCAAGAACAGAAGTACAAATAACCTCAAGACAAAATATAATAGTAACCTTTAGGAAAAATGGGAAGAAAATGTGCGCCAAGTTGGTCCGAGAATCCTCACTCAGCCGAGGATTAGCGACTAGTTTGGGTCCCTCAAAGGAAGGCCACTCCACCTTGGTTTTGAATTGATCTTCTACCTCCACACGCAAAGGACACCTCCTAATGAAGATGTTGGTATAGATAGTATCAATCTTCCACCTCAAGATCAACCAAGAAACGATGGAGGAGATTGTTTTGGTGTTAGGTTAGTGATCAAGCAATCTGTGGCACCTAGGGTTTGAGAGAGAGACCTTCTCACGAGGTTGCAGCAGCAAAATTGGGGGCTCAAATCTGCATTAGAGTTTCATTAGAGGATAAATAACTCTCTAATGACATAAAAGAGAAATTACAAAAATACCCTTAGGTTTACAAAAATTGGGCATGAGGGCTCGATTTACATGCAAACTGAGCACCTTGATTCAAAACAATTCAAAACATCCTAAAACCAAACAAAATATAATCCAACCCGCATTAATCCATCCAAAATAAACTAAAGTAATAAATCAATGTTAAAATTCAACAAAACTCTCTCTCATTAACCTTGTTAGAATCGGCCAAAATGAGACATCCAAAACCGACGTATAATGATCTAGCCGAATTGATGTTGGAGGACTCCAAGTGAAAACATGTTGAGAAGCTTCCCCTTTCTCCAAGCAAAGGTTCCTCCTCAAGCTCCATTAATGTAGTATTTCCTGCAAAATAATAGCTTATTAGATAAACAAGGAGCATATGGCTTGGCTCAAGCGGTAGGGTCTTGGGGCGCATCACTATGTCTCCTAACAATTAAAAGACTTTGAACAAAACTATCCAACTCACAACTTGGAACTGGCTTGGTTGGTTTTTACACTAAAAGTATGGAGACATGACCTATATGGGCAACAATACGAGATTTTCTCAAATCATAAGAGCTTGAAATACATCTTCATGCAAAAGGAGTTGAATATGAGATAGTGGTGATGACTGGAATTTGTTAAGAACTATGATTATGAAATCAAGTATCATTCTGGGAAAGCAAACATTGTGGCAAATGCATTGAGTAGGAGATTCAGAGATTCGATTTGGAATTGATCTCTACTTAAGTTACTATGACCTTATCATTAATGACCATGTAGCTTATATCGTTGGACAAAGAGACTCAAAAGGAAAATCAAAGTTGTAAGGATCTCAAGTCAGAAGTGCAGGCAAACTCGCTGGTAAATTTTGTCCTATCCAAGGAGGGTGTTGTGAAGTTTAAGAACATGTGGCTTGTACCTAAAGATGAGGCATTGCGGCGCAACATATTATCGGAGGTGAACAGCTCTGCCACTACAGTAAACCCGGGAAACACCAAGATGTATTAGGACTTGAAGACACATTATTGGTGATCAGACATGAAGAGAAATGTGGCCAAATATGTGAAGACGTGTCTGGTGTGCCAACAAGTTAAGGTGGAACATCGGAGACCAGTTGGTACATTACAGCCCCTACTTATACTGGAGTAGAAATGGAACCAAATTATAATGGGCTTTGAGGTAAGATTGCCAAGAACCGTGAAGAGACACGACTCTATATGGGTTATTGTGAATAGATTATCAAAATCAGCTCACTTCATACTGATTAGGAAGACATACTCAATGAACCAATATGTGGAACTATAAATTCAAGAGATAGTTTGATTGCATGGAATCAGTATCAATTGTATCAGACTGAGACCTTAGGTTCACATCAGCTTTTTGGAAGAGTTTACACAAGATCATGGGTACTAAATTAATGTTCAGTACAACATTTTACCCCCAAACTGACAAAGAATCTAAGAGAACAACTCAAGGGTTAGGGGACATGCTACAAGCATGTGTGCTTGATTTTAAGATGGGTTAGAGTAAGAAGCCATCATTAGTGGAGTTTGTATACAAAAACTATCAATCTACTATCCAAATGGCCCCGTATGAAGATTTGTATGGGAGGAAATGTAGATCCTTGTTATATTAGGATGAGTTTGGGGAAGCTAAGCTACTCTATCTAGAGATTGTGCAACGAACTGCTGATGCAGTGACAATTATAAACCAGAGGATGTTGGCGGGCTAAAGTTGGCAAAAGAGCTATATTGATCGAAGGTAGAAAGAACTGGAATTCAACATAGGGATCATGTCTTCCTAAAGGTCTCACCATTCAAGGGATCCATAAGGTTTGGCAAAATAGTAAAGTTAAGCTTGAGGTCCGTGAGACCTTTTTCAATGGTTGAAAAGATTGGTCCCACATCTTACAAGTTAAGACTGTGCGCCTCAGTGAAGGGAATTCATGACTTTTTCCATGTATCCATGCTATGCAAGTGCATAGGGAAACTATATGATGTTATTGTGTAAGAGGATATGGAGATCTGACCAAGGCTGAGTTACAAGGAACAACCTATTCAAATTTTGGATTCAGCAACAAAAATGCTATGACGCTAGCAAATCCCATTAGTGAAAGTCTTATGGCAAAATCACACCCTAGAAGAGGCAAAATGGGAGAGAGAAAAGGATATGATGACTAAATATCCAGAGTTATTTATGTAACTAAATTTTAAGGACAAAATTTAAATTGCAGGGAAGGATTGTAGTGACCAGGATTTTCCTAAAATGAATATTTAAATATGTTTATGCAATGCGATGAAGTATATTGGTTGCCTTGTTGATAACTTGTGATTTTATAGTCTATTAGAATTAAGATAATGGTTCAAGATATTTTATTTGGTGGGATATTCATTAATAGTAGGGAATTGAACTCTATTTTATGTTTGTGGATTAGTGGAAGGTTATACAACAAGGTAAATGGGAGTTGGAGAATTATGACAATACAGACGAGCAACTGTAAAAAAGTAACATGTCCACAGAAAGGAAGATGTTCTAGGAAATGAATGTGTCCGCAAAATGGAAAACATTGTATTATAAAAGCAGTGTTTCACGGTGAACAATGAAATTACGAAAAGGAACGTGTCCACGAAAAGGAATGAGTCCACAGAATGAATGATGTCATATTACAAAGATAGTGTACTACGGTGAGCAGTGAAGTGGTGGAAATAAATATGTTCGAGAAAGGAATGTGTCCATCGAATGGAAGACGTCGTATTACAAAGATAGTGTGCCGTGGTGAACAGCAAAGATGCAGAAAGGAATGTGCCTGCAAAAATGAATGTGTCCATAGAATGGACGACATCGTATTACGATAAGGGAGGATCTGCATCGGATAAGTGATGCACCAACGGAAGGAATTAGAATATAACTTGAAATATGTTGATGTAATCGAGTGTTGAAGAAATATGATCAACCAGATACTTTGAAGAACACAGGAGCTGTGGTCGATCAATAATTGGAAAATATAGGCGGAGATCGACCGGGATGATCAGCCGCTAATATTGAAGTGGAATGGTAGTTGAGTAGTAATGCGTAGAAAAAAAGGTAATGGCAAGTGAATTCTCAGCCAGTCGATCATCAACGGTGAAGTTGATCGACCGGTTCTTCAAGCTTCCTTATTTTGCCACAAACTCAATATGGAAAATTCAACTTTGGAAGCCAATAACTCCCACATTTTAGAAGCTCTTGAGCTGAAATTTGGACCATGCCTTCTTGGATAAATAAGAAAAGAACTCCTTTAGTAATAATGGAAAAAAACTTCAAAGATTAGGAAATATGCTTGGAAGAACTCAAGTGCTTAGAAATAGAAAGTAGTGTAGCTTGCAACTCTCAAATGTATGATATGTTGATGGAATACTTATTGATGGTTAGATACCTCTTCACACAGTCTTCCTCCAAGGAGTAGGGACATAGATGCCAATAAGAGACTCACTCAACTCAAAGTGAGCCCAATCTTGTGATGCTACTCACACTAGGATAAATTTGGATGCAACTCACCAAAATGTTTGAAAAATGAATCACTCCAATTTTGAAAGAAAGCAAGAGCTTTTATTAATAAAACTTCAATGTCAAAAACATAAACACTAGGGGGCTTTATATAGCCTATTACAAAGCATAAAATAGGAAATAACAAAAAAGGAAACACACTAGGTATTCAGCTTTATATGGCCGATTAGTAAAATATGAATTTAGTAATTTTCTAAAGCTATTATTTTATTATTTTTTGCTGGCTTTGGCTCCAAAAAATGGTAACTTTTTGGTAGCTGCTTCCTCTTCAATTTCACCACTTGGATGGTTACCAAAACCAAGCATAACTAGCCCTCCTTTGTCCACTTGCTTTTGGTTGATTAAGGAAGGTTTCTTTATCTCCATTTCTTTTAGTCTTCTTGGGCTTCTTCCCATAGCATTAGGGGTGTGGGCCCTCTTTGATCTCCTTGGGTTGATAGCTCTTCAATTTGGGTCTTTGATAAGTTACCTTCCAAATAGTTGGAAGGGAATGAGTTGATGAGATCTTGGGTGTTTGCCTTTGTATATGGACCTAATAGTCTATCATCCTCTCTGGGTTTTTGAGAATTTGTTCTCAAATCTTCTTTAAGCTTTAACTTTTCTTCATCATTTTTGCTGTTATAGGGGCACGATAAGTGTTATTGATTGTGAATGGTGGAGTGCCGTCGAGATAGAGCATCAGCCATCACATTAGTGTCTCTCCTTTTATATTTGATGAGGTAAGGGTATTTTTCTAGAAATTCAATCCATGTAGCATGTCTTCAATTCAGCTTGCCTTGACTTTGAATGTGCTTAAGAGCCTCATGGTCGGTGTGAATGATGAACTCCTTTGAAAGAAGATAGTGTTTCTAGTTCTCTTATGACTGAGTAGAACTCTTTGTCGTACGTGGAGTAATTCAAGGTGACTCCTTTTAGTTTCTCGCTTAAGTAGGCTATAGGCTTTCCTTCTCTCATAAGTACTGCTCCAATTCCTACGTTGGATGCATCACATTCGATTTCAATTACTTTGCTAAAATTTGGTAATATGTGGATTGGGGTGTTGCATAATCTTTCCTCGATTTCTTCGAAGCTTCTTTGACGTGTATGACTACATGAAAACTCTTTCCCCTTTTTTGTGCAATCCGTTATGGGGGCCATGATGGTGCTGAAGTCATGAACTTCCATTCCATGTTTAGAGATGATGACTCCCAGAAAGTAGACATTTTGTTGTGCGAATGAACACTTCTTTAAGTTGTCATAGAACTTGGTTGATCGAAGGACTTAAAAAAGACTTCTAAGATGCTCAATATGTGAAGATAAAGTCTTACTATAAACCAAGATGTCATTGAATAAACCACCACGAACTTACTTAGGAAGTCTTTGAGCATGTGGTGCATGACCAGCATGAAGGTGCTTGGCACCTTAGATTGTCCAAAAGGCATGACCATTTATTCATAAAGCTCATACTTGGTCTTGAAAGCTGTTTCCCATTCATCTCCTTCCCTCATTCCAATTTGATGGTACCTGCTCTTCAAGTTGATTCTTGATAATAATGAGGCCCCATTTAGTTCATCCAACATATCTTCAAGCCGAGGTATCGAAAATCAATATTTTATAATGATTCGATTAATGGCTTGACTATCCACACAAATCATCATGCTTCCACCCTTCTTTGGTACGAGTAGGGTTGGCACGACGTATGAACTTAAAGATTCTCTTATAAAACCTTTATCTAATAACTCAGTCACTGGCTTGTGTAATTCTTTGGCTTCTTCCGATTTAGTCTGTAAGAAGGCCAATTTGGGAGGCTAGCACCGGGCACCAAGTCAATTGGATGCTCAATCCCTATAATTGGTGGCAACCCTTGAGGAAGATCTTCGGAGAATACATCTTGATATTCTTCTAAAAGAGTGAGGACCAATTCGGGTATCTTTCCCATCTCCACAAATTTTTTCGTGGAACATCATCAATATTATCGCGTCTTTTATCTTTATAACTTTTTACAACTCTTTTTTTTTTTTTACATGAATAAAGTATTTTTCAACCTACTTTCTTTTATTGACTCATAGTGTTTGGCCATTTGCTCTAGTGGAAATGGAGCTAACTTGATCTTCTTGTCATTGAGCTTGAATGTGTAGCAATTTGTGAAACCATCATGCATAGTCTTTCGATCATACTACCATGGTCTCCCCAAGAGTAGATGACTTGTGCTCATAGGAACCACATCATACCACACTTTGTCTGAGAAACTTCTGATGCAGAATTCAATGGGAGCTTGCTTACTAACCTTGATGTCTTCTTTGTCATTTAACCAACTTAGCTTTTAAGGAGTCGGATGTAAAGTTGTTTCTATCCCTAATTTACTCACTAGATCCATAGAAATCACATTGGCGCAACTTTCTCCATCAGTAATTAGAGAGCGAAATCTTTCCTTGACTTTGCAACGGCTATGGAAGATATTTTTTCTTTGACAATCGTCGATACTTGCCTTGGTAGTGCAAAATGACCATAAGGAGGGAACCCTCTTGAGTATATAAAGTTTCCACTTGTGCTTCCTCCTCATGTGCTTCTTGTGATTCACTTTCATCCTCACTTTCAACCTCTTTAGTGGCTTCTCTTAATACCATAACTTTCATACTCAAACATTGCTAGGCATAGTATCTGATCCCAAGGCATTTGAAACACTTGATTTCTCTTGTCTTTGGCTTTGGTGCTTCCATAGGTAACTTCTTGTTGTCACTTGGCTTAGTAGTAGAAACTTTCATGCTCATATCCTTGTTATCAAGTTTAGGTGGTGGTTTGGAGAAGCTTGTATTTCTTTGAGGGAATCAGCTAACTCTCTCTTCTCTTTCCTTTTCTTTTGCCTTTCAACCTTTAGAGCTAACTTGATCACATCCTCCAAGGTGTTGTAAGATTGCAGCTCGATAATGTCTCCAATGTCATAGTGAATCCCTTGGATGAACCTTGTGATGGTTTGGTCTTCCAGATCTTGAAAATTTCATCTTGTCTTTATGCTTTCGAACTCGGCAACATACTCTTCGATGGTTGAGGAACCTTGCTTGAGGCCTTGCAATTGATAGTAGAGTTCTTTCTTGTAGTGGCTTTGAACGAACCTCTAACTCATGAGCCTCTTTAATAGTTTCCAAGTCTGGATTTCCTCTCCCTCATGTCTTCTCTTTTATTGCGTGTTGTTCCACCAAAGGCTAGCATACCCCATGAACTCTAGTGTTGCTAGTTGAATCTTTTTCCTCTTCGAGAAGTTGTAACATTCGAATATCCTTTCGACCTTTTCCATCAACTCAATATAATTAGTGTCGTTGCTAGAACCATTGAATGAAGGGATGGATACCTTGATAAGGCCGGAGTCATCTCTTTGAGTTGGTCTTCTTCTATGATTGGGAAACTCCCCATACCGGCTTCCTCCTTATGAACACCTCGTCACTATTCGAATAAAAAGGTCATTCCTCTGATCTTGTTGAATGAAGAATCCCTCTTTGTTGACTTTGAGAACTCATGAACTGTTGAAACATGGACTGAAGCTAATCAATTTGTCTTTGTATGCTTGACTCGGCTCCTCGTGTAGAAGGTAGCTTGGTGTTGAAAACAATGTTTGGAATCGCCTCATCTTTGTGTGACGCTTTTGTTGCTCCTCATCTCATCATTAAGAAAAGAAGAATATGATTAAGAATTATTTTAGCTATAATACCAATTGATGCACCAGCGGAAGAAATTAGAATATAACCTAAAATGTGTTGATCAAGATGTTGATGTAATCAGGTGTTGAAGAAATACGATCAACCGAATACTTTGAAGAACACAGGAGCTGCAGTCGATCAATAAGTGGAAAATATAGGTGGAGATCAACCGGGATAATCAGCTGCTAAGTTTGAAGTGGAATGGCGGTCGACCAGCAACGCATAGAAAAAATGGTAGTGGCAAACAAATTCTTGACCGGTCGATCATCAACGGTGAAGCTGATCCACCGGTTTTTCAAGCTTCTTTATTTTACCACAAACTCAATATGGAAAGTCCAATTTTGGAAGCCAATAACAACCACATTTTAGAAGCTTTTGAGCTAAAATTTGGACCACACCTTCTTGGATAAATAAGGAAAGAACTCCATTAGGAATAATGGAAAGAACTTTTAAGGATTAGGAAATATGCTTGGAAGAACTCAAGTGGTCATAAATAGCAAGTAGTGTAGCTTGCAACTCCCAAATGCATGATTTGTTTATGGAAACGCCTCTTGATGGTTGGGCACATCTTCACACAGCCTTTCTCCTAGGAGTAGGGATGCAAATGCCAATAAGACAACTCACTCAACTCCAAGTGAGCCCAATCTTTTGATGCTACTCGCACAAGGATAACTTTAGATGCAACTCACCAAAGTGTTTAAAAAAGGAATCACTCCAATTTTGAAAAAAAGCAAGAGCTTTTATTAATCAAACTTCAATGTCCACAATATAAGCATTATGGGGCTTTATATAGCCAATTACCAAAAATAGAATAGGAAACAACAATAAAGGAAACACACTAGGTATTCGTCCCTATATGGCCGATTAGTAAACTATGAATTTAGTAACTTTCTAAAGTTATTATTTTATTATTCTTTGCTGGCTTTGGCTCCACAAAATGGTGACTTTTTGGCAGCTTCTTCCTTTTCAATTTTGCCACTTGGATGGTTACCAAAACCAAGCATAACTAGCCCTCCTTTGTCCACTTACTTTTTGGCCGATTAAGGAAGGTTTCCTTATCTCCATTTTTGTTGGTCTTTCTTGCACTTTAAGCATGTCTTCTTGGGCTTCTTTCCATAGCATTAGGGGCTTGGGCCCTCTTTGACCTCCTTGGGTTGATAGCTTTTCTATTTGGGCCTTTGATGAGTTACCTTCCAAATGGTTTGAAGAGAATGAGTTGATGAGATCTTGGGCCTTTGCCATTGTGGATGCACCTTGTCGTCCATCAATAAGTAGAACACATGAAACGTTGTTGTTTGGGTGGAGAATCTGCTAATAACAAGTACTTGCAAAAAATGGGAGAATATGCAACAGATAAGTAGAATGCATGAAATGTTATCAATCGGGTGGAAAATCCACTAAGAACAAGGACCCATGGAAAGGGAGAATCCAGAGCGGATAAGTAAAACATAGAAACATCATTGTTCGGATCAATATATGCTAAAAACAAGCATCTATGGTGAAAAGGAATGCATTTTGCAAGGCGAAGGAACACATTTCCATGGCGGGAAGGAACACATTCTGCATAAAAAAGGAACACATTCTATGGTAGAAAGGAACACATTTTGTAGTGGAAAGGAATGCATTACGAGGTAGAAAGGAGCACATTTCGCCGTGGATAAGTAAAATGAGTAAACCGTCATTGTTTTGATCGAATGATCCATGATGAATAGTCAATATCACGAGAGTATAGGCATCTATAGAAAGAAATGCATCCACAAAAATGAAAGATGTCATTGTTCTGTGACCAAGGGATGTCTATCTATGCCTTCACTATAGGTATACAAAAGGAAATTTAATGAGAACCCTAAAAATTGTTTCAATAGAGAGTGGGTGAAAATAAAATTTTTCTAAACACTTTCGAGGAAAACAAGATATTGGGAAACGAGATAAAGCTAGGAGTGGCCAGATTTTCACTAAAGAACTTGAGGTAAGTTATGTTGTGTGTACATTGTCTTCAAATCTACAACACAAGGTATTAGGAGGGTATTTTGTTGGCTACTGACATTCCTTATGCTAAGATTATTATGAGGATATTATTGACTCTTACTGATATTTAAGTTTACGTGATGATGGTTTCTATACTATAACTGCTATGAGGATAATATTAACTCTCTACTGATGTTCGTATTACTTACTAATAGTTATATTTAAGCTATCATTGATATGGGGTTATTATTGACTCTCTCTTCTGTGAAGTTAGATGATGTTGTATCTTAGTATGAGGATATATTATGACTCTGCATGCATTATGTCTTCTTCATAATAGAACAATTTTATGAATATGCTTTCATTAAGAAAGTTTGAGCAAGAACATATGAAAAAGTTATGTAAATGGTCCTTATGTGGTGGGGTTTGAGGACAAGTTGTCATAAAAGGGTGGACCTACAGGAGATAAGCCTGTTAGTTCGATTATGCGGGGGCATGACCAAAGTTCACCAAGTTGTCATGTGAGTGGTAGCATGACAACTAATAGGGGTCCCGATAAGGGGGATTGTCTTGTCAAATGTTGCAAAACTCGGTAGTGTGTGTCCAATAGTTGTGCCTACTCTCCCCGGGGTAAGAGTTAAGTTGTCCCAAAAGGGTGGACCGAACGTGCTTGCTCTCCTCAAGGATAATACCCCAATGACCAGCATGTAAAGTGGAAATAATGATAGAAGAAAGAAAGAAACACTACATGTTTTATAAAGCTGCATATCCTTATGTTATATGTTCATTTTATTATGCATTACTTGCTAAGCATGTAACACCTGAATTTTTTGTATTTAAATTTTAGTTTTGTTATGTGACATTGGAAATTTAATGAAAATATATTTTTGTGTTACAATTTAGTGAATTGTATATAGTGTGTATTTTAGGAGTTTATTACAAATTATAAGATAAATAAATAATTGAATAAGTAAATAAATAGATTAAGATTAGGTTATATAAGAAAAATAAGCTAATGATGGAAACTTTGCCACGACAACTATTTTGGAGAAGAAAAAACATCTCTATTTTATGAGGATTAGTTGTGTTCCTAGTGGAGGGGGAACAAACGAGTCAGCAGCTGTTGAATCGAGTTATTGAACAACTAAAATCGAGTTGGAATGGAAAAGTCCCGCAGAAGTTTTGACGCCGCATGAATGCGAGAGGACGAGGAACCGTTAGATGTGGACTTATGGATAAAATGTGAATGTTATATTAGGAAAAGATTCTTTCGTGGGATGGGAAAGATGGTACACAGAAGAAAGTCATTTAAGTTGAACGTCATCATTTAGTTCATGAAGCGCATTTCTGTAGAAGCATTTGTGTCTGCGGTAATGTATTTAAGGGTGGAATGTTGTGATTTTATGGGATAATGTGTTTCCGCAATAGTAAAGGTGTCCACAATGGTAAACTTATGTGAAAGAATGACATCATTTAGGAGTAAAAGTTTGTGGGAAATGTTGGAAACCCGCTGTCGTGTAGGCTTTCGCGGAAGGAATTGCATTCACAATAACATTAGTGATCGCGAATTAAATAATATGGACTAACGTGGCTCACTACTATTGGTCGAATTGGTTGTAGAGGATGTCAACTGTGGCAGACTACATGTCCACTGCTCGGCGAATAGATTTTAAACATAATATTTCTACATTTCATGCTAACTGTGATTGTCCTCTAGTATAAAAGGAACCGATCATGCATAGGTTACAGTTTTTGTGGGATTTTCATTCTATGGGATCCCACGATCGATTGTCTATATATTCAAACGTTTTTGGAAAACGAAACCCTATTTTCCATAGGCGCTCAGATGAAGAAACTGCTCCCACCTCAGAGAATTTCTTCAAGCTTCCTGGAGGTAGGTATTATGTTTGAAGTTTTGAGTTTCTGTAGGACAATAGGATAAAAACCATGAGGTTAGTTTCTGTAAAAGAAATTGTGTTTATGGTCATCCTTTCCTAACCTATTTCTTGTTCCTATTTGATTTTAAGGGTAATAACGACTTTTGAAGAATTTAGTTTACAGCTCTACTAAACATCATAGGTAAGAGATATTTTGTTGTGTGGTTGTTTGATCTACATCACAACGTGTTAGGATAAGGTAGAAAATGTTTGATTTTATTGTGATATTGATTAACTACTTTTCTAGAAAATTATGCTCATGTACATTGCGAGTAGTTTAGGTTAAACTGTGATTTGTGGTATTGAAGAATAACTATCATGCCTAATGTTTAGTTACTGTTCATAATTAATGATGATGCCCTTTGTTTACTGTGTATTATTCTATGTACACTACATTGATGTTTATTCTACACGTACGTTCATGCATTCATTTAAGAAAAATAAAAAATCTAATAAACATAAATGGTCATTGTGGGCAGAGTTTGAGTTTATTGTCATGCATGAGGTGGATAAAATGGTGTCACTCTCTCCCCTAGATTGAATTACCTACAGTGATTGGACTATAAAGTGAAAAAAAAAGAAAAGATTGTTGACTTAAAAAAATGATATTACGAACTACATTTCATGTTTCCATATTTAAATATTTTTATGCATCTATTACTGAGCGTCAGACTCATTAGTTGAACCTTGTGGTTTAGGTGAGGATGAAGTCTTTGACGAACCTGATGAAAGAAATGAATGATGGTGGCAATTAAAGGAGTATACTCATAGGAAGGCTAGCACGTTGTCGAAGTGAAATTGACCATGGATATCGAGAGGAAAATGAATAAAATTTTAAAAATGGTTTTTCTTATTATGTTGGCTTTTATACTTAGTTTTACCAAGGATATTGGGATTTATTTAATTAAATCTTTGTACGTTGTTTTAAATGAATTTTATTTTATAGACTTCCGCTGCAAATGTTTTAAAAACTTTAATTCTATAACGATGGGTTGTTATTGTTTTATATAAAACAAATAGCAAGAAAAACATCTTTAATGCTTCAGGCATTACAATATGGTATCAGACCATCTGGGTTAAAGTTGTTTATGCAGACTGCTCAACAACGCAAGCTTTCTATAGTGACTTATTTTTCCTTTACTTTAAAACGTTGAAATTTGAAACACTTTTCTTTATAAATTGTGTAGCGAAAGACTTTTTGTAATAAAAGCATTTTAGAATATTATAATGAAATATCATAAATAAAATTTCTTTCTTTAAACATATTTTGTTCAAATACATTTCATAACTTTAAAACCGTGTACATTTTCATTTTCATTAAATCCGTAACACGTAAATTCTCCATTAGCTGCTCCTCACCTTGTTAGCATGCTACATCACAAGACTTAAACTATAAGTCTGGTGCTTAGTAAGAAATGATATGCAGTATGAACCATTTAATGTACTTTATGTAAAACGGCTTCTGTATTAGTTTCTTTCCTTTCCTTTTCTATGTCTTGACATCAATCGAACACCCATTAACTGCTATACACATCAATGCATAACGTCTCTTGATAAAGGCTTGACATCAATCAAACTGCTTGTTAGTTGCTATGCACATCAATGCACAATGACCCATCATCTCTGGTATAAGTAGCTCTGGCATTGACTGAAAGCTTTGCTACCAATTGTACACATCAATGCACAACTATCCGTTTTGAAATCAATCAAACTCATTAGCGGTCATGCACATCAATGCTTAATGACCTCACCAACTATTGGTCGATTTGTCTCGACAACAATCTAGATTAAACTAACAAACTCAAGCTTATCTTTCCATTTTTTTTTATCATTCATCATCTTCGTTCTTTCATGAAATACGTATGCGTGAGAAATTCTTTTCGTAACATTTCGTGAAAACTATGACGCATGAACATAATTACATAAAACTTAACATGTTCTAGCATATCATCAACACAACATATCCTTAAAACATCGACATGATCATTTAACTTAAAATCTATTAAACACAAACATCAAACAACACATACTCAAGCAACAACATGATCAAGAATTTAACCTCTATCAAACACAATCATAAAACATCAAATCCTCAAGCAACCTCAAGGTCAATAGAACTTAAAATATATCAAGCACAGCATTTGTAATACCCCAAATTTTTATATCGGAATTTATTAAGAATAAGTAGAAAGAAATTGGGGATTTTTGGATTTATTGGATAATTATTAGGGTATTACCAAGGACGTATCCGTTATATTTTAATTTACGAAGAACTTCGTTGAATGATAATTAATATTAATTAAGTGGGAATTATTACTTTAGTGGGATTATTGGATTTATTTGATTTAAGGATTAAGGGAATGATTATTGTGGGGATTTAAGAGAGAGATTAAATGAAAATGGGTTAGATTGGGTGAAGTGGATGCATGAACCGGTTCAGCTGAATCGGTTCACGAATATTGTGGTTTGAACAATTAAAAGAAGGAAAGGGAATTGTTTTTTTTAATATTGGCCTTTGGCCTATGCTCGACAGAAAAGAAGAACGAATGAGGGAGAAAGAGAAGAAAGAGAGAGGGAGAGATCGAGAGGGAGAAAGAGAAGAAAGAGAGAGGGAGAGATCGAGAGGGAGATCGGAGCGAGCGAGCGAGCCGGCGACTAAAGGAATGGCGACGGCGAAGGCTCGGGCTCAGATGGGGTTCTCTCGTGCGGGCTATGAACGGCAAGCAAATGGCAGGCTAGGGCTCGAATCGGCACTTTTTGGATTGCGTTGCAGGTGACGATTCAGGCTTCGGGCGAGGATGTTCAGGTGAGCTTAGCCGACTCTTCCTTCCCCTTTTTGCACTATGTTGTTTGGTCATGGCTGGGACAGATTGTAGGGAATAGTTTGGTGCTGGCGATCCAGCGAGCTCGCGATGGCAGGGGTTGGAATTGGCGGTTCAGTCCAGCCTATTGTTGGGTTGAACCGAGTGACAGGAACGAGTCTTCCACGTTGGCTTTCTTTCCAGCTGGAATTGTACCCGATGGAGAAAGGGACGTTGTCGGTGGCTTCGGCAGTGTTGGTCGGAGACGTGTCTGGAGATGGACAGAGGGAGGTAGGTTGTCGATGGCTTTGGCAATGTTGGTCGGAGACGTGTCTGGAGATGGACAAAGGGAGGCAGGCTATCGGGCACGCTGGAGAACACTCTGGCAAAGGATGTTCCATGCTGGTGTTGATAAAAGAGCAGAGTGTTGTCTTTAGTGAAGGATGAGGGTTGTGGAGAAGTGATGGCCAAATAGCTCGGGTGATTTTCCTCCTGGTAGCCGAGAGAGCTGGAGCCTTCTGGAGTTGGATGCTAGCCGAGTTACAGCTCCTAGACTCGGGTGCTTACTTCTGGAGGCCGAGAAGGTGAGGTTCTCCTTTGTGGTTTAGTCTCTTGGATATAAATGGTCGATTATAGTTTACTAAACTGCTTTGTTAGATGGATAATGTTCAGTTGTTATAAATCTTGGTTGTTGTTCATGTGGGTTTCTGCCAAGGGATAATGGCTGGTTTTGTGATGGTTTTTGGTTCTGTTAGTTGATGGAATGTAATCTGTTGTTGGTATTGTTTTTGCAAATCTGAGTATTTCTAATGGAACTTTAATATGTTGGGTTTGGTTTGATATTCTGGATGAGTATTCTCTATAGGTAGTAATAATCTTTGGTGAATATGTTGAATGTGCATTCTGGAAATTCAATGTTCTATTGGTAAGTGTTTAGCTACTGCCTCTGTTGGATTTAGTTTCTAGATTTTGTGAATGGGATCAATCTATTGGATCAATTGTTGGATGTTTATGAGCTGCTCTATTGATTGGAAGTTGCTCCTTTGATAAGATTAGAAAATATTGATAATTTGTATTAATTTGTGAATGTATTAAAAAGAAGAAGAGGAATAACGACGAAGTGCGAACGCGCGATAAAGTTCGAGGTAAGGAACTTGGGTGTGTCTTGTCCTATGGATGCCCTACACCATAAGTAGAGTGCATGAGTTTTACGATTAGTCATGCCGTAATTAATTCCTATGTTGGTTTATTCACCGTAGATATATCCTGTGTTGATTGATAGTATAGATTTATTAGCACTCTATAGTCCTATGTTGACTATTGATTGTTCTCTTTACTTGTGTTGCCTCTCTTTGAGTGATGGTTCTACCCATTATATATATATATATATATATGCTGCTGAAATTTGTTGTAAATGATTTCCTTGACTGCATATGAGTTCCGTAATTTCTAGCGATAAATGGTGATAATGCTAAAAACGTGAATGATCAATGGGTATGAATGGGAATGACAAGTCTGGAAATGAGCTAAGAGTTTTTATGATGTTGCTGAATGTTTATAATGTGATCATTTCTTTTGATTGTTCTGTCATGCAGCTAAATGTTCATCAATAATTGCTAAACCATTAAGCATGTTAAATATAATCAATGAGCATGTAATCTATTTAGTAGTCCAAACCTATAAACCATTTGAATTGCCGTTTATTTTCTAGCATGTTAATAAGTACTTAACTAGCATGTTTAATTAACTTGAACATATAATTGATTAGAGTGATTTAAGAGCATGTTAATTTACTCAATTGGAGTAATTGATTAGACTTGAACTTGTTTAATTTATTAATTTACTATCTAGTTGTTGAATAACCAGTTCAAGCATGTTTAACTAGTTGTGTAATGAATAATCAATCCTTAAGCATATTTAGTAATTAGTATGTTGAATTAGT
Organism: Begonia loranthoides; assembly: GCA_022433065.1. NCBI lineage: Eukaryota > Viridiplantae > Streptophyta > Magnoliopsida > Cucurbitales > Begoniaceae > Begonia > Begonia loranthoides. Next base: position 10,138,874 of record CM039483.1, read on the forward strand.
TGAGCATGTCCGTATGTTGAACAATTCAAGCATGTTTAATCAATGACTAAACCTTAAGTATGTTAACCAATTTGTTGAGCATGTAATTAACTAGGATAATAACTAGACTATTAAATAGCATGTTTGACTAATTAAAATAAAAGTATGCTTAACCAACTAGAATAAAGATTTCCAATTTACAAGCATGTTTTCGTTATTCGTTGCTTACAACATGTTTCCATGTTTAGCCTAGCTTAGTTCAATGAGCATGTTCAGTTAAATTGTAATTTGTCGTATGTTACTTTATTGTCTCATCTTGTTCACTCGTTGCTTCAATTCGATATCGTAATTGTTCATTGTATCTATGTATGCTTTTAATTATTGTTATTCATTATATGTGCAAGTTCAATTATAGTACTTTTACTTCAATGCGCATTTCAATTTTCGTTCATGTACGTTATGATATAGTATGTTTCATGTTAATAGAAACCTGTAGGGAGTGCCACTTTGGGGTGATACTCACACATGCATGAGTGTGTTAAGGAATAAGAAAAAAATGTTTGGGATGGGCGGGATACGCCCATCACCGAAGAAACCCTCCGACGGGATATGCTGGAAGGGAAGAAACCCTGAAGGCGGGATACGCCGGAAGGGGAGGACCCTTGAAGGCGGGATACACCGAAAAGGGGATGAATGCTAAGAAAAGAATGTTCGGGATGGGCGGGATATGCCCATCACCGAAGAAACCCTCTGGTGGGATACGCCGGAAGGAAAGAAACTCTGAAGGCGGGATATGCTGGAAGGGGAGGAACCTTGAAGGTGGGATACGCCGGAAAGGGGACAAAAAAGGGAGTTGGAGGGCGGATTCCATCCCCTAAGACCCCTCCAATCTCCAGCTCGACGTACGAGTAAAGAACGAACAAAAGAACGCACGTAATAAAAAGAATTGGTTTGGGTGGCCCCCATTCCAAGAAGAACTAAAGAGAGATATGCATAATTGTTTTTTCCCATTTCCTTATTGTGCGAAAGCTCATGTCCTTACTTGGCGAAAGCTCATGTCCTTACTTGTGGTGTAGGTACAAACGACGAACAGATAATAAGTAGACGATAGACACATAGTGAAGCAGGGATGGATGATTTCGCACGCACAAGACTCGGGGCTAGCCAGGCAAAGAGAAAGATGAGTAAACGAGTGTAATCAAATGATGCTTAATTGTCAAGTTTTATTTGTTAGACGTAGTGTTTAAATTGTTTAGTATTCCTTCTTGAATGATTTATTTATACTTCTGCAAGGTTTTAAACAGATGGTTTTATTTTATTATTTATGCTTCCGCACAATTTATCAAAGGGTTTTTCATATCAAGTTTTAAGAAAAGATTCAGTAGCGGTCCGGTTTTAGTATCGCACTCTGATTTGTTTTAAAAAGAAAATTTTCAAATTTTCATGCATTTTAACGATATACGAAAAACTGGGTCGTTACAACATTAATAATTAGATCCTCAAGTAAATGAATAATAACCTATCTATTGTGATGTAGCCTAAAAGGAAAAACACAAACAATCAATTCTTACCTTACATTAATGATATGGTTCCAATCACTTAGAAATATCTTCTTGTATAATATTACCTAAGACAAAAAAAAAAAAATCATCAATAGATATTCAATTGCATATTACTCAAAGTATGCCTATATGAAAACAATACCTGAACTTCAATCCAAATTGCATACTTTCTAGAGTTTTTATTCAAAATTCCAAATATCTTTAACTATCCATAACTTTCTCCATACTTAACCAAATTCATTAACTCCAAAGCCCACTTCTTCCTTAAGGTGTCTTGATTAACATATCCATTTGGTTTAACACAAAATTTCCAAGCAGATCAACAATATGAATCAAATGTCATAGTAACCCGATTTCACCATTTTTACCCATTTTTACTTCTTCCTTTCATCTAATCTCCCATAACTTCACATATTCCATAAAATTATCAAAGAAATCTTTCATACCTTTGAATTTTCATGAGGTAGAAGGGAAGAGCTTCCTTGAGAGCTTTGGGAGAGGTCTTCTTCTTCAACCTAGGTTTTTCTTCTCCTTAGGCTTATGGGGTATTTAATCCCACATTCTCCAACATCAAATAGATAGTGTTCCTTCCCCATTCGTGGGTTTTAAGGCACCATCATTTAAACCAATCAAAAGATTACCTTGTGCTTAAGTTTTTAGTGACTTTTCGGCATACTATACGACCACAATTTCATTATGGGAGACCACAAATCTACCCGAGGCTTGAAATTTGCAATTTGTCACATTTGCGGTCGACTACAATCCAAGATTGGTCAACCAAAAATCTCAAAAATCACATTCTGCCACAATTGTGGTTGACCACAATCCAAGACTGGTCGACCACTCCTCTACACACTTCACTAAAACATACAATTTGTCACATTTGGGGTCAACCACAATCCAATATTGGTCAACCACTCCTCTGCACTCTTCACTAAAACATGAAAAATTATTAATTTCCAAAGGCCACAATCCATAACTCCCAATACAACTTCATCCAACATAATTCTAACAATATTTATTATCAACAATCATTCAAATATCATCATCACTTAACTTTATTTTTAATGTGATAAGAATTTAGGGTATTAACTTTCACATTAGAATACTTCCTCAATTGTAAGTATGCCTAATATTGATAATAATATTTTTTTAGTTCTAAGTTAGTAAATGAAGTGTATAATGGAAAGGGAAGAACGAGAAAGAATACAACTTGTATATGTTGAAGCTGGATGGAAGAAGCTTCATTGTCTAAACCCACCAAATTTTGATAGAAACTCCTCTGATCCAGCCAAAGCTGAAGAATGGATTAGAGCTCTAGAAGATATGTTTGAGTATGCGAAGATCCAGAAGGAGGAAAGAGATTCATGTGTTGCTTATCTGCTAACCCAGGACGCATGTTCTGGTGGGATTTTGTTAAGACCACTCACGATGTGAAGACCATGATATACAATAAATTCAAAGAACTATTTTATGACAACTACTTTAGTCATACAATAAGGGCACAGAAATTAGTAGAGTTTACTTAGCTTTGTCAGGCACGATCCGTAGCTGAGTATGTGAGAAAATTTGAAGCACTACCACGTTTTACAGCACACGAAGTGGTTACCCATGTTCTGAAGGTATATCATTATTCCAAGGCGTGAAAGTGCAAATATACAAAGGTGTGAAGATCTATGGCACTCAGGACGTGCCATTTTTCAAGATTGTGTCTAAAACACTAGATGTGGAAGAAGTTGAGTTTATGGTAGCCAAGCAACTAAAAGCAAGAAGAAGATTTTTTTAGAGAAAATCAGTTTGAGCTGAACAAAAGAACTAAGAGGCTCTTTGCTGGTGGTGAACAACAAGGAAAGGGAAAGCGAGTTCTAGAAGGACCAGTGATTATCATAGATGGTGCTTGGACATCTCAAGCAGATCAATGCTAAATGCAAGAAGAATCACTTTGTTGAATGTAAAGTTGGATCAATCAATGCTTCAAGTGTGGAAAAGTTGGCCATGTAGCTAAAGACTGCCCGACTCTAGCTAGGGATCAAAAGAAAGTTATTCCTAGGATTTTCTCTCTATTGAAAGACGATGGCAACAAAAAGCCTTCTATATTTACAGGTGTCATCTTTATTAATAATATAGTTGCTTATACCTTGTTTGATTTTGGAGCTTTGCACTCATTTGCGGCATCTGCATTTTATTATAAATTGAACTGTGTTACTAGTCTGGTCAATCATACGTATAGAATTATGTTATCGTCAGGAGAGTATTTAGATACAATAGGTATCCTGAAAGAATATGTTATTAGTTTGAATGACCGATCTCTACAAGCTGATCTTATCGTAATTGATATGAAGGGATATGATGTCATTCTTAGTATGGACTGGTTATTTTATCAATTTGCAACTATCAATTGTAGAAGAAAAGTAATTTGCTTCCATCCCCCAAACGATAAAGAATATGTTTTACATGACATTAATGATAAAAGGAAGCCACCTATTATTTTTGCAATTAATGTGCAATGACTATTGAATAATGGATACATGAGTTTCTTGGCCAGTGTTGTTGATACACGTGTACTACAAGATATGAGGCTTGACAACATCCTTATTGTTTTGTGTTTACTCTAGGTTTTCCTTGAAGATTTGTTTGGATTGCCACCCAATCGGGAAGTTGAATTTGTAATAAATGTGTATCCTGGCATTGAACTTATTTCTAAGAACCCATACAGAATGGCACCTGCTAAACTAAAGAAATTGAAGGCTCAGCTTGAAGAACTACTTAACAAGGGTTTTATACGCTATAGCTTCTCCCTGTGGGGTGCCATTATCTTATCAATGAAGAAGAAGGATGGTTCGATGAGAAAGTGTATAAACTATAGAGAGTTGAACAAGGTAATCATGAAGAATAAGTATCCATTGTCGAGCATCGATGATTTGTTTGATCAACTCCAAAGCACTAATGTGTTTCGAAGATAGATTTATGATCTGGATACTACCAATTGAAAGTCAAAACAAAATATATTACGAAGACAACATTTTGAACCAGATATGGACACTACGAGTTTTTGGTTATGTCTTTTGGATTGACTAACATGCTTGCCTCATTTATGGATTTGATGAACAGTGTCTTCAAGGATTTTTTGGACAAATTCATTATTGCGTTTATTGATGACATATTGATTTAATCTCGTTCAAAAGAAGAGTATATGGAACATCTAGTGATCACCTTATCGATTCTTAAGGCGCATCAACTGTACGTAAAGTTTTCTAGTGGTGAGTTTTTTCTTGGGTCACATTATTTCTAAGGATGGCGTAGCCGTTGATCTAGCAAAGACTCAATCAATTTTGGATTGGCCTTAACTAAGGAACATCAATGAATTTAAGAATTTTCTCTACCTTGCAGGATATTATAGAAGGTTTATAGAAGATTTTTCGAAGATTGCTCTACCGTTATCAAGTTTGATAAGGAAGAATGCTGAATTTTGGTGGTCTAGTGAATGTGATGGAAGCTTACAGGGATTGAAACAGAGATTGACTATGGTCTGAGTCTTAACCTTACAATCTAAAAATAGTAAGTATTGTATTTATTGTGATGCTTCAAAGAATGGTTTGAGTTGTGTGCTTACACAGGAAGGAAAAGTGATTGCTTTTACTTCCAGACAGTTACAGGAGTCTGAGTGTAACTACCTGATTCATGATCTTAAATTAGATGTTGTGGTGTTTGCACTCAAGATTTGAAGGCATTACTTTGTATGGACTACGATGCGAGATCTTTACAGACCATAAGAGCTTAAAAGTACATCTTTAGTCAGAAGAAACTAAACATGAGGCAAAGACGATGATTGGAGTTTGTTAAAGATTATGACAATGAGATTGAATATCACCCTAAAAAAACAAATGTTGTAGCAGATGCACTAAGTAGAAAGGTAGTTTCAGTGCACTTTTTGTGGACAGATGTGTCTTTAACCCTATAGTCAAAAATCCAAAAATTTGGACTTGAGTTAGTTACCTCTTAGATGGCTTCTACTCTTTTAGCTATGACGTTAACGCCTATGGTATTGATGAAGATAAAAAAAAAAAAAAAAAGCACAGATAGACGATCCTTTGTGTACGAGACTTAAATCAGATAAGAAACTATTGGACAAATTTGATTACTCTATTTCTAGTGAAGGAATCGTTAAGCTTAGAAATAGATGGTATGTCCCTAGAAATACCCTTTTACGACAAGAGATTTTGGTGGAAGCTCACTCTTCAAAATTTTCAATTCACTCTAGTAGTACCAAGATGTACTGAGACTTGAAACAACATTATTGGTGACCTAATCTCAAGACAGATGTTGCAAAACACGTGGAGTCATGTTTGGTATGCTAGCAAGGAAAAGTAAAATATCAGAGACTAGCAAGAACATTACTATCTTTATCGATACCTGAATGGAAATGGGAGCAAATTGCGCTGGACTTCATCATCAGTTTACCAAGGACCATGAAGGGACATGATGTGATTTAGGTCATCATTGATTGGTTAACAAAGTCAACTCACTTTTTGCCTTTCAAGATGACCTATTCAATGAATCAGTATGTCAAGTTGTATATTCAAGAGATTGTGCATTTTCATGGGGTTCTGGTTTCTATTGTCTCAGACCGCGATCTAAGATTTACATAAACCTTTTGGAACAGTTTGCACAAGGCTTTGTATACAGAATTAAAGTTTAGTATAACTTTCCATCCGCAGACTAATGGCCAATCTAAAAAGACAATCTGGATATTGGAGGATATGTTGCAAGCTTGTATTCTAAACTTCCAAGTCACTTGGAATAAGATGTTACCATTGGTGGAATTAGTGTAAATAATAGCAATCAGACCACGATTGGAATAACACCTTATGTAGCGTATGGAAGAAAGTGTCAATTTCCATTATATTGGAATGAAGTTGGCGAAGCTCAACTTCTTGGCCCTGATATTATTAAGTGGCCGATTACGATGGTTAGTCTTATTAAGCAAATGATGTTAATCACCCAGAGCTATTAAAAAAAAAGTTATGTCGATTGCAGATGGAGAGAGAGTTAGCATTCAAGCTAGGAAACTTGGTGTTTTTGAAGATTTTGCCTTTCAAGGGGATTATGATGTTTAGTAAGAAGGGTAAGCTCAACCTAAATTTGTTGGACTATTTGCCATTACAAAAAAGAATTGGAAAGACCGCCTATGAATTAGAGTTACCACCTTCAATGAATGGAATCCATAAGGTTTTTCATGTTTCATTGTTGAGGAAATATGTTCATGACCCCTCTCCAATGGTATTTCACGAGGATATTGTTGTTCGACTAACACTGAGTTACAAGGAGACACCGATTCTGATATTAGAATTTAAGATCAAGGAACTTCGATACAAGCAAATTCCTTTGGTGAAAGTATTGTGGCAGAATCACATGTCGGAGGAAGCAACTTGGAAAATGCAACAAGATATGGAAGAAAAGTACTGCGAGCTTTATCGTAATGAAAATTTTGAAAACAAAATTTAATTTAACGAGGAAGGAAACTAACACCCAGATTTTTTATACTTAAATTTTAGTTATATTATGTGTGTAATACCCCAACTTTTCATAACGAAAATTAATATGGGTAATTGAAAAGTAATTAGGTGTAATTGGATTATGTGGATAATCATTAAAGATTTATTAGATGAAATTATTAAGAGTGGTTAAATGGGTATTTATGGTGATTAAATTGTTGGATTAATTAGAAGTGAAGAGAGATAAGAGCGACTAATGTATAGCCGTGGTGATTTTTGCATGGATGGCGGACATCCCTTGCAATGGGACGGACGTCCCTTGTGTTGTGTGAGAAGACAGATGTTTGATGTGGGAAAGAACAAACATCCTTTATAGAGGGACGGACGTCCGTTGTAGGGGGAAATGGATGCCCCTTGGCTGGACGGATGCTCTTTGTGAAGACGGGCGTTAGTACGTAAGTAGAAAGACGTCGTTGTGGGAAACTCTGGACGTCCTTTTGGACAAAGGACGTCCATGATTGAAAGAAAAAGGAACGATGTTAATATTAAGTGAACGACATTGTTTGAGAGAGAAGAAGGTAGCCACTTTAGGAAGGTACGGACGTCCCTTGAGGAAAATGGACGTCCCTCATGGCAAAATAAGACGGCCATCCGTTGAGTTTAATGGACATCCTTGACAGACGAATAAAAGGTGAAGGCGACAGATGTCTCTCATGAGGAACAGACATCCGTTGCAGCGAAGAAACTGACAGATGAGTAAAATGTGAAGGCGATAGACGTCCTAATGAGGAACGGATGTCCGTTTCAACAAAGAAACTGATGGATGAATAAAATGTGAAGACAACGGACGTCCCCTTTAGCGTAAATGGTAAGCGGACGTCCCAAAATGGAGGAATTAAAATAAAGGAGATTAAATAGAGGAGTAAACTGGTTCTCCCTTGTGAACCGGTTCAATTTTAAGAGAAAAGGAGGGAGAGTGGCCAATCTGCAGCAAGTAAGAGAGAGATGCTAGAGAGAAGTGGGAGCTCAGGCTCGGGTGTTTGGGATGGCTTAGGTTATGCGCGTTGTTCAACGAGCGGCGAGCGGTTTTGGGCGAGCAATTTTGGGCTAGGGCTCAGGGTAGTGGTTTTGTAAGATGGTTCGGTGCGAAGCATCTAGCCATGGTGAGCTGCGATGCTCTGTTAATTTTGGGTGACTAGTGATGCTCAGCGATGATGGAATGGTGATGGTGAGGAGGCGGTGAATGACGCGTCGGATTGGTGGTGGCAGGGAGCTAACGGTTCACGAAGAAACGGCTGAAGGACTTGTGGTCCAACTTGCAGGTCGGTTTGAACCGATCTTTCCTACTCTGATGAAGATGATAGTGTGGACGTGTGTAAGGAATGGTGAAGTCAAGGTATGGCTTGTGGCAGAGGCATGGTAAGGAGTGCCTCTCTGGTGAGGAAGAAATGCAGAGATGAGTGTTCTGTAATAACACTCTGGTGAAGTGGAGAGGTAGATGCTCTCTGGAAGTTGTGAGCTACAAGGGAGAGGAAGAATAGAGGAGTCTAGAGCTGAAGGAAAGTGATGAGAAACAACTGAGAAGGGAAATAGGAGAAGAAGAAAAGAGGTTGGGAGTTACTGCTCTCGGGTCTGCCCTGCCTACTGGTGAGGTTTCCTTCTCGGTTGTTTCGGTCATTTGGTTTCTGTTTTTGGGTGTTAAGTCCAACATAATATTGAGTATTGTTTTGGATCGGTTTGGTTAATTTTGAGATGTTGCTCCTCTATATGTTCTGATAGTGGTTGTTGTAGATTTTCTGGACATTGGTATTGGTGGATAATGCCCTAATTATTACTGCTTTGTTGACTGTGAGGATAGTGTTGGGAGAAATAGATTTATGTAATTGTTGTTGTGTTGGATTTAGCCATGTTGTCTAGTTGATAAGTTAATACCTATGTTGATGGTTATGGATAAGCATATTGAAGTTACATGCTCTGTTAATTATTGTTGACTTTTGCCGTCTTGTTTTTTTGTTACTGTGATAGCCTTTGGATAATGTTAGGTATACACTTAAGTTGGAATTTGTCAAAGAGTGTTCTGGTTTCATGTTCTTTAGGATAAGTAGAAGATAATTGGATGGATTGTACTTTACTGCGAGTTTGTAATATTATTCGTTGCTTTGTTACAGTTTAGAATAATTGGAAAGATATTTCAAAAATAATGTTCTATGTTAGATGTTATGTTCCGTTTGGGGTGTCAAAGGGGTTCCTAGAATTACTATGTAATTAAGGATAGGAAAAGAATGAAATTAATAAGTTGTGATTATTAGTAAGTAAATGTTTTTAATTATAAAGGTATTGAAAAGAAGAAGCAGGATAAAGATTAAGTGCTAATACATGTTAACACTTCGAGGTAAGAAATTGAGTAAAGTCGTTGGCCTGTGGAGGCCCTACACCATAAGCATTATCTTTCTTTGATTGTTTGTTAGCACTTCTACTATGCTGCCTTAATTATTATGCCTATATTGTTCCCACGTTATTAATTTAATCTCTAAGCATGTTTAGGATGTTAGCATATTGCTATTGTTTCCTTTAAACTGCCAAGCATGTCTATATTGTTATTGTTTTCCTTAAATTGTCAAACATGTCTATATTGTTATTACTTTCTTTAAATTATCAAGCATGTCTATATTATTATTGCTTACTTTAAATTGTCAAGCATGTTTTAGAATATATCACTATGTATAGTATGTGAGTAGATTTTCCATGTCTCATGCTTTTATATTGTTATGATTACTGCTTCATTTCTCATGCTTTTATATCATTGGGATTATTGTTTCGCATTGACATGCATCATGATAATAGAAACAAGTAGGAAATGTCCATCGGTGGTGGTATTCATATGCATTTACGTGAGGAAAATGAATAAAAAAATGAATGGAAAGAAGGAAAAGGGGAGTTGGGGGATGGAAGAGTAGGTTAGATCTAATCAGGTATACAAGAAGAATTATGCTCTTCCCTTGTTAGATTGTGAGACTGTCTACCCTAGGTGGTTAGAAGCCGACAAAGAGACTATTCTCTCCGACACAGATTCCTCCAATCTCCCAACTCGATGTACGAGGAATGAATGAACGAATGAAACGTAAAGAAAAGAACGGTTTAGGGCAATACCCATTCCAACATAATGAGTTAGAGGCATACATCATATTGCATATCTTATTTCTTACTGGGCCTTGGGCTCACAATTTGCTTATGGTGTAGGTACACACAAGAGTATAGATGAATGAGCAGTTGATGAAGGTTTTGCACGTGCGGGACTTGTAGCTGGCTAGGCTAAGGAAAGTAAAAGGAAAAGGGATTTTTATAAATGTAAAATATAAGTTTATTTATTGTCTTTTAAAATGAATGTTTTATGCTTCCGCTATTAACTAAGAAAAATAGATTTTATAAATGAAGTCTTTCGCTATTAATCAAGATTCAAGTAATGAGTTTTAAGTAAGATGTTTTAACGATCGATTTTTTAAGAAAAGAACTCTGATTTTAATTTAAAAGGTTTTAATAAAGATTTCAATTGTTTTATAAAAGTTTTAAATTTAACGCGATTTTGAAGTAAGAAAATTCCGGGTTGTTACAATGTGACGTTGGAAATTTAATGAAAATATATTTTTGTGTCACAACTTAGTGAATTTTACATAGTGTGCATTTTAGGATTTTATTATAAATTATAAGATAAAAAAATTGAACAAGTAAATAAATAGATTAGGATTGGGTTATATAAGATAAATAACCTAAAGATGGAAACTTAGTCACGACAATTGTTTTGGAGAAGGAAAAATGTCGTCGTTTTATGAGGCTTAATTATGTTGTTGGTGGAAGGGGAATAGATGAGTCAGCAACCATTGGATGAAGTTATTAAATGGCTAAGATTGAGTTGCAATGAAAAAGATGCTCCTACGGAAGTTTGGATGCCGCGTGGATGCGGGAGGAAGAGGAACCATTAGATTTGGACTTATGGATACAACGTGAACCATTAGATTAGGAAAAGATTCTTCTGAGGGAGGGAAAGATGACTTGTGGAAGGAAGTCATTTCAGTTTAACGTCATCACTTAGTTCATGAAGCGCGTTTATGCAGTAACATTTTTGTGTGCAGCAACATATTTAAAGGTGGAACACTGTCGTTTTATGGGATAACGCATTTCTGCAGTAACGAAGGTGTCCACGGTGGCAAACTTATGCAAAGGAATGACGTTGTTTAGGAGTAAGATTTGGTAGAAACATTTAGATTCCGTAGCAGCATAGGCTTCCGCCGAAGGATTTGCTTCCACACTACCATTGGCGACTGCAAATTAAAGAATATACACTAACATGGCTCACTAACATTGGTCGAATTGGTTGTAATAGACGTCCCCTGCGAAAGCCTGCACGTCAGCTACTCAACGAACAGATTTTAAACATAGTATTTCTAGATTTCGTGTTGACTGTGATTGTCTCTCTAGACTGAAAGGAACTGATCACACATAGTTTAAGGTTTTCATGGGATTTCTATTCCATGGAATCCCATGATCAATCGTCTATATATTCAAATGTTTATGGAGAATAAAACCCTATTTTCCACGGCCACTTGAATGAAGGAACTGTTCATGCCTCAAATAATTTCTTCAAGCAAGTTAGAGATTGGTTTTATGTTTGAAGGTTTGAGTTTTGGTAGGACAATAGGATGAAAACCATGAGGTTAGTTTTTGTAGAAGAAACTGTGTTTACGGTCACCATTTTCAAACTTGTTTCCTGTTCTTGTTTGATGTTTAGGGTAACAATAACTTTTGAAGAATTTAGTTTACAACTCTGCTAAACATTACAGGTAAGATATGTTTGTTGTTTGGTCGTTTGGTCTACATCACAAGGTGTTAAGGTATGGAAGAAAATGTGTGATTTTACTATCTTATTGATGAACTGCTTTTCTGGAAAATTATGCTCATGTACAATTCTGGTAGTTTAGGTTAAATTATGATTTATGATATTGAAGAATAACTATCATGCCTACTATTTAGTTACTGCTCATAGGTAATGATGATGCCCCTGTTTACTATGTATTATTCTATGTACACTGCATTGATGTTCATGTTACACCTATGTTCATGTATTCATTTAAAAAAGATAAGAAAAATCTAATAAACGTAAACGGTCATTGTAGGAGGGTTCGAGTTGAGTGTCCCGCATAAGGTGGACCAAATGGTGTCACTTTCTCTCCTAGACTAAATTACCCACAATGATTGAACTGTAAAGTGAAAGAAAAAGAAAGATTGTTGACTTAAAAAATGACATGACGAACTGCAATTCATGTTTCTATGTTTATAGATTTTTATGTATTTCTTGTTAAGTGTTAAACTCATTAGTTAAACTTTGTGATGTCGATGAGAATGAAGTCTTTGACGAACCCGTTGAAAGAAATGAATGATGGTGGCAGTTGAAGGAGTATAGCCATGGAAACGATAGCTCGTTGTTAAAGTGAAATTAACCATGGATATCAAGAGGGAAAAAAATAAATTTTAAAAAGGGTTTTTCTTATTATGTTGTCTCTTATACTTAGTTTTACCATGGATATTGAGATTTCTTTAATTGGATTTTAGTACATTGTTTTAAATTAATTTTATTTTACAGATTTCCTCTGCAAATATTTTAAATCTTTAATTTTATAAAGATTGTTATTGTTTTATATAATAAAAAAAGAAAAATGGCAAGAAAAATATTTTTAATGCTTTAGGGCATTACAAAGCATTACATATAAATGAACATTGTATTGTAGTTGATGAAATTCATGAGGAGTTACACGATGAAGGAACAAGTTGATGGGCATACCTGTGATGAGCACTCAATATTATTGAGACAATTAACTATGAGGTGGCTTATGAATAATAAATTTTGAATGTAAAAGATTCAATGAACTTTAATGATAGAGAATGCTTTAAGGAATGTTTTTGGATTGACATAGGTGTTTATTTACTAAAAAGAATAGTTTGTGTTTTTATTGAAAAATTCTTCCGCTGTGTTTTTATTTAAGGGAATGATTTATTAGTTTATTTCGAAAGACATGTTTTAGTTATAAAAAAAAAAGTAGCAATAGTATAATAAAGTTGAGATTTACGAAAGGTATATTGGAATAACTTCTTGTTATTTTGACACCGAGACCGTCCAAACAACAGAAGGATTCATTCAGAAGTGAAAAACATGATAATATAATGAAATTGTATACATGCATAAATTTAAATGTGTAAAAATGTACGTATATATAGTATAAAAACAGATGTGCTGTCAAATAGTTCTCGTTAGATTTTCGTATGTGATAACTCAAAAAATATCAGTTTTAAAAACCATGATGCAATATAAAACAATATAAAATCTCTATCTGGACAATGGTTGCTCTTCTTACCAACATGAGCAACTATCTCGGGAACAGATTCGTAGTCAACAAAGTCATTTGAATCTATAATATAGCCGAATGAGTCTCTATCCAAACTTAAGGGAAAAAGAAATGATGGGTTCTATACCGGGAATAGAAACCCAAACAAAAAAAAATGACACATGCCTATGAACTTCAATGAGATGAAAAAAAAATTTCACCTAAAAAGGGCTACTATGATCCTTCGGATCCTACTAAGAATGACTGGCGCGGTTGCTCAATCCATAAATGGGATTCAGTGCCAACGTTCAGAGTTGCACACTCTGGGATGCAGAACGATTTTCAAGTGCAACACCACGAGGAAAATGTGCTCATTTTCGTCAATTTTTGACCTAAACTTCTGCGTAAACTCTAAATCTATCCAAACATTGCTGAGATAATCTATGGATTCAAGTTTTCAAGCTCAAATCCAAAAATCAACATATAACCTAAACTGTAAATGTAAAAATGGAGAAGAGAAAATGACTTACCCTCGAAGTCTCTTCACAAAACCCGAAGATCAAAGTCTCACGAAACATTCCTCAAGCATCTCACTCTCTTAGACTCTCACTTCTCTCGTGATCTCTTTCTCCCTTCTTCTCTCACTAGCAAGTGAATGAGTGAAAAAAGGTTCTCCCCCTTATAAAAATTTAACACCTAATTTCACCTGCTTGACCAATTGATCTAAACTTTACAAGTGATTAAACATAAATGGGTTGCGATAGTTTGGGTCAACACGGAACACGTTGAGCACGAATGATGTTGAAGACTTACGTGAAAAATTTATTTATATAAAATTAGCAATTTTTATAGATCTCGAGTTTCTATGTTTTCCAATAACATGGAGTCATGGTTGCTAATGGGATTTGGGAGCGCTAGTTTAGGAGAGAATTGACCATGGCTTCCCAATTGGAAATTGTTGAGGACAATGAAATTTGAGTGGAGAGAGACTCTCAAATGACATACTTAAATAGTTATTTTATGACTATTAATTGATTTGGCAAAAATAAACAGTTAATTAAAATAGTTTAAGATTCAGAGTAATTCCACGGTTCAAATGTATTTTGGACTTTACCTTATATTTATATTTTACTAAATAATTTATTAAGTTAACTCTTTATAATTTAGATTAAAATAAAATTTTAATTCTTATAATTTAAAATTTGTTTCAATTTAATTTCTATATATTTTTTTCTTGATTAAGTCCTCATAGTTTTATCAATATTTTTAAATGATTTTTTTGGTTAATTTTTATTGTTATATTTAACAGAAAATTTCATGTAAATTTTTTTCAATACATATTAGCATGCCATGTCAACACTTCAAGATAATTGGTGAGTGCTTAAAAACACAAATCTAAACAAACTAAAAAAGACCATGAAAAATATTAGGACAGAGAGAGGGGAAGGAGAAAGATGTAAAGAGTGAGGGCCTAATGAGGAGAAAGAGAACATAGTTAGTTTGGGTTTAGTTTTAAAAAAAAGACTAAACTTAATAATTTTAATTTACTAAGTACATCCACCAAACGTGTGTTGAAATAAGCTTACATGAAATTTTTTTGTTAAATATAAATATAAAAATTAATGCAATGCTCAATTAAAAGTGAGGGATATTAACACTACAAACCCTATAGTTTAGGATGAACAACAAGTCAACCTGTAACGACCCGGTTTTTATTTACTTATAAAAATCGCATAAAATTTAAAACTTTCCTCCTTTATAAAACCCGAGCGTTAAAACTCTTTATTTAAAACATTTATCAATTGCAGCATAAGTAATAAAATCATTTTATGAAACGCAGCGGAATTAACACAAAACGTTTAAGAATATTAAGTAATTTACAAACCCTTTTTCAAATAATTTCCTTTTAAACTCTTTAGCTTAGCCAGCCACAAGATCCACCCGTGCAAATCCTTCATCAACTGTCTTTGACCTGTTCACCTCCTTCTCGTACGTACCTACATCACAAGACCTAACTAATGAGCCTAACACTCAGTAAGTGATAGAAAGAAATACAATGCAAATGATATGCATGAACATACAATGCATTACAGAAGAGAACCGTATCTCTTCTGGAAGTCAGGGTGGAATACTTCCATATGGTCATATGGCTGAACCATTTCACTCCGACGATGAGATATATCCATCGGGGGTGTTCCACATGCCGGTATCCTCATTTTTGTTAAAGACGTTGGGGGTTTCAGAACGGGAGAAGGACGAACCCAGATTTCACGTAGATAACTCCAGCCACACCGCTCCCTATATGGGAGCATTCTACCGTATGGAATGTCACCGATCATCCCGAACCCCCACACGCCTATTTACATATATTAGGTATGTCATGCAATATGTACGTGAATTCATACAATCTTATATAATGATATAAATGTCTAGTAAACATATCATTAAAAGAACATACAGCAAGCAAATCCTAATTCTTGCGATGTAGGGTCCGAATACCAAAGCACAGTAAGTATCAACTTACCTGACATCTGCAATGCGTTTAACCTTTTCCCGTTAATACCTTCAAAATGATTAAATATAAAATCATCAATACCTACAGATTAATTAACCTTATTCCCATAACAAAACTTAATATCATAAACCCTAATACAAAAGCCACATAGACCATCCAACGAGGTAGTAACCAATCCACTTTCATGCAGAAATCTAATCAGTAATTAAATTGCAGAATGATACCCAACCGAATTAAATCCAAGTAGTAATCAAGATACAAAGTGTTAATCATTTCACAGAACCAAGGAGTCTAAACCAAAAGAGGCCTAATTCATGAATAGAGTATTTATATTTACAACTGATCCCAACAGAGACATAATGCAGCTCTCAACTTTAATCATAACAATCCTTACGCCACTTATATTTACATATTTGCCTCACTGTTTAACACTATCATTTTGGTGCCACGCATAAAATCCAAACAAATGTTTCATAATTAAACTTAGCAACTAATAGACATCAAAAACAGAGACAATCCAAACCAGTACAACAAAGTTACTCCTCAACATTTCAATCCACATGAATTACAATGAAAGGGCATAACCAAATCTCATGACAGAACTCCACCAATGCACAGGATAAAATCAATAGGGTAGTAATTTTCTCAAAGAATTAATCGACCATAACAACTCAACAATGAAGTAACTTATCTTCTATCACAAAATCCATACAGAGAACTTCAATGCAGTAGGACATCCAACATTTTTATTCATTTCAATTGGTCATTAACAGAAGCATGCCAAGAAACGGAGAAGGCCATTACCTGAAGGGCGTACAGCCGATTTTCTCCAGAGAGGAGTTCTACCATTCCTTTATGCCCGAGGAGAAGACTTGCAAGGCTGGTGGATAATTGTACACTTCAAGGAGGGATGATCCAACCCAAAATCGCTGTGTGGAAAGCTTGCCAGAGGAGCAGCAGCTGGGGGAACTAGCTCCGGTCCGGTCCAGCCATCATCCCACTCCAACACGACCCATCAGCCAAGCTGCCCTGCCATCGTCGATTCGAAAATGCCGAGCAACAGAATGCCAAGGAGAGAAGAAACACAACCGAAATAATCAACCTACAATGGCCCGACGATGGAAATCACAGCGCACGGGAGAAATCGTCCCGCGAGGTGCAACCCGAGCCCTAGCTGCAACACACCCGCGACGTCGCCAGCAGCGCACCGCACCTAGAGTCGCGTGCTGAACCCGAGCTCCTCCGACACCGTCGTCGTCCTCCTCTCGTGCCTCTTTCTCTCTCGCTCTCCCTGTCGATCGCCCGATTTCTCTTCTCCCTCTCTGTGTTCTTCCTCCTCAAATGGCCAGTGGCCATTTAATTTAACAGTCAAACCGAACCGAACCAGCGGTTCGGTTCGCCCTCCCTCAACCAACCGATTCACTTAACCATTTTCCCTTAATTACTTAATTATTTTCCTATTTATTTCATTTCCCTTAATTAATTATTCCAATTAAACTCCTTATTTATTTTCCATAATTTATAATCTAAAATTTACTTCTTTGGTAATACCCCGATAATTATTCGGCTAGTTTGAATACCCCAAATTACATTCCAATTTATCCTTTTTTAAATTTCGATATAAAAAGTCGGGTATTACAATCCTCCCTCCTTATATAAATTTCGTCCTCGAAATTTGCTCAGCTTAATTATTCCTTCAATCTACAACTCAGAGTAACTTCTCGTATCCTACTTTTACACAACGTGTCCAAAAGATTACATCACTTTTACCTCTGTAAAGCACAAGCACTTAGCAAAGTTCTGTCTCACATTTAAGTTATCAAATTGTCAACTTCATTTGTCATAAAAGAAAAATCTTCGTCCAAGTTTACTTCTTTTTATCATATAATTTATGTCAAACTACCATAACGTGAACAATTTTATTCCATTTTTAAGATCCTAATCCTCAAAAATCTCATCCTTACTCACAAGATTCCACCTTCATTCATATCATTCCCAATAAAATATACCCTTGGGGCAACCATTTCTTGTTTCATAAGTCACAATATGACAATTGTTGACAAAAGGACAATTTTCATTTCACTTAAAACAGTGCTTCGATCCTACAAGGCATCTATCAAATTGATTTCCTTCATTATTGTACCATAAATTAAAGCTGACATTCTTACACTCCCTATATTCTACTATTTATTTCATCACTTGATTCATATTCGATCAATATAGTTTACCAAAATTTCATCCATTGGTAAAACCAAACTTAAATTCAATTCTTCAAACATTCTACCCTCAACTAACTCATTCTTCACTCTTCCAATATCAATAATACCCAACGAAAGGTGTGAACAATCACTGTACATTTTCACATTTAATTCTAACAAAATATATACATGACAAACCCCTACATTGCTTTTAACATACCACCCTACACCGCTCAATTCTAGTGCGCTCCAACCATTATCGTTGTGAAGTATAAAATCTCAACTCACTTCACCAATTTCTCTAACTAAATTTCATAGTAACAGATTTTGAACATCAACTGAATCCATCTCACAATTCTAAGTTAATTTATTGACTATTTCATCCATTAGATTCCTATTTTGTCGCCGTTTCTGTTTCTGTTTCCATATCTGTATCCGTATCCATTTCTGTATCTGTATCCGTTTTCGTATCCGTATCTGTATTTGTCTCCGTATTTGTCTTCATATCTGTATTTGTACCCGTATTCGTTTCTGTATCTGTATCTGTATCCGCATCCATATCCGTGTCCATATCCGTTTCTATATTCGTATCTGTATCCGTATCTGTATCTGTATCCGTATCCATTCCCAAAAATTTGTTTCCATAAATTCATTTCTGTTTCTGTTTCTGTTTCCGTTCCTGTGTCCGTTTTTTTTTTGTGTCCGTTTTCGTTTCTATTTCCGTATCTGTTTCTATTTCCATTTCCGTTCCTGTGTCTGTTTTTGTTTCTGTGTCTGTTTCTATTTTTGTATCTGTTTCTGTTTCCGTTTCCGTTCTCGTGTCTGTTTCTGTTTCTGTTTCCGTTTCTAGACAGTAAATCCTTAATCAATTATTTACTAACCTTAACAATTCCTTCAATTAAATCCATTAACAACAGATTCAGAATATCAATCAATTCCATTCCACAATTCTCCTGGTAAGCCTACCCTCCGAAAGTTTGAGGTACCAACTTAACGAATCTTCAAACCTATATCTTGTTCTACAACGGATAACCCTTATATATGACAGACTTCCAACGCCAATTTAGAACGGAAATTGAGTCATTCCAAATCATACATTTCCAACTTCCGATCAGAATCAATTATTAATATTAGCCCTACATGAACATACATTGTGCTACCTAAACTCTTAGACAGATTCTTCATCCAATAATTCAACTCGACACATAATTTTTAAATTTTTTTTTAAGAGAGTCTCTTAAATCCATAAATCAAATCTTCAGATCTAATAGTTTCCAAACTTCATCAATTTACGAGGAGCAAGTTGAAATCCAACTTCGAGTTAGTAATTAACTCATTACACATAGGACTCCCCGACCATTTTCTAAGTCGCAACATTCTTCCATATCTTACACCTCTATAACTCTTATCTTAAGTCCTTGTACTACTCACACGATCCGAGGTAAGCCATGACAACACTTTACTTAACTTTCATGCACCAAAACTTTTTTCCCTACGGCCGAAGTTGAGTAAATTCTCTTAGTTTACATGTCCATATTGTGCGAGAAGTTTTCTCAAACTCTATTTTCATAATTGTAGTCACACCTTCGATTGTCCTAATTAGGCCTCACCCGAGATAGAGAACTTAAACCAAATCCACCACAAACCCTACTATTCATTTTAAATTTCTTCTAACTCAACCAATTACCAAGATATTATTCCTTAGACAACAATTCAAAACGTCAAATAGTAAGTGTCATAACAATCTCAAAATTCATCCTCAATTTTAAACCAACTCGGTTGTACAAACAAATTATATTTCCAAATTCCTAGCTCATGACAAAAATCTAGCCTATGAAGGACACAACAACAATTCAGTTCCTTGTTTTAACCTAAATAGATTTCTTATCCTAATTTAAGGTAGATTCTTAGCTTAACCAAGTGCGTAGTGATCACGATATCAAATATCCAATTTATCCACTGCTGAAGGTCTAAAATACTCTTTCTACAACTTTTAATAATATTGACCAAGTGGATAAGCACTTGACAAACTATTTATCATCCTCATAATTTAACTTATTCACTAACCCTCAATGTTCTTCCTTCTCATAACAAATCCACCCCCTTATCTAATTCCTTGCAATGTAGACGACCTAGCCAAATTATCTAGTTCACGCAAAATTTACTTTCCATTTATCCCCTTCCAATTTATAAAAATTTGGGCAGAGTCTCATCTGTTTCTTTACTCCCCCAAAGCTAATTCCTACACTTAAAACCCAAACAGTTTCAATATTGTCTATCTTTTATCATATCTATCACTTTACTCTATCAAAAGAACCACGATTGCTTACATCCATTACAATCATCCAAAATACTATACAATTTAATTTACGTAGTCTCTGCCGTGATTTTTGTAACTTTTTCATAGTCCAATACACCCATGTACACTTGCCATGATACTCTTTTTATCGCAAGGCAAAAACAAACGCTTAAATAGTTAGATTAAAAAAAGAACTAATTAAAATACTTATAGTCGATGGAGTATTTCCATGTTGAACCTTGTGCTGGCAGACAGTATACAGAATCGGTTTTAAAACACGGGCGCTCTGATACCAACTGTAACGACCCAGTTTTTATTTACTTTTAAAAATCGCATGAAATTTAAAACTTTCTTCCTTTACAAAACCCGAGCATTAAAACTCTTTATTTAAAACATTTATCAATTGCAGCAGAAGTAATAAAATCCTTTCATGAAACGCAGCGGAATTCAAACAAAACGTTAAAGAATATTAAGTAATTTACAAACCCTTTTTCAAATAATTTCTTTTTAAACTTTTTGACCCAGCCAGCCACAAGATCCACTCGTGCAAATTCTTCATCAACTGTCTTTGACCTGTTCACCTGCTTCTCGTACGTACCTACATCACAAGACCTAACTAATGAGTCTAACGCTCAGTAAGTGATAAAAAGAAATGCAATGCAAATGATATGCATGAACATACAATGCATTACAGAAGAGAACTGTATCTCTTCTGGAAGTCAGGGTAGAATACTTCTATAGGGTCATATGGCTGAACCATTTCACTCCGAAGAGGAGATATATCCATCGGGGGTGTTCCACATGCCGGTATCCTCACTTTGTTAAAGACGTTGGGGGTTTCAGAATGGCAGAAGGATGAACCCAGATTCCACGTAGATAACTCCTACCACACAGCTCCCTATATGGGAGCATTCTACCGTATGGAATGTCACCGATCATCCCGAACCCTCAGACGCCTATTTACATATATTAGGTATGTCATGCAATATTACATGAATTTATACAATCTTATATGATGATATAAATGTCTAGTAAACATATCATTAAAAGAACACACAGCATGCAAATCCTAATTCTTGCGATGTAGGGTCCGAATACCAAAGCACAGTAAGTATCAACTTACCTGACATCTGCAACACGTATAACGTTTTCCTGTTAATACCTTTAAAATGATTAAATATAAAACTATCAATACTTACAGATTAATTAACCTTATTCCCATAACAAAACTTAATATCATAAACCCTCAACCAAAAGCCACATAGACCATCCAACGAGGCAGTAACCAATCCACTTTTATGCAGAAATTTAATCAATAATTAACTTATAGAATGGTACCCAATCGAATTAAATCCAAGTAGTAATTAAGATACAAAGTGTTAATCATATCACAGAACCAAGGAGTCTAAACCAAAAGAGGCCTAATTCATGAATAGAGTACTTATATTTACAATTGATCCCAATAGAGACATAATGTAGCTCTTAACTTTAATCATAACAATCCTTACGCCACTTATATTTACATATTTGCCTCATTGTTTAACACTATCATTTTGGTGCCACGCATAAAATCCAAACAAATGTTTCATAGTTAAACTTAGCAACTAATAGACATAAAAAACAGAGACAATCCAAACCAGTATAACATAGCTACTCCTCAACATATCAATTCACATGAATTACAATGAAAGGGCAGAACCAAATCTCATGACAAAACTCCACCAATGCATAGGATAAAATCAACAAGGTAGTAATTTTCTCAAAGAATTAATCGGCCAGAACAACTCAACAATGAAGTAACTTATCTTCTATCACAAAATCCATACAGAGAACTTCAATGCAACAGGACATCCAACATTTTAATTCATTTCAATTGGTCATTAACAGAAGCATGCCAAGAAACGAAGAAGGCCATTGCCTGAAGAGCGCACAACCGATTTTCTCAAGAGAGAAGTTCTACCATTCCTTTATACCCGAGGAGAAGACTTGCAAGGCTGGTGGATAATTGTACACTTCAAGGAGGGGTGATCCAACCCAAAATCGCTGTGTGGAAAGCTTGCCAGAGGAGCAATAGTTGGGGGAACCAGCTCTGGTCCGGTCCAGCCATCATCCCACTCCAACACAACCCATCAGCCAAGCTGCCTTGCCATCGTCAATTTGAAAATGTCGAGCAACAGAAGGCCAAGGAGAGAAGAAACACAACAGAAATAATCAACCTACGATGGCCTGATGATGGAAATCACAGCGCACGGGAGAAATCATTCCGTGAGGTGCAACCCGAGCCCTAGTCGCAGCACACCCGCGACGTCTCTAGCAGTGCACCGCACCCGGAGTCGCACGCCAAACCCGAGCTCCTCCGACGCCATCGTCATCTTCTTCTCGCGCCTCCTTCTCTCTCGCTCTCCCTGTCAATCGCCCGATTTCTCTTCTCCCTCTCTCTGTTCTTCTCTCCTCAAATGACCAGCGGCCATTTAATTTAACAGTCAAACCAAACCGAACCGGCGGTTCGGTTCTCCCTCCCTCAACCAACCGATTCACTTAACCATTTTTCCTTAATTACTTAATTATTTTCCTATTTATTTCATTTCCCTTAATTAATTATTCCAATTAATCTCCTCATTTATTTTCCATAATTTATAATCTAAAATTTACTTCCTTGGTAATACCCCGATAACTTTTCGACTAATTCGAATACTCCAAATTACTTTCCAATTTATCATTTTTTTAAATTCCAATATAAAAAGTCGGGGTATTACACAAACTCTGAAGAAAATTTGAGGAAAACTAAAACTCTAAAATATGGAAGAAGAACGACACTGACCTTGCAGTCAAGTTTCACGTCAAAATCCGTCGACGTTAACTGTAATATCTCAAATCTTTGTTGAGCTGAAAGCATAGCTTAAATGATAATTTTGAGATATTAGTTGGACAAGTAAAAATATTGGTCAAGAAAAATACATTTGGAATAAGTGAATTATAATAGCTCGTTATGTTCATAGTTAGATTATGAGAAGGATTTAAGTCAATTGGAGAATTCTTTAGTGAAACTTAATGTTTTATTGGACAATATCAATTGGTTTGATAGTCAGTGGGAATACTAAGAGAAAATATATTTAGACGCAATTAGATATTATAAGATTGGAAGTATAGGATATATATTTATATATATTGTCACGTTAATTGCATGGGGTAACGAATAATCTGGAAAATAAACCTTTGGAGTCGGCGGCTGATCGAGGCGGTCGATCGACGGAGTGTCGATCAATCGGCGTCATCGTCCGGTGTAAAAATAAGTAAATTCTGAAGGAAAAATGTGCGGCTGATCGTGATGGTTGATTGGCTTGGAAGAGATCAGCCAGCGTGATCATCTACAGTCCAAGAACAAAGAAAACTATGGTTGATCGAATGAAGGGTGGTCGATCGGCTTGGAGGAAATTCATCCGACCGCCATTTATGAAGATTATTCTAGAGATTTTTAACCGATAGAAAATGAAATGGGAACGTCATCTACAACGTTTGGAATTGTAGGAGACATTACTAAATGCATCTGAAGTTAGAAAGGTTGATGTTATGTACGTTTGGTCAATCAATAGTTGCTTGTTAATGGCAATACGTTGTTGTGAATGGCGTTAAACGCGTCTGGCGTCGAAGGGTTGGTAACCATTGATGGACTATGTTGGTTGGCATTCTGCCTTCACTGTTAAGTGCTGAAGAATTGTAGTTGCCTATAAATATGTGGTGTGACAGCGTGGGTTTGAATGAACTAATGTGGGGTTACTCTGTAGCAATTTGGAGAGAGAGTGAGAGCTGACGTTAGTGTGGGTGATATTTAAAGAGTGTTATTTTCTAAAGATTTTGGATGTAAGGGTCGTCTCTATTGGTGAAAGAAATTGTTGAAGAACAGTGAGGAAATGAGTGTGTGAACGGCTATAAAGACTTGAAGGGAAAGTGATCGTGTGAAGTCTGAATTATGGATTCTCAACTTTAGCGAGTCTTCTGGCAAGCAGGATTTACATATTTCATGGATTTTATAAGGAGATGTAATGATAAAGATAGTGAGTTATTTGGATGTCTATTGGATTAAACTTGTTATTATGGGATTGAGTATTTTACAGCTTGTACATAGATGAATTAGATTAATATTTATCTGTAGTTAAATGGGTTGTAGAGCATGACTTGGAAATATATTAGTGGTAATATTAGATGAGTTTCTGATTGATCTTTGTGAGAAGTTGACTATTGAGATTATTGAATTAAGTGATTATTAAATTGATTGGTGATATGAGCTTTATTAATTGATGGATTATTATTGGTGAAAGTATTGATGTAGTAAGGTGTTATTCATGTAATTGGTCATGTGGTAGTAGTGGTTATAATGAGTTGAAGAATAAAGTTTGAATAATTATTGGAAAATAAGGTTCTTGATGGTTTGGATATAATAATGGGAAGTTATCCATTATGAGTGTATGAGCATGTTAGTTGAAGTTAAAAGATCTTGTTATTAGGGATAATTATTAACAGCTATATGTGTTAATAATGATAGGTTAATTGTGAAGAATCTTAAAGTGATAACCATTAAAGCTAAGGACTTCAGGTACGTGGTACTGTATGTGTTTTGTCTGAAAGGGCCTACATCTCAGGAATTAGAGGATGTTTTCTATTTGTATTACTGATTGTTATGAATTGTATGTATAGAATAAATTCAGTTCATTAGATAGGAAAGATCACGTTTTAAGGATACGATTAAGGAACGCGTTAGATAGGATCGTATGTGCACGACAACGTTAAGACATGAAATCATAAAGTACACGAAAATGAAATGCACGTAAAAAATTGTGGACCAGTTAGATACGTCCAGCACAGATATCAAGTAAACGACTATGGACCAGTTAGATACGCCCAGCACATATATCAAGTAAACGACTGTTGACCAGTTTGATATGCCCGACACAGAAGTCTGGTCCCGTTGGATACACCTGACACAGATGTTTATATGGTCCGGTTTAATATGCCAGATATATAAACAGTAAACAGATGTTTATATGGTCTGGTTTGATACACCCAACATATAAACAGTAAACAGATGTTTACATGGTCCGGTTTGATACGCCCGACATATAAACAATAAATGGACGTTTATATAGTCCCATTTGATACGCCCGGCATATAAGCAGCTGAAATAACGATATAAGACATGCACAGTAAAAGAGAAATGAAATAGAAAAACCTTATGCAATGTTATAGAAATTGTATGTGAATTCTATGTTTTACGTTTATATCACGTACTAAGCGTTAGACTCATAGTTATGTTCCGTTGATGTAGGTAAGGAGCAGATAAATGGATAAAGCTGTTGATGGACATAACTAATGGAGTATTACTGTGTGGACGTTTGTGCTGTTGGCGACATTGACTTGTGGTTAAAGCTTGCAGAATAGAATAAATGTTTTAAAGACTTTTAAGTATTTTATGATTTTAAATAAATGTTTTAAGTAATGTTTTTATTTAAACAATGGGTTTATGGTATTTGCTTGTAAAAGACTTCTGCTGTATGTTTTATATGATTAAGACTTTCGCTGTATATTTATGACTCTGATTTTATTACGCAATGGTTTTAAAAAAAAAATTTATACGGAAAAGGTTACAGGATGTTACATTAACGCCGTAGTTTCGTTAATGTCAAGGACAGTTGAACGGAGACAACCAATGCAGCAACAACGGATGTCCTGCAATGGCAAGGGACTTCCACGGCTAATGCAACAGAGCAACAAAGAACGTAAATTATCAAGGGACACTTGTTCTACCCGTTGGATCGAGAGACAGATGTCCCATCAGAATGGACAACGATGATGGAATTAGGCCATCCCCGAAAGGTGCCGTGGATGATTGTTCATGGCCATTAGATCAAGGAACGGACGTCCCTCGATTGGAATGGACGACGAGATGGATTTAGGCCATCCCCCAAAGGCGCCGTGGACAATCATTCATGGTGCTAAAGGCGTTAACATTGAAGGGGGTGCAAGACATCCACTTTCTTAAAAGGTGCAGGACTCACTCAATTAAGACGGACGTCCCTTGTTCCACAACGGATGTCCTTTTTCCCAAATCGGGCGTCCCTTGTTTAAAAACGGACGTCCCTCGATGAACTATACTTCTTCTTTAATTTCGTTCAACGAACTATATTTCTTCCTTAGACAGAGCTCCAAAGACAAACATTTTAATTGAGGGAAGTATAGTTCGTTGAACGAAATTAGAGAAGAAGTATAGTTCGTCGAGGGATGTTCATTTCTAGACAAGGGATGTCCAATATGGGAAGAGGGACGTCTGTTGCAGACCGAAGGACGTCCATCTTAATTGAGGGAATCTGCACCTTTTAAAAAAGTGGGTGTCTTGCACGTGACCCTTCAACGTTAATGCCTTTGGCATCCATCCTGACCGTCTATTCTGATCGAGGGACGTTAGTCGCTCAATCCAATAGCCATGAACGATCATCCACAGTGCTTTTTGGGCATGACCTAAATCCATCATTGTCATCCATTCTGATCGAGGGACGTCTGTCCCTCGATCCAACGACCATGAACGATCATCTGCGGCACCTTTCGGGGATGGCCTAGATTGTAACGATCCGTATTCCTTTTTCTTTAAAACGTTGCAATTTAAAACACATTTTTTTTTATAAATTTACGTAGCGGAGGACTTATCGTAATCAAACATTTGAAATAAAAGGAAATGAAACATCATAATTTAATTTCCTTTCTTTAAACATGTTTTGTTCAAATACAACTTGTAATTTAAAACTATGTACAATTTACATTTTCTGTTTGGCCTACCTAGCCACAAGGCCTGCAACGCACAATCCTTTATCAACTGCTCCCTTTCTCATTACCGTGCATTCCTACTTCACAAGACAATAACTATGAGCTTAAGGCTCAGTAAGAGATAGAAAACATGCAATGCACATGCTCATGCTGATTTATAACACGTATGCACCATTTATTTCAGAAAGGAACCTATCCTCTCTCTTTATCATTTATCATCACATAACAGTTTAGAACATTGGAGATTCTTAGTCCAGGAACAAAGATACATCTTGTGGTCCATGTTGGACTTAACTGCCACTCAGTCCCAACAAGAGATAAGATACATCCATTAGGGGTGTTCCCAATTAGGATCGTCATTAATCTCCCCAACCGCTAATGCCTATTTATGTTTTTTTAGATCACTTCAATTATATTTAATGATACAATGGGTAACCATTCAACCCAAATACATGATGTTCGCTTTGGGTGAATTTGGCCCGCACAGACTTGTTCTTAGGCTAGCATTCCATACCACTAACTCAAAACAGTCCACATGGTATGGATGAACACCCATTTATCATTTTCATTACAATGCATAAAACATTTTCCATTTTCCTTTAGTTACACTTATCCATATAGGCGCTAGAGGTATCACCGTACAAGATACCGAGGCACACACCAAGGCGGCTAGCTTAAGAACTCATACCTCGTCGTATTTATTTACGTTTATTTCCTTATCATGTCAATTTCATTTCAAAACATATGCATGAGTTGATTTCACACAACTTAACGTATTATAGTATATCATCAATACAACCTTAAAGCATGATTATAATTTTATAACTTAAAATCTATTAAACATGAACATCAAAACACCAAACAATACACCAAACCACACATCAAAAGCAATACATCCTCAAGTGACAACATAATCAAGAACCTATCCTCTATCAACCAAACTCATCAAGCATCAAACAACAATATAATCCTATCTTTTATGATGTAGCCCATAAAAAGGAAAACACAAGCATCTATTTCTTACCTATATTCTTGGAGAAGATCCACCAACTTGTCTTTTCCTCTTCAATATTCTTCTTCCTTCTCTTCTTCCCCTACTTCTCTCATTTTTCCTTCTTTTGAAGTTCTCACTCTTTCTCACGGAACTCACATTCCTTCTCTCTCCTTTACCTCTCAATTTCTTCTTTTTCTCCTTGTTCTTCTTCACAACTTCCCCCTTTCTTTTAGTGAACTTAATTTTCCTTTATTAGCCACTCAAGCAGTAGATGGCACCTCAACAACAATTAAGTGATGAACCTCAACAGCAATTAAGTGATGACTCTTAAATTTTTGTCCAATTAAAACATAATATCGCAGCATAAATCTGGCAACCTTTCAACTTACTGGTCGATCAAACCCCTTAGGTGATCGACTGCAACACAACATAGAAATTGACTCTGTCTATTCTTCAGAAAAATCGGTTGATCACTAACTCATAGCCGATCAACTACAAATAAAACATTTTACAATCTGTAATGGTCAAGTTTGATCGCAAATCCCTTATGATGGACTGCTAAACTCAGTTCTTCACAAATCTGCTTTAAAATCAGTCGTTCACTAATCGTCTATAAAACACCCTCAATTCGACTCTGTAAGAACATGATCGACCTCTCATCTACATAATTGACCACCCCAACCACAGAGAACTCCATTCCTTTAATCTGAACACTTCTGGTCGATCATTCCTTCAAGTGATCGACCACTCCTAATAAACACCATATAATCACTTAATTTACTACTCCTCCACAAACCATAACACAACATATCCAAATCATCCAAAACAATACCATTAACATCCAATATAATTCTAATTATCCTCACTTAATCTCATGATTAGTACTATGAACATCCGAGGTATTACATAAATCTATCATTGCCGTCCATTCCAATCGAGTGACATTCATCCCTTGATCCCATCGGCAGGACGGACATCCCCCAATAATTTACTTCCTTTGTCGCCCTGATGCATTAGCCTTAGATATCCCTTATCGTTGTGGGACATCCGTTGTTGTTGCCTTAGACATCTTTGTTGGACGATCCTTGATGTTAACGAAATTGTGGCGTTAACGTCGATGGATTTTGACAAGAAACGCGACTGCGGTCGGCGTCGTTATTTTCCCATAGTTTAGGATTTTAGTTGTTCATGAATTTTCTTCAGAGTTTGACTTATCGTTGATCCTGAACTATAAGGTTTGCTTTGTTAATTTCCTTAAAAATTATGATGACTTAAAAAAAAAATTACAAAGAATAAATTAAAATGAGTCTTAAATTATAAAGATTAAAATTATATTAGGAAATTAATAAAATAACCACTGAACTATGATATTAATAATAGGTTAACTACTAAGCAATTTTTTGCTAACAAATAAAATACTCTACTATGAGAAATGAATGACGCAAACATGATAGTTAATTATTGAAAGAAACATTACTGCGAAGACAATGCTGAAACATTACTGTTCTGCAATTCTAATTGTACTTCAGTTTTATGCTAAAATTATAATAATTAAAGCAATCTTACAGCGAAGATGATATTGAAATCTGGCTCCTTGCATGGAACTCCGCCATGGTTTTCCATCGTCGAAAACAATTATCACGATTTCAATTTTTCGAACATCTTTCAATAGCTCACCCCTCTTCTCTATTTCACCCGTTTAGTTCTCATTACCATCTTCACTTTTCTCATCCTGATCTTTCGTCGTCGTCGAGTTCTCATCACCAATGTCTCACTTTTCGAAATGGAAAGTAATCTTTTTGCCTATAGAAAGTAATATTTCCTAAGTCTTATTTCTAGTACTCACTTTTCGCTACAGAAATACAACGTTTCGCTACAGAAAGACAATATTCCGTAACAAAAATATAATGTTCCGTAGGAGAAAGAAAATATTTTTTAATGGAAAATGTAACCACGATATTTGCTTCATTTATTTTTCATATTTGAGTAACATTTTTAACAGAAAATATAACAACGATGTTTAATCCATTCACTTCTTATAATAAATATTTATTTATTAATAAAAATTATTTAGTAGTTAATTTGGGTGATTAATCCATATTGATTTGTGATTTTCCTAGTTATATTGTGACATAATTATGCGGAAGATAAATAACCCATTAGAATATACCATTAGATTTATTCACTCAATAATTCTTTCTTTGTTTTTTTTCTATGAAGTTACAGAGGAAATTTCTATCTGGCCTCTTCTTTTTGTTCTAGTTCAGAGAAAATTTCATCTCTCTCAATTGCTGCGAATTTCGCTGCTGCCATTTCTCTTCGTTCAGGTGCACCTTCGCCTCGTCACATTTATTCAATTCTTTCCTCTTGAACTGGGAAAAGGAAATTTTTTTTTCGATAATCACAATCACGAACATTTTGATTTTATATGCATTGGGAGAAGACGATTATGGCGATTATGATTTCGGTGGCTAATTAGTTTTTTTTAGTAGGGAAAGAGTGTTAGTTGATGATTTATTTTGGCCCCTATGGTTCTGCGTATCGTTTTAGTACCAATATTTTATTTTCCAGGAAACTGAACAATTATGTTTACAGCGAAATTCAATTTGAGCTGAATTTGAACGAAATGGGGAGACAGTACTGGATGCTTTGAAATTATGTGATGACTATATGAATTCTGCTTTAAAAATTTAAGATTATAAGAGCAAACCAAAAGGATTGGAAGTATTAAAAATTTGCTCATCTTTTAGTAGTTTCTTTATCTTTCTGTTAGGATGCGAGGATTAAATCTTTTGGGCATTGAATCACACTTTACAACATAGGATTCCGAGGGTAATACTTGAACCTAAGAGCTCCAGAAAACTGCTTTGCTCGTTTAATTTATGAGATTGCCAATGAATTGATGTTTTTTGAAATTTTGTATGTTTTGAATCATCTTTCATTTTCTGCTGCTGACAGTTCAAGTTTTTATTCAAGTCTTATTTCATGTTCTAAATCGTGGATTTGGGAATTTCGGAGACTATAATTGATGAAAATACCATTTTCAGCATTTGATCTTATTTTAATGGTTAGATGTGCTGATAAGGGGAACAGGATCAACTACATCAGATTTGCTTTGTTATTTTGGCTTCTGAGGATGGGTGCTCCTAAACAGAAGTGGACAAGAGAAGAAGAAGCAGCCCTTAAAGCGGGAGTAATTAAACATGGAGCAGGAAAATGGCGCACAATACTTACTGATCCTGAGTTTAATACCATTTTACATCAACGTTCAAATGTGGATCTCAAGGTATTCATTTCTAGTAGCTGTTGATATTATAAATGTTTGATTTCTATTCTTTTTATGGTTACAAACATTAAATGAGTTTCAGGGTGTTGTTGATATTTATAGCTTTGGCTTTTGGGCAGGATAAATGGAGGAACATTAATGTGACAGCAATATGGGGATCCAGGCAGAAGGCGAAGCTTGCTCTCAAAGGAAATTCTCTAACCAAACATAATGATATGGCTTTAGTTGTAAGCAGTGCAACTAAAACAGATGAAGAGATCATTGATGCTAAGCCACTTGCAGTATCTAGAAGAACATTGAAAGCAAATGGTTCGAAAGAACCTATTGCAAGGTAAATCACCACTTACCATTTGGAGTGTCACTGACTCTCTTACTATTTAGAAATTTGTAAATCCATAGTCTTAATTGAAGTTAAGGCGATAGCGTTCATGAATTGGATTTCAACCATAATGAGATGGTGAAGTAATATAATCATGTGACTTTTTAACTGTGGTATTTATATGGTATTTGGCTCATGCATGTAGTTTATGTTATATTGTAGTTTCAATACCACTGATATGATTATTTTTTTCTTGATATTTTAAGAACCCATATAATATTGGTAATTATAATCTCGATGATTGTGAAGACATAAAATAGAGAGTATTCCCTGGCTATAGAGAAAGGTTAATTGACAGCATGCCATGTATGAGAGAAATCTTATCTGCTTTGACTTTCTAATAGCTTGGTTCATATAACCTTGAGCTGTGTAAATGGTTAGTGAATGCATGGTTATTTTAATTGTTAAAAGAATTTACTCTTCAAATACACATTTAGAACAGATAACAAGCAATTTGCAGTCATGTGATTCTACTATTGAGTTTCATAGTTTGCTAATGATGTTATAGACCTCCGGTTAGATTGACTTACCATAGAAGGAAGAAGGGGGGTAAATTTGTAAATGAACATTAATTGAAGTGGGCGGCTATTAAAAGAATTGATAATAAAAGGAGGGGGGAAAAGAGATGAGAGGGGGGAGAGTCCCAAGTGGTGAACAGGGGGAGGAGAGAAATTGACCTAGGCTATTGTAAGAGGTGATCATTACTTTAGTAAAAGCTAGTTACTATCATTTTGGTATCAGAGCACTGTCTGGATCTGAAATGATGGCTCGTTCAGAATCTTCGAAAGAAAATGCCCTGGAATGGCAGAAGGAGATGGCGAAAATGAAGGAGGAGCTCAAGGAAATGGAAAATATTACAACGATGGAGCGCAATATTACTCAGATTCAGGAACAAATGTCGAAATTACTGGAGAAGATGGATGAGCGACCACGGGTATCAGAAACGCAAGAGTGTCCGAGGAATTCTGAGGTGGAATGAAATACAAGGTATGATGAAAATCGTTCGGTTGCGAACAGGGAAAATCTTACCAGAAAGCTTGAGTTACCAGTATTCAGCAGTAACGATCCAGAAGGATGGCTTATTCGCGCCGATCGATACTTTAGTATCAATTGAATCAGAAAAACTAGAAGTTGCTTTGGTTTATTTTGAAGGTCTTGCGTTGTCATGGTATCAATGGGAGAGTGGAGTTCGTCCTTTCCAATCATGGTTGATTCTTAAGAAAAGGTTGCTAGAACGGTTCGGTCATCTGTGAGCAGGTACAGGTTGTGATCGACTTTTTTCTTTGAAGCAGGAAGGGACAGTGGAGGAGTATAGGACTCATTTTGAGTCTGTTGTTTCCAATTTGGTTGGGATTCCATACGATGTATATTTTAGTGCGTTCTTTAATGGTTTAAATAAAGAGATAAAAAGTGATGTCAGGCTAATGAGGCCAGTGGGATTACAAGATCTGATGGAGTCTACTCAATTGGTGGAGGATAGAAATGAGCTATTAAGGTCAGAAAAAATAGGAGTTTGTAATTTTCATAAACCAAACTTGGTGCTGGATACTGCTACCAAGTCTTTATATGCAGGGTCTGCTAGTATATCTCCTATGGTTCCTCCTAAGAATAAAGTAGTTGAATGAGGTAGACGATTTTTAACTGATGCTGAAATGAAAATATGACGGGAGAATGGACTCTGTTTTAGGTGTGATGAGAAGTTTACCTTTGGGCACCAGTGCAAGAAAAAATTATTACCGGTTCTGATGTTGCAAGATGATGAGCAGGACAAATGTTCCGATTCTGGTTTTAACAATAAATTGGCAAGCAATTTGGTGGAGGAAGTAAGGAAGGCGGTGGAAATTTCTTTGAATGCAATGGTGGGATTAACTACTCCTCACACCATGAGATTATGGGGGACTATCAAAGGCAGGAAAGTAATTGTGTTAATAGATTGTGGGCCAACTCATAATTTTGTTGCTAAACAATTGGTTGAGGATTTGCAACTTCTAGTTTCTTATTTTGTGGATTATAGTGTACAGTTAGGGAATGGGGATTCTCTTAAAGGAATGGGTATTTGCAAGAATGTTTTGCTTAGCTTGCCAGAAGTGGAAATTATAGAAGAATTTTTACCAATTGAGTTAGGTAATACCGAAATCATTTTGGGTATGAAATGGTTGGAATTGATTGGAGAAATGTCTTTGAATTGGAAACTTTTGACGATGAAATTTTCTTTGGATGGTCGAACAGTCCATATTCGTGGTGATCCTAGTTTGAGTAGGACTAAAGTTTCTTTAAAAGCTATGATGAAAACGTTAAAGAAAACGGAGTATGGAGTGTGGGGGGACTTTGGTGATCAAAATATGAATCTGGCGAATCTAGCATGAGCAAATGAGCCTTACAAGGAGGAAATTGAGATGTTGTTACAACGTTTCTACATGTTTTTTACATGCCTAAAGGGTTGCCTCCTGAGAGAGAGCAGGACCATGCAATTGTTTTGAAGGAGGGGGTCACTCCGATCAATGTCTGGCACTATTGTTATCCAGTTATACAAAAAGACGAGATTGAGAAATTGGTTGGCGAAATGTTGGATGCTGGAATTATCCAACCTAGTTTAAGTCCCTTTTCTAGTCCGATTATCTTGGT
Source organism: Begonia loranthoides (assembly GCA_022433065.1). Taxonomy (NCBI): domain Eukaryota; kingdom Viridiplantae; phylum Streptophyta; class Magnoliopsida; order Cucurbitales; family Begoniaceae; genus Begonia; species Begonia loranthoides. Next base: position 10,173,399 of record CM039483.1, read on the forward strand.
TAAGAAAAAAGACAATAGCTGTCGTTTTTGTGTGGACTATAGGGCTCTTAATAGAGAGACGGTTAAGGATCGTTTTCCTATTCATGTTATTGACGAATTGGTCGATGAATTATATGGTGCTACGGTGTTTACAAAGTTAGATTTAAAATCCGGCTATCATCAAATAAGGGTAAAGAAAGAGGATGTTCCGAAGATAGTGTTTCAAACTCATGAAGGCCACTATGAGTTCTTAGTTATGTCATTTGGCTTGACTAATGCCCCTTCAACCTTTCAATCCTTGATGAACGAGGTTTCTTGGAAATTTCTCAGAAAATTTATATTGGTTTTCTTTGACGATATTCTGGTTTACAGCAAATCTTTTGAGGATCATCTTATACATTTGGAAACAGCATTGCAGATTTTGGCTACTAACAGTCTTTTTGTGAATAAAAAAAAATGCTACTTTGCTAAATCGGAATTAGAATACCTTGGGTATATTATTTCTACGAATGGGGTTGCTGCTGATCCTACCAAAGTCCAAGCTATCATGGATTGGTGTTCTCCTACTAATTTGCGTCAATTACGAGGATTGTTGGGCTTAACGAGGTATTGTCGCAAGTTTGTTGCGGGGTATGGTTCCATTGCGTTGGCATTGACTGCCCAACTTAAAAAAGATTGTTTCTGTTTGTCTTTAGAATCTGAGGAGGCCTTTCAGAAACTTAAATTAGCCATGTCAACGTTGCCTGTTTTGGCTTTGCCCAATTTTGATGATGTGTTTATCGTCGAGACAGATGCTTCAGGCAAGGGGGTTGGAGCTGTGTTGATGTAACGACAGCGTCCTGTTGCTTTCTTCAATCAACAACTTTCCCCACAGAAGAGACTCAAGTTTGTCTATGAGAGGGAATTAATGGCAGTTGTTTTGGCCATTCAGAAGTGGCGGCCATACTTGTTAGGTCGCCATTTTATCGTTCGCACGGATCAGCATAGTCTGAAGTTTCTGTTGGAGCAGCGTCTGGTAGTTGTGGAACATAAAAAATGGCTGACAAAATTACTGGGCTTTGATTTCGAAGTGCAATATAACCCAGGTGTTGACAATCTGGTGGCCGATGCGTTATCTAGGAAAGAAGAGTTTTCTACTTCTGAATTAAATGGTATTTTATGTAATGGTCTGATTGATGTATGTGAAATAGAAAAGGAGGTTGATGCTGATCCTAAGCTTAGTTCTATTAAGCTGACGCTATTATCTGACTAGAGCTCACTTTCTTCAATAGGTTTTTTATTGTTGAATTCTCTGTTATTTTTTCAGCAGCGCAAGGTTCTTTCTAGTCATTCCCGTTTCATTCCTTGTATTCTATCTTTATTTCATGTGAGCCCGGTTGGTGGACATGCTGGTTTTGTCAAGACTTCTCGGCGGTTAGTAGCAGAGCTCTTTTGGTTTGGGATGCGTAAGGATGTGAAAATGTTTGTTCGTTTTTGTGAAGTTTATCAGCGTAACAAATATAAATCTCTTTCTCCAGCTGGGTTACTCTAGCCTTTGCCCATTCTTACTGATATTTGGGAAGATATTACCATGGATTTCATTGAGAAACTTCCGAAATTGGAGAGTATGGATACTATTTTGGTTGTTGTTGACCGTTTGAGTAAATATGCTCACTTCCTTCCCATGCGGCATCCTTTTATGGCTAAGTCAGTTGCGGAGGTATTTTTTTCCAATATTTTTCGTCTCCATAGGTTGTCTAAGTCTATTATTTCTGATCGTGATAAAATCTTTGTTAGTGCCTTTTGGAAGGAATTATTTCTGTTACAGGGGACAATGCTTAAGTTTAGTTCCGTGTATCACCTTCAAACGGATGGCCAATCCGAGGTGGTTAATCGCACTATCAAAGCTTATTTGCGTTGTTTTTTGGGTGATAAACCAAAGACTTGGTTTAAATGGATTACTTGGGCTGAATATTGGTATAATACTTCGTATCATTCGGCAATTGGGATGACTCCTTTTCAGGCAGTTTATAAACGTGATCCTCCTCCTTTGTTGAAGCTCGATTCTGTTCCTTCTTCAGTGCTACCAGCTGTGGATGTCTTGATGCATGAGAGGGATGATATTTTGACTATATTGAAACTTCATTCACAGAAAGTCCAAGTTCTTATGTCCTCTTCTGCTAATAAGAAGAGGCGGCATTTGGAGTTTCAAGTTGGCGATTCTGTTTGGTTGCGCCTCCAGCCGTATAGACAGAAATCTGTGGTAAAAAAATTATGTGTTAAATTGTCCCCTCGGTATTTTGGACCGTTTGAGGTTTTACAGCGTGTTGGTCCGGTTGCTTACAAGCTCAAACTTTCGGATTCCTCTTTAATTCATCCGGTATTTCATGTTTCATTGTTGAAACAAGTTCATGGTGTTGTTCAGTCTTTTGTGCCTTTGTCGGATTCTTTGCTCAGTGAGGGGGAGTGGCTTCTTTATCCGGAATCCCTTTTGGATGTTCAACACAGTTGTGGGGATTTAAGGAAGCTTTTGGTTCTCATTATGTGGAAGAATTTGCCGCCTTTTGAAGCTCCTTGGGAGGATTTTGGCCAAATCCGTTTTCAGTTTCCTGATTTTAACCTTGAGGACAAGGTTCATTATTGGGCCGGGAGTAATGATAGACCTCCGATTAGATTGACTTATCATAGAAGGAAGAAGGGGGGTAAATTTGTAAATGAACATTAATTGAAGTGGGCGGTTATTAAAATAATTGATAATAAAAGGAGGGGGGAAAAGAGATGAGAGGGGGGAGAGTCCCGAGTGGTGAACAGGGGGAGGAGAGAAATTGACCTAGGCTATTGTAAGAGGTGATCATTACTTCATAAAAGCTAGTTACTATCATACTGTTTCCTTCTCATGTAGTTTTCTTAGATGTCAAAAGTAATTAATTTTCTTATTGTTGAAAGAGTTAAAACTAGTTGAAAATTGCAAAAGCTCAAGACTTATTTATAGTAAAAAGGTGTTTCTAGGCTGATGTATTTGGAAGCTTTTTTACTCTTTTGAAATTCAGATATTGCACTAATGATTTGGAAAATTTTGCATCGTTATTAATGAAGGAGATTCTATTGAGGACCAATACTTTATCCTTAAAATTTTGTTATAGGCGCACTCCTCTGTCTGTTTATGTCTGATAAAGTTTTTGACTAGCCATGCTGAAATAATCTGTCTTTGTAGGTTGGATAAACTTGTAACAGAGGCTATAAGTAATCTAAGGGAGCCAAGGGGTTCTCACAGGGCTTCCATTTCATTGTATATAGAGGTATTTATTTTGGCTATTTTAGAAATGTGTATTGAAAAATGTTTGATGATATTATGGGTCCTTGTTAAAGCGGGTCGTCTGCTGTTTATATAAATAAAAACAATGGTTTTTGTTTTTCCTGCTTTTTATACATCAACCTGTCAATGTTCATACTTTCTAACAAATCTTTCATCATAGTTTTCTTAGAGTAGTTGAAAACCGCTTTTCAACTTTATTAAGATTTTGAAGTTTTAACACTGATGCACACTCTTGGATACTCTTAATTCCATTTTCATAAAAGCCTCCATCAAAAGAAATTTGACTTGTGTTCTTATTGAAAAATAAGAGATTTATACACAAGTTAGGCCGGATGTTTAATCAATTTATCTATCCTACAATGACTACAAAATATTTGAGTCAAATTTGATGCTACGAGTTTCTGTTTGGTGCCTAGGATTGATGCGATCCTTGTCATGATCTGAGTCAGCTGTGCAATATAGGAAAAACTTGATTTTGAAATTCGTTTCTACACTCCCACTCTAGCTGGTTCTAAGATAATTATCATTCACAACTTCTCATTGACTGAAATCTCAGTTTAGTGACCTTTTTAGCAAAAGCGTTGACCAATTAATAGACTGATGAGAAAATGGGGTAAAAATGACGTAATTGTCCATTCTCTTTTAGCTGAACGTTGATTTCAATATGTTTTAGCAGTCATGTTGTACCATATTACAAACAATATTTCTCATGCCTTGCCTGTCACAATATAGTTTCATAGGTTCTTCCATCTCAGTTTTTAACTCATCCAAATGACTTGTTTGATACACAATAAATCATCACAAATCTCATGTTTTGCAACTCGATATGTTGATTTTGCAATAGATCTAACGATCAGAATTTGCTTCTTACTTTTCCATGCCACAAGATTACAGTTCCACATGATTACAATAAACAAAGATTGATCACCTGCTCAATATAGCTCTCTCATAGTTTGCATCATCATGAGCCATGTTTTTTGTTTTGTTTATTTTAGAATACAGATTTCCTCCTCAAGAGTTCTATGCTCTATCACATTGTCCATATGCTCTTCAAGTAAAAAATGCATGAATTGACTCACTATTCTTGCTTGGGATGCTATGTCTATATGTACAAGACTAGTAGATTAATCTTTAATATTTTATACCCCTGTCTATACGAATTCCTTCTAGATTTTTCCATAATTTGTATTCTGGATTAGTGATATTTCTACGATTTTGTTACATATCATTTTAGTTTTGTATTGAAAGATCTAGTATATATTTTCTCTATACAAACATATACCTTGGTTTGATCTTGTAATTTTAGGTAGTGTTTGGTTGGTAAGAATGAACATGAGAGCATGGAATGTTCATTCTTATTAGCCGTCCTTGTTTACATTTAGGAATGATCATTACCCCTAAATTAATTTAATGGCGATTCAACTGTCATTTAATATCTAAATCAAGCTAGACCACCTGCCATTTGTCTAGTTGGGCCAATTCAGGCTGATTTTGAAGGAACTGACAACCAGCCTTCTAGTCCGAATTGGTCCTAAAGATGAGGTTTGATAGTGGAATCTTGTTTTTTTAGTCAAATTGTCTTTCTATCTTATATGCCAATCCAAATAGTGTATCAGAAATGTGCTGATAATTTTTTTCTCCTTCTATATCTCCACATTCTTAATACGTGTCTCAGTTTCTTCTGCCATCAGCACTTATAGACATTTTTTAACTGATGTGGCTAGTCACCATTGTTCTACCAACTCCATTACTTGCCGTTCCTTGACTACTGTTCCTAAGGCTTATTTTTTTCCTTTTCTTGAATTTTCAATTTTAATATCAGTTACATATATTTTATATTAGTTATATCTGAAAGATAGTTATATATATAAGATATTATGGTCAAAACTATGTCAATTCATTTAATTTCAAAGTTACAACCAAACAAAGTAATTAGATTGACTTTTCATTCTCATTATACGACTATTCTCATTTCATTTCCCACCAACCAAATACCAGTTTAATGGTTTGAATGTACTCGAGATATTTGAGGTCTTTTATTTCAAATTCTTTGGCTAGTTTCTTCTTTAGGCTTTACATTTCCCCAAAGTCATTGCTTATGACTATTATATATGAGCTTAACAATAAGTAGAACAATTCCATTTCAAAATATTTTTTAATAAAGTGGGATCTTCTTAACTTTACAAGTGATTGAATCTCACTATAACTTGAGCAAACCTACCAAACGACTTTTAGAAGCAGGACAAGGATTTTTTTTTTTTTTTTTTGAATTTGCATTTTTACCCTATCCATTATTTTTTTCAAATCCATGGGGAAAATCCTCAAAGGCTTCCTAGAAGGTTTAGGCTCCTTGACTTGAGGTAGCCTATTTCAAAATCAGAATTGAATTGCATGTCTCTGTTTTAGAGAGTTGTTTCCATTAATAGAAAAGTGGAGATTACATTGATCGTTGAAAATCATCATTTTTTTTAATTGTACCTATTTAAATAAAGAATAAATTATAAATTAGTTACAATTATAATTAAATATTAATACATAATTCGGGCTGTCAATAGTTGATTGTCATTCCTTCTTAAATTGATACTGGTTGGTCAAGAAACATAAACTTACTAAATGATCTTTGTGAATATGTTAGCTATTTGCATGCTAGTGGAAATGTGAGGGAGATATGTGATGTTATTGTCAAAGGTTTGACATATAGAGTGACTGTTTACTTCGATATGCTTAGTACGTTCATGGTAAATGAAATTAGTAGCAATTTTAATGGCACTAGTGTATCAACATGATGCAAAGTGAATGTAGATTGTGGAAAACCAAGCTCTAATAGAAGTCCATGAGGCCAAATAAGCTCCTTGCAAACAACAAATATTGCTGGTATTCCAATTTAGCTGAAGATTTAGAGACTTGATCTTGTCTCTTATTTCAACTTGAAATTAAAGAACTACCAAAAAACATGCACCAACTTCTGATAGATAGTCGAATATCAGGACAACTTGCCCAATCAGTATCACTATAAGCAACAAAAATGGAGATGTCGAGGATTTTGTATGAATTGACTAACTTGTGAACAACAAAGGAGATGTCAGGTCGCGTAATAGTTAAATAGTTCAAGTTGTCTACTAACTGTTGATACGCTAACACTCATGTTTCACAACTTTAGAATAACATGATGAAATGAAAATGGAAGATAAAGTAGTATGAAGAAATGTGTGACAGAACTTATACCTATTAGGAAGATCACTAACTCTAGAAGAACGTCAAAGAGTTACGCTTGTAGTAGGATAAGGCGTGGTAGGAGCACCATGACCAAGATCAGATTGCGAGTCAGTATCAGGAAGTGGCAAAGTTGGACGTCGTCTTTCATATACAAATCTAGGTTTGAATAGGGTAGGAGGTGGACTCAATTAATCAAATTTAAGAAGAACAAGTGAATTTGACAAAGATTCAACATGACTAGGAAAAAAAATATTGATTTTCGAAAGAAAACATTTCGAGATGTACGAAATCTATTAAAAGATGGATCATAACAAACATAACATTTGTGTGAAATGCTATAACCCATAAATACATATTTAATCGATTTAGCAGAAAGTTTATGACGTTCATGAAGTGGCAAATGAACAAAACGAATACAACCAAAAGTATGCATATCAAGGTAATGAGAAAGTTTATGATGAAGACGATAATATAGAAAGTCAAAATTTAAGACATTTGAAGGCAATTGATTGATTAAATATACTGTCATAGATAAGGTTTCAATCCAAAATTTTGGTAGAACAAAAGATTCAAGTAGTAAAGTACGAGTAACATCTAATAAATGACAATTTTTTTAGTTAGCTATCATTTTGTTGAGGTGTATAAGGACAAGAATGTTGAGAAAGAATTCTTTTATGTTGTTGAAAATCTTGAAATTCAAGGGACATATATTCGCCACCTGAATCAAATCGTTGTATTTTGATCGCGGAAGAAAATTGAATTTTAACACAGGGCAAGAACTTAAACAGAAAATACCTCAGATTTATAACAATGAAAATAAATCAAAGTATATTTGTTGTAATCATCAATAAATGACACTATTTATAATTGTTGTGAGATATGATAGGAGTAATTTCTCACACATCACTATGAATCAAATCAAAACAATAATTAGGATAACTTCCATGTGAAGGAAATGAAAGACATTTACTTTTTCCTAATTTGTATGTAGAACAGTCAAAATTTAGATAAGACGAAAATTGATCTTTATTACCAAAAATATCAGAGTTTATCAAATGAGATAGAACAATAGAGTTAGAATGCCCTAAACGTTTGTGCCAATTTCACTCTTTTGGGTTACAGTAGTTCATGCTAATGAAACAAAGTAAGGAATGAAAAAATGAAGAGAAAACAATCGTCCAACTTTAGGCCCCTTAATAAGTATCTTTCCCGATATGTGATCTTGCACAACACAACTATTATGAGAAAAACAAACATTACAATTATTGTCAACCAATTGTCTGAAATAAATTAGACTAGTAGAGAGCTCAGCAAATATAAGTAAATCTTTTTTTGAGGATTTAATGTCTCGAATAGCATGAATAGGTAATTGATTACCATTAGCATTCTGAATATAAGATGAACTATTATATGGTCGGACATTATTAAGAGAGCTGGAAGAACTAGTCATGTTATTAGATGTGCCAAATTCAACTAGTCAAATTAGTGATAATTGAATATTTTTTACCTTGAAGACCTAAAGCTGAAAAGGCTAAAAAATCATTTGCTGAATAATTTCAAGAGTAATTGTTGCGCTATTATCTGTTGTCTTTGAACTAGTTGATGCAGAAAAAATGTTTACAAGTTGATTAGTATGCGTTTTACGATTTTGAGGCAGAGTGGGACATTCTTTACTGATGTGTCCAGATTTCTTACAATAATTGCAGAATTTCTTTGCGCAGTTAGTAGCAATATGTCCATATTTCTTGCAGCTGAAACATTGAACATGACTCATGTCTCTACTCTTGCCTTTTCTATGAGCTACATGAGCAACTGTATTGTCATGTACTTTATTTTGTTGAAAAATGACTTGTGTAGTAAGACGTCGCTCAAACATATCCAAAGAAGCAAGAGGAATACGATTCATCAAATTTGATTAGACTATCTCAAATTCAGAATGCAACTTCCTCAAGAATTAATCTCCCTTGCTTTGTTCATGAATCTCTTGAATAACATAAAGAGATTTAGTCAACACATTTGCATAAATGATATTCATGTAGTTAACTCATAAATTTTGAAATCTAGAGAAATAGTCTTGAATAGATAGATTACCCTAAGAGTAACTAGGAATTTCGTATTTCAACGGCGAGCCGTTTTATCTTGATTATAAACTTTCTTCAAATGCCCTTACATACTTGTAGCTGTAGTATATGAATTTAAATTTAGAACAATTGACTGATCCACGATTGTTAAAATTTATGTCATCATTCTAACATCTTTGATTTTTCATTGAGATAATTTAGAAGTTTCATTTGAAACTGTATCACTACTATCAATATATCTCTATAATTTTTTTCCCATGACAAATAATCGAAATTGAAATTCTTAAGTATTATAATTTTTACCTGTGCAACGCACGCCAAAAAATTTTATATTTGCCATAATATTATTTAATATAATAATGGGGCAAAGAAAAGAAAATACCCCACCTGATGACAACCGTTGAGCCAAGACAAAACTTGAAGAAATGTAAGGAATATCTTGGGTAATAAGACTTTAAAAATAAAGCCCACACTTGTAACCTCCAAAGATGGTTACCCTCCTTTCGCTGCTGAGAATTTGCAACAAATAAATCAGCAATTACAAGTCTAAGAAATTTTCGATAGAGAAACGAAACTAAGAAAGAGTGGTGAAATCTTCGGTCGATGAAACGTCAAAGGTTAGAAATTCTAGAAATTACCGAAAATCTTGTCTTGTGACGAATTGAAGTCGAATGAGGGACCTAGCAAACTAGAGAGTTTCGATAACTTGGCGATAAATGGGCAAATCAGAGAGGGATTCAAGAAACCCAACCAGGAAGAAAGGGACTCAGAAACATCGCTAGAGGTGAAGAGATTGTGAAATATTTTGAAGAAGTTCGCTGTTCGGCTGACAAAGTCAAAAGATCAGTAGATTTGAGAATAAAACTTTCAAAAAAAAAATTCTGCAATCCTTGGATGTTCCACTAGAACCTACTTGGAGGAAAATTTTGTAGCAATAACTCAAATTAACCACGATGATAACCAAAAGAAATTCGTTGTCCCCCAATGTGATTCAAACCAACCAAGATGCCAAAAAAAATCTCAGAAAATGAATTTAATGAGAATAACTTTTATACCATATCAAAATCAGAATTTGATTTGAATATTTCTATTTTAGAGAGTTGCTTCCATTAATATAAAAATAGAGATTACATTGATTGCTAAAAACTAATAATTTTCTATATTGTCTATCTAAATAAGGAATAAATTAAAAATTATTTATAGTTATAATTAAACATTAATACATAATTTGGTCGTTAATAGTTAGTTGTCTCACTACCCCTTACTTTTTGTTATAACCTTAAAGAAACAAACCTTGCCTTACGTCTTTATGCTGTACCATCATATCAATAGCTCTGAACAATTTGTAGAATTGATTCCTCAGCTAATTGTGAAGCCTGAGCACTTATTTCAATTATAAGAAATAAAGAAACTGCGAATAGGATATTTTCTGCAGCTCTTAATTCCATTTCGAGTTACATTGTGAAAATTTAAACTGTATGTTAAAAACAGAAATTTTTGTCGATGGTCAGGAAAGATACTTACCTGAGGAGTTGATGACACGCTTTGTTTTGGAGAAGGATAGCTTGTTCTAACATAGACACCCAATGCCTCCTAGATTGAACTAATTTTCTTAACTCATCATTGGTTTAGTCACCTAACTCCTTTCCAGCATTCATCCTGATTGGTATTAGTGAAGACACTGAAGAGTTTTGATCTTCACTACTATTGCCCACCTGGTGATTTACCTTACATAAATGTTTTTTTTTTCAAAGAAAGTTGTCTGGTCTGAGAAAGGTATTTCTACAATCTGAATGATGGCTTTTAACCATACTGACGGGAAAACTTTAGCCAAGAAAAGATACGGTCAGATACCTTGAGAAGAATTTCCTTTGTATTCCTTTGAAAAATAAGAGAGATGCTTCTATGCGAATCACAGCTAAGTTATATAGGTTTGTCATCCGTATGATCGATATCAATTCCTATAATCAGGTCAGCCATTCTAGAATAAATTTGAAGTGTGCGATTCAAATTAGATATTCAAATCTAGGCATGTCTGTGTACGCCTGACCTAATCCATGCGGTGGTCAGTCTTTTGCTGTGCAATATTAGAAATAACTTGCGTTTGGGATTCTTTTCAACCGTTTCATTAGAACCCAACCACATTATTGTTTTGATTCACGTTTTCATTGAACATAGAAGTAGATTGGCCTTATTTGATAAATGATATACTTTTTTATATGGAGTTACTAGAAACTGACTATTTACATGAAAGTTTCTGCCATATAACTCAAAGTCTCTTAAACATTTCTAATATGCTTTACTTTTCCTCCACGCAGGAACATTACTCGACACCACCAAACTTAAATAAACTACTTTCAACAAAATTAAAGCATATGGTGTCAAGTGGAAAACTGGTTAAGGTAGACTATTTCTTCATACTGCAATGTTATTGGATGTCCTACTATACCTTAAAACTAAGCAATTCTTTGATTTCCACTTTAATTAAGGATAGAAACTTCTGTACTCTCTGAAGGCTCGCAGATGCTTTAGTAATAATGAAATGCTTAGTTGGTACACCTCTCTATAAGTTTAGGTATTTTGCTGGTGTAGTTTTTTGAGGACTAGCAAGCTTACGTTCTCCCATATTTTGGATTGGTTTTGTTAAATAATATATAGATTCACTTAATAATGAAAATGATTTGTTTTCTTTTTGGTATTGACGGAGCCTAAAACCCAAGATATTGCTCATAGCAGGAGAAATCAGTGAAGTGGGACTCAAACCTTTTATTTGGGTGTTTGTTTGCAGGTGAAACATAAATACAGGATTGTTGCCAACGTATTATCTGGAAAACGAAATTCATCCATGCCACTTCTGGAGAGAAAGCAGAAGGATTTTTCAAATGCAGAAAAAAGTGACGCAAACATTGTAACAAAATCCCAAGTTGAATTCGACCTATCAAGGATGAGGAGAATGACTGCGGAAGAGGCTGCTGCTGCCGCTGCTTTAGCAGTTGCTGAGGCAGAAATTGCCATTATGGAGGCTGAACAGGCTGCAAAAGAGGCTGAGGCAGCTGAAGCAGAAGCAGAAGCAGCACAAGTTTTTGCAGAAGCAGCTGTGAAGGCATTGGAATGTAAAATGCTTCATACATGGTAAGTACTTTCCTTTATGACTTTCATATTCTTTCCAAGTCCTAACAAAAGAGTACTCCATGGAATCTAATATTTTATAACCTAATCTTATTTTGATACTCGACCATACCTATTTATTTCTTCCCATATTTTTTTTTATAAAAAAGCGTGTAATAAGATGAAAAAATCACAGGCGAAAAGAGGGGAAGATCCCCTGAAAAAAAATGCAGAGAAACATTTAGTCTATACTAATTTCGCTCTCATTAGAGGTATTCAAACTAAATAGATAAATTTGAAAAAACTTAAAATTATAAGCTTATTTAATGATAGTAAAAATCGATATTGTCTCAAAGATTGATATTTGGTTTTTTGTCCTATAAGAGAGTAGTGTTGCATTGAAAACTAATAACTCAAAAAATTTCCAAAATACCCAATTGTAAGAGAAACTTGCATTCTTCCCAACTTTTCAAACTAGCATTTGGCAAGATATCATTTCTCTATTGTTCTAGTTTGAGCAAATACAAAATGGAGGATTTGTGGGTTTGGCTTGTTGTTATTCCTTGGAAACCTTTTTTTTTTTGTGTTGTCGGTCCATTCAAGAACTATCCTTTGAATAGTTTAGTTTTTTCTTTTTAATTTTAATGTATCTTAAATATATTAGTCCAATTTTTTGTGCAGATCTTATTGTTGACGTTTATCATAATGATAAACCTTGCAATGGGGGTGGACGAAGATGGCGAGCTACCTTGCAATCTCTCAGTTTGCGTCCTCATGTAAATATAAAAAATGTGATCGATCGGTTGAGTAATTTTAATTTTCATGGACCATTTTGCTACAACCTGTGGGTCCTGATTTTGAGACTGAGCTATTAAGAGTGAAAGTTTATAAAGTATAGAAAATTCGTGATTTATATGCCTAGGCAGATGTGATTTCTGGGTGATGGACTAAAGTGATTGAGATAATGCAAGAGTGAGATTATATGCTTGCTCATTATATCTATTCTGATGGACTCTCTCTCTCTCTTTGCCCAGGAAAGAGGATCGCTTTGGCTACAGATCTTGTGGTTGAACAGACTTTGAGACTCATGTCAAAGTAATTTTTTTATAGTCTTTTATTATTCGAATAATTTCATGGAAATTGTAAAAGATTAAATTACAGGGTCGTATTACTGTAAATTTATGTAAAAGAAAAACAAAGAAGCAAAATAAATGGAGCAATAATTTAGAAGTTGTGCTGCTAAAAAAACAGGAAGCTAATTTCGTTTCAATGGGCATGTACAAACCAAATGAGCAAGTAATTAAAATAAAAAAGGGCTGTTCAGTGCTTCCATCTGGAATGCTTTAGAAGCCAATCAATAACAGAGTCAATATTGGTAGAGTTCTTGCAGGAGATGGTCAAGCAGAAAACTTCTCTATCACTAATCCTCTCCAGTTCCCTGCACAGAACCAATAAACCCTTTACCATCACTAAAGAAATTGCTTTCGGGATTCACTTTCAAAGGAAAACACAAACTTGAATAAGTCAGCTCAGTTTAGAAATGAGGCATACATTTGTTCAGTCAGAGCAAGCTTTGATAGAGCTCCAGGTTTGTCAATCTTGTTTCCTATTACCAGCAATGGGATTCCATTTAATGAAGGTTTGCTCAGCAAATCATGAAGCTCATTTCTGGAAGTGCTTAAATTATCAGCATCTGCAGCATCAACAACATAACTGCACAAAACAATGACAATTTCATAAATTTTCACCGCTCTTCTAACTGCAACCCACGGTAGCTTCACTTTATTAAATGCAAAGATTCCCCTAGAAATCCGTTTGGAAAGACAATTTCATGCTACTGGCATTCAAATCATTAGCGATATGTACCCAAAATAGCAAGTTTAGCCCAGATTCAAGGTCAGCAACCGGCTTGCAGTGTGCCGGCCAGCCGTAAGCCAAGCCTTAAATTTTTTTTTAACACGGCTTGGCTTGCAGGACAGCCTTTTTACGGTGTAATTTTGTAAAGAGCACCGCAGCACTGAACTTTGAGCATTGCTACGCTAAACCAAAATTTACTAGGCAGGTCTACTAGCCCTTATTTTAAGGTGAGTGTCATGGCGCTAAACTCTGAGCGCCACGACACTCAGCTTAAATTTATGGACCTACGGATTAGCCCTCCGGACGCCGAGATCCAAGGCCCGTAGCCCTGACCTCGGACCACCCAAACTTGGGTGGGCCCAGCAGGCCTTACTTAGCCTTGGTCTACCCCCAAGCCGGTCGGACTTGATCAGAAGTTTGTTTCAGTGGGTTGGTTAATGTCATAAAGAAGTATGAATGAAGAATTGAGCCAAATAATAATTGAAAATTTTCAAAGGTAATGAGATAAATGGAATGAAATTAGTGCTTACACGATAGCAGAAACTGCACGGCAATATCGCTCCCACATGCTGCGGAACCTCGGTTGACCTCCAAGATCCCACAACTTTATCGTAACATTCCCTTTCGTTACCTTCCTCATATTGAATCCTACCTGAAAATCAATAAACATAAAAATTTACAGATAGAGAAAACGAAACTAAACCTTTGATGTTTGAGAAAGGATAACTCACAGTGGGAATCATGTCTTCGCTGTATCCACCCATCTATTAACAAGAGAAACGATTCAGTTTCTACAAGAAATCGATTCTGAGCAAGAACATAAAAGAATTATGCTAATTATCGTGTAAATTTGCTTACCGCCACAACATTGACAAGCGAAGTCTTTCCCGCATTCTGAAGTCCTACCAGAGATAACTCCATTTCTTGCTTGAAAAAGATACTGAAATGAAATCACATATGCGATGAATATCTCCACCCATCATAATCAGATGGGTCTACCAAGTTTTTGAAAGAATATTACCAAAAGATGATTGTAACCTATTCAGAAGAATATGAATATTTCAAACAGGAACATAATCATGAATATTTATTATGGCATGAAGAATATGAATTCACTCAAACATAATCAGCAAGGAACAAAACATATCGAGGGCACCAACTAATCCTTCTTAGAAGTCTCCTATAATAAATCAGGAATACCTCAACTCGTAGCATAATACTGAATACTTAATTACAGTATGAAGAAAATGAATTAGTCCAATATAATCACAAAAGGGAAACTTTCTAGAATTACTTCCCTTTCCCTATCTCAAACACTAGAAAGTTCAATGCGATGGATAATTATTCGTCATATCCGTAAATCACCGCATATCATCATATGCTCTTGGCAAGAATTACAATGGCGTTTCTGTTTTTGTCAATCCTTGACATCCAGGTCAAGAAGAGTGGCATCACCAACAGAAATCGTGAAATATATAATCAGAACTCCAAGGAAAATAAAGAATGAGGTGCCCAAATCTGGTTAAGATCGTCTCTAATATTTTAAACTCAATATCGAAAAGAAAAAGCAATAGAAGGACTGTCTCTAAAAATTGCAACTTTTTAAATCTCAAAATTGGACGTGTTATGATACTTTACAATTAGAACGTAAGACTGAATAACTCCCCACTTTGAACAATTCTATACGTAGTAAGGGTTAAGATCAAGAGTTTAAAGCTTTAACCTTTAAGGTCTACTCCATCCCAAGTTCCAAGTTTCGAATTCCTTGATTCTTTAGGAATGGCTAACTCTGATTATAACTTGAAAGAAGAAAAAAAAAATTGCAGCAAAGACCCTTTATGGTCAGAATCTCCGTCGTACTACACGGTAAAGATGAATAAGCAGAGAGAGAGAGAGAGAGAGAGAGAGAGAGACGAATGGAGCATACCTCCGGAGCCAATTGAGAAAAGCTTCCCACAAACCCATGAATGATCAGAGAGCAAAAAAAAAAGGGATGGTTGGTATCTGTTTCAAAATCAAAAGGAGAGGGAGAGCGACGAACTTAGAGCTCGAACGTTACCTTCTCTGCCAATCATAGTCTTCTACAGGGAACGGGGAATATATATACAATGCCGAGCCATCCAGTCCGAAACGATGACGTTTCAGATTATCTTTCAATTTAAAGTGGGGCCTACATTTGAAGATGACGTGTAATTACGGTCATAATTCGCTTAAGAATCTACGTGTCAATCATAACACCAACAAATAATAATTAAATAATAAAACAAACGTTTCAAATAAGGGAGTTCTTAATTAAGATTTTTAAAATTTAAGAAAATGATAAACTAACCATCCTACTTTAATTAATAACAAGTTAACTACTAAATTATTTTTATTAGCAAATTAGCTACTTAATTATGATAAAGTCATCGCTAACCCACGTTTGCCATTGATTTCAATTTGCGGCAAATAGTGTAGTAATCCTAATGCGGATCGATATGTTTAAAAATAACGTAATAATATTAATGTTCCGTCGTGGATCATTGTGCCTCATCCTAGGGATTCATAGATGCGACGGTGAATCTTTACAAATCAATAATTATCTCCATTTTCAATGTTTTAGACGCTTGATGACTCATTTTTCATCATTTTTTTTTGCGATGTACAGGTAGGAGATATCTGTTTTGTTATTCGGTGCATATTAGAGCAGATTCGGCAAGAAAAAAATGAAATCGTTTACTCAAAAACTTCGGAAGGCCATAACTTTGTGCTCAGTTGACAGATTTGGACGAATTGTTTTTGATTTCACATAACTTTTTGAGATCTACGCGCTGGCAAGGTGCCATAGGCAACTTGTCCCATTTTCGAGGGCTAAAAACCCTTTTATGTCCTCCAATTTTCCTTACACAATTCAAAACTGTGAAGCTCCGCACGTTCAGACTATGGTTTCTCCCTACTGTGGAGAGCGTTTTTTGCTCAAGTCACGTTGATTTTCTCCTAACACACATGCGCAAAACGTCTCCAAAAATGGCGCAGTATGATAGTGTCTGCAGATAGAATTTCCATGGCGAAGCGAGGTGTTGTGAAATCTGAGCAAATGGGAGAAGAAAGCGGAAAAATGAAATGATCTCATTTTTTCCTACTCGAATCTACTCTGATAAGCACCGAATGATAAAATATATGTTTCCTATCTGTGCATCGCGAAAAGATGATGGAAAATGAGTCATCAAGTGTCTAAAACCATTGAAAGTGGAGAGAATTATCTATCTGCAAAGATTCACCGTTTCTATAGGTGAAAGAAAAAAATTTTCTTCTTATCAATCCGTTGCAAATCGTGGTCCATCTGCAGGGAAAAATGTCATGATCCGTAGCGGATCAAAATTAAGGGCAAACATGACAGCGATGTTAGCGACACTTTTTCATAATTTAGTGGTTAATTTGTTAATAAAAATAGTTTAGTGGTTTACTTGTCATTGATTGTCAAGTATGAAGGTTGATTTGTCATTTTCTTTTAAAATTTATTATTTTCTATCAACTTATAAAAATATGATATTTTTATTTTCTTCAACCAACTATTTAATTTCTATTTTTTTATCCATTTATTGGAATTTAATCAATAATTTTTAAAATATTTCTTTAAAATTTTCATTCATTAATTCAAATCTAATCAGTGATTTATATTCTTTATTTTGAATTTTTTAAGTAGCAGAGTAGCTCAAAACTTTGACAATCCTCTTGCAACAAAAATTATAGGGTAAATGATAAATCAACCATCGTAGTTTGAGATCAATGACAAGTTAATCATTATGGTATTTTTTTTAATAAGTTAACCACTCATGTATGTTAAAATGACAAATCCAACATCACATAGGCGTTTACCGTTAAAATGCCAACGTCCGAATGCCAGAACGACGAGCTCCGGGGTTTTGAAGAATTCAGAACGTCCAACGCGGGGCGTTCTGAATTTCTGAAGAATTCAGAACGATTTCGCAGCGTCTCATCTTCGCGGTCTGTCTATTTCTGTCTTCAGACACAGCAAATTTCACGGTCTCTGGTTTCTTCAGGGACAGCGAAATCGCGGTCCTTGGTTGCTCCAGGGACCGCGAATTTTATGGTCCCTCGTTGCTCCAGGGACTGCAAAATTTGCGGTCCCTCGTTGCTCCAGGGACCGCGAATTTCGCGATCCCTTCTCTAGGGACTGCGATTTCTCATAGTCTCTAGCCATAAGAGTGTCTGAAAACAGAAATGGATAGAATGCGAAGATGAGACGCCGCAAAATAATTCTAAATTTTTCAGAAATTCAGAACTCCCCACGTTGGGCGTTCTGAATTCTTCAAAACGCCGGAGCGTGTTGTTTCGGCGTTCGGACGTTGGCATTTTAACATTAAACGTCTACGTGATGTTGGATTTATTATTTTAACATACGTGAGTGGTTAACTTGTTAAAAAAAATACCATAGTGGTTGACTTGTCATTGACCTCAAACCACGATGGTTGATTTGTCATTTACCCAAAATTATATAATTAATTTTTGGAAAAATGACAAATCAACCACGTACTTTGTGATTAATAATAAATCAACAACTAAACATTTTTTGCTAATAAATTAACCATTGAACTATGGAAAAAAGTCGCCGTTAACATTATTGTCACATTTGCCGTTAAACGCATTGACTTCGATCTGCGGCGGCTCGTCTTATAACATCCCGTAATTTTTTCTGTATAAAAATTTTTCTTTTCTTTAAAAATATTTCAAAACCATTGCGTAATAAAACACCAGAGTAATAAACAGCAGAAATTTTAATCTTATAAAACATACCAAAAGTCTTTTACAATTAAATACCATAAATCTGTTGTTTAACTAAAAATTTAAATAAACACATTAACTTAAAACATTTATTTGAAGTCATAAATATTTAAAAGCCTTTAAAACATTTATTTCATTCCGTGAGTCATAACCATAGGTCAATGTCGCCAACAACTCAAACATCCACACAACAACACTCTATCAGCTAGTTCCTTTAATAGCTGTATCCATTTATCTGCTCTTTACCTACATCAACGAGACTTAACTATGAGCCTAACGCTCAGTACATGATATAAACGTAAAACATAGAATTCACATACAAAATCTATAACATTGCATAAAGTTTTCTATTTCGTTTCTCTTTTACTGTTCATGTCTTATATTGTTATTTTATTTGTTTATATGTCGAGCATATCAAACAGGACCATACAAACATTTATTTACTATTTCTATCTTTTATTGTTTATATGTCGGGCATATCAAACCGGACCATACAAACATCCGTTTACTGTTTATATGCCGAGCGTATCAAACCGAACCATATAAACATTTGTGTCAGGCATATTCAACCGGACCACAGTTAACTTCTGTGCCGGGCATAACTAACTGGTCCATAGTCGTTCACTTGATATCTGTGTTGGGCATATCAACCGGTCCACAGTCGTTTACTTGATATCTGTGTCGGGCATATCTAACCGGTCCACAGTCGTTTACTTGATATCTCTGCTGAGCATATTTAACCGGTCCATAGTCGTTTACTTGATATCTATGTCGGGCGTGTCCAACCAGTCCACAGCTGTTTACGTATATTCCATTTTCGTGTACTTTAGGATTCTTAGTCTTAACGTTATCGTGCACATACTAATCTTATCAAACGTGTTCCTTAATCATATCCTTAAAATGTGATCCGTCCTATTTAAGGAACTGAACTTAAATCTAATAAACATGCAAGCAGACAACATATGTTTTCATACAATAACATAACTTATGCATTTAGTAAACAAATATCAAACAAAACCCTAATTTCCCATGATGTAGGTTCTTTCGGACAAAGCACATGTAATAACACGTACCTGAATTCCTTAGCTTTAACAGTCTAACACTTTAAGTTTCCTTCACAAAACCTATCTATTATTAATACACATGACTATTAATAATTAATCTCTAATAAAATCTTCTAGCTTCTACTAACATGCTTATACATCCATAATGGATAACTTCCTATTATTTCCAAACTATTAAAGAACCCTGTTCACCAAAAATCATTTTATCCAACAATTATCACTTCATCCAATAATAATCTACCAATAACATGTTGTCATTATTATTAAAATCCATCTTAATAATGACAGACAACAACCTACATATAATATAATCTTTAATACAACGTGAGTGGAGGTAGGATTACCTGAATAATTTGATACTTTGAAAACACAAATTCTCCTGAAATAATTATAGCAATCTCACATGGTGTGCATCCAAAGAAGACTCTCACAATCCTTTCACAGTTTCTTTCACAAAAACTTCACTGCTTTCACTCACGGTCACTCACACACAAACTTTCACCCTTCTTCAGAACTCCAGAAACAACATACTATCACCAGAGAAGAAAACGTGGTGATCATGTAAGAATAAATTCTCAAATATGTTCTCCCATGAATTTCCACTCTCTGCCACTCCTCACTTCGGCAGAGTAATGCCACCCTTCTCCCTAGTGAACTTATCATACCACACCCTTCTATTTATAGGCAATCATGGATGACTCCTCAGCATCCATCCGTTGAAGACAAAAGGCCAATATACTTAAGTTTCATAAATGTCCGGCAACCTTCTATTTTCCAAATGCATAGAACTTCAACCCTTCATTCTTTAGGCATGGTCATCGTCATTAACAGGCAACCCTTAGATATTCCAACATATAAAACGCCAATCTTCTTAGTTCCAAATGCATTTAATCACGTCTCCATCGATTCCCAAACATTCAGACAACATAAATAACATTTCCTTTCATCTTCTCATCAGTTAAAACACTCCAGAATAATCATCAATAAATGGTGGATGATCACGCCGGTTGATCTCTTCTCCAGGCGATCGACCGCCAATGATCATTCAGAGTCTGACAATCTGTACATCAGTCGATCGCTCCTCGTCAATTGATCTCCCCGATCGTCCGCTGTTCTCCAAGTTGCGCATTATTGCATAAATCTCCAGACTACTTTCAACGTGATACTTATTAATATTTATACCCTATATATTACTCTTAATCTACCTTAATTCGTTCTTTCTCAATTATCTAAACCTCATCGTATACCAAATGTTTCACCATTTATTCTTCACATTATCCTTCACTAAATCCAATATGTCCTAAAATAGTATAAATCATATACTTTTAACCTTATAATATCCAAATGTGTCTAAATATATTTTCTCTTAATATTCCCACAGACTATCAAACCAATTGATATCGTCCAATATAACTTTAAGTATCTCCAATTGACTTCAATCCTTCTTATATCTAACTATGAACCTAACGAGGTATCATAATTCACTTATTCCAAATGCATTTCTCTTGACCAATATCTTTACTTGTCCAACTTAGCTCATAATATCCCCAAAATTATCACTTAAACTATACTTTCAACTCAACTAAGATTCAGGATATTACACGTCTACTAATCCACCGTGGCTCAATATTTTTTTTTAAAAAATAACCTTATAATATTGATGGTCTACCGCAGATCATATACGACTGCCGTGGGTTGACAATAAATAGCTGTGGTTTAATACCAAGCCAACATAGGTTGACTATAAACTGGCAGATTAATATTAATCCACCGCGGTTCAACGTTTCTCGTTCTTTGTTCCTCTACCTTATTAAATAAGACTCGATTGTGCACTATGGTGAGTTCACCTCGAACCATGATATTCTTGGTGAACATTTGTACTCTCAGACCTTCGTTCCATACTGTGTAATCGATACTAATGGATTCCCGCGCAAATAAAATGACGTCAACCGAAAGGATGGTTCGTCGCGAACTCACCTGCAACCATAGGCAGAAATGACGGACTCTGCTCGTGAACGCTGTCGGCTTGCAACTGACCTCGTCAGTCAGTTTTATAGGACTGTACCAGCCACAGTGCAAGATGGAGCAACCGCTACGGTGCAAGATGGAGCACCCTGCAGCACAAGCAACACTCGCCGCAGTGCAAGCTAGAGCATCCGTGGCAGGTGAAGATGGAGGAGTCGAGGTTGAAGCACAACCTCAACCTCAACTGCAATCTCAACAACGACCGACAGGAGGTGCAATGGTCTGTTTCCAACCCATTGCAGCGGGTTTCCACTCCCCCTCTTCCGGACAGCCTACGTGAAAGAACGGTATGAAGCTGATGTTAAACACCGTTCAATTATTGTTTCTAGAAGAGTAGACTTTGAGTCCTTTGCTGAGTTGGAAATTGAACAATTGTTTAAGGGGGCTGACTTAGCTGGTTTGTGCCGATTGGGTGGAAGTTACTGTGAGAAGATTGTGAAGCTGTTGTATGCAAATTTGGAACTTTCCACCAAGCCATTAGAGGTCTGGACTTATATGTTTAGATGAGAGTTGAGGCTGTCTCCAAACGATCTTAATGTGATACTTGGATGTGCGATGAAGGGACCAAGCGATCAGTATTACTATGTGTCTCAGGAGCCACCTTTCATCAGGTGTGGAGAAAGGCTGACAGTGCTTAGATTGTTGCACCAGGATCTCGAGATTGGTGCGTACAAGAAGCCAAAGTCTAGTGAGCTGAATGCCATAACCGAACTGATCCACATCATCATGACACACACCATTTTGCCTCAGGATGGATATCAAGACCATGTTAGTTGCATGATCTCTATTTACTCGAGAAGGTGTTCACCAGGAAAAAAATGGACATTGGTTATGTCATTTTGAGTCACATGCATGAGGTGCTGAACAACCTGACCAAGAGTCTGTCATTCAATTGGCTCATTCAGAGGATTGTTGAACAGTCTGGGGTACTAATCTCAGAGGATGAGCCAAGAATCGAAGAGAATGCCATAAACATCCTCAACAGATTGAAAGTGGACTGAATGAGGGTCAGCAAAGTTGGAGGATAATGAGTACGCAAGACCTCGAACAATTATAACTACGTGTATAATTAATTTTTGGGAAAAGGACAAACCAACCATCATACTTTGTGATCAATGACCAATCAACAACTAAACTTTTTTTGCTAACAAATTAACCATTGAACTATGGAAAAAAGTCACCACTAACATCACTGTCACGTTTGTCATTAAACGCATTGACTTCGATCCGTGGCGGCTCATCTACTAATCCGTTTCGGCTCAATATTTTTTAAAAAAATAACCTTATAATATTGATGTTCTGCCATGGATCATATACGATCACCGCAGGTTGACAATAAACCTTGGCGGTTTAATACCAAGCCACTGCAGGTTGACTATAAACCACAGCGGATTAACATTAATCTGGCGCGGTTCATCATGTCTCATTCTTTGCCCCTCTGCCTTACTATATAAGACTCAGTCGTGTGCTCCGGCGAGTTCACCGTGAACCACATATCCTCGGCGAACATTTGTACTCTCAGACCTTCGTTTCATACTGTGTAATCGATACCAATGGATTCTTGTGAAAAGAAAATGACGCTCAAGCGAAAGGATGGTCCGTTGCAAACTCACCCGTAACCACAGGTAGAAACAATGGAGTCTTCTCATTATGCAAAATGGAACCATTCCATTATTGATCAAGCCTCAAAGAATATCATAAAGATACTCAATGTCAAGCATAGGTGGAAGTTCAAGAGCAATGAAAGAAAAATGGAAAGACTTTCCAAAAACTGTCTTTCTTTTACCTCTGATGAGTATATGACTATTTTGACATTCACGACGACATCAATTCAAGAAGAGTTCTTCATAAAGATTATAGTTGATTACTAAGCTTTCTAGAACATGTTGGATCGTTAAATTCAGAGTCTATTTGCTATGTCAAAAGCCCACGGAACATAGAGCAAAATTGAAAGAAAGTACAAGTTTCCAAACTTGGAGACCAAGAAAAATCAAGATATAGAAACCATCCAAGTGGACAATTTCAACAAAGCCCAATGACAAGAGCAAAGGCCCAAGCCCGTGAAGATCAAGGGACGCCCATTCACTTACTACAATGGAAAGAATCCCAAGAAGACATGCTTGAAAGACAAGAAAGTCAATTAAAAGATATCAAGTCAAAGATCAAGGAAACTTTCCAAATCGGCTGAGAATCACAAAAAAAAGATCTTAAAGGTGGAATTAAAGGAAGGAAAGATACCAAAGATATCATTTTCCTTGAAGATAAAGCAAGCTAAAGATTTTAGAAGATTTCTTATCTTTTTAGTTTCCTATTTTTTAGGTTTCCTATTTTGTTTTAGTTTCCTAATTTATGTTTGCAAAAAGCTATATAAAGCCACCTAGTCTTATGTTTTACACAGTTAAGAATTAAATACAAAATAACTTTTGCTAATCTCGAAATTGGAGTGATTCCTCTTTCAAACCCCTTTGGTGAGTTATATCCAAAGAACTCCGCATGTGAGTCATATTACGAGGAAACTATTCTTGGTGAATTATATCCAAAAACTCCTCGTGTGAGTCATATCATAAGAGAACTATCCTAAAGGTTACTGAAAGTAACCTTTTTTTTCATTCATAATCTTTTTTTCTTTAAAGAAACAAAGTGGAAGATCATTGAACTTTCCTAAGTTCAATTCAAGACGGATTCAAGCGTAGCCAAGAATACTTTCCTAATTCAACTAAGGAAAGCACGTTCGCCGACTATCAATCTTCATCCATCGTCTTCATATTTATTGATTCGATCTAAACCCCTCCCGTTCGTGCATCAGCTCGTGAACACCGTCGGCTCGCAACTAACCTCGTCGGTCAATTTCCCAGGATTGTACCAGCCACAGTGCAAGATGGAGCAACTACCATGGTGCAAGATGGAGCACCCGCAAGCGAAAGAAGCACCCGCAGCGGTGCAAGCTAGAGCATTCGCGTAGGTTGAAGATGGAGGAACCGAGTTTGAAGCACAACCTCAACCTCAACCTCAACTGCAACCTCAACCATGACTAGCAGGAGGTGCCCTGGTTTGTTTCCAACTCGTTGCAGTGGGTTTCCACTCCCCCCTGTAACACCCCGTGTTATAAATCCATTTATTTCTTAATAAAAATTTTCACTTTCTTTCTTTTAAAAGCCTTATTTAATATCAGAGTAAATTAGTGAAATAATATGAAAACATTATTTAATAAAAGTCTATTTATAAAACATTTCTTTGAAAACATTTTAGAACATGCAGCAGAAGATTTAAAACATTAAAGAATATAAATTATTTTACAAAACATTACTTAAATAAAACTAGAATTTAAACAACTCATTTTATTTTCTTTGAGCTATAACCTTCCAGGTGGAATCCAGCTGATAACCTTAGAGTTCATCTAGCAATGTCTCCTCTTTCATGTCAATAACATTAAGCCTAATACCTGCATCACGGGCAATACCATAAGTCGAAGCTCAACAAGAAATAGAATGTATGTAATGCAATGCTTATTCAGTCATTTTAGAGAAGAACCCATCCCCTTTTCATACCATTTTAGTTTCATTTAACAGTCTAGTGTATGAGATTCATCAGTCTAGGATTCATTTATATAGTCTTGTGGCTTAACCGTCACTCTGATAAGGAGATACATCCATTAGGGGTATTACCACCAATCTCATACACCTATTTATGTTTATTGGTTCATTTTATCAACATGCTATGCATATGCCAGCAGTTTCATAAGTCCTATCATGATGCATGTATGACAGTTATATCTATTTCATAATAGTCCTCGAAGTATGCAATCCATGAAATATATAAAAGAGCAGTCCTACAGTACAATCATAAAAATCCTCGAATTATGTAATTCACAATGATTATTTCATAACATTTCTCGAAGCGTGTAATTCATAACAATCCTTGAAATATATAGTGCAATAATAAAATAGTCTCGTGATGCAGGGCCTCTACTGGCCACCGTATCTTATTTCTTACCTTAGTAGAATTTTCCTTCGTTCCTTAGCATCTATCTCTTTATCCTTTTTCCCCTATTAATACCTTCAAAATAATTATTATTTTATATATTAATTATAGTCCTAACTTTGATATCATTATTTATACATTAATTGTGGATAGTCCGGATTAAGAATATTCCCAGGAAAGAATGCTTTTAGTAATCTCCTTAGAAAGAATATCATTTCCAAGTAAGTTTCCAAGAAAGACTTGAGGGTCACAACGGTCCGATTAAATACCAGTCTCCTAGACAGAACTTACTTGCACAATACTATTATACCACTAATAATATTTCTAAAATAATAGCGTAATATTCACAATATTCGTCTACTAATATTTATCAACTAATTCTAAAAATAAATTGAGGACAAAAACATTACCGATAATATCTAATAGGTGTCCTCGTAATTTTCTCTCGTTGAACTCTTTTCCTCAATTTTCTTCTCACTAATTTCCTCAAGAATTTCTTCCCCACAAAATTTTCTCAATTTTCCCACTCTCTCTCTAAATCTTTTCCCTCTCTCTCTCTCTCTCTCATTGTTGCTGCATTTTTCTCTTCACCATCCACTGCCTATTTATAGGCAAGGAGTTCCTTCAACAAGCAGCAAAATGTACAGGACAAAATGTGTGTGCAACATTTGGAATAGAAGAATTCAGTCGGCAAAAAGGGGTGCCGGTCGATCTCGAGGTTGGCAGTCAATCGCCAACTAGTCAGTGGTCAGTCGTCAGCGTGGTGGTCGATCGCCAGCCAGTCAGCGATTAGTCTCTATCAACCGCTAATCACGTCTTTAGTGTTTTGTTCATTTAATCCCTAATCAATCCTTCAACCCCTATTTCAATAATTGGTACACTATATACTCCATAAACCATAGTATCTCATTATAGATCCCAAGAGAAAATCAGGGTATAATATCCCATGAGAAATTTATTCTAAAATATAATTTTAATCCCAATTACAATTTGGGATATTATAATCTTCCCTCCTTAAATAAATTTCGTTCTCAAAATTTGCTCAGCGTAATACTTAACCATTAATGCTCATATAAAACACCCAAACATAGTTTTATAACCTAGAATTTCTCCCATTCAAATGTCAAAGACTTCGTCAAATGTGCATTCATATGTCCCAAATTCTCCAATTGTCATCGACAATTGCTACAAGAGAAAACATTTATCAAAATTTCTTCTTTTGCATCACGTAGGACATAGCAAAGTTCTACCACATGTACGACTTTATGTTATCAAAACATATCAATGACAAGTCAACAACTAAACTTTTTTAGCTAACAAATTAACCACTAAACTATGGAAAAAAAGCGCTGCTAACATCGCTGTCACGTTTGCCGTTAAACGCATTTACTTTAATCCGCGGTGACTCGTCTACTGATCCACTGTAGATCCATATTTTTTTTAAAAAAAAACCTTATAATATTGATGGCCTATCGCAGATCATATACGACTGCCGTAGGTTGACAATAAACCGCGGTGATTTAATACCAAGTCATCGTAGGTTGACTATAAACTGCGACAGATTAACATTAATCCGTCGCAATTCATCGTGTCTCATTCTTTGTTCATCTGCGCTACTATATAAGACTCAATCGTGTGCTCCGGCGAGTTCACCGCGAACCACAATATCCTCGGTGAACATTCATACTCTTAGACCTTCCTTCCATACTGTGTAATCGATACCAATAGATTCTCGTGCAAAGAAAATGACGCTCAACCGAAAGGACGGTTCGTCGCAATCTCACCCGCTACCACAAGTAGAAACGATGGACTTTGCCCATGAACATCGTCAGCTTGAAACTGACCTCGTCTGTCAATTTCACAGGACTTTACCAGCCACGGTACAAGATACAATAACCATTGCGATGCAAGATGGGGCACCCGCCGCAGTGCAAGCTTGAGCATCCGCGGTGGGTGAAGATGGAGGAGCCGTGGTTGAAGCGCAACCTTAACCTCAACCACAGCCTCAACAACAACTGGTAGGATGTGCACTAGTCCGTTTCCAACTCGTTACAGTGGGTTTCCACTTCTGCTCTACAGGACAGCCTACGCAAAGGAACGATATGAAGTTGATCTTAAACACCCTTCAATTATTATTTCTAGAAGAGTAGACTTTGAGTCTTTGGCTGAGTTGGAAATTGAACAATTGTTAGAGGGGGCTGACTTAGCCGGTTTGTGCCGATCGGATGGAAGTTACTATGAGAGGATTGTGAAGCTATTTTATGCAAATTTGGAACTTTCCACCAAGCCATTAGAGGTCTGGACTTATATGTTTGAATGAGAGTTGAGGCTGACTCCCAATAATCTTAACGGGATACTTGGATGTGAGATGGAGGGACCAAGTGATCAGTATTACAATGTATCTCGGGAGACACCTTTCATCAGGCGAGCCTCCAGCATCGACTCTATAGCACATGAAGGAGGATGCTTCACAACCGATGACTCCGCCCCCTCCTCAAACATCTCATTTTAATTCAATGCCTGAGGAGATGTCCTGCTGGATGCGCAAGATGGATGAGCTCCATCAAATGACGCTGAACATAATAAAAATGATGGAGGAGCACCTTCAAATGGGGCTGCTGCAAATTAAAAAAATGAAGAAGCAACATCAAAAAATGGAGGAGCGAGCAGAGGAGCGACATCATGAGATGTTGGCAGCATTTTAGAGAATGGAGCAGCGAGCAGCCCCTTCAGCATCCTCTCCATTGTCGTCTTCAGCAACGAGAGACACAGATTACTTGTAAGTCATTTACTTTTCACGTAAAGTCCTTTATTTACTTTATTTGAATGCGATGTAATAGCATGTATGAAATTTATAGCACCATTACCCTTAGAGGCGAACTTGCTCCGTTTCCGTCGGGTGGATCGCAGACTCCACAACTGAAAACTGTGCACGTGGTATGTCTTTGATTTGGCTATCTACGTGTGTCTGCACTTATTCATGACTAATTAGTTTGACGGTCTCTTGTCAATGTTTGTTGCAGCTAGGTGAGCTGATGGATATTTTCAAGAGGTATGTTATTGGAAATACTCGGAAGAATGTGGAGACGTGCGCAATTCTTTCGGGAAAGCTGGTCGAGGTTGAGTACACCATCACTGAGATCATCTTCCCATTGCAAAAAGGGACAACAAACATGGTGCGAATTACGTTATGTTACATTAAGTAGTTCAAAAGGTGTTATATTAGTACTCATCTGTGCATTTGCATTCTTTATATAAAGTGTTATGCGATGAACGAAGAAGAATACTGGCAAGTTCAAATGCAAAAATCGCTCCTTACACTATGGTGGATTCACGTAAGTAAACTTCTCACATTTTCGGGTTGTCATTCATGTTTCAACAGTGCTAACGCATGCTTCCATTGCATTTCAGTCACACCCAAAGCAAGCGTGTTTTCTATCATCCCTAGACCTGCACACTCACTTTCCTCACCAAGTGTTGCTGCCGAAAGCAATTGCGATTGACATAGCGCCAACAGACAAAGAGTGATATATCTTTTCCCTTGTGTAGATTCATATTGCTTTATGCTTATGTGTTGATTTATCCCTTTGTATTTTAGCCCGCATGTCATCTTTTGGTGTACAAGTGAGGGGTTGGAGGTGATCCGATATTGCAAGAAGAAGGAAGAGTTCCACCATCACGATAATGTACCCGCAAAGGGTCCATTGTTCGTTAAAGCGTCCCACATAATCGTGGACCCGTAGTTGTCTTTTGAGATCATAGATTTGATAAAGAAACCTGGCAAGAAGGTGACTTAGGGAAGTTGGGATATGTAGGGATACTAACTTTGTTGTACATAATAAAGAATTCATTATTTCTTTACATGTTCATGTTTTCTTTTTTTTGTTTGAATTATATCTTATGAGAAAAATATCTGTTGGGAAAAATATCTATTTTTGATAATGTCGCAAGGGGGATAGACTAAAAACAAACGAAACTCTTGCAAAATTTTTAATTTTTTTAAAGTGGTTTGTTGTGGATCTGCTACAGATTTTCTTACCTGCTACGATTGCCTGATAACTATCTGTCGCAATGAGGTATCAGTCCACCGTGGCCCATCAGACAACTAAATTACATATTCAAATTTTTTCCTACGGAAAAGTTGGCAATTTGACATTTTCATACTAATCAATTTCCATTCATCATCAACAACCAAATTTATCAAACTAATATATCAATTTAATTACAACCATACATTACAACCATAGGTAATAGTCACTTTGGTTGAGCGTTGTCTTCTCTAATCAAGGTTAAGGTCCACATTTGTGTATGTTTGTGTTTGTGGACCTTGCTCATCATACTCCAGTAGAACACATTGCTAATGAAATTAGCATAGTTCAAATAACACTTGAAAACGTAAACGTGATCATAGGTTCACCTGTGTCTCTAGAACTATGTTGGGAACTATCTCGGCAAATCTCTTAGGGACTGTCTCGGGGACTATGTTAGAATTGTCTCAGGGCTATCCTGGGGACTCTGAAACCCATAAATGTGTTCTCCGACCTTCCTCTGCCGCATGCCTCTGTCACTTGCCACCACATGCACTAGACTCTGGGCCTCCACCTTTGCACGTGCATGAATTGTGCCTCACACTCGCACACCATCCACACGTCATGTTCCTGGGCAGCACTATCATCCACATCCCATATTCTTTGTTTTCACAGCCTTCCAGGACTCCTCTTAAATGGCGGTGGGATAATTGGATCAAGAAGTGTCATAGGAGGCCACATGATTTGTCCACTAACGGAGTGGACAAAGTGGGAGTACATTGTCATGTATGTTTTCCGGTAATAGCACTCATGCACAAAGTCCTCGGGAGATCTCCTCATGAATTGAATACATGGGATTGCATGGACACACAAGATGTCAGTCAACTCCCACTAGTAACAGTTACACGTACACCTGTCCAAAACAACATTGTACTATTTGCTATTGTTGCTGACCTCAAACTGGGCAGTGCCTGAAAACTAAGGACTCTAATTGGAACCTGCAAGTTGTAGTATGGCAAGCTGATTCTTGACCTGCGGACACAAAATGTCCGTGGAGCACGCCATCTTTTTGTTTTTTTAACAATCCTTCCCATGATGTCCTTTCATATGATCTTGAACATACTGAAAATTGATTTGTCCTGGGCTGGTAGGATGCAGGTGTTGAAGGACTCGCTAAGGCTATTGAGGCTTATGTTGCACTTAGGGATGGAGTAGAAGGCATGTTTGGCCCAACATCTCGCATCTATTCCTCGTAGATAGTTGTGGGCTGTCCGGTCAAGCAAAAATAACTTTGTCATCTCTCTCTCAAAGTACCTCTCTGTTGTGACACTAGATGCGGCCCACATTGCACCCTTGAACAACCTGTCATTAAATTGTTTTTGAAAATTTTCATACAAGTGTCGGATGCAAAACCGATGGTCCACTTGCCATGCCATCTCTCTGACAGCTGGCACTAGCTCGTACAAAGATTCATAGTATGAATCAAACATTGATACACAATGCATAACATAAACATTTGAAGGCAAAAGTAATCAACTACACCTTTTGTTAGTTAGAAATAATTGTCCACCCATTGTCGATTGGAGTGTTTAGATTGTCGAGCAACAATTCTAGAAATCAGCTCCAAGAATCCCTATTTTCTACTTCAACCACTGCTATAGCAATCAGATACATTCCATCATTCCTGTCAATGGTAACTGTAGTGAGCAGGTGGTCCGGAGTCGCGCCCTTCAAGTGGCAATCATCCAAACAAATAACCAGCCTACCACGGTTCAGTAGGGCCATCTTGCATGCAGCCAAACACATGTACATCCTTTTAAATGCACTCATCTCTAGGTTAACACGCACCGAGCTTCCTCCAAATCTCCTCGGCATAGGACCATATGAGCTTGTATTGCTCATTTTGTCATCCCCTTCATTATTTTTTTTTGCCGCATTTCTTGCCCTTTTAGCAAGGCTGGGTTTGATGTTGACATTAAAGTCTTTCCTGACTATCTCAATTATGGAAGAATGGTCTTAGTCAGCCTGACTTTTAAATCTATCCAAGTATTGTGTTGCCACCCATTTGGCAGAGGCATGACGACTTTCCATCTTTCTCGAGCAAGTGTGAACGTCGTTGTAGTACTTTATTTGAAATGTCATTTCACCTTGCAATTTTTAGGCGTGCATCCACCACGTGCATCCTTCTTGGCAAGCATCCCTCAACCGATGAGCATCACTATGAGTGAATTTTATCTCATACCCATTTTTCAACGCATGATTTGACAATTTCTTCTCTAATTTTATTTAGTGTACTATACTTCTTGCCAAGACCCATACCAGTGAACATGCATTCTACTTGTGGTGAGAGTGTAGGCCAACTCTCAGCCATGTCCATCTCTTTGTCACTAGTGGATTCACATAATGAACAGAGCTCCTCCTCGTCCTCCTCGTGTAGAGTTTCCGAGATGGAATGCAACACTATAACAGCTTCTTCTCCAATTGCACGCACCTCATTGGCAAAAAATGTGGACGTGGGCCCCATTTCAACTTGATAGTTAATAACATATTACTCAACACTCCAAGGCACCATTTAGTGTTCAACAAATGCTTCAACTTTGCAAAAATGCAGTTCACTTCAGCTCTCAGAAATCTCTAGGGTTCACTAATCGCTGAAAAAATCTTTGAGGAAATCGCGAGGAGTGTACTGTGAATTTGTACAAGACGGATGAGGCACGATGAACCATGACAGATCAGTATTAATCCGCTGTGATTTATAGTCAACTTGCGACGGCTTGGTATTAAATCGCCATGATTTATTATCAACCTGCGGTGGTTGCATATTATCTGCGGTGGGCCATCAATAGTATAAGGTTATTTTTTAAAAATATTAAGTCGCGGCGAATGAGTAGACGACCTGCCGCAGCTAGAAATTAGCAAATTGATAGCGATGATAGCTGCAACTTTTTTCCATAGTTCAGTGGGTAATTGGTTAGCAAAACAAATTTAGTGGTTAACTTGTCATTGACTTCAAAATACATAACATTGAAGGCCTACCGCGGATAATATACGACCCGTCACAGATTGACAATAAACCACCGCAGATTAATACTGATCCACCATGAGTTGACTATAATAAATTTTCGTTCAACAATTTAAGCAACCTGTGCATAACTAGCCTTCACAGATTCAAGCAAATTAAAACGCGGTTTATCAAAAAGTGAAATGTTGGCTTGGGAAAATGTTGCTAATTTTACAGTTTCATATTAATCAATTTTCATTTATCATCAACAAACAAATTATCAATTCTACTACAACCATATCATGTATATATGCATTACAACTGCAAACCAAGTTATCAATTCCATTACAACCGTACCATGCATATATCCATGACAGACACAAACCAAATTTCATTATAACCATATCATGTATATGTGCATTAAGAATCAGTGTGCTCTAACCACATCAAGCATTTGTATTGTTTCTTGAGGAACATCCAACTGTCTTCCTTGAAGAAACTGTTGTAGATGACGTATATCTTGTTTTTGACGCACAGTTCATCTATTGATCCTTGCATCTTTGCTCACTCTATTCCATTATATGATATTCCTTATTCGATGGACTCACCATGATGCAAAACTGATGCTTCGCTTCCTACCCGTTTGGTAGAGGCATGATGACTTTCCATCTTTCTCGAGTAAGTGTGAACATCATCATAGCACTTTATTTGAAACGTCATTATGGGTGCATCCTTCCTGGTAGGCATCCCTCACCCGATGCTTTGGCGAGTTGACCACAAACCACGAAAGTCCTTGGTGACGCTGGAAGCAATGTTGGAGTAGAGCTCAATGGTGATATTCTAAGGGTCAAGTACTACGGTTTTCCTGGTGAGCAAGACAAAAGTTTTCTATTTTTGGGAGCTGTAAAGAGGTGGCAGATTTAGAGGCTAGGTTTCAGCCATTTTTGGTACAGTTACTGGACTTCGAGTGCTCTAAGGCACTTCGTTGTATGACCGCCTTAGAGTACTCGGAGTCCTATAACTGTATCGACAATGGCCAAAACCTAGCCTCCAAATCTGTCACCTCTTTACAGCTCCAAAAACATCGAAAACTTTTGTCTTGATCGCCAGGAAAACCGTAGTACTTAACCCTCATAACATCAACGTTGAGCTCTACACCAACATTACTTCCAGCGTCGCTGAGGATTCTGTGGTTCCTGGTGAACTCGTCGGACCTCACATGCGATTCTTATATACTAGGGCTCTAGGAATGGAGAAAGAGACACTATGAACTGTGATGGATCAGTATTAATCTGCTGCAATTTATAGTCAACTTGTGGCGAATCAGTATTAAACTGCCGCAGTTTATTGTCAACTAGCGGCAGTCGTATATGATCCTCGGTGGGCCATCAACATTATAAGTTTTTTTTTAAAATATTGAGCCGTGGTGGATTAGTAGACAAGCCGCCACGAATCGAAGTCAATGCGTTTAACAGCAAACGTGACAACGATGTTAACAGTGACTTTTTCTATAGTTCAGTGGTTAATTTGTTAGAAAAAAAAGTTTAGTGATTGACTATCATTAATCACAAAGTACGATGGTTAGTTTGTCATTTTCCTTCAATTTTTCTTTTAATATTTTTATTTTTTTAATCTATTTACTATTATACTTTTATTTATATATTTATTTTCTTTAGTAACATGTGTTTATTGTTTTGTTTTATAAAGTTGATCCATTTATCTTTCTTTTCTTTTTTTTTCTCTTTGAATTTAATATGAAAATCACTAATACATTCTTCTGTTGAGCTTTGATTCTTGTGATGTGTCTTTCCAACTACCTATATTCTTCATCACTCATAGGTTCACACTTTTCTTTTTTGAATTTCAAGACATTATTTTAATTTTTTAAATCATAGATGAATACATTAATTAAGGATTTTATATTTATTCTTCATATGTACCTAACTGATGTGCCACATATTTTCTTTATTCGTAACCAAGCACGAAGATTCTCTAATGATTTTTATTATGTTATTTTGAAGAGATTCAAAGGACTAAGAGAATAAATTACATTCATCCAACATTCAAATAAATTATTGTATTCTTCAACATGAAGCATAAGTGGAAAATCAAGCATAAGATTAAAAGACTTGTGGCAAAATGCAAAATTTGGGATCCGACCTTTGAGAACTATTTAGCAATTTTGATGATGTTAAATATTTTGTATCAAAAGACATTTTTCATGAAGATTGTAGTTAACGTCCCAAGCTTTCTAGAATGTGGTGGATCCTTTAATTTGAAGTTTATTTGCTATGTCAAAAAATCTATGAACAAAGAGCTACGTTTCTGTTTAAGAGGTATGATTTCAATTACCCGGATTAGAGGCCCAAATCAATATGAAGACCAACTTATGATGTGGCCCAAAGAATTCTTACAAGGCCTAATTCAAAGAAGATTTCAAAGTATTATTTGGTTTATTATTCTTTAGATTCAAATATTCAAAATGAAGGAACACCTAATGAAGTGGATCATGAGATGATAACATATGTGCTTATTTGGCAATTTCATGAGAAATCCACCAAAGAGGAGGAAGGGCCACGAATTTGAATTCATTCAAATTGAATGAAGTTCAAATTCATTTAAATCTTTAGTTAGATGATTTTTAAGTTATTTTGAAGTATTCTTAGATAGGGGTGGGAATCGGTTCGGTTTGAACCCGGTAACCAAATCGAACCGAACAATTTTGATCGGTTCGATTCGGTTTAAATAAGGAAAATTTTTAGTTTAGAACCGAACCGAACCGAAAATGTCGGTTCGGTTCTCTGTTCTAATTCTTAAAAACCGAGTAAATCGAGACCTGAACCGATTATATAAAAAAATCCCAACCCACCCCTAATTTGTAAACATTGTTAAGATTGGTTTTGTTTTTAGTTTTGGATGTAAGAATCTACATTAATGAATTTTAATTATATTGTCGAGGGAAGTTTTTGCTATGTATTTAGGATTATAGGATTGAAAACTTTTTCAATTGGTGGTAAAGAAAATGTTTGTATGCAATCTATTAGGAAAGTTAGGAACTAAATTAAACCGAACCGATCTCAAAATCGAGTACAAAGGTGAAAAATCAAAACGAAACATACAAATTGATGCCATAAAAAACCGAACCGATTAGAACCAAAACCAAACCGTAGATAACCGAACCGAGGAGAACCGAACTCTCTCGGTTCAATTTCGGTTTTCCAAAATGAAAAACCGAACCGAATCAGTTCCGTTCTAATTTGGAACCGAACCGAACCGTCCCACCCCTATTTTTAGATACTTTAAATTCAAGTTATTTAAAATTTCAAATAGATAGATAAGAGTTGGCTATGGATAACTATAAGCAATCATTTTCCTAGTAGAATTGTTTTCAAGGTGGACTATTTATACTCCACCAAAACTCATTAGAAGTTTTTAGTTTTTGATAAATAAAATCCCTTTTAGCTTTGACTATTTCCCCTCTTTTTCTTGGATTGTTAAAATCATTGTGATTGAAAAAATAAATTCAAGTGTTGTGAGAATTACTTGATATTTAGATTCTTGCGAATCTTCTAGCCAATTTCGATTAGTGAAGAAGTTCGAAGATTGCAATCAAACTCACTATTTTGTTGTTGAGAATTCTCTTCTTGATTCATCAAGGAGAAGTTCTTTGGAAGAAGACGAAAATTGTAAAGGATCAATTTTTCCCCAAGCCAACCGGTCGATCGACTTGCCCACATTGATCGACTGTTGTTCAAGTCATCGTCAACAACAATTCAAAATAGTATTTGGACGATTGACCTCCCCCCATTTCTTAATCGACCGCCACTGATTTCGCTCACCTCTGTAAAGAATTTTCAAGATTGTGATCGACCGCAAATTCAGAGGAGATCATCCGCCATTGCCGAGCTCGACTACCTATTCTTAAGATCGACCTCTCGGCCTTATAACTTTATCCCGAGGCTTTCATTTTTGCATCATTTGGTATCAGAGCCTATTTCGACCTTATCAACATCTTATTTGTGTCTTCTAATACATTCTACATAATGGCAAGAGGCTACAATTATGCAATGGATTACATGGCAGAAGAAGATTTACAATATTCAATTCCTACTTTTAGTGGGCCTGAATGGCCAAAAGATTACGTAGCTTGGAAAGAACAAGTGAAAGAGGTGTTTGCTTACCACAAATATTCAAAAAGAACCAAAGTCTGACTAGCTACTTTAGTACTTACAAGGAATACTATCTTATGGTGGAAAAATCTTAAAGCTAATAGAAGCCCTGTAGGAGACAAGACATTCAGACATGGAAAGCTATGAAGAGTTTAATGAGGCATCATTTTGTACCTAACCACTATAGGCAAAAGCTATTTTTACAAATTCAAAGCCTAAAGCAAAGGACTTTATCAGTAGAGAAGTACATCACCAAGTTTGAGACGTTAAAACTAAGAAGTTGCCTCGAAGAACCAGAAGAACAAACAATCGCTCATTTCATCAAGGGTATAAATATTGAGATCGGTAAGATAGTGGAGCTACAAGTATATCGCAACAGGGAAGAGGCCATACAACTAGCACTCAAGGTAGAAATACTAGCTCAACTTATTATCGCATTGGAAAAGATAGCTCAACAACTTGACAATTTGAAAACAAGTTGTGCATGCGCTCCACCTTTGTACACACAAGAACATGTTGAGATATTAGAAGAAACTCTAGAGATGGAAGAACTGTTTGAAGAGGATGTTATATTACCTAAAGATGGACTATTATTATCTTTCGATTCCCAAAGCATGAATGAAGAGTTTTATGAAGAAAGAGTCTCCGAAAGTACATGCCTTTCGAGTGAAGAGTTAACTCTAGAAGAAAAAAGTGAAATCTGAACATATGGAGAACAAAGTTGATTCCTTGACGACAACTATTGTAGATGAATTATTAGTGGCAAATAATAAAGAGGAGGAACCACAAAATGAATTATATTATGTACAAAGGGAACCCCTCAACACAAAGGTTCAAAGTGCTCTAACTCTCCAAATACGAGAAGAGGAATCTCTAAAGGAACAAACTTTTCACATTCAATACTTCAACAAAGACAATGTTTGCTCTTTGATCATTGATGATAGAAGTTATGTGAACATGGGTTCTATGAATATGGTTAAAAATATTGGCTTGGAGATATTGATACATTTAATTTCTTACAAATTATGGTGGCATATTGATAAGGAGGACATTCAAGTTTCAAATCAAGTAAGCGTTTCTTTCTCAAGTAGCAAACACCAAGACAAATTATTAAGTGATGTAACGCCTTTGAAAGTTAGTCAATTGTTCTTGGGGAAATTTGGCAAAATAATTGGATGTTGTTGCATGATGGTTTTACTAATTATTATTCTTTCAAGATTGGCAACTAGTTTTGAGCTCTACTTAGTTTGGTTCACATTGCAAGGAACCAACAAAAATGTGAAGAAAGTCAATGTTATCTTAATAAGCTACTTTTGGTATATAAGAACAACTTACATCTTGGGGAAGCCTCTAAATTTTATTGTTCATGACTTATCTACTTATTTTGGAAAAGAATGCTATGGAGGAGAAGATTTAGATATGAGGTCAAATCCTTTTCAACCCTATAAGGATGATGTGCCACAGATTTCCTTTATTTGTAACCAAGCAAGGAGATTCTCTAATGATTTTTATTATGTTTATTTTGAAGAGCTTCAAAGGAGAAAGAGGATGAATGTAAACATTCAAATATATTATGGTATTCTTCAACATGAAGCATAAGTGGAAAAGCAAGCATGAAATTGAAACAGTTTGGCAAAATGCGAAATTCAGGATCTGACCTTTGAGGACTATTTGGCAATTCGATGACGTTAAATATTTTATATCAAAAGGCATTATTCATAAAGATTGTAGCTTACATCTCAATCTTTCTAGAATGGGATAGATCATTTAGTTTGGAGTTTTTTTGCTATGTCAAAGGGTCCATGAACTGAGAGCTATATTTCTATTTAAGAGGTCTGATTTCAATTACCCGAATTAGAGACACAAATCAATATGAAGACCAACTTATGATGTGACCCAAAATTTTTTTACAAGACCTAATTTAAAAAAGCTTTCAAAGTATTATTTGGTTTATTATTCTTCATATTCAAATATTCAAGATGAAGACACATCTAATGAAGTGGATTAAGAGATGACAACATATATGCTTACTTGACAATTTCATGAGAAATCCACCAAAGAGGAGGAAGGGCCACGAATATGAATTCATTCAAATTGAATGAAGTTCAAATTCATTTAAA
Source organism: Begonia loranthoides (assembly GCA_022433065.1). Taxonomy (NCBI): domain Eukaryota; kingdom Viridiplantae; phylum Streptophyta; class Magnoliopsida; order Cucurbitales; family Begoniaceae; genus Begonia; species Begonia loranthoides. Next base: position 10,212,108 of record CM039483.1, read on the forward strand.
TCTTTAGTTATATGATTTTTGAGTTATTTTGAAGTTTTCCTTGATAGTTTAAATTCAAGTTATTTTAAATTTCAAATAGATAGATAAGGGTTGGTTATGGATAACTATAAGCAAACATTTTCTTAGTAGAATTGTTTTCTAGGTGGGCTATTTATACCCTACCAAAACTCATTAGAAGTTTTTAGTTTTTGATAAATAAAATCTCTTTTAGCTTTGGTTATTTTCTCTCTTTTCTCTTGGATTGTTGAAATCCTTGTGATTGAAAAACTAAAGTTAAGTGCTGTGAGAATTACTTGATTTTTAGATTCTTGCGAATCTTCTAGACAATTTGGATTGGTGAAGAAGTATGAAGATTGCAATCAAACTCACTATTTTGTTAGTGAAAATTCTCTTATTGATTTATCAAGGAGCAGTTCTTTAGAGGAATAGGAAAATTGTAAATGAGCAATTTTTCCCCAAGCCAACTGAATGATCGACTTACCCACATTGATCGACCGCTATTCAAGTCATCGTTAATGACAATTCAAAATATTCTTTGGATGATTGACCGCCCCGCCATTTCTTGATCGACTGCCGTTGATTTTGCTCTCCTATGTAAAGAATTGTGAAAACTGTGTTTGACCACAAATTTTATACGAGATCATCTGCCATTGCCAAGCTTGACCGCCTCTTCTTAAGATCGACCTCTTGGCCTTATAACTTCATCCCGAGGCTTCTGTTTTCACATCATATACATAAAAGATAAATATTTATTTAATTTTTTTTTTTTATGAATTTAAATTTAATTCTATATTTAATCAATTTACACTTTGGTCAATATTTCATTTTAATATTTCTAAATGCATATTTATGTTAGAGGACACAAATCACAAATTCGATTTAATGTGAATAAGAGATTTTATTTTTCTATAATATATTTTTTAATAAGTAATCAATGATACACCTCTTTTCTCCCATCTTTTCCTCTTCCCCACCCCACCCTTTTCCATTTCTGATCTCCAATGGAAGCACTACTCATGGCCACCAACTTAAACATATGCGCGCCACTTGAAACAAAAATGAACAACAATGAAGATAGGTTGTGTTATGTTAAATTGAGTGAGTTAATTTGGTTAGACAATTTGGAGAATCTCAAACTAGGTTCCAATTTATTCACTAGAAGAATCCCACCAAACCTTATAACGTTTCGGCAATTCTTATTCCATAAATTTACCAACCCTCTCAAAATATTTCCTTTCCCATAAAAAGTATTATTCTTCTCACCTATTTCAGATCTACTTCTTGATTTTTTTGCTTCTCTTTTGTTTTCCTTTAATTCAAAAAACTATGTTGTGTGCATTCGTTTTAGCTAATTAATTACATGCATCACTTCAATAATGTTGCAAGGCGTTCGTGAATGTGATGTAATTTTGCAAAATTTTGTATAGGTTTTTTTTTGTCGTTGGCTATAACCACAACTTTGAATTTGAATTCCTACGCTTTTTTTCAACTTTTCTTTACTTGGAAATCAATTGATGAGTGTAGTAACGATTAAATGTGTTTTGAATTTGGTAGTAATGACATAGATATCAAAACAAAGTAATAACATTTTTTAAGGGATATTAATAAAACAACCACTAAACTGTGGGATCAATGACAAATCAATTATTAAACAATTTTTGCTAATAAATAAAACACTCCACTATGGAAAAATAACAGAACAAACATCATGATTATGTCTTCCATTAAAAAATATTGTCTTTTTGCTACGGAATGTTATCTTTTCGATGCAGAACGTTGTCTTTTCACAGCAAAATGTGGTCTTTCCATTGCAAAAAATGAGATCTTAAAATAGAACTCAGGAAAAGACGACTTTCCTCAGAGAAAAGATGACTTTCCGTAAAGAAAAGTCGACTTCCTTCTGCAGATAAGAAACAAATTCACTATCTTCTTTGCGGAAAAACACATACAAGTTGTTATTTTCCCATGAATATTAAAATAACTCTAAATCATCCGACATCTAAAAACATTATATATTGTTTTACAAAATCTTCTAAATTATAAAACTAAAAAAAATTTAAAATCAACTTATCCAATATTTTTGCAAATCCATTGTCCATGGTATTAGCACCTTTCCATTGAAAGAATATGAAATCAAGAGTTCTTGTAGTTTTTATATGGGTATTAGTTTTTTCCTACTGCGAGTTATCTAAAATGATATGATCAAATCATTTCCCTTAAGTTAACGGCGATGTTTGCGTCATTCATTTGTCATAATTGAGTGTTTTATTTGTTAGCAAAAATTGTTTAGTGGTTGGCTTGTCATTGATTCCATAGTTCAATGATTGTTTTGTTAATATTCCTTTTTTTAATTTTACCTTTATGTACTAGTGAACTTTTTATTTGTGAAATATAGCATGACAATATTTGCTCTTAATATTTTGAAAGAATTACTTTTAAAAAAATTTGTTTTACATATCATGCATTGCATGCTAATGTATATATGTATCGCTTGATACTTGGATACATATATCGCATGATTATATACACGTTTATGCACTAATATTAGTTAAATGATACTAATTGTATATGGTGATTTAAATTTTTATTTTTTAATAATTAACAGTAAATTTGAGAATAAAAAGGATAACTCATAGATTTTAATGATCTAATAATTTATTTTCTTTTTAAAATAAATACTTTATTTTTATACATGTTAATTATTTATTTTTTTATGTATTTTATTTTATTTCATTTTTTAAAACTATAGTAGTAATTAAATAATATATTTTAATAAATATTTAATTTTCATAACATTTATTTATCAAATAATAATTTGATAATTGACTAGCAACATATTTAAAAATAAGGTAGTTAACAAAACAACCACTGAACTATGAAATCAGTAACAAGAAAAACACTAAACAATTTTCACTAGCAAATAAAACATTTAACTATGGAAAATAAACGATACAAATATCGTTGCCACGTTTTTCATTAAAAATTAAAATTTTTTTCCTCAGCCAATAGGTCATCTTTCAATTGCGAACTCGTATATGAAGTAGTTTTAGCCAATGACTTATTTTCCTTAGCAAAAGGTAAGTATCCGCTGTGAAAAGTACCTTTGCCGCAGCAGAAGGCACGTTTTCACCTTTCCGTAGTGGAAACATGCTCTCTGCTAAGTAAATCTATTCCAAGAAATTGTTTTCCTCAACGAAAGACAAGTATCCGCTGCAGATAGAGCACACCCAATTAGAGTGATTTTTGTAGTGGAAAGATGTCTTTCACAGCAGAAAATTATATAATCCTGTATATAACCCAACATTATTGAGACTTAACTTAATGAACCCTAGATCTTTTCGAGAGCTAAAGTGGACTGCATCCAAGCGAATTTGAAGCACTCTTAATTGCTGCTTACCAATGGTGTCGAAGAGAGATAATGTTCGTGCATTGATAGCATCACCACACTCCTATATACATGCAATATTAGTCTAACTAATTCTCTAACATAAAATACATCTACACAATTACAACTTATTGTGTAATGTAATTGGTGTATGAATGCTTTGTTTTTTAGACACAGAAGAAAGTAGCGATCAGGAATCCGCTAACTACAGATTGGAGATGGAGCCAATGTCGACAGTTTTGGCCCATGAGCTTTGTGCATTTGGAAATGAATCTACCATGGAGGTGCATTCAATCTCGACAACTCTAGATGACAAGGAGCTCCGTTCATTATATGAATCTGAAGACAAAGACGTGGGGGAGATTAGGCCTCAACCACAACAACTAGAATATTCTTTCGTGAGTATGTGTTTGAGAAAGAAGTATAGTTCATTGAATGAAATTAGAGAAGAAATTGTAGATTATCATTTGAAGAATGGGTATGAGATAAAGTTCATGCATAGTGACTCTCATCGGTTGAGGACCGCGTGCTAGGAAGGATGCACTTGGCGGATACACATTTTGAAAATACAAGGTGAACTTACATGTCAAATAAAGAGGTATAACGATGTTTCACAGTTGCTCACAAAAGATGGAAAACCATCATACTTGTACCGAATGGGTGGCAAATCAATAATTGGAAAGATTCAAAAGTCAGGCTAAGTAGGATGTTTCTTCCATAATTAAGCAATCAGGAAGGATTTTAATGGGAATATTACACTCTGTCTTGCCAGAAAGGTAAGAAATGAAGCTAAATGAACGAAGGGGATGATGATGAACAATACAAGCTTACATGATTGTATAAGGAGGAGATTCAAAGCTCTAATCCCAGCAGCTCACTGCTTGTTAAGTTAGATAACATTGATCTTTCACACAATTCAACATTTAAGAGAATGTACATGTGTTTGGCAGCATGTAAGAGGGTGTTGTTGGACTGTGGTAGACCTGTCATTTGCTTGGATGATTGTCATTTGAAGGGATCATGTACATGCTAGTTGATCACATTTGTCGGCATTAACAGCAACAATGGAATTTATCTAATTGTTTGTAGCAGAGGTTGAAGCAGAATGTAGGGACTCTTGGGGTTAGTTTTTGCAATTGTTGCTTATGGATTTAGACAATCATTTTGGTAGGGGTGGATAATCATTTCTGGCCAAAAAATAGTACAATGGATTGCTTTTGTAATGTATGTTTATGTTATGCATTGTATATGAATGTTTATCTTAGCCAGTTCATTTTTAAAGGAGTTGGTGCTAGCTCTTGAAGAGTTTGCAGAGTTAGTAGAGTCTTTTTTTTTTTTTTTGCTTCAGACACTTGTATACCAACTTCAAAAAATAATTTAGAGGCAAGTTGTATAACAGCGCAATATGAAATTCATCTAGGGCAACAACATCGGCGCACTTTGAGAGAGAAATGTATAAATTATATTTGGTTGGTGCAGTGACATGCTCATATATACAAGGAATCAATCTGAGATTTTGGATGAAACATGCTTTTAGTTCAATTCCAAAGTGCAACATATGCCTCAACAACTTGAGTGAGTCCTTCAAAGTCTGCATCCTACCAACTTGGGATAAACTGATCCTGACTATGTTTGAGATGATAAGAAAGTGCATCATGTTGAGGATAGTTAAGAAAAACAAAAAGATGATTGAGTTGATGGACGGTTTGTGTCCTCAAATCAAGAAATGGCTTGTCAAACTACAACTTGTAGCTTGAAATTGGAGTCCAATTTTTGCAAGAGCTGGCTGGTTTGAAGTCAGTGACGATAACAAACAATACGTATTTGATTTGGATAGACGTATTTGTAACTGTTACTGGTGGAAGTTAATTGAAATTCTATGCATGTATGCATTTTATGAGGAGATCAACTGAAAAATTTGTGCATGAATGCTACTATTGGAAAACATACATGAGGATGTACTCGCACGTTGTCCAACCATCAGTGGACAACACATGTGACCTGTAATGGACCAGGATCCAATTATGCCACCACCAATTAAGAGACATCCAGGAAGGCCTCAAAAATAAAGAGTCAAGGATGTTGAAGAGCCACGTAGCCAAACAGTCCTGACCAAGAGAAATGTCAATATGACAATACCCGCATTTGTTAAGGTGGAGGCCCAGACATTGGCAAGGTAAGTGACAGGGACATGTCCAGAGGCAGAAGTGGCAGAGGTGAGAGAGAAAGCTCGCATTACACATTTATGGGTTTTACAACTGCCGGGCGCAGGTGAGCACATTATTATATTTATGTTTTCAATTGTTATTTTAACTATACTAATTTTATTGGCAATTATTATGCAAGAGTCTGTCACGCAAAGTCTACATATATGAGAGGCTGCTGCAAAAGACAAGTTGTTTTAATAGATATGTTGGTCCTAATTGTATTTTAATGGACATGTCGAACATTTTAACTTGTTGTAAAGGACATGTTGATTAAATTGTTGTAATAGACATGTTATTTAAATGGTTATAATGAACATATTGAATATGTTAAATTGTTGTAATGAACAAACACAACAAGTCAATATAAGATGTACCAGAGGAAAGGAATTAGAATATAACTTAAAATTATGTGATGGAAGTGTTGAAATATGTTATTCAATATTCTGCCTTTATTGTCGACTGTGCGATTGACTACGCGATTGAGCAGCTCATCTGAAAATGAGGATAGTGGCGATCTTTGGAAATCGGTCGATACAGCGGTCAGTCGGGCGGTCGAGTTAGTCATCTAAAAAACAAGACAATAGTGAATTTTATATGGCGGTTGAGTAGGCAGTCGAGGCAGGCGACCAAAACTTCTTTCCTTAACTTTTTCACAATTTCAATTATGGAAACTTCAACTTTAGAAGCTTATAACTTCTTTGTTTTATAAGCTTTTGAGCTGAAATTTGGACCATACTTTTTTGAATGAATAAGAAAATATCCCTTTAAGAATTATGTAAATATCCAACACGGATTAGGAAATATGCTTGATAGAAATATGTCACCAGAAATAGAAATAATTGCGATAAACACTCCCGTCTAGATCGATTTGATGATGAGACTTCTTTGGAAAGTTGGACACACTTCACACACTCACCCACCAAGGATGAAGAATTCGGATGCCAATAAGAAAGGCTACCCAACTTACAAGTAACCCTAATCCCGTGATATAATGCACACGAGCGGAAACTTTAGATATAACTCATCAAAAGTTGAAAAAATCACTCTAATTTTGAATTTAAGCCAAAGGTTTTCTATTATCAAATTCAACTCCCCTAAACAATTACATAGAGTGAGTTTAAATAGTTAATTACAAACTATAAAATAATAGTAAACGAATTAAGCAATAACAATCCTAATTAGCTCATAGAATAAGTTGTCTGATTTCTACTTAATAGAAAATAGGTTAATTAACTAAAATTAATATCTTCCTTTCTTCTTCTCCAAGTCTAGATGTTATTTGGCCGTTAATTCATGTTGGTGCTTGGCCACTTAGATGGTTTCCATGTAGAGATTTCTTTGATCTCCAAGTTTGGACATTTGAACTTTCCTTAATCTTTACTCTTGGTTTTGTGGGCTTTTGACATAGCAAATGAAGTTAAAATTTAGCAATCTAACTCATCTAGAAAGCTTAGAATGTCAACTACAATCTTTATGAAGCACTCATTTTGAAATGACGTCGTTTGAAATGCCAAAATAGTCCAACACTTGTCGAAGGTCAGAAAGAAGACAGTTTTTGAAAAGTCCACCAAATATTCCACAATTGTCCTTGGACTTCCACCTATACTTGACCTTGAATCTCTTCATGCTAATCTTAAAAAGTTGATTAATAATAAAATCGACCTCGAATCATATCTTGTGTCACCATATTCTTTATTACCATAAAAAGAGGAATCATCTTGGGTCATCAACTTAGCAATATCTTCAAAAACTTCATGGTTGTAATAAGGAAACAAATAATGATTGATGTAGTAGGCTAATGATATTTCCATAAACCTCTTCCCATGCTTGAACAATAACTCAGATATACAATTTCCATTTTTTGCCTTTGAGTTAGAAATAATGTAGGCCACAATAAGGATTGCAATAAATATAATCTTGAGAACCCATTTAAATATGTGTGGCCAAAGAATAATACTCTCATAGATCTTGAGTTGTCTTTTTCTTGACATGGCTTACTAGGAACCCCTCAAATACTTTCCTTAGTAGTGATTTTCGAATTCCATGAGTTGTCATACCAATCTTGCCATCTTTGGAAACATAATCTTTGACTTGAAGTATTGACTACTAATTTTGTCTTTCCCCTTTTACATTTGATCATATAAGGGAAAAAATCCATGAATTTATTCGTAGAAAATGATGTACAAATAGGTAAGTAGTTTTTGAAATCATAAAACCATTTAATATCCTCATGTAAGATGCAATAGGTTCCCGCAATTCAAAAATAATAATCATATTCAACCAGACCAACACTTTCCATATTTCCACAAGCAAATAACATGTCATTAACATAAGAAGTTTTAATCCACCCAACTCTAAAAATCCATGTAATCAATCTATCCATCGAAGCATACCTATTTGTCATGAGCATAGGAATTTTCAGTCAATTTTTCTTTAATGCACCATATTTCATAATCGAGCAAGGAACTAAATACTTGTCATGCATATCAAGTCTTGGTATTTCCAAAAATAGATGGCTTGTACTCATCATATCATATAATAAGATATTAGTAACACTTCCATAAGAAATATTCCTTTTGTAATTGAGGCTCCAAAGATAGTAATGTCCATTATTTGGCATAAATAACTTCTTCCTCAATTTGCTCAAGAGTATCTTCTAATACCTCATCATGGTCTTGCACTTGTAAAGTCTGAGTGCTCGGTGTACTTGGGATTGGTGGTGGGTTGTAGAAACTTATATTCCTTTGAGAGAGTCGACTAACCCTCTTTTTCTCTTTCCTTCTCTTTTGTCTCTCAATTATTAGAGCCAACTTGATCATATCCTCAAAAGTGTCGTAAGGTCGTAGTTCAATAATGTCTCCAATGTCATAGTGAAGTCCTCTGATGAATCTTGATATGGTTTCATCTTTCGGCTCTTGTAAATCACATCTTGTTTTTAAAGTTTTGAACTTAGCAACATATTCTTCGAAGGTGGTGGAACCTTGCTTGAGGCGGTTCAATTGATAGTGAAGTTCTTGCTTGTAATGCCTTGGAACAAACTTCTCACTCATGAGTCTCTTTAATAGAATCCAAGTCCGGATGTCCCACCCGCTCGTCTTCTCTTTGCACTAATGTTACTCCACCATATGCTTGCATATCCCATGAACCCGAGTGTTATTTGTTGTACCTTCCTTAGTACCAAAAATTCGTAACACTTAAATATTATTTCTAATTTTTCCACACACTCATTATAATCATGATCATTGCTTGAGCTATTGAACGACATGATGGATACTTTGAGAATAGATGGTGGTGAATTTCCCTCGTACGAAAAATAACTCCATGAGTAGTTTTGTCCCCTCATCATTGTGTTAAAAAAATAACATGAATTAGTAAGACGTTTTAGCTCTGATACCAAATGATACACCAGCGGAAGAGGATTAGAATATAATCTGAATATATGTGATGGAAGTGTTGAAATATGTTATTTAATATTCTGACTTTGCGGTCGACTGTGCGGTTGATGACGTGATTGAATAGATCTCTTGAAAAGTAGGATAGTAGAGATCTTTGGAAATCGATCGATGTAGTAGTCGGCTGGGTGGTCGAGTTAGTAGTTTGAAAAATAAGACAGTAGCGACTTTTATATGGTGGTCGATATGGCGGTGGAGTAGGCGGTCAAGGCAGGCGACTGAAACTCCTTTCCTTAAATTTTTCACAATTTCAATTATGGAAACTCCAACTTTGGAAGCTTGTTGTAACAACCCGGTTTTTTGTAACCTTTTAAAAATACGCTAAAATTTAAAACTTTTATTTAACCACTAAAACCCTCTTTATTTAAAACTGTTTTAAAGAAATATCAAAGTGCGTCTAACTGGACCGCTACTAACCCTCCGTTAAACTCGTTATGAAAATTCAATTAATAAAATACGGAAGCGTTATAAAATCTTTTATTTAAAACATAGCAAAAGTATAAATTACTTTTCCTTTGAAAACGTGGCAGAAGCATAAATATTTCATTTACAAACAACTAATTAAAATGTTCCTTTACGTTTTACAAACTCGTTATTCATTTTACCTTCATTAGTCTAACCAACCGCAAGTCTCGTCCATGCAAATCCTTCATCAGCTGCTCCTAAATCTGTTCGTCATTTTTCCTACACCGCAAGTCGTAAGCTATGAGCCTAATGCTCAGTAAGTGATATTACCTATCATGCTACTATATGCTCATGCTATGCATCTTTAAAATCGTATGCAGTTTATGTTTCTCTTCTTTTTCTTATCGTTTTATCTTTTACGTTTGTAATCATCGTCTTCATTAGTCTTTTACGTTTTATTCATCATTTTTGTCTTTTACGTTTTATTTATCGTTTTCGTCTTTTACATTTTATTCATCATTTTCCTCTTTTACCTCTGATATAGCAGCGATGGTATAATCTGAAAGCCTGTTAATCATTGGCCGTTATGTCCCGGCATAATTTAGGGATTGTCCCAGCATAATCCAGGGACCTTGCAACAGATATGAGCAACAACATAATCTGAAAGCTTGCTAGCGACGATGGCATTTCATTTATTGTTCATTATCCGTTTTCTAGAATCGTGATGCGTGGTACTCGTGAATGCATACAACAGTTCATATGAAAGCATAAATAAACAATCAACGTAGGATTCATAGAACATGCTATAAAAACAGTAAACAATAAAACATGCTCTTAAAAGCTGTAAACAACGAAGCGTGCTTAATTATATACTAATAAAGTTGTAAACAATGAGACGTGCTATTAAAACTATAAACAAGGAAACATGCGAGGAAAGCAGTAAGTAACGAAACATGCGATTAATAACTATAAGCATGTTGTAAACGCAGTAAACAACGAAACGTGCGATTTAAAACTGTAAACAACGAAACATGCTAGGAAAGCAATAAGCAACGAAATGTGTGATTAATAACTATAAGCATGTTGTAAAAGCAGTAAACAATGAAACGTACGATATAAAACTGTAAACAACGAAACATGCTAGGAAAGCAGTAAGTAACAAAACGTGCATCTCCTAATCTTGCGACGTAGGGTCCGAAGATCAAGACACGTGCATATCACTTACCTCGTTTCTCACAGCGTTCAATGCTTAAAGCTAACTTTTCTTCTTTTTAGAACCTTCACAATTTAGAAACATCTAGTCATTACTAAAATTGTTAACTCTACTTGTTAGCTTACTAATTAATCTCCACACCTAATTCCAATTATTTACTTGCCTTAGACCAATTAATATCCCAATACAAAACCAATAGAATATAACACTACAAGTAATAGCTTAACAAAACCATTTCCAAACAAATGACACATCAGACACCCAATTTCAACAATATGACACTCAACACTTCGACGCTTGCCATCATCCAACATAACGGATTATTTCCAATGTTCACACTTCTACATTTATCACTATCCAAATTACATTCATCATTATCCAATTTCCAACCACCAACAACACAACACACTAATAGTTAACAGACTATTCCTTCCCAATAATCCATTAGAAAAACCAGCAGAAGTATTAAATTATTATCCAAACAATAATGCTAAATCCAATATATTCATGCTTCCAAAGTTAACCAATAAATGAAATTTTCTCCAGTCACAAAATATCAATCCAAAGCTTATCCAACAAAACCACCTAACTGCAGCTATCCCAAATACACAGAGCAGTTCAACAATCCATAGCATAATATATCTTCATTAGTATGCTTCAACTAGTTTTAGGGAAGGAATGGCTCACCCAAAGGAGCTAGAAGCTCAGTTGGACAGGAGGGAAGACCACGCAGGCAAGGAGCTCACTCCTCCACTCCAGGAACACATGAAATCCAATACAGAGAACTTAACTAATTTAGCAAAGCATAATCTACATACTTCAACTAATGTCCTTAACATTCAACTAACAATAGAGAGAGAGAGAGAAAGAGAAGTTTGGTTACCTACAGGAGCTAGAAGTTCACGCAGAACAGGGAGGAGCAAAGGATAGGGAGTTCATTCTTTAACTCCTGTAGCTCCAACCTTCCCTGCATCCTCATCCTTCACTCGGCCTCCAACTCTCTCCCATTGGAGAGCTCCCTAACAATTTATTCCCCACTGCCAAAGTGTTCTCCATCATGTTTCTGCCAGTTTTCTATCGGCTCTCACCCCTTCATTGAAGACAACACTCTCCTTCTGCACGCCCGACCAACACTGCCCAGCATACAGAGTGTCCCCCACTCGTCCACAATGTCGTTGTCGCCTACTGCAAGGTATGAGCCAGACCGGTGTGAACCCAACAAAAGGCTGGACCGAAGGCCTAGGTCCAGCCCGAACCGCCAACTCTCGATCGTTCCCTCGCAACAGGAACGCCAAGCTCCAAGCATCCCTGCCACACACTCTTGTGAACACCCGGTCAACAGAAAGCAAGGAGATGGAAGAATAAGCTAACCCTACCTCGAGTCGATGCCAGAAATTGCCACGGAAGAAGCTCTGATTTGTGCCCTAGCCTCCTGTGACTTGCCTCTTTGCTTCACCAGCAGCCGCACGGCCAGACTTTGCGCACGCCAGAGCTCGTCCATGCCGCCGTCATCGCTCGCTCCACACGCTCGCTCCCTCCCGTCACCTCCATCGCCCTCTCTTCTCGAGCCTCTCTCTTCTCTCAGAAAAATGGCCGAAGGCCAATTGATTCTTCCCCCTTTCAATCTCTTCTAAACCGGAGCGACCAAGCCAACCACACAAACACTGAATTGGTTCGGTCCCCCATCCCAAATTTAATTACATTTCTATTTATTTCCAATCTTTCGCTTAATAATCATAAATCCCTAATTTCTAATTACAACCCCAATTTAATTTCCTAATCCCCCAATTAATCTTTACCTAATTAATAATTCCCACTTAACCTTTAATCTAAATTAATTCTCACTTAATTAATAATTCTCATAAATTAAAATCTTACGAATACATCATTGGTAATACCCCGATAATTATCTAAGAATTCATATATCTCTAATTTCTTTCCAATTATTCTTATTAAATTCCAAAATAAAAAGTTGGGGTATTACATTCCTTCCTCCTTATATAAATTTCTTCCTCGAAATTTGCCTAACGTAACATCTTTTTCACTTATTATCCAAAGGATTTCTTTCCCTTAATCCAATATTACTAGTCACCATACTTATCTATCTTAATGGCACCAAAAATTTATTTCCGTGTCAAAATACTAATTCGACACACCAACAATCCATCATAATTGCATCATCCTCACAAGAAAACTCCTTTGATGCAACCCATTCCTAGTCTTTAAGCTAGATTAATATTATCCAGTGGTTGACTCCTTATCCAAACCATCACTTATCTCCTAAAATCTAGCATTTTCACCTTTTCTCCGAGAATTAGAGTGTCACATTAGTAGATCTTCTTAATTCCTTGTGAAGAATTCATTATAGAGAATACTCATCCATTCTCGTTTATCTCGTTTAGCTATCCAATAGCTAATGATATCAAAATTTCTAAACCCTATAACTTATTCTTTAACCTAAATTCTAAAACTAGATGTTCGCCAATCGTAACTTCCTCATAGCATCATCTTATTCTTGTCTTTACTATACGCAAAATTCTTAGAACCAATTGTACATAAACAACCTTCTGTCCAATTACATCCTTTAAAGCTTGTTGATCATATATGCCTTTACTGAAATATGATGGCTTGAGTCATCGTTGAAACCTTTAAATCCTTATGAATCATTATCCGCTTTGTTTCCCAGACCAAAACCAGATAGTTCTCAACCAAATGACCACTCAAATTACTGCATTGAATCATCATGGCGCCTTACAAGATGATTCTCTTTGATCCAAATCCTAAGTATGACTTAAGTAAAGAAACATTATAATGATTTTGCAGTAATTTAAACGCAACCAAAACAAGTTTGCATTCATTTCCCCAAATGAATACATTACCATGCCACATATGAACAACGTCTAATACACTTCGAAATCCAATACTTCTACATCCTAACTTGGTTTTATCTTGTTCTCCAAAGATCATCCTAAAGATCAATTGGATATTCCCGAGAGCAAGCTACAACATCACCCATTAGACCCTCGTTTCTATTTTCGTTTCCATTTATGTTTTGGTATCTGTGATCATACGCGTTTCCGTATCCATTTTCATTTTCATTTCTGTTCCGATTTCTGTTTTCGTATCTGTATCTATTTCCCTTTCTGGAAACTCGTTTCCAATTCTGTTTCTGTTTTCATTTCTGTTTCGATTTCTGTGCTCATACCGTTTCGATATCCATTTCCATTTCTGTTTCTGTTCAAGTATCTATTTCTATTTTTGGGTCGTGAGCTTCGCCAAACTTCTGGTTCCTTCCGAACAATCCTAGAACGATTCATCCATTTATCACACCCATTAAACAACATATTTAAAGGAACACCATGCTTATAACAACTACGGTTGTTCAAATACAACACTAACTAATTTGCATTACTTTTTTACATCCCTCACACTTACTACTAACTAAACATAAACACTACAATAAAGGAGTACATAATTCCTTTCATACTTTACATCCTCGGACAGTTTCGGGAAAAATGGTCATTCCTCCCACATTTAAAGCATTAATGTGACTTAACTAAGCATTCTCCTTCATGATTTTGCCTGCACCTTGGGCACCGAATCTCTCGTTGGTTTCCTACTTCTTCGAAGGGCCGCTTTATTCCCTTGGACGTGCACCCTTCTTCTTGTGAATACAATTGAAACTTTACCACGGACTTGCTTTATTTTGAGATCTGATTCTTTACTTCTTTAAGGTCAAGAGCTCTTAATACAATCTATGAGTAGGCTACATCTTGCGTTCCCGCTCCAATCACACCTTCCTGAATCTCCGTCTTGAGTCCTCGTATAAAGTGGTGTACCTTGTGCTCATTACTTCTCACCATGTGCGAGGCAAACCGCGACAATGCCTCAAACTTGCACACGTACTCAGAAACTGATCCTTCCTGCCGTAGCTGAACAAATTCGACCAACTTCTTTGTCGTTGTTATGCGGTTGAAATACTTCCCATAGAAGATCTTCTTGAATTCTGTCCACGTCATCGCAGTCACATCCTTGGTTATCTTGACCAAGTCCCACCAAAATCTTGCGTCCTTGACCAGCATAAATATGGCAGATACTATCCTTTTCTCTTCCTTTATTTCAGCATAAGCCAACATGTCTTCCATGGTCCTAATCCATTTCTCAGCCCCATCTGGATCAGTAATATTCTCGTCAAATTGAGGTGGCCATAAACGCTGAAGCTTCTCCCAATTTATATCTGATTGCTCAGTCACACGCTATTCCGCAACTCGTTCATTTCCACACGCAATAATTTCCATCAACTTCTCCAAATTTGTGGACTGTCATTCCAATTGGCGCGATTGTCGTTCCACTAACGTAGTTAATCGGTTTATCAACTCATCCGCACCACTCGTATATCTTTCTTGCCCAACCTTTCCTCGTCCTCTAACCATGGTATCTTATATCGCAGAATAAAATAATTATACATTAGGAAAATTAAATTTAGTAACTTACTTGCAGTTGTTGTAGTATTTCCACGTTGACACTTGTGCTGGGAGGCATTTATAGAATCAGTTTAGTTTTTTTTTTTCGTTTTAAAAACACACTTGCTAAGCAAAACCATGTAACTACATATAAAATTGTAGGTTTTTTTTTTTTTTTGAAAATCACCGTTGACTACATCAAAGAAATTTACAAAAAAAAAAATCATTTTTAAAATATAGTTACGGTAAGTGCACAGATCGATTTTTAAAACATTTGCTCTGGTACTAACTATATCAGAGCAATTTAAAACATAGTTAAGTTTTAAAATGCAATAGAACAATTTACAAACAAATTCGCTTTGATACCAACTATATCCTTTCAGTTGGTTTTGAAAACAGGTGAGCTACCGACTTAGTTTTAAACATGATTATCAGAGCCGTTTACAAAAAAATCATTTTTGAAAACCATTGCCCTGATACCAACTGTAACGACCTGGTTTTTCTTAACCTTTCAAAAATACGCTAAATTTAAAACTTTTATTTAACCACTAAAACCCTCTTTATTTAAAACTCTTTTAAAGAAATATCAAAGTGCGTCTAACCGACCGCTACTAACCCTTCGTTAAGCTCGTTATGAAAATCCAATTAATAAAATGCGGAAGCGTTATAAAATCTTTTATTTAAAATATAGCGGAAGCGTAAATTACTTTTCCTTTGAAAACGTGGCAGAAGCGTAAATATTTCATTTACAGACAACTAATTAAAATGTTCCTTTACGTTTTATAAACCCGTTATTCTTTTTAACTTCATTAGCCTAACCAGCCACAAGTCTCGTCCATGCAAATCCTTCATTAGCTACTCCTAAATCTGTTCGTCATTTTTCCTACACCGCAAGTTGTAAGCTATGAGTATAATGCTCAGTAAGTGATATTACCTATCATGCTACTATATGCTCATGCTGTGCATCTTTAAAATCGTATGCAGTTTAGGTTTCTCTTCTTTTTCTTATCTTTTTATCTTTTACATTTTTAATCATCGTCTTCGTAAGTCTTTTACGTTTTATTCATCATTTTTGTCTTTTACGTTTTATTTATTGTTTTTATCTTTTACATTTTATTCGTCATTTTCGTCTTTTACCTCATATATAGTAGGGATGGCATAATCCGAAAGCCTACTAATCATTGGCAGTCATGTCCCGGCATAATCCAGGGAGTGTCCCAGCATAATCCAGGGACCTTGCAATAGATATGAGCATCAATGGCATAATCCGAAAGGTTGCTAGCGACGATGGCGTAATCCAAAAGCTCGCTAGCGGCCGTGCCACACAAGCTCAAACGGTCTCGCGTCATATCGTTGCCTTTTTCTTTACTTATTATTCGTTTATTTATCAATTCTTTTCTTTACCTTTTATTGTTCATTGTTCATTCATTTATGGTTCATTAGTCGTTCATTTATTGTTCATTATCCGTTTTCTAGAATCGTAATGCATGGTACTCGTGAATGCATACAATAGGTCATATGAAAGCGTAAATAAACAATCAACGTATGATTCACAGAAGATGTTATAAAAATAGTAAACAACGAAACATGCTCTTAAAAACTATAAACAACAAAGCATGCTTAATTATATACTAATAAAACTGTAAACAACTAGACGTGCTATTAAAACTGTAAACAACGAAACATGCTAGGAAAGCAGTAATCAACGAAACGTGCGATTAATAACTACAAGCATGTTGTAAAAGTAGTAAATAACGAAACGTGTGATTTAAAACTGTAAACAATGAAACATGCCACAAAAGCAATAAGCAACGAAACTTACGATTAATAACTATAAGCATGTTCTAAAAGCAGCAAACAACGAAACGTGCGATTTAAATCTGTAAACAACGAAATATGCTAGGAAAGCAGTAAGCAACGAAACGTGCATCTCCTAATCTTGCGATGTAGGGTCCGAAGACCAAGACACATGTATATCACTTAGCTCGCTTCTCACAGCGTTCAACGCTTAAAGCTAACTTTTCTTCTTTTTAGTACCTTCATAATTTAGAAACATCTAGTTATATACTTGAACTATTGCTCCACCATCACAGTTAATCAACCAATTACTTTATTTCTTTCATCCTAATCAACAGCATTTTCTTGGCCGATAGTTTCATTCCTATTTGCTTGTAAGTTTCCTCTAGTTTCCCTCACCATCTTATTATCCTTTAAATTTTTTTTTTTTTTTGAAACATTAACTAATTTTTCTATAGAAATTTTCATATCAAGAACAGTAAGCTAGTTATTCTACCGCAATTTTTATCATAAAGCAATAAACCAATAAAGGGATTTAAAGATTAAACTTACAGTCGAAGAAGTATGTCACGATAAGTCTTGCGTTACCAATAGTCTACAGAACCGCATTTGACACACTTATGCTGTGATACCATAGTTGTAACATCCTATTTTTCACATAAAACTTTTTCTTTTTAAAACTCATTTGCAAAACAAGTGAAAGGTAATTACAAGAGTAAACATAAGCAGAAGTCTTTAAATTAACATAAAATCATCCTTTAAAATAATTTAAAATAAACATTTAACTAAAACAGTTCAATAACCCTTGAAAAATTACTAAATAAACTTTATTCCAATTTGTGAGCTTTAACCTCCCAAATCAACATTCACCAGGTAACACAAGCACTCATCCCATCATACTTCCTCCACATGCTCATCATTAGGGTCACAATCATCACCTACATCACAAGAGATATAATGAGCTTAATGCCCAGTAAGAGACATAATGAAATAACGTGAAATACTCATGTAGCCACAATATACATGTTTTTCATATCACAAAGGAACTTTTCTCTTTCATACTTTATTCACAGTCTCACTATAGTCTAGAACATTGAAAATATCACCAGACGAGAATAAATACATCCTGAGGATTTAGTCTGGGCAAAACCATCACCCATCCTGACAGAAATTGAGATACCTCATCTCATAGTTCTCCCAGAAGCTGAATCCACGACACCTGAACAAAACCGTCACTCAATTCCGATGAAGATGAGATATATCATCTCTTAGTTCTCCCAAACATCACTGTCACTAAACCCTCTGATCTCCAACTCCTATTTTATGTTTATTCATTCTCGTGCAGTTCCATGTAAGTCACACAACAGTTCATACTATACAACAGAAACCAAACAAAGAGTAGAACAACATGCTTTATTCATTTATCGTACACAAAAGAGAGCAGAACAATCATGCTTTATTCATTTATTGGAAACCAAACAGAGAGCAGAACATAAATCAGTCAACTTTATATTACTTAATACAAAATATGGATGCTTACCATTCAACTGATCAATATCAACGAACAATCTTAAACAGCGAACTCAAACCTATGATCAAAAGTAGATTATTAACAGCCAACTTATTAACCAAACCTAGAAGCATATGTATTTTTGGCAATTCACACAAACAAACCCTACTCTAGTGATGTAGGCCACCTCTGACAAACCACATGCAATATCTCTTATTTTTTTCACAAAAATACTCTCTTGTTGAGGTTTCTTCTTGCACCGACAGTGGCGTCCTCCTCCTCTTTCCAAATCTCAAGAAATCCCTTTTCTGAATTCGAAAATTGCCTCCCCAAATCCTCCAACTTTCCCCCGTAGCATCATGACTCATTTAAAAATTTAACTAGGTGTTGGAATAATTCTATGCATAGTGGACAAACATCCAAAATATTACACTATCAATTTCTCAAGAGATCACTCCTAGGAACAATGGAACCATGCTCTAATACCAAGAAATTTCTGTCACGGCCAAGAGGCAGCCTAACAGAAACGTAGGGTCAAACGACCCAATCCTCAGAGAAAACCTGACCACCTAGCCTAAGACTAGGTTGTCAGCAAAAGTCTTAATATAAAATTAAGCCCAAAAGCCAAAACAAATGAGTCAAGGTCCACAAAGTATCAACAAGAGTTAAAGATAACAAAAAATAAACAGAGAGAAAAATATTGTGCAGGAATGAAACTATTCAACACCACACAACGAATTTGACAAACTAATACAAGAAAAATAAATTCTCATTGAGGACAATAAGGAAACACCGAGAAGAAACCCAAATCCAAAGTAACCACTCCTTAGACACCCCACTTGACCACAACAATCTAAACCTTGGAATGGATGAGTTGTTAGGGTGAGTGACTAACTCAGTAGAGAAATCTATACTATATGCAATGCATGATAAAACTAGTTTTACCTTTCTTTTAGAAAACTAGTTTTACTTTTCTTTCAGAAAACCATGGTTTAATACTTCTTATTATCGTACATGGGCTTTTCAAGTTATTTTAAAAATCTCTTGACCATTTACTTTAAATCAAGCTCCAAGAGCCACCGATGAGGCTTTATTAAAAACATGTTGTATACATAGATAGCTATATTCTAAAAATTATTTTTTATTCAAAAACCGCCTTAATGAAGTAGGAGAGTTGCACAAGAACTACTCTAGCACACAATATAGAAAGGTGGCAATCCATCTATAGCAACGCCTCATGAGTCCAAAGGACAAAGGTACCTGTAGTTCGAAGACCAAGTGGCAACCCCATCTGTAAAAGTCAAGTAATGAATACGATTACCAACAACAGATTACTCAGCGACTAGTTACTCGTTAGATCCAAATTGACAAGGGTTGCCAGCAAGCATAGATTGCCCATCAAATGAAAAGATACTAGGCGAGTAAAACTCAGCGACTAACAATCTTCAATCCATTTGACAGAATACCTTAGCCAGGTTTAGGGATTCAAAACCCAATGAGTGCTTCATAACCACCCTATTATCCATTTTCGCTTTAGTGTTTTGAAAACCAATGATCTATTACCAATGCCCTATTACCTATTTCACATGTGCATACAAGTAATCTTCATGCAATAGAAGATGTATGGGAATAACCTCATGATGCTTTAGTGCCAAGACCACGCAAAGCATCAAGAGAATTCATCTTCCCAATTATATGGATAGCACAACAAAATTAAATACTATGTATGATAACTTAAACATGAGAAATTATATGTAAGTATACGTAAAAATAGACATACTGTCGAACAGTCGTCATCGAATTTTCATATGTGGCAACCCAAAAAATAATAGTTTGAAAATCATTATGTAAAATAATGGTTTGAAAAGCATAAAGTATAAAAATCACTACCTCGATGATGACAGAATCCGAGCCAACCAGCCACACGCGCGGTAAAAAACAAGCACCAAAATCCATAAAATTGTCGAAATCAAAGACACAATCGACATCAAAATCTCAACCAACACACTAGGCATAAAAGATTGGTCCAAAATCGAGACTAGGAACCTAAATCGATATGAAATGACAGATGACCCCAAACCTAAGCAAGTTATACATGTATAGGCAACAAAACTTGAAAGTTTAAATCGTATACATACAACTTCTAAAACTATCAAATTAATAAAATTCTAAGATTATCTAAGGAATAACTTGTATTGATCCAATATAAAGATTTTCTCATTTCAACATCCAAAAAATAAAGTTTTTGACCACACCTCCAAATACATGATAAAAGATTGAGAAGACATTTCAACAAATAGAGGCCACTAACGCATTCAGAGCGTCAAAACAAGTCAAAAAATGGGGTTCGTTCAATTTTACAACGTAGTTAAATAGTCTGAAAATGTGGTGAAATTGTCAACATAAAGTTAAAGGCAACACAAGGTTAATGATCAACAATCAAAGTCAACGGTGAAAGTCAATGCCACATCACCTACCAAGTCATCAATCAATGCCAAGTCAGTCGTCAACAGATGACGCCACGTTAATATTAGCAAATAGCGTCACATTGGCATTAGCAAGGACGTCAACACTCCCACAACCGATAATAATGACTTTTCTAGAAAATGACAAACGGTGGTGGACAAGAACAAAAATAACTGGGTTTCAAAGATATCGAGCTCTTGAATCCAACGGTGGCATCGACTTTCCAAGATGACACCCAGAACGGTTGAAATCTATGATTAAAATCACAACCCTGACTTTTTTGGCGAAGCTCCGGCAACCACACCTGGTTACGGTTTCGAACGATCTTTGGATCTAAACGATTCTTCTAATCGAGAGCTTTCCAACAGTAGGTGAAAAGTCATGATCGGATGTCAGAATTATCGCTAGCGAGTGTTTAAAGTTTCAACCAAAACTTTTTGACAACAATTTCAATGGTCCCGTTCTCCCAAACATTACAGCCATTTTTGACGAATAACATACCAACTTGAATCTCGCAAAGCAAACTAACGATTTGTGATGTAAGTGTTGAACACCTCTACTCAACACAACTTCGAAAAGCTTCAAAAGTTGTTGGCATAGTGTTAAAAGAAAAGAGATAGGTGTCAAAGAGAGAGAGAGAGGGAATTTCAGAGAGAGATTGTTGTCGAAGAGGGACACAGGAGGGGGAAAAGCATAAAATAAAAAATAAAAAGATAACAATAAATAAAATTAATAAATTTTAATTTATTTAATATAAATATAATAATTATAAATATTATATATATATATATATATATATATATATTAAATAATTACATATTTAACATAATAATTCATGTTATCCCAACGCCCCATGATTTAACTTAAATTTATCGAATAGAATTTCACGGTGCAGACCACACTATGACTGTTTGACCAAGTCATCACATGTGGTCGAAGACCCACAACACATGACAAGAACCTAGTCAACACAAAGTAATTTGACATTGATTAAAGTAAAAAATTTGCTCATAAAACTATAAAATCCAAATATTATGGATTTTACACTTCATCTTTAGTGCACAGAAAAAAGATCCAACAATCTCACAAATAATCATCAACACACAATAAGAAGTCACAACATCCAATAATAAAAGGTGTTAGTGAGGGATCCCATAGATCCATGCGAATTAAATCCAAAGCATTTGAGGCATGAGAAGTAGAATTTGGAAAAGAAAGAGAATGTGATTTACTTAATCAACAAGCCTTACAAACTGAACTTTGATTTCTTGGGATGACCAAGTATTTGATGCCAAATAGAAGAGCTGGTTTAGAGCAGAGCTGAAAACATAGACAGGAAGTGGAAGGTGGAATGAGTGCTTTATACATGCCATTATTAGAAGACCTCACATTAGAATCATCTTGAACTTCATATCCTAAATAAAGAAACAATAAGGATTCAAAAAACACATGGTTATCTTGACAGAGTTTACTCACACTGATTAGATTATTAGACAATAAACGAGTATGTAATGTAGGAGACAAATGAGGAAGTAAGAAACATAATAGAGCCAATATGAGAAATAGGGATCAACTTTCCACTGGCCAACATAACCTAATCTGTACCATTGAAGGTGATAGAATTAGAGAGATGCTCAAGTTCTGGAGTGAAATGATTAGTGCCACCAGAGTCTAAAAGCCAGGGTGAGCTTTGATGAATAGGAAAAACAGAAGATGACTATGTAGGAGATGCAGTAGAAATCACAGTATTCATTGACTTTGGAGAAGTTCAAAAAGAGATATTTGTTCAGTGGTAACAAAAAATAGCAATGTGCCCTATTTTGTGAAGAACCTGACACCACGGTTTAAGGGTTGATTTTCTAGTCGGGGGGAGAAAATCAGAGGACCAGATGGTTTCCCAAAAGACTAGGTGAATAAAAACCCAAGGGTGGAGGTCATGAAGAAGAGAGAACCTAGATTGGGAAGGAGGAGGTGGGTGAAATGAAGGGAAAAAACAAGAAGACTTGGTAGCAAGGTTTGCCTAAATATCAAGAAGTTGGGTTGCCGAGCTTTGTTTCACTAGACGAAAATTGTAGCTTAACAACATGCATTGTATATCCTCAGCTGTAAGGTCATCTGATCTACTCATCATGGCAGTGACAAACGGATTATATTTAATACCCAAGTCGCCCAGTAGATAAAGAATTTGGTCCTTGTGCGACCCATGTTCCCCAATAGCATCTAGATGATTGCAAATAGAAGTTAAATGTTGGATGTACTTAGAGGGAGACAAGGCACTTTGATTTTGGGTAGGGAAGGGAGGAAGAATGTAACGACCCGGTTTTTATTTACTTTAAAATCGCGTGAAATTTAAAAATTTTTCTTTTATAAAATCAAAGTGAGACTTTTCTTTATAAAATCCGATCGTTAAAACTCTTTACTTAAAACATTTATTAATGTCAGAAGAATTAATGAAATCCTTTTTATAAAATGCAGCGGAATTAAAACGAAGTATTAAAGAATATTAAATAATTTATAAACCCTTTTTACAAATAAATTCCCCTTTTAAATTCTTTAGCACAGCCAGCTACAAGATCCAGCCGTGCAAATCCTTCATCAACTACCTTTGACCTGTTCTTCCGTTTTCTCGTACGTACCTACATCACAAGACTTAAACTAATGAGCTTATTGCTCAGTAAGTAATAGACTAAAATGCAATGCAGATGAGATGCATGATCACACGATGCATTACAGAGGAGATCCATATCTCATCTGTTAGTCGAGGCGATGGATAAGTCAATTGATCTCGTGAATTAACCTGTGTTTCCTATGATGAACCACGCCAATCAGGGTGTCACCACGAGTCATACCCAGTCATTTTGTTGAAGACATTGGGATTTCAATACAAGAGAATTGATAATCTTAAGATTTTCGTGGCTTAACGGTACCTCATGCTCCCTAATTGGGAGTAAGCACTCTAATAAGGGTGTCACTACGACAACAATTCTCAATCCTCTCGAACCCCCACATGCCTATTTACATATGTTTTAGGATGACATACAATATGTTTGTGCCTACATACAGTCCTATATGATGATATAAAGGTCTAATAAACATATCATTAAAAGAACCTAAATCTAGTAAACACACAACATGCAATCCTAATTCTTGTGATGTAGGGTCCGAAGACCAAACCACAGTAAGTATCAACTTACTTGGCGTCTGTGGCACGTTTGACACTCTATTCTTTTCCCGTTAATACCTTCAAAAGAATTAATATATTTACTCATTATAAACCTTAACTTTTATATCATTATTCTGCAAGTTCATTTCACATTTTTCGTCCAATTATTTTCGTCTACTAATTAACTAATAATTATTGACCACTGAATTTTCATAAACCTTAACGCTTAATCATTCCCATTAGTCAACTTAGTTACTTAGCAACCTTGCAATAACCATTTAAGTAACTTAACATGTGCAACGAAAATAGCCATAACCATTTATAGTTGCTTATTCCATCAATGTGACCCGATAATAAAGAGAATTTACTTTATAAAACTGAATAGTATTTTATCACGAAACCATATTTTCCACAGCAGAGTAGAGAACCATTTAATTCCTTTTATCCAAACAATAACCAACATAGTATTTATCCTTTTTATCTGATTAGAAAGGTCGTAGACAAATCATCCAGACAAACAACCATAAGCTAATCTGAATCAATCACAGCAGTAAACATTCAACAACTAATCCAGAATATAAATCCAATATGTTCCCACGTCCAACAATCCATTTTTCCAATATGTAGTTGTCCAATGATAAACCGAATTTAAACCAACTAAATTCTATATATTTCACATGTACACTATCTATACAGTTTAACCATCCAACCATTTACTCAACCATTCGAAACTTCTCAAACCTTTCATTAATTTATAACTCAATATAATCACTAAATAAGATTCACTGGAACCCAATTTAGTAGCATAAGCTAAAATCCTACTTAGCAACTTATATCTAACAATAATTCTTCATGACAAATCTAACTTAACAGATGCAACTATCAACAAGGCTATCAAAAAGATAAACTTAATCAACATGATATCATCCAAAAAAAGGCATCCACAAAAAGGATAAACTTAATCAACATGATATCATCCAAACAGCAGCTTAGCCTCCTATTTCTTTTTCTTTTTGCAGTGGTATTAATAGTTAGAAACAACGAGAACCGTCCCCCATTTATAGCATTTCACAGTCAAGAACAACATAGAGTCCAACATATAACATATCATCCTAAACGAAGACAACAAAACCAACAATTTCCATTTTACAAACAGATTTCTTTTGTGCACTAACAACTAATAACACAAAATTTAACCCATCTCCATTGTCCAACAACCACCATACAGATTTGAAACAGAGTACAGAGTGCAACAGGGAACCAATACCACACAAAACTACTTAAATCCACAAAGCAGCAGGTTATTCATTCCAATTTACAGCAAGAACTCCACCAATTTCAGCAAGGGAAAGACAAAAGCTTACCGAGGAGAAAAAGGTAGAGGAGAACTCTTCATCATTCAATTCATTCTCCACAAAGCTTCACGAATTCTCCTCCAAATCTCATACACTATCTCACAACTCCCCTCACTGCCAGCTTCCTTCCTGACTCTCGGTCACTCCCTGTCACACAACTCTAGAACATCACAGCTAGCTTCCTGCCATTGTTTTATAGACAGCAGGAAGAGGAACACCAGTGACGCCAAGCTGACAGGAAGATCACACAATTCGAAGGAGGTGGTCCAATGACCAAGCTCCATGCTGGAAAGTTGTTATCGTTTCGGGAGAAGAAATAAACCCATTTAATTATGGACTAGCAGACCCGTACCGTAGCCCTGCTCCAACCTTCACCGATCACGCCTCCCCTGTCGACGGCAAAACACCACTCCATTGATGCCAAATCAATCAAAATCGGAAGCCAAAAAGGTGAACACCAACCATAAAGCATTGACTTACCTCCACCAGCGATTTCGTAGCTCCGATTTGCAACTCAGAATGTCGCGGAACACCGAGCCCTAGCTCGCTGTTTGTTCGCCACCCACAGCCCATCGTCGCCGCCATGCATGGGACAATGTGCACCTGAGCCCAAAGTCGCACGCCGCCCCTTCTCTTCTTTTTCTCTTTTCTTTTCTTCAAATTAAATCATCACTTAAAATAAAACTCAATTTAATAATTAATCCCCACTTTCTATTTATCCCCTAATTAAATTTTCGTCATTTCTTCTTTTAAATAATTACTCCATTCATTTCTTCTCCAAATATTGCGTGATGATAATTATCTGTTCAATTAAAATTCTTTAATTCCGCTTCCATCCGAATAATCCAATTATATCTCAATTAATTTCTCGTTAAATAAATCCTTGATTATCCTTAATTAATTCTGTTTATGAAAATCGGGGTATTACAGAGATGGCTAGCAGAACGGCAATCGGGAGAGCTAAATCGAAAGAAAAAAATGGGGTGAAGGAGCTGGAAGCTCTCTGGTGAGCTTCTATGAGAGGGAAGATGCCCTAGTTGTGGTGCTCTCTGGAGGGTTGAGTTGCTACTTGCCTTGGGTCTTCCTTGTGAGTACGATTCCTTCAATCTTTTCTTGTGTGTTTATATGATAGGTGGACTGTAAAGAATGATAGAAAAATGGGCGTGTTGATTGTTGGGTTATTGTCTGCTATTGGTTATGCTTTGAGTTGAATTCAGTCGAGGGATTGTTTTTGGAAAATATAATTGGTTCTCTGTATGTATTGTCTTTGGACGATATGTATAAGAATTATAATGATTTCTCTATGTTGTTTGGTTGGGATTGATGCTCCGTAGTTGGATTTAAATCTCTGTTGGTTATAGAATACTCTGTTGTTGATTGTGACAAGTTCATGAACTGTTAGTTATGTATGTTGGAATGATCTATCTGCTGTCATTCTATTTGGATAAAAAGAATAATGAGCATGCTTTGTTGGTTGCTAAATTGTGAATATTGGAATTTGTTAAGTGTTAAAGTGTATAGAATTTGATGAGAAGCTATAAATGGATAAATGTGCTAATTATGAAGGTATTGGACAAGGAAAGAGAGGGATAGCAATTATGTGCAATACGTAATAAAGTGTGAAAGTAAGAAAATAGGGGTGTCTTGGCCAGTGGAGGCCCTACACCACAAGTAGAGTGCGTGAGTGGAGTTAATTTTCTTGTTGATATTGCATAGATTTCCTTTAATGATACTCTGTAAATATTTCCCTCATTGTTAGTTTTGTGATTAAATGTTTTACTTGTTGATAGTGTTGTTTTCCTGTTTTCCTTGGATGATATTCTGTTGTTATTTTCTTGGTTGATATTGTATAGATTTCTGTATAGTTATTTCCTGCACTTTCCTTTACTGCAAATTATCTTACTTCAGTTTAGGTATAATTGACAACTAGGAAGTTAATGATGAAATGATGAACGTAGTTGAAATGATTAACGTAGGTCCTACGCTATGATGAGGAGGAATTAGCTATGAGTTAATTTCATTGAAGATGAGTCTCTTCTATTGTTTTTATTTTACTTGCTGTAGTTTTACTTACTATATAATTGTTTAATACTGAGCATGTAATTAACTTAGATAACATTATGTTAAATCTGAGCATGCTTTATTAATTAATTAGTTGTATAATTAGTTGTTGTTAAATAATTAATCTTAGCATATGAACTAATGTTTAATTAGCTAATTAACGATAATTAATTGGAGCATGCTTAAGTAAGTGTAATTACTTCTTATTTAACTAGAATAATTAGCACGTTTAATTAACTAACTAGCATGTTAATTAACTAATGTATGTCATGTTAAATTGATTTAACTAATGTATGTCATATTAAATTGACTAATTAACTATAATCAATTAGAATCCAAATTGTAATTAGTACTTAAGCATATCAATTGACTTAACTTGTTATTCAATTAACAATTGATTACTTGAGCATGTTAATTAACTAATTACTTGAACATGTTAATTGACTAACTAAATGAGCATGTTAATTAACTAGTGGAGCCTGTTTAAGTAACTTAATCAATTCTTGACGCATGACAATTAATTAGAGTAGTTAACTAACTAGAATAATTAATTAGACAAGCATGTTAATTAACTAACTTATCGTTAATTTTTAGTTAGCATGATTATGATATTAGCAACATGTTAATTAATTAGGTTGTTTGACTAATCAATTAAATTATTAATCAATCCATGCATGTTAATTAACTATTACTTGTGAAATCTACAAGCATGTTAATTAACTGTTAATCTTGAGCACGTAACCTTACCTTGGATAACTCACTAGAACAACAATGAAAATCTTTATTGAGCATGATAAGTAACTAAGATAAAAACATGTAATTGACTCTTGAGCATATTAAATTAAATTATGTTTTTCTTCATATGCACGTCGACTGTTGATTCTTTTATATTTCTTTTATTATTGCGATTTATATGCCCAAGCATGTCCCTCACTGTTTAATTATTCCTATAATTGTTTTCTTCATGCGCTTTACTTTATTGAGTGCTCCATAGTTATTAATTGTGCTTGTGTGCGCTATTCAACTATGGTTGTTACTTTCCATTTATGCTTTACTTTTGTAATATGCACTTTCAATTTTCGTTATTCAATTACTTTCATTTCTATGCGCACTTTAATTTCTACTAATGTTATGTTATAATGCATCATGCATCATGATTACGTTGAGATGTATGGTCATGCATCAAGTTAATAGAAACTAATAGGAAGTGTCACCTTGGTGGTGGTACTCACACATACATTATGTGAGGAAAAATGTTAAAGAAAATGAAGGAAATGGGGCGTTGGGGGGCGGATAGGATGCAGATCTAGTCTGTGGCTAGGCGAAGCCCCCTAACTTGACAGGAACGGGGACTTAGTTGTAAGTAAAGGGTTAGAACCGATCAACTATTTCATCCCTTAAGACCCCTCCAATCTCTCGCTCGATGTACGAGTAACGAACGAATGAACTAATATAAAGGAAATAATGAAATGAATAACGTAATGAAATGATTGGTTTGGGTGGCTCTCATTTCAAAAGGACTAAAGAGAGGCATATCATACTGCATAAACCATTTTCCTTATTGGTTCATTAGGCTCACGTTTTACTTGTGGTGTAAGTGTAGGTATGTATATGCGAAAACAAATGCAAAGAATTAGGAGTCAAGAAGAAAACAATGCACAAATCAAACGCAGGGATGAAAGATTTGCATGCGTGGGAACTTGTGGCTGGCCAGGCTGAAGAGAACCAAAGAGAGCACGGTTGTAATAAAAATGTATTTAATTATTTAGTTTTCATTTCTCAAATTGTATTTAATTGTTTAGTTTCATTCATTAAACAATTTACGCTTCCGCTATGTTTTAAATAAAGGATTTTTATTTACGCTTCCTCCGTGTTTTGCTAGACCCACTATGTTTTCATAAAAGATTTTACAACACTTCTGCAATGATTTTATAATGCTTTTACTAGCGAGTAGAACGAAAAGAGTTTTAATGGTTCAGTTTGGCACTCTGATACCGTTTTAAAAAGAGTTTTACAAAAGTTTTAAATTTTTTGCATTTTTAAGAGATTACGAAAAACCGGGTCATTACAACTGTAATAAAATAATAGAGTGCTTTTCCCCTCCCTCTCTCTCGCACACTCTTCTACACTTTGTAAAAACTAAACCAAATGACCAGAAGCTCCCCTTCCCACACACTTCTGCACTCCACTTTATAGATAGAAGAAGAGAATGAAGCTTCCAATGGAAGCTTCGGGTGATGGACATTCACCAAAATCAAAAGAGGTGGTCCAATAACTGGTTGCGACAAGAAAAGTGTGTTATCGCTTTGGGAAGATCGATGCAATATATCGGGAACTTCACGAAACTGCCACTGAAGAAAAACTAGAATTTTGCAAAATGACGTGCTAGCGGTCAACATCCCGGTCGACAACCCAGTCGACAGGCACAATCGACCGCTTCAATGTGGAAACATTTTTCCCCAAAACGACGTGTCACTGGTCGACAACCCGGTTGACAGGCACAGTCTATCGGTACCACATGACTTTTGCTACTGCCATCTCAACCTCTATATCAACCCTTCCTAAGCATTTACAAATTCTATTTTATTTTTTTTAACGCCAACACTGCTCTTCTCTCTCTTCCATTGTTTTCTTAATTTGTTTAATACTTCCTTTAATTAATCACCTTAATTAATCCCACAATGTTTCTTCATAAATTTTCATGGTATTATATTGAGTGTAATATCCACTATTACGAAACGTATTTCCTTTACAAAATATTCATTTCGTAAAATCTTTTACATTGTACAGAGAGAGATTTATCCAAGTATTACAAGAAAGGTTTTCTCCAACTTCATTCAATTACATGTTTTACAGTGTATATAGAATCTAAAATGACAAAGAGAATGAAAAACAAAATGTACAGAGATGAGCCACATGGCAGCCTAGAAATGGCTACGCATTAGGAATGAATATGAGCATGCTTAAGGCATGTAACAAAAGAATATTCTATGCATACACTATGAGGCTCAATAGAGAATCAAGTTGGATATACATAAACAACTTTCTTACACTAATCTAAGCCCTATGTATACCCACTTACCAATCCCCAACAACCAACCAATGTTTGATTTTCTTTTCGAAGACGAGGTTGTAATTATCATCGAATGTGTGGAAAATAGCAAAAATAAGTTAGAAATCAATGTTTTGGTGATAGATCATGTCTGAAAGAGATGGAGCTTATCTTTAAGAAATGACAGGTGGGCAAAACCTGTGTCTACAATGTAGTTCATAACTAGAAGTGCTTGGTTGAAGATAATGGGTTGAAGGTAGGAGACACAATTCAGGTGTGGTCTTTTCGAGCTAAGGAGAGAAGAAGAATAGAAGCGTCTAACATGTGCTTTTATTTGGTTAATTTTAGAGTTTGGTGTGACCCAAATTCTATATGGACGAAGCCGGTTTCGGCCCACATTAGGAATTTCAATATGAATAGGGTTTCTAGTTTTTGTATAAATATATGTTTGAGTCGCAAAACTCATTGTACCAATTTTGATTAGTGATTTTTCTCCTCTGCTCATAGTTTTTCACTCATCTAAGGTTTTCCACATAAATTTTGGTGTCTATTATTTTCTGGTTTTTCTTTTTTGATTCTCTTTCAAATTTCAACAATTGGTATCAAAGCATAGTTGAAGGTTTCTGAAAATTAGATTTTTGATTAATCAGAGGTATCGAACAATTTTGTGTTTTGATTTTGGAAAAAGAAATTGGAAATAAAATAAAATAAAAGGAAATATTTGTTTTCCTTTTGTGTGATGTGCTACCCTTTTATTCAATAGCAAACAAGAAGAGAATAGAGGAGAGCAAAGTCTCGCGATGCTTTTGTCAATCAAAGATAGGGAGAGGAACAGTCGTGCAGTCGATTCCTCTACCACCACCGTTGTCACTGAGGAGAGGAGAAGGGAGCACCATAATCCATCACTATTGAAGGAGAATCCATCGTAGTCGACAAACCACTATCTCCATTCTTCTGCAAATCTTTGTTGCACCTATCTCCAAGTCACTGAAAAACCAACCCCATTGCCTCCGTCAACAGACATAGGTTCGATTTTCCTTCACCGAGGAAGACAGTGAAGCTCTGTGCTTCAATTTGTCGCATAGATAACCTTCTGTCACCGCTCATCGATTAAACATTATCCTTATGTCTTGGTCCAATTGAAGTCGTTCTTTGTTTCCATGCCGACCAGTGAACCGCTGACCAATGAACCAATTTTGGAATGTTTTGATATGCATGTTTTTCCAATTTAGTATATTGAGAATTTGCTAAATTTTGGGTATAAAATATTGCAACTTTTGAGAGAATTTTTGGGATAAAATTCTAACTTTATTGAGTGGTTTTTTTTATAAAATTTCTAAAATTTGCTTGGATTAATTAGTTCTGAATATTTTTAGTTGGGATATCTGATTTTTTGAAATTATTTGGTGTCTAAATTTTGTGCTCGGATATTTTGTCCAATATTTTTGGTAAATTTTGAATTTTTGGAGTGGCTTTGAAGAGGTATGATATTATGATGTTAGATCAGAATACGAGATTTCTGATATGGTAGATGAAATGTGAGATGTTCTCATTCAGATGGAATTGGACAACACATTACTAGAGTTCGATAAAATGACTGCGTCTTGGATTGAGGAGGAGAAACTCTTGAGAGACATAAAAGCGTTATCTCTGAAACGTCTTCATTTATCAAATGCTATTTTGGAGGATATGTTGAAAACGAAATCTGCTACTAAAATATGGTCAAAGTTGGAAGAATTGTACAGGCATAAAACCCTAACGATTAAGCTGCATCTGAAGTAGTGGTTATATTTTCATCATATGAAAAAAAGAACTTCGATTGAAGAACACTTGGCTGCATTTAAAGAAATTGTTTCAAATTTGAAAACCATGGAATGCAAATATGATGAGGAGGATCTAGAGTTGATTTTGTTGTGTTTATTGCCTGCTTCTTACAATATTTTTTGGAACACTATTTTATAGAGTCGTGACACATTAACCCTGAAGAAAGTTTATGATGCTTTACTTTCAAAGGAAATGATGAACCCCTTTGTCGTTGGATCTGGAACTCAAGGAGAGAGATTGGTTATTCGAGTAGAGCATCAAAGAGGTTTGATAAAGGAACAGTAACAAAAAGGGTTCAAAAGGCAGATCAAAGTCTAGGAACATAAATAAAGTTTTTTTTTCTATCAGAAAAATGGGCATATAAAATCTAACTGTTATAAACCGCATAACGAAAGAAAAGAAGAAGTAGATCAGCAAGGGAAACAACCAGGAAAGTCTGGTGAAGCGCTTGTTGTTGAAGAAAATGATAGTGAAATAGAAAGAGATATTCTTGTAGTATCTGATGGAAACTCAAAGCCATCCAAGGAGTTGATTCTAGATTCAACCTGAACGTTTCATATATGTCTCATTTGTGACTAGTTTTCAACATATGAGACTGTGTCAAAAGGTGCCGTATTGAAGGGAAATAATAGATCATGTAAGACAACAGGGATTGGTATGGTCATAATCAAAATGTATGATGGAGTTGTCGAAACACTTAATGATGTGCGACATGTTCCCAATCTAAAGAGAAATATGATCTCGCTGAGCACTCTTGATCAAAATGGGTTACAAGTATATCGGTGAAGGTAAAGTTATAAAGATCAGTAGTGGTTCTCTTATTATGATAAAATAGCAGAGAAAGTCTGGAAATCTATATGCTCTGCAGGGATCTACAGAAGATAATTAGATTCACTTCACGCACTCATAGTACAAAAGAAATACTAGATATCTCCACTTGGATATCTAGGGATCAACACTGGTGCCTTCCAAGGGAGGGGCACATTATATCCTGACTTTGATTGATGATTTTTCCAAAAAAGAAAGGTGTATTCTCTACCTTCAAGGAGTGGAAAACGATGATTGAAAAGTAAATAGGAAAGCAGCTAAAACATTTACGCACCGATAATGGGTTGGAGTTTTGTTCAGGAGAGTTCAATTCTTTCTGTAGGTCAAAAAGAATTATGAGGCATCTGAGAGTCTCGGGTACTCCACAGCAAAACAATGTGGCAGAGTGAGTGATAGAAATTTAATGGAAAAGATTCGTTGTATGCTCTCAGGTTTTGGTTTAGCTAAGTTATTTTGGGTTGAAGTTACTACTACTGCTTGTTACATTGTGAATAGTTCTCTATCAAGTGCTCTTGATAAGAAAATTGCTAAAGAAGTTCAGTTTGGTACTTCTGTTTATTCATGTTCGCTTAGGATTTCAAAATGAGCAATTATAATAGTTCTGTCTACATAAAGAATAGTAAGAATGAGTCAGTGGTTTATCTGCTCTTATACGTTGATAACATATTAATCGCAGCTAAAGATATGGAAGAAATCAGAAGGGTCAAAGCACAGCTGAGTAAAAAATTTGAGATGAAAAATTTGGGAGCAGTGAAGAAGATACTTTTTATAAAGATGTTGAGAGATAGA
The DNA here is from genome assembly GCA_022433065.1 of Begonia loranthoides. NCBI lineage: Eukaryota > Viridiplantae > Streptophyta > Magnoliopsida > Cucurbitales > Begoniaceae > Begonia > Begonia loranthoides. Next base: position 10,246,078 of record CM039483.1, read on the forward strand.
AAAGCTTGGGAATTGTACCTAAGTCAAAGAGGTACATACAAAAAGTCCTCTGCATGTTTAATATGAACAAGTCTAAACCAATTAGCACTCTTTTAGCTAATTTCAAGCTTTCATCTAACTTATGTCTGCAATTAGAAGATGAAATCAATTATATATCACAAGTTCTATATTCTAGTTTCGTGGGATCTCTCGTCTATGCTCTGGTTTGCATGAGTCTAGATTTATCTCACGCAATTTGTGCTATTAGTAGGTACATGGCAAATCCAAGAAAGGAACATTAGAAAGCTGTTCAGTGGACTATTAGGTTTATGCATGGAACTAGTGATATCTGTTTTCAATTTGGAAGAACTAAAGATCTTATCATTGGATATGTTGATTCTGATTATGCAAGGGACCTTGATAAGATGAGATCTCTTACATAATATGTTTTAACAGTTGGGGGTCATGCTATCAGCTGGAGAGCTACCTTACAGGATACTGTTGTATTGTCTACTATAGAGGCAGAATATATGACTATTACTGAGGCTTATAAAGAAGCTATATGGTTAAAATATTTTTTTTGGTGAGCTCAGCGAAGACTTGTAGATTACCACAGTGTTTTGTGATAATCAGAGTGCTATCATCCTCACTAAAGATCAGATGTTTCATAAGAAGATGAAGCATATAAATATTCGTTATCATTTTCTTCGTGAAGGGGTTGCTCGTGGTGATTTTTTGTGAGTAAAATCAATACTCATGATAGTCATATTGATATGATGACCAAGATTTTGCCCATATCCAAGTTCAAGCATTGTTTGAATGTGATTGATATTAGCTACTGATTTCGCCCTCTTGGGTTTTTGTGGAAGAGGAGGTTTGCTGGAGTTTTGAAGGTATATTTTATAGATTGAAATTCGTGTCAAGTTGAATATTGTTAGAGTTCTGTATAACCCAAATTCTATATGGGTCAGGTCGGTTTTGACTCACGTTAGGAATTTCAGTATGACTAGGATTTCTATTTTTTCTATAAATATATGTTTGAATTACAAAACTTATTGTACCGATTTTGATTACTGATTTCTCTTCTCTGCCCAGAGTTTTTAACCATCTAGAGTTTTTTATGTAAATTTTAGTGTCTGTTATTTTTTTATTTTCTTTTTTGATTCTCATTCAAATTTCAACCGTTAAGTTAATGAAGAAGAAGGCGTTGACAATGGCACCGCTATGGCTGACGTTGCAACTACAAATGCAATTCGCATGCACGAACACGAGCATGAGGGTTGAAGGTTGAAAATTTTGATGTTGTTGATATGTTTTTATTTTTAATTTTTGAACATTATACTTTATTCCTTTAATTGTTTATTACATAAAAACAATTGATAAAATAGTGTAGTTCTCTTTTTCTTTTTTCTTTTTTCTCAAGATATGATTCTATTTATTATTGTCCTTGTTATGATCATATCCTGCAATTAGTCATTGTCTTGAAATTGTTATTGCGACAATAATAATTAAAAAAAATAATGAATGATTATTTAATTATAATTGTTTTTATATTAGCAAAGACAACATGCTTTAAAGAGTCATAGTTGAAATAAACTCGTCTAATCATAGATGACGAACAAATCAAGTCGAACTTTAAAAATCTAACTCACCTAACTTAACAAGCTTAAAGTTAAAGCTAACAATCTAATTAAAAAAAAGTGAAACAAGACCAAATGCAAATTTCAAGTTAAATAAAATTAGCTAGTTAAATGAACTAAACAAGATAATTATAATAAAATATGATCACATATAAGTTTATAATATTTTAAACTTACATTGGTGTAATAAGTGATGATGAAAGAATAGATTATATCTTGAAAAATGAAATTGATAAATGTACAAATTAATAATTGAGTTAAATTTATTATTAACTAATAAATCTCTTGTACTTGCGCATAATTTTTAAGAAATGAAATATCGATTCATTAAATAATCAACTATATAAATTTTTTATGTTATAAATATACAAAATAATTGTATGTTTTCTAACATTCCAAAATTTGAAATCATTAGCTTCCATTTTCAAGAGCATGCCTTTGTCCATTGAAACTTCTAAATCAGAAAGTTGATTGCAAATTATATACAAATCAGTTCATGAAAAAGAAGGAGAAGAAGAAAGATTCAGAGTTTGACTGCAAAAAAGTAAGGCATAAATATTGGGTATTTATGTTGGATTAATGCTCTAAATTTCTGTTTTTTCTTCCAATGCCCATGTAAAATCTGTCATATTTATGTAATTCATGGATAATCGCAAAACCAGGCAGAATTACTTGAATAAGATGTGTTCTTCCAATTCAATCCATCTACTGGTTCTTTAGTTTAGGTTCTTCCTAAATTAGCATTTAAGGATTCAAACAATCTAATTAGTGGGTACAATACCTTAATTGTATCAAATACACCGTATTAACTCAGCTAATATTTGATGGCTAAAGTTCTGTATTTAATGTTTTTCTTTTCGCAATAAACCTGATCCCATCTTCTCTTAAATGTCAAATCCAGTAACTGTTCCGATTCTACTATAAAATTACGCATTATTTCAGAGCTTCTTCACGCAGAAGAGCGAGAGAGCAGAGGACTTTGGTGGCAAGTCATCATCGAGAATCAATCCCCAGATCCAATTGAAGCAAAAGTAGGCAAACCCAATTTCTTTTTTCTTCTAATGTTCGGTACAGACCCTGTGCAAGGAGTGAAAAAAGGTGGTTTTGGTTGAATCGAGAGATTGAGATTGGACTCTCTAAAAACCCCATGTCGGCAAATTTAGCTTCACTCCTGGTTCGCGGGCTTTCAGGTAACTTGTTCGGCTTTGTGTCTACTTCTTGTTTTTTTTTCCTGGGAATATTTGTATTTTACAATTCTAGTTCATATCTGCGATTGTTATTCTTTCGCCTATTCTGAATTGAATGGACTGATATTATAGGGCTTACATTTTTATGGACTTAAACTCTTCGCCGATCGATGATATAATAGTTTGTGCTGAAAGTTTGAAGTGATCGGACAACAATTTTTGTTCTTATATCTGTCTGTTTTGTATGAATATCCTCATTGATTATCTGGGTTTATGCCTTGACGTCTATTTTGGTTATCAATTCAATATTTATGAATATCAAAAGCCGGATGTATTTAGTCTTAGAAGTTCTTTTGGTAAATCATTAGGATATAAGAAGAACTATTTGTAAAGATTGGCAATGTTTGTCTGTTTTTGTTGAAAAAGATCACTATTTTAATACACATCTTTTGTCACTGATGAAACAATAAAATTGTTTGCTATGATTCGCTTTCGTTTATTTCTTCTTATGTGCATATATTTTCCGGGCGTATTGAATCTTAGGTTGCTTTTTCTTAAAAGCTGCATCTTGTTGGAGATAAAATAAAAGGAAGAGAAAAATGAAGATGAGGAAGAAATACAGCAAACCAACCACTTTACATTGCAATGCAGGGAGCAGATGTTCGATATCTGTTGCCATCTGGTGCTTCGTCGGATTTCTTCTTACGATTCATTTCTTGTCTCTGGTTAATCGTAAAGACGAATTTGAGGGAGAAATTCAACTCGATCGAAATCCTCACCCGCAGCTTCAAGAACTCGAAGAGGTAGAAGAGGAAAGTATTCAAATTCCCCCTCCGAAGGGTAAGAGATCCCCTCGTGCAGCCAAGCGAAGACCCAAGAAAACAACGACCCTGATTGATGAATTTCTGGACGAGAATTCTCAGCTTAGGCATGTATTCTTTCCCGATCAGAAAACGGCTATTGACCCGCTGAAGGAGGCAGGAAACGATAGCTTTCACTATTATCCAGGAAGCATATGGCTGGACACAGAAGGGAATCCCATTCAAGCCCATGGAGGTGGGATTTTACATGATGAAAGATCAAGAACATACTATTGGTATGGAGAGTATAAGGATGGCCCTACCTACCATGCTCATAAAAAAGGCGCTGCTCGGGTAAATAAAAACTATTTATCATTCTTCCGCTCATCGTGTTATCATTTTATTCTCATTACTCGATTCGTCAAATGCATACTGTTTATACCTTCAATTTCTTAATTCAATGAAGTTCTAACTGTGCAATGAACTCTGATATTCATGTTTTAGCATCATGTTCAATATTTTTTCCACACGATCATCATCTTACTTTTTTATGTACATCGTAAGTGATGATTTTCTCCCCTCAAACTAGTCTGATTGGTCGTGTTCAGATCTTTCAAAGTCAATGAATTTTTTTCTATATTCATTGTTCAGTTCTGACTCACCTTGAGTTGAGGTTATAGGTGGCTGCCATAAAATTAAGGAGTTAAACTGTGATGGGGTAAAAGAAAAAGGAGGAATATAGAAATGCCAATGCAGTGAACGGGTATCATAAATTGCCAAATATTGCTATAAAAGGCCATTTTGCTAAATCAAATTTGAACATTCCGTACATACATAACGTTTATCAAACCATTGGTACTTCAATAAACGTCTAATACAAGAAAAACGATGAATTCGAGTTAATAAGCGTAGTGGAATAGCCATCACAAAAACAATCTTATAAAGGGTAGGCATTGAAAAGAGATGGTCAGAACTAGATTAGGGAATCAATCCTTGTAGGCCATCTTATCATCTGTCTTTTTACCATTTTGCAGCTTGTGCAAATGCAATTATTTTCGTTATGATTTTGTTTCGTTCTTAAATTAAGCTGGTCTCTAAACTTATTGTCGTATTAGACTGATCATTGACTTCCATAACAGGTTGACATTATTGGAGTCGGTTGCTATTCTTCAAAGGACTTGTGGGCATGGAAAAACGAGGGTATCGTACTGGCAGCTGAAGAAACAAATGAAACCCACGATCTTCATCCATCAAATGTGCTCGAGAGGCCGAAAGTGGTTTATAACTCTAAGACAGGAAAGTATGTGATGTGGATGCACATAGACGATTCCAACTATACGAAGGCCTCGGTGGGCATTGCCGTGAGTGATTATCCGACTGGCCCTTTCGATTATTTATACAGTAAACGACCCCACGGATATGAAAGTCGAGACATGACGCTTTTCAAAGACGACGATGGAGTGGCATATCTGATTTACTCGTCGGAGGACAATAGCGAACTTCACATTGGACCGTTAACTGAAGATTATCTCGATCTTACGAATGTTGTGAGGAGAATTCTTGTGGGACAGCATCGAGAAGCTCCAGCTGTGTTCAAGCATAAGGGAACATATTATATGATCACATCGGGCTGCACTGGATGGGCACCAAATGTGGCTATGGCTCATGCTGCAGAGTCGATTTTAGGGCCGTGGGAAACTATGGGGAACCCTTGTATAGGAGGCAACAAAATGTTTAGACAAACTTCGTTTTTCGCTCAGATCGCATTTGTGATTCCAGTTGCTGGCTACAATGGGTTGTTCATATTTATGGCTGATAGATGGAACCCGGTTGATTTGAAGGACTCAAGATATGTTTGGTTGCCGTTGATTGTAAGGGGACCTGTTGATCGGCCGCTTGATTACAATTTTGGGTTTCCATTGTGGTCGAGAGTGTCAATATATTGGCATAGAAAGTGGAGACTCCCTCAGGGAGAGAGTCTTTTGAAATCTTGACCTGAATTGAGTGTTTGGAAATTGGTTGTAGAATATACGAAATGTATTTGATTATTCTTCTTCTTTTTGGAAAAATTGTTTTTTTAAGGTACACGAGGATGACTCTCATTGCTATTGTTATGAACATCAGTGATTTCTGTCATATGTAAGATCACAAAATCCAGCACGGGCTCGTTTTTCAGGCACAATCTCTTCTCTATTGCCAGCCAAAGGTAAATCTGTCTGGATGGATCGATAGCTAGATGGAATACAAAGGATCTTACCGAGCAGAGGATGGTAAGCTGCTAGTTCTTAGTTTAGACAATTTGGTTGGTTCAGAAGCTTCATCTTCAAAGTGAAATGGCTATATCTTCAAAGTGAAAGGGCTATGCTTTCTTTCATGGGTGCCCTCCATCTTTCCAGAACTTGTGGGTACAGAAAACCAAAAGATTTACTAAATTATGGGTCTTGATCATCGGGAATGGATAGTATTGTGAATGATATCAACAGGCATGGGTCCGGCTGAGGATAAGGTAGTAAAGTTCAAAAGCCAACTATATAACTCACCCTTTAATTAAAAGTATTGCAAACTAAACAAAAAGTACCCAGAAAAACAATCCATAAGTCCAAAATTTAGGTTCCTTGGAGGTTTGACACTCGAAAATTTTGCCAATTTGAACTTGTTATGGAAGAAGTAGAGTGGGAAAGGCAAGTACAGTAAGAATAAAAATGAAGCATAGCAAAAGCAAAAGTTGAGAAGGAGACAAAGCCACATGACATGTGTTGGCTGTTATTATTCTCAGAAAAAGATAAAAATAGGAAGCAACGGTCTGTGCTTCCTTCAAGCCTGTTATTATTCTCAGAAAAAGATAAAAATAGGAAGCAACGCTCTGTGCTTCAAGCCTGTACTCTTTTCTTCTCCATGCCCAAAATGCTCCACTTTTTCGAGTTATTGGTTACAACTCTCTCTCTCTCTCTCTCTCTCTCTCTCATGCGAGATTTGCCCAAACCAGAAGCTCTGAAGAGAGAAGGGCAAGACAGTGAGTTTGATTTTCTTCCAGAAAAGATGGTCAATGTGAGAGCTGTGGTTGTCAGCCGCCTGGGATTGTTTGTTCGGACAATTTGGGGCCTACATGAGCTTGATTTTCTGCCATTTTTGAGCTTGTGAGTTCAGCTGCTGTCTCCTTAACCATGTCCCTGGTTCTTTGTTTGTCCTCTATTCATACCCACAGAAGCGCGGAAATTGGCCTCGTTAACATTTGATGTTCTTTCTCTTTGAGTATCACAAGGTGTACAATCTACTTCCGCACATTAATCTTAAACTATGATACATCGTTTATTCATTGATACAATGTCGATATAAAATAATATATCAGCTATAACAATCAATGAATATCGACTGAAATGTAAACTACACTTCAAAAGTATAACATTAAAATATAAAATTAAACTGTAAATGTAACACCACCCTTTCCCTTTACTTGCAGTTTATTACTTTTATAAGTTGCATTTTCGAATCAATCTTAGCATGGTCTTCCTCAGGCTAATTTTTGTTACGATAGCAATGTTAGGATTTTATGTTACAGCGCTAGCAGAATCATGTTAAAAAAAATTAGTCCTAACCTCCTAGTTTGCATCAGATTAGAACTAACCTCCTGAAATAGACATGTGATGCAAATCTGCAGAAACAGAGATTTTTTGAAGAGTACAAGCATGTAAGACAAAAACATGTATCCTGCTATTGATGGGAAAGGTAAACAGTTTGTACACACTTTTAACTTATTTTTCATGGTTCTGCTCTTATTCTTTAATAGAAACTGCAATGCAAAAAAGGAAATTTATTAATTAAAAGATTGAGCTCGAACCAAATACTGAAGGAAACGAGATGTTTCCTGAGCATTGAAAAATGTTTTCTGCATTTCAGGCTTGTAGGTATTCTTTCTCTTCCAAATAAGATATTACTGTTTGCGCTAAATCGGTCGGTGATTGATGCTTCCATCCCGTTTGTTGCAGGGTAATCTGCAAAAGAAAAAAGTTTGGTGATGGTTTGTCTTTTACTATAGAATATGGGTAGAGCTTCAGCAAAAAGGTAAAAGGGAAAAAATTGAAAATATATGTTTGTAGATGAAATATTCCTCAAAAATGATATCAACCCTGAAGTCTTATTTATACAGCATAATTGCCAGTCCATGTAATAAACATGGGATCAAGACGAGATAATCCCACTCTTACTCCTTCTCATTTGATCATTATTTACTTCACACATTAGTGGCAGGCGGAGGTGCCACTTAAAAGCAACTTTAAGTGGTTGAAGAGCGTAATCCACTTAATGATCAAGTTGGAATGATCAAGTTGGAGTCAAATCTTCCTTTGAAAATCTGTCATATTAGTTTGATGAGACATACCTCGCAATTCATTGGTAGTTCGTATGAATCATCAATCCCTGTAAAACCTGCAGGTTTCCAAGTAAAATTCAACACTAGTTCTTAACTGATAAATTATACCCATAGTACAGACGAACATAATAAACAGACCAATAATGACAAGCACTACATTGCTGAACAAATTTCAACAACCAATGGGTCATAGACTAGAACAACTGGGAAATGACGTAAAGACAATATTTAGACAAGTCTTGCAAAGAAATAAAGAGAAGCTTTAGGATATGAACTAATATGATGCACCTTTTATCTTTCCTGCGCGTGCTAGTTTATACAGGCCCTTTGGATCTCTTGCCTCACATACATTGAGAGGGACATCCAGGAAGACCTGTCAAATGCAGACATTTTGCATTCAGCAATTAAAGAGAATCTCCTTTATGGCAATCAACTCTGTAACCTCGTATAAATATCAAAGAAATGTCCCAGATTATATTTGTATGGGAAAACTTAAAGCAAATACCTCAATAAAATTTCCTTCTGGCAACAAAGCACGGCAGGTATCTCTATCCTTTCTGAAAGGAGATATTAAACTAGCAATACAAATTACACCCGCGTCAGCAAAAAGCTTGGCAACCTCCCCTGAAAATCATCAAAATTTTCAAATAGACTAAAATTTTACAATGATTTAGAATTTTCCAAAAGTCAAAACCCACCAATTCTTCGTACATTTTCTGCACGGTCTTCTGCTTTAAAGCTAAGGTCACTATTCAGGCCATGCCTGACATTATCACCGTCAAGAATGTAAGTCAATTTCCCTCTCAGGTGTAAGCCGCAACTCAATGCACATGCCAAACTGCTTTTTCCTGTAATTTGAGAGCAAGCTGTGTGAGAGAGGAAATAATAGAAGACAAGGTCCTTGTCTCAACTAAGCTAGTTAACCAACATTTTATAGCTAACCAGAACTGACATAGTATGCAAAAGAAACAATTTTTTAATCCAGATAAATTTACATCCAATTCTTCATAAAGAAGTGTTTATTAGTAAAAGCCATTTCAGGTAATAGATATTCACACATATAAAGTAGCAAGATTCTTAGATCAGCAATGGCCAAGAAGTCAAATTAACCTCAGCAAGCCAGATGGCATTTGTGTGGTGACATTGGATACAGATTAACCTTCAATAAGATTAAGGGGATCAAGCAAATACTATACCAGAAAAATGCGATTCTTTTTTATTTTCCAATTCAAAAGGCAAGTTTTATTACGTTACAAACCTGATCCACTGAGACCAGTTATCCATATGACACATCCTTTTTGTTGAAGCAACTCTTGCCTCTGAGGCTTTTCGATTGGACTTTCATGCCATACGATATTTGTAGACTTCCCAATGGTCGACATATTGTGGATTTTTTTACCTAATTAGATTGTTGTTTGGAATTAGAACCCTATAATGAACCACGAACGAGTAAACACCAGAACCAAGAACGAACTTACATAAAATCTAAATTTCAGAGAAAGAATAGGTAAAACTATTTCCATACAAAAAAAAATAAAAAAATAAATTATACGAATCAAAGAGAAAACGGCAGATCCTTCTAACTTGTTTATCAAAATTAATACTACAAGAAAATGTACATCCGGAGAAAAACAACACAAGAGCATTACATCTTACAAATCCTAAATGAAAACAAAACAACAAATTTTCAAATTCAAGATCTTCCAAAACTTTTGAACTTCATTTTCAATTAAAAAAAAAAAAAAAGAATACTCTCGCCATAAAACGTACCTGGAATCGCAGAGCAATCATCAGCTAACACCTTAAGTGGGCGGAACGACCTCGACCTCTGAACACCACCACGAAGGCCTACGCCTCGACTCCTCCAATCGAATTGAACAGCATTGCTCCCAGCAAAACTCACAAACCTCACCTTAGTCACCTCATCCTCCGGCACCGACAACTGAGATTCAGATTCAAAACAGAATTTAGAAATCAACAGTCTTCCGGATGGTTGAATACCAGGCATGAAGGAAACAAAAAAAAAAGCGCCAAGATCAAGCGCAATCAAGAGATTTAAATTGGAGAATTAGGTTCAAAATCAGGCGGTCCAGGCAAGGGTAGGTAACTGAAGGGAGGAGCATGGGGAATCAATAGATGTTTCGGTTTGCATCGAACTGGACAAAGAAGGAGAGATTATAGAGAGAAGATGGAAGGATTAGAGCCATTGAAGACTTCCATGGAAAGCGATTCGAACGTGCGTTCACTTAAACTAATCATCATTAGCTGTAAGAAAGACGTTTGATCAGCGCTGTGCTCAGCCTCCTCCTCATCAAATGATCTGGGCCGCGCCCGACAACTTTCTTTTAATCAGCGGGGCGGTATGTAGTGTGGCCCACAGGCCGACACCTAAAATCGTCCCACAAGTGTATTTCATTCAAATTATGGGGTGAGGGTCTGACACATAAATCGCCACATTTCATAACCAACCCAAACCTTTTCTGGGGTCGAGATCTGGAAATTATTTAAGCAATTGTCAATCCATCCCCAACTCCACTCTCTCTCTCTCTCTCTCTCTCTGAATCTATGCCAAAAAGTAGCCTTGAAAACATTAAAAACACACCTAAAGTGAATATAATAAACCTAAAGTTCATAATCCTACAATAAAATTATTACCGGTCCTGATTACACACTGACCCCATATTATATTACATACTCTAAGCTTGTTAACCTCATCTGTATTTAACAATTTATTGAGCTTAACATAATAATAATTAAAACATAATATATGCAAGTCCATTCATATACATCTTAAAAAGCAAGTACAAATACTATTTCTAAATATTTGCGTAACAACAAGAGCATTGAGCGACAACTAAAAGATAAATATGACCATCAAAAAAAGCTTTTAACCTAAAATGACGCATGGTGCTAGAAACTGGTTCAAGAGTAGACCCGAGGCAAGAGTTGGTGGCCAAAAATCCCCACACGGAGGCTACCTATATTCTAAAATCTCAAACCATTCAACTATCCAGCAAAGAAGCAATTGCAAAATTTTCAATTCCATCTTTAGTTTGGTAGGACTTGCAAATAATAAATCTTTTTTATGATCCCCCTATTGACTGAACAAATAGTTTTAGAGCCCTCCACAATTGAAGCATTGAATCTTCCGTCGCAAAAGACAAATGCTAATGGGGTAGAGCCAAAGCAACTGAAAGACCATGTAAAGTCTATACAGCTGATCCAATTGAAACTCATAACCTAAACAATTTCACCTGTGGAATTGCTTATTAATTGCTCCATTTCAAGAGCAACCCAAAAATCGAATAACATGTAGAAAACCCGACACAAATAATGAATGGCAAGAGCATTCCTATCATGGCTTGAGGGCGATGGCCAATCCAAACTTGGGATTTTTGTCCAAGGCCTTGGTGTCAATCTCACCCGAAATAGTCAGTAGAGACTTGGGTATGATCGCATGCTGTAGGAGAGCACCGAGCTTCCCATGATTGTTCAATTTTGCCTTCACTGTCGTCAGGTGATCAACTGCATATGATCCGCCCACAGTGAAAGTATTTTCATTCGTAGAGAACCTCCTAGTGATCTCTCCCCCTGCAGCATTCTTCTTGAGGGGATCAAGATGGTGCACATAAGACGCCTTAATAGTGTCTCCCTTGTCACCCCTGAACGAGAGAAAAACAATGTATTTAAGTGGGTAGTAATATTGGAAATTACTTTAAAAATAGAGTTTAGCAGTCTAATTAAGGCTTACAAGATTATGGAAGCACATGAATCTGGTTTGGATACACTAACTCCAGCAGTGTACTTGGTCAAAATAGCAGTAGTAGTATCATAACCTGCCTCTGCCCCAAAGGCAATGCTAGGTGTACCAATGGTGGCTGAAAAGTCAACCAAAGGGACTTGATTCAGTGTCACAGAGGTTGTGAAAGAGGCATGCTCATGAAAGTATTGAACTTCCAACTGCAAACCAAATAGCAAATGCACAACACTTTAGAAACACATGGGAAAAACTCACAGAAGATACCCACAAATAGCATCACACGAACACAAACCAAAGGAGCATCAATTACCCAACCTTGCCAGAGTCCAAATCAGGCACTTTCAAAGAAGCAACGGTCTTAGTGCATGGGATAAGATCAGTGAAGGTGAGAGTAGTTGATATCTGCAAAACAGAAACAGTTCGAGATGCTATTAGATCAAGAAAATCCATTACGAAAGTTTAGTGAAGCAAGCAACTTACATTTGATACAGTGTCAACTTTGACATCAAATAAAATGTTCTTATACTTGTACTGTGCTGTCACATCGCCAGTTGAAAGTCCTCCTTTCTTCACTGCAGTTGACGTGAGAACCTAAAATTGAGAATTATAGAAAGTAAGTTGAAATGTGTTACTTGTCAATTTACAACACAACAAAACAATGTAAAAACTCAAAAAGATTCAACACAAGAGTAAAGTTTCTCGGAATTAAAAGGTGAATTAAGGATCTTTTTAGGCAACCTTAAAACTGTGTGCTCAATAAAATCAGCTCAAATCATAATTTTCAGAGGTTTAACATCCACATGGCTCATGATTATTTCCATCTCATTTAAACATAAAAAAGGACTCAGCAAGGTTAGCAGTCTTAAGAAAGGGACAAGAAACATGCTACTCCAGGTCAGTTCGCAAGATCACATTCAACTTAACAACTTTCATGAGACGTGGTATAATGTGAATAGTAAAATAAATAAATTGATACATCCAGAGCACAAACACACCGAAAAAAGTACGCCAGGACAGACAGCCGATAAGAAATTACAAAGTACACTCCATAATATGGCTTTACAACCTCACAAAGTTACGGCAAAAAATAGAAAGATGTATTACTGCAAGCAGAGAGGCCCAGTATTCGACCCCATGGGGTTTCCAACAACTTAAAGCTCATAAATGCTGAGCAACATATGCCTTGCTACCATACAATATAATTAATATAAACGCAAAGAAAACAAACTTTAAAATAACGCCATTCCAAAATACACAAGGCACTTCATGATCAACAATAAATTAGTTCAAAATTGGTCCAAATATGATTCTCCCAAATGCATGTATCGATACACAAATACTTTCCCCCGTCTCAACTTACTTCAAACATTCTTTCAAATCCAACCAAAAGCAAAAAAGAAAAAAGGAAAAAGAAAACGAAGGAGAAGATTTATACCACGCCAGCATCGCTAAGAGTTGAAACAGTGAATTTCTGATCGGTACTGTAGTCCTTCGTCAAAAGATCTATAACAAAAGTAGCATCAATCACAATCAAACACACAACCAAATCTATTGTCACAAGACAACAATTTCCAGAAGGTGTGGCCACGAATTTCGCATCGAACGAAGACCAAAATCTGGGAGTAAATATGAGAGGGAGAGAGAGAGAGATTGAATCAGATAGGTAAAATACCTTTGGCTTTCATGCCGATGTCCGAGAAAAGTCCAGGCCCCTTGCTCATCTTCGCAGTGAGTCGCGGAGAAAGAGATCTGTAAATTTTCGAGGGATGGAAAACTGAAAGGGAAAGAAAATGAAGGGCTTGTAAGCCTTGTACGAATTATCGCCTTGCCAAATTGGGTTGGGTGCGACGACTGTAAAATGCAACACTCCGTTTTCACCGTTGATATATATGATTTGGGTAACTGTCACATGATCAATTGAGTAGGATCGAGTCATGGCGGGTGTGGCTAATTAGCTATATCCTCAATGTTTTTTTTACCTCTCAAGATTAAGTTTGGGTAGAGCGGAACGGTACTTCATATTTTACAAAGGAATATTAACAAATTAACCCTGATACTTTATAGTCAATAATAAGTTAACCACTCAATAATTTTTGTTAATAAATTAAATATTGAACTATGAAAAATAAACGGAGTAAATATCGCGATTACGTTTTTTGTTAAATAGTGTTGTCATTTCTCTACGGAACGTTGTCTTTCCTCTACAGAATGTTAGCTTTTTAAAACAGAACATTATCTTTCTGATGTGAAAAGTGAGTCAATGAAATAGAACTAAGGTAATTTGTCTTTTCGCAGAGGAAAGTTGTCTTTTCGCAGTGGAAAGATAATTTTACTATGTAGAAAGATAACTTTCCATAGAAGAAAGATGACTTTCTACTGCGAAAAGACAATGTTCCGTAGAGAAAAGTTGTTTTTTTGCAAAGGAAAATCTGTAAATAAAAAAAATTATTATATTCTTCATAGAAACACACAAAATAACATAGATAAACTCTGATTCTCTCATGAACAGTAAAATAACTCTAAATCATTTGAAATCTAAAATATTAACATTGTTTTACAAAATCTTTTAAATTATAAAACTAAAAGGGTAAATAACACTGCAAACCCTATAGTTCTGGATCAATGACAAGTCAAACCTTGGAGAAATTTTTTTAATAACTAAAACCCTGAACTATGAAAAATTATAGCCGGCAACCTCGCAGTCAAGTTTTCCTTCCAAATCTGTCAAATCTAATTCCTCAGTTAACTTGAAACGTTTTCCTCTCAATGTCGATCTCGTTCGTCGGCGTCGATTCTTAAAATCGATGTTAGTTCTACCATATAAATGAATTTCAAAGTCGAAGATTCAAAAATTTCGAACTTTTTGACTGTAAAACGACGAATATTGAAGGAGAACTGTTTGTTTTAGGTTAAAAGACGATTTTTAACATATAACGGATGTCCGTCATACTCTCACGGACGTCCGTCCGTCCATTATAGGTTAAAAATCGTATTTTGTCCATTTTATTTTTTATTATTAATAAACAAATATTAAATTACCGTTTTACTCTTAAAAAAATTGTCAATATTATTTTTATAAGGACAAAAGAGTAATTTGACAGACAAGTGGGGTACAGTTGTCTGCCACTTGTCTATCAAATTACTCTTTAATCCTTATAAAAATAATAATGACAACTTTTTAAGGGTAAAATGGTAATTTAATATTTGTTTATTAATAATGAAAAACAAAATGGACAAAATACGATTTTTAACCTATAACGGACGGACGGACGTCCGTGAGAATATGACGGACGTCCGTGAGAGTATGATGGACGTCCGTGAGAGTATGACGGATGTCCGTCACAGTATGACGGACGTCCGTTATATGTTAAAAATCGTCTTTTAACCTAAAACAAACAGTTCTCCTTCAATATTCATCGTTTTACAGTCAAAAAGTTCGAAATTTTTGAATCTTCGACTTTGAAATTCATTTATATGGTAGAACTAACATCGATTTTAAGAATCGACGCTGACGAACGAGATCGACATTGAGAGAAAAACGTTTCAAGTTAACTGAGGAATTAGATTTGACGGATTTGGACGGAAAACTTGACTGCGAGGTTGCCGGCGATAATTTCTCATAGTTCAGGGTTTTAGTTATTAAAAAAATTTCTCCAAGATTTGACTTGTCATTAATCCAGAACTATAGGGTTTATAGTGTTATTTACCCAAACTAAAAAAATTTAAAATCAACTTATACGTATTTTTTCAAAATCATTATTCACAAGTATTAACTCTTTTTTTCTGAAAGTCTCTAAAATTACGAGTTCTTACAGTTTTTTCCATGAGTATTAATTATTTTTTAATGTAAATTCTCAAAAAATTAACAATAATATATGCGACGGTTATTTTTCATAATTTAATGATTAAATTCGTTATCCGGGCGATGTGTTAATTTGCCTTTAGAAATTACAAATGGTTCGGAAAAGTGTAAACTAGCGTCAATTCACGGTTCCTGTTTTTTGTTCAAAAACCCATCCAACTATCCAAATCATTAGAAATGGAATTGCATAAAAAACCACACCTGACTTAGAAATTTGATCCATCAACCTGGCCCAATACCCAGTCTAGAACATTGACCCTTCCTATTTTATTGAATTTTAGAGCCAAATCGGAACCAAAGCTAGAACGTTGGTTCCGTTTTGAAACAAGATGGTTTCAATTCTAGTTCCAAAAACCTAGAACTAGAAAGCCATGATTCAGTCCAAGTTTAATCAAAAAATTGACCAAACCCACTTGTGCCCAATCCTATTTCAGATGACAAATTTAACAGAGAGAGTCTAACAAGCTAACCAAGTCTAGTTCTTACTATAAAAGAAGATTTGGCTTGAAACATTCCCTCTTGGCTAGTCCAGTTAGATCAAATAGCCGTGACATCTATCCAACAACTTTTCACAAGTGTAATGAACCAAATCAAATAGATTTTTCTTTGTTATTTCTAAATTTTTCTTACATCTTTACATATCTTTTTAATATTGCAGTATTTATTATATTATAAATACTAGCCATTTATTATATAAATATTAAGTTTATTAATTTCTAATATAATTTTTAGGGTAAAGTATATATTACCTTAGACCAAATAATGTAAGTACTTGGAAGTTTTTTAAGAAAGTCACCCTTTAAATTTGGAAGAACTTACTTGTACTTTTTCTTTTTAACAAACACCCTTTTAACTAACAAATTATCCCCATCTATTACCAGATGGTTAAAAAACACAAATGATGATTTGCACATTTTATTCGCTTTTTTAACTATTAAACACATGACACTCACTTCTCGTCAGCCTCATTAACTAGCCTGCAGGCTGATACGGCCGGACCTTGAAATTTTTTTTTTCTTGCCGAGCAAACCTGGTCCTAGATTTTGGAGGGCGGGCCGGCCCATAGACTTTGTTCGATGGGTTGTCTATTTCATTTAACTCATTTAGAATTAGCCTGATCTTTCACCCAAATAGATAAGTTTTCAGCTCAATTCCATTGGTTGCCGCCCAGCTCCGTATTTACTTAAATAATTTTACCACTTTCTCATAATAATGCCCTCTCCCAACTTGTACATCTCAATTAGTCCAATGACATTTCTTATATTCCAAAATTGGCGAACGCAGAAATAATGATAGAACGACATATGAGGTCGTTGTTGTACCTTTTCTTGGACAACCCCACCCTAAGATACGTGAAGATTGGTCCTCTGTTTGATAGGCGGAGACAGGTCAAATCACCTCATGATTGACATTAAGCATCAAAGAGAGCCACTTTACACTTCGCTGTGACTTTTCTAGTCTTCAATGTCATTTTCCAATTCTAAAAATGAGGAGAGATTTTGGAAAGTTGAAATGCTCTGAGGAAGTTGAAATGTTACTCGGAAATCAGCTAGGTTTCAACGAACATCCTTTTCACTTATATAAGCGCAGTAGAAGATCGTTTAACGTAAAAGGGACGTCCTTTGAGATGAGGGCTATCTATCGCTGGGAATGGATGTTCAAAATGGATGGGCGTCCAAGGCTGCTAATGGCCATAGGATATGATTATAGAGAAACGATATCGTTTAGCATTGAGAGATGTCCAACAATGCCTTCAACCCACAACGTACATCCCTCCGCTTATGATGGACGTCCCTCAACTTACAACAAACGTCCCTTAGCTTTTGATAGACGTCCATGTCAATGAGAGATGTCTGATGTAGTTGAGGGACGTCTCTCAATATTAAATGTGTGGCAGCCCACCCTGTGAAAGCTAAGAAAGGGTCAGGTGTGAGTTCGACCCATACCAGTGGGGATGCACAATCTCATATCGCTTGGGAGAGTAGAACATGCGTAGTTTATAAGTAAGGTTTTCCTCCCTACCTAATACAACGCGTTTTGAGCTAACTCCAAAAACAAAATCGTGCTGGTTTTGACCCAAAGCGGACAATATTGTATTGGAAGCACTAGGGGACGTTACAAAAGACGTCGTCTCTCAACATCAATAGATATCCACTAGCATCCACGGACGTCCCTCAATGTTGAATGACGTCGTCTTTTAGTGTAGAGGGAAGTCCGCTATGTGATTAAGGACGTCCATGGTAAGTGGAGAGAGTCAGCCTGCCGAGCTTAACGAGCCAAGCCTAACGAGCTTGTTGAGCCTAACGAGCTTTTCCTAAAAAAATTTCAACCCGAGCCGGCTCATGAGCCACGAGCCTAACAAACCACCGAGCCTAACGAGCCAAAAATACATAAATAATATTATTTTATATAAATATATTATAAATTATTTTTAATATTATACGATTAAAAACCATAATAAACATTTATTATTGTAATGTAAAAATATTATAGTTAGTCGTCTAATTGAAAAAATATGTTTATTAATATAATAGATAACATGTAATTGAAAAAATTATTTGATGAGACGAATAAAATATATATGTATACAATTAATTATAAATTTGACACTTGCATTGAAAGATCAAAAATTTCAATTTGTGTGTTTGAGAGTTGAGTATTCGCACTCTTTCAATATGTTGTGTTGGAAACTAGCTTTGCACTTTTTAGGTCGACCGCTTCTAGCCGTTAGAAATATATCCGTTGGTTACCTCCGTCCTCGAAGTGTCTTCTATTTATGATTTCCTCTGCTTTTGGTCAATCCAATGTTTTTTGTCAACCTTATCCAACCGTTAAAAAGTACCCGTTACACTTTTTTGCTGCTTTTCGGTCGCCTGGCTTGACCAGAGGTTCAACCGCATTGCGTCTGAAATACCTCGGAGCTCACTGCTTTGCTCTTTCGGTTGCCAACCTTGTCTGGAACCATCGACCGCGTCTTTATCGCAAAATCGCCAAATATTACATATTCAAAGTGTTGCGCATTTTCGGTCGCAATCTTCCACTAGGTCCTTGATCGCACCGCGTCCACACAATCGCCAAATATTACATAGTCAAAATGTGGCGCATTTTGGGACAAGGTCTTTAACCGCAACCTCAACCACGTCAAGTTTGCAAAAATGCCAAATATTACAGATTCAAACTTCGAACTTTTTCAGTCAAGTTCCTCATTCCCAGCTCCGACCGTGTCTCATCCGAAAACACTCAAAACCAATCTGTCTGTGTTTTCGATTGAGTTCTTCGACCACCACTGTGATCGCATCACGTTTGAAAACTTCTAGAATGAAATACTTCACTTTGGATCCACATATATTGAATTCTCTAAGTCCCACAATGATATCTACTCACTACATGGACTTAGTTAAACTCATTAGATGATAATAATACCCTCATTAAGGGTATTACCAATATAATCGATAATGTTTACGTAATATAAATTCAACAAATAAATAACTTATTAACTCCATTAATATTAATCATAATCAAAAGATAAATACGCCTAACACACTTAGGCTAACACACAACACTCCTATTTCTTTTCTTTGAATTTCCTAAGTACAAAACGATCTGCATTCACTACAATAACTTATATAAACTTGTTAGACAACATTAATATCCTAATTAAGGGTATTTCTAATTTAATATCAACATAAATGTAGTATTTGTGCAATTCAAAACATTATCCAATAAACAACTTATAAATTGCATTAACACAATCATCATCAAAACAAATAAGTTTAACAATATTTAAGCTAACACGTGTAATTGAAAAAACTATTTGATGAGATGAATAAAATATGCATGTATACAATTAATTGTCAATTTGACACTTGCATCACTACATTATGCAGTCTACATATTAGATAAATCTCAACTAGGTTGGCACTCATCTAGTTGTCAATCATGGGCAAAATGCTAAGAAAAAGAATACAAGTTAAAGAAAAAATATCAAAATAAAAATTACAATTTCAAATTTAAATGAAAATCTAATCTTCGACATCCAAATTTTTGAATTCTTCTAGTATGTCATCCTCTCATTGTTGATCTCTCGTCACGGTGTCGTTCCAATCCTTCATGCAAATGAGTGCTTCCACGAGTTCTAGTTAAAGTCTTCCTCGTCGATCATCGTACACACATCCACTGACACTAAAAGCAAACTCCGATACTACTGTAGAGACCTGATATGTCAGTAGATCACATGTCATTCTAGAAAGAGTAGGAAATGAAATGGAGTTGCCTCTCCACCAAGCCAAAATATCAATATTCTTGTCATGAGAAATTTGATGGCGGGTACTAAGATGAATATTGAGTTCATTTCTTTGTGAACTATAAGAATGAATATCGCTATCTATTTCATCCAATACGTTATCCATAAAATTTTGTAGAGCTCCACTATGGGCACCATTACTAGAACTAGCATAACTATGTGAAGAAGGAATTAAACGATTAATATTAGAATATTTAAATTTAAAAGAAGAATATAAATTAGCAATTTTATTTCTTATTTGAGTACTACTAATTAAAGAAGAAATACCTAAATTAGAAGAAATTTTATCAACTATTAGACACACTTCTTTTAATTTAAATTTAAGATTCATTATGTATGCAAAACAAAAAATATTAGGTACGTGAAACCAATATTTTTTTAAATTTTGTTTCTATTTTATCAAGTATATTACAAAATTCATTTATTTGTCTAAATTTTTTAACAGCACCCGTTAATTTTATAAAAATTGGGGGAACAAAATGAGTAGTCGGATAAAAAATTCCTGAATATTCATTTGTAGCTTCAAAAAATAGTTTTAGAAAATCAAAAAACATATTAGCAACGTCACAATTACTATGATCAAGAGTAATACATTTTGTTTTTTCACTAATAAAACTACAAATAACTAACCAATGTGGCATAACATTTTTCAACATTAAATAAGTCAAATTTCACCTTGTATCTATATCGATTTTTAATTTTCTTGATTTAAGTGGAGCAACTTTACAATATTCTTTATATTCTTGCTGTCGTGCATTATATGAAGTAATATAAGAAACTGCAAATCTAATTGATTCAATATAAGGTGAAATAAATAACATTTCATATTTAACAACTAAATTCAAAATATGGCAAACACATCTCATATAGAAAAGAAAATTATGTCCAGTATATAATTGAAAATAATTTTTTAAATTTAAGAATAACAACATTGTTAACAGAAGCATTATCGAGAGTAATACTAAAAATTTTATCTCTAATAGCATATTCTTGTAAAATTCCAACAATATATCTATAAATAGTAATATCACTATGAAAATATTCACAACTATAAAATCTTAATATTTTTTTATTTAATTGCCTAGAATTATCAATAAAATAAGAAATTACACTAATAAAATGGGGCAAGTGGCAAGTGGGCAACAGTCTTCCAGCAGTGCTCACAACTTGCCTGTACCGATGTTAACTTAAATTAGACTCTCTTTTATCTCAACTTTGCTCGAGAGGTTCTTAACAATATCTATTATAAATCTTGATCAGAGTTTTAATTTCTGCTTTGCAATGATTTCTATTTTTTTGTCATTTAATTTTTGTCGTCTTTCTAGTATTTTCTCGTTGAATAATTTGGCTATAAATTTACAGTGAATTTACATTTTATTATTTTATTATTATTTATTAATAAAATATGTTTGAAGATTTGCAACACTTTTTTGAATTTTAGAATTAAATAAATATAGCTTTATATAATTATTTAAAAAATAAATAAATACATTGAGAGAGATTGTCTAAGCAGGCCCTGCATTCATGGAGAATTAATAAAAGGGGAAGATGACTCCGACCATTTCTCTGCCAAGAGAATAGGAAGAAGACTTTATAACTGGCCATTTCGATGTTGTAAACCACTCCCATCAAATTTCGGATCAACACCCATTTCGCATTTTTTCTTCTTCTTCCTCTCAGTCTCCCCACCATTGATTGTTTTCTTTCTAAAAAATTAAGTCTTCATACCAAGTCAGTTCAGTTTCTGCAATGAAAAGTCTCTGAAATTTCCTTCAGGGCCTATTGCGCGGAAAGTACTTCAGGCGATGTGGGGCTTTTTCTGCTTTTTTATGAGGTGGATAACTCACACAGAGCATATACGCAAATTTGTAGACATTTTTTTTCTGACACGATGGAGAGGTTTTTGGAAGAGAACTTTGGAGGGGTGAAGCCGAAGCACTCATCGGAGGAGGTTTTGCAGAGATAGAGGAAGGTTTGTGGTGTGATGAAGAATCCGAAGCGGAGATTTCGCTTCACTACTAATCTCTCTAAGTGGTATGAGGCTGCTGCTATGCGTAAGAACAATCAGGTCTCTCTCTCTTCATCTATCTCTTGCTGATGATTGGATTCGATTTGTTATCCGTAGAAATCAAGAACACAACATTATCAAGTTTATTTTATTTGATTTATGAGCCATTTAGAATTCCAGAAATCTTTTGACTCTGGAATGAAATGATCATTTGAATATGAAAATATGTGTGTTTTTTACGGCCATATTCATTACAATTACAATCTGTAACGATTGAGAAATGCTACAACAAAAGTTGAGAATTGCAGTTTTGGTTTCGAAAGCCGCATTTCAATTTATCTAAGGTGAGAGTTCTTTCAGAAGTGAGATGACATTGGTGTAATTCATTTCAAGGTTCCCATAATTGGTTTCATGGCCCTGCAGGTGTTCATCCTAGTGATTACACTGTGCCAGAAGAGGTTAAAGAGGCAGGTTTTCAAATTTGTGGCGATGAATTGGGATCCATTGTTGAAGGCCATGATCTGCAGAAGCTTAAATTTCATGGTGGGGTTTCTCGTATTGCAGAAAAGCTCTCCACATCGACAACAAACGGGCTCTCCATCAATTCCGATTCGCTGAGTCGGAGGCAAGAGATCTACGGAGTCAATAGATTCACAGAGAGTGAATCTAGGAGTTTCTTTGTATTCATATGGGAAGCCCTTCAAGACATAACTCTTATAATCCTAGGAGTTTGCGCATTTGTGTCTCTGATCATTGGGATTATCATGGAAGGATGGCCGAAAGGGGCCCACGATGGCCTCGGCATCGTTGCCAACATCTTGTTGGTCGTGTTCGTCATTGCAAGTAGTGATTTTCGCCAGTCTTTGCAGTTCAAGGATTTGGACAAGGAGAAAAAGAAGATATCGATCCAAGTTACAAGAAGTGGTTATAGGCAGAAAATGTCGATATACAACCTACTTCCAGGCGATATCGTGCATCTTTCCATTGGAGACCAAGTCCCGGCCGACGGACTATTTATTTCAGGATTCTCTGTGCTAATTGATGAATCCAGTTTGACTGGGGAAAGTAAACCAGTTATGGTCAGTTCACAGAGTCCGTTTCTCCTTTCCGGAACCAAGGTTCAAGACGAATCGTGCAAGATGATCGTTACTACTGTCGGTATGAAAACTCAATGGGGTAAATTGATGGCAACCCTTAGTGAGGGTGGAGACAATGAAACTCCATTGCAGGTGAAATTAAATGGAGTGGCAACTATTATTGGAAAAATTGGTCTTCTCTTTGCTGTGGTCACTTTTGCTGTATTGGTTCAAGGGTTGTGTAGCCGTAAAATTCAAGAGGGTACCTTCTGGAGCTGGTCCGGAGAAGATGCCTTGCAAATGCTCAAATTCTTTGCTGTTGCAGTTACAATTGTTGTCGTGGCTGTACCGGAAGGGTTGCTATTGGCTGTGACCTTGAGCCTTGCCTTTGGCATGAAAAAGTTGATGAACGATAAAGCACTAGTTCGACATCTTGCAGCCTGCGAGACAATAGGGTCAGCCATGAGTATCTGTAGTGACAAGACTGGAACATTAACTACCAATCACATGACTATTGTCAAATCATGCATTTGTATGAATGTGGAAAATGCCGAAAAGGCTTCTGTCTTGAGCTCAACTCTCCCTGAATCTGTTAAGAAGCTACTTCTACAGTCAATATTCAACAACACTAGAGGAGAAGTGGTGGTGAATAAAGATGGAAAGGGCGAGATTTTGGGAACACCAACCGAGACTGCATTATTAGAATTTGGTTTGTCACTTGGTGGAGATTTTCTGACTAAGAGGCAAGCCTGTAAGCTCCTTAAAGTCAAGCCATTCAACTCTTTGAAAAAGCGAATGGGAGTGATGATGAAACTTCCTGAAGGTGGCATAAGAGCTCATACAAAGGGTGCTTCAGAGATAGTTCTAGCTGCCTGCGAAAAGGTCATAAATTCAAACGGGGAGATTGTGCCTCTCGATGAAGGATCCGTTAAGCATCTCAACAGCACAATCGATGAGTTTGCAAATGAAGCTCTCCGAACTCTATGCCTTGCCTACATGGAACTTGAAAATGGAGTCTCTATAGAGAATGCTATTCCCTCTACTGGGTTTACTTGTATAGGAATTGTGGGTATTAAAGATCCAGTTCGTCCTGGCGTAAAGGAGTCAGTTGCCATATGTCGTTCAGCTGGCATAATTGTGAGAATGGTTACTGGAGATAATATCAATACGGCCAAGGCCATAGCTAGGGAATGTGGGATTCTCACTGACAATGGCTTAGCTATTGAAGGTCCAAATTTTTTGAGAGAAGAGCCAGAAGGAGTTGCTTGAACTTATTCCTAAAATTCAGGTTCTAATTTCTGTTTTTGCATACATGTTTGTACCAACTAGATTTTTCAAGAAGCTAACAAATGGTGATTTACAGTATAACTTCTATAGGTGATGGCTAGATCTTCACCTCTAGATAAGCATACTCTTGTGAAACACCTGCGAACCACATTTGATGAAGTTGTTGCTGTAACTGGTGATGGGACAAATGAAGCTCCAGCCCTCCATAAAGCAGATATTGGACTTGCTATGGGCATTGCTGGAACTGAGGTTAGTTTCTGGCAATGTTATAATTGGACCTTTTTTTTATAAGAAACAAACTATATTGAAAAGGAATTTAAACTAAAAGAGAGGAGAAGAACCTTTCTCAAGAAAAAGGAGTAATTTCTCTCCAACAAAAGATAACAACACTAAAAAAATAAATTCTAAAAAATTCAAAGCAATAAGCTTATTTAGCAATGGTCAAATTTGTATTGTCGCAAAGATCAATAATTGACTTTTTATTCTCAAATGGAATGATATTGCGATGAAACTAGGTAGTCTAAAAAATTTCCTTTATAATTGGTTTTAATGCATTATAATTGCATTTGATGCATTTACTCCACAAAAAGAACACATTTGTTGATTTTTTCACGATAACTTTTACGATATAAACTTAAGCTCATTTTTATTTCTCGGTCAATATTAGTAGTTTTCTCTGCATGTATTTGTTCATGTCCCTGATCTCATCTTGAATAATAGTGTTGCGTAGAAACTCAAACACAGATTACATAAACACAAACATAGATTACATAAACACCACAAATTTGTTTAGTTACAGATTTGGAAGAAAACATCTTTAAAATTCTTTCGGTCAATTTTCACACATACCTATTCTATTATTTTCTACCCTTTTTAAATTATCCTTCCACACAAATACAATAACCGTTCAATAATCTATATCAAATACCATCTCTACCCTTCCTAATATATTTTTTTCCAAATAACTTATCTTCATTTGTTGGACATGCATCATTACTTCTCCCGTTGAAACAGACCTTTGTCCTCAAGGTCCAAATTTGGAAAACGAAATTGTAATGTCGAAACAGGTTCCCAAGTGGCATCTTCTTCAGAGCCCAAAAACCATTGCACTAACACTTCTTTTTTACCATGCACGAAACGTCTTTGAAGAATTTTGTTTGGATATAATGGTTGAACATCTGTTTCGCCACCCTCCCAAATGACAGGAATTAATGACAAAGAGTGACTACCCACTGCTTTTTTAAGTTTGGAAACATGAAAAACAGGATGAACCTTAGACACTTCCAGAAGTTATAATTTATAAGCGACATTCCCAATTCGTTCCACCACCGCAAAAGGACCATAAAACTTTGGAGCCAATTTATTATTTGAACGTTGTTTGACGAACATTTGACGATACGACATTAATTTTACCCAGGTTGATTCACCGAATTCAAATTGGCGATCTTGTCTCGAAGAATCTGCTAATTTTTTCATACGTACTTGAGCTTGTTCAAGATTCCACTTCAAAAGCTTTAATTGCTCATCACATTCCTTTAATTGTTGCTCCACCGAACCCACAATCGTCTTACCTCCACAGTAGTGCAATAACATAGGAGGAACTCGACCATAGACAGCTTGGAATGGAGTCACGTGAGCCGAACCATGAAAATTTGTGTTATTCCAATACTCAGCCCAAGATAACCAACGACTCCAAGTAAGTGGTTGATCAGAAACAAAACAACGTAAATAAGCTTCTAAGCAATGATTTAATACCTTCGTTTGCCCATCTGTTTGGGTATGATAAGTTGAACTCATCCGAAGTTTAGTTTGTTGTAATCGAAAAAATTCTTGCCAAAATTGGCTAATAAAAATTCGATCACCATCACTAACTATGCTTCTTGGCATACCATGGAGTCTCACCACTTCTCTGCTAAAAACTTCAGCTATAGTTTTTGCCGTATATGGATGTTTGAGCGCAATAAAATGAGCGAATTTAGTGAGTCGGTTGACAATCACTAAAATAACTTCAAACCCATTGGATTTTGGAAGACCTTCAATGAAATCTAATGATATATCTTCCCAAACCAACGATGGAATAGGTAATGGTTGAAGCAAACCTGCTGGATTTGAGAATTCTATTTTACTACATTGATATACTGCACATTGTAATACCATATTCTGAACATCTTTATAAAGGTTGTCCCAAAATATATTAGCACTTAATCGCATATAAGTTCGCCAAATTCCCGAATGTCCACCCAAGGGAGAAGAGTGAAACTCCTCTAACAATTTATTTTTCAAAACGGATGTAGAAGGAAGCGCTATTCTGTTTTTGAATAAAAGAATATCATTTTGAACCGAATAACGTGGATCCAGATTAGTCCCTGCTAAAATATTCTTTTTGATCAAAGATAACTTTTCATCACAAAGTATATCATTTTTGAGTACATCCATATCTAAAAGTTGCGGACTCGAAACAGCTAACAATGTCTCTTCTATAGTCCATCCACCCTGATGAAATAATGCATCTGCTGCCTTATTTTCTTTCCCAGCTTTAGAAATGATATCAAACTCATACCCCAATAATTTGACTAACCATTTTTGCTGTGCAAAAGTGGATAACCTTTGCTCTAAGAGATATTTGAGAGATCGTTGATCAGTAAAAATGGTAAATATTCACCCCAATAAATAAGGACGCCACTTTTGAAAGGCTAAAACAAGAGCCATAAGTTCTCGCTCATAGACTAATTGTAAATGACCAATTTTTGAAAAACCCTTACTCAAAAAAGCGATAGGACGACCAGCCTGACTAAGAACAGCCTCAATACCTTCACCGGATGCATCCAGCTCCAACACAAAAGGTTATGAAAAATTTGGTAATGCTAAAGTCGGTAATTGCTTCATATGATCTTTCAATATTGTAAAAGCCTTTTGAGCTGCATCAGTCCATTGAAAATTTCCCTTTTTTAGCAACAATGTAAGTGGGTGAGCAAGTTTACCATAATCCTTGACAAATCGGAGATAATAATCCGTTAACCCGAGAAAGCCTTGTACCTCTTTAACTGAAGAAGGTTGTGGCCAATTCATCATACTAAGAATCTTATCTTCTTCTGCTTGAACCCCATCCGCACTAATTATATGACCCAAATAGTGTACTGATTCTTGAAAGCAAAAACACTTCTTTTGATTCAAAACAAATTTACTATCAGAAAGTAACTTCATAACTGAATGCAAATGTTGAATATGTTCGGCCACAATGTTGCTAAAAATTAAAATATCATCCAGAAAGACTAAGACAAATCGTCGCAAAAAAAGGTCAGAATAAGGCGGTCATGGTCGCTTGGAAAGTAGCTGGATCATTTGTCAACCCAAACGGCATGACAAGAAATTCATAATGACCTTCATGGGTACGAAATGCTGTCTTCTCTACATTAGCACTAGACATTCGTATTTGATGATATCCACTCTTGAGATCTAATTTAGAGTAACAAGTGGCCCCATATAATTCATCAATCAACTCTTAAATAATAGGAATTGGAAATTTGTCGAGGATCGTAAGCTTATTCAACTCTCTATAATCCACACAAAACCGCCATCCACTAGTTTTCTTTTTAACCAAAATGACAGGACTAGAATATAGGCTACGACTTGGTCGAATGATTCCGGCAGTACTCATATCAGATACTAACTTCTCAGTTTCATTTTTTAACACATGTGGATATCGATAAGGCCGAATGTGAGGAGGAACAACTCCATGTTGCAACCGGATAACATGATCAACCGCCCTTGTAGGAGGAAGATCCATCTGTTCATCAAACACCGAAAGAAATTTAGATTGAAGGTCCGTTATGTAACCATCTACCTCAGATGGCCATGTTGTGGTTTCATGCATATACTAGCGTAGCTCAATCCAATAGCAATCTTCTTTTGCTCCAATTAACTTAGTTGTTTGTTTAAGCGAAATTTGACGTAAAGTTAAATTGGGCTCCCCACGGAATATAATTTCAGTTCCCTCCCTTTCAAAACTCAACCACAACTGTGTAAAATTAGCTTTAATAGTCCCCAACGATTTAAGCCAATTAATACCCAAAACCACATCCACTCCTAGAATGTTAAATGGTAACAAATCAACGTAAAATTGCACACCTTGTAACTGAAGAGATACCTCACGACATATAGCATTGAGTTTAATAGTATATCCATCCCCAACTTTGACAGTCATCTCAGACATATTTGTAAGGCATAGACCTTCTTTATGCACCACTGTCCAACAAATAAACGAGGAATTTGCACCTGAATCAATTAGAACCGTAACTTGTCTTTCTCCAATAAATCCCAACAACTTCAATGTCTGATTATCGTTGACTCCTGCCATAGACAAAAGAGACAAATCTGGTTGAACCATCATAATCTCCTCCTCAGCTATCTCCTCGTCACTTAAGGATTTGACTGACACACTAGAATCCTCGATTACTTGACTATCAAGCAACTTCAAACCAGTTTTACAACGATGTCCGACCTCCCATTTGGCCCCACAACGAAAACAGAGATTAGCCTCCCTTCATTAGTTTCGTTCCATTTGAGTTGGATTCATACGATTTACTTCAGTAGTTGATGCCGAGTATTGCGTTGAAGCCATACCGGGTCGGAATTGGCGAGAAGCTTCTGTAGAATCTTTAGAAATTGGCTTATTAATCTGAACGGAAGAAATCGATCTATTGGTCCAATTGGCCGGATTAGTGGCTCGATTTTCCTTTCTTTTATTTTGAGCTTGCAATTTGGCCTCATATTTCAAGGCTAGCATAAGAGCTTCATATATACATTGTTGGGTTGTAAAATCCGTACATCATCTTGTAAGTCCGGTGATAACCCATTTAAAAATGCTCCAAGTATAGCTTTTCTATCCATTCCTCGAATTCGTGTAGCTAAATCTTGAAATTGATTGCCATACTCTGCAACATTCCCCACTTGTTTTAAGCCCATCAACTGCTCCTGGACAGATTTATATTCTTTGGGTCCAAATTGTTCACTCGTCGAATTCTTCATTTCCTCCCAATCAATGTCAGATTCTTCCTCTAAAATCCAATCATAAAAATCTCATGCCCTGCCTACTAAAAAATCTGCGATGGAAGATATTCTATCGTCTGGGTGTATTTTATTCACCCTGAAATAATGTTCCACTCGCTTTAACCAAGAAGACCAACCTTCACCATCAAAGATGGTGATATCGACTTTGGGAGGACTATACCCATCCCACTGGCATCGAAAACTTCGGTTATCCACTACAAACGAAGAACGCCTTCCCAAATAGCGCCAACTTCCCATAGTTGCTCGGAAACTCCTTCCAAATCTACGCTCCACAGGACGTTCAAAATGGCGAGCATAATTTTCCGTTGACATTTGTCCTATCTCTGGCTGTGGTTGCTCGTTCCACTGACCGGTGTCATCAAACTAAGGTCCAACCGCTTTTCCTTTGTAATCAAAACAACTCCTACTCATTTCCTCGTCTAGTTTGTTACGGACAGTTTGGCGAAGAACTTTCAACTCGTTCAACAATTCTGGTAAGATGCTAATAGCTTCCTCGATCTTGGAATTTTGATTACCCAACTGTACAATTTTCGTCTTCAACACTCCAATTTCTCGTTCAAAGTCCTCCATTCGATCTCCACGGGTTGTGGGTTTCGTCATGGCTCTGATACCAAATTGTTGCGTAGAAACTCAAACACAGATTACATAAACACAAACACAGATTACATAAACACCACAAATCTGTTCAGTTACAGATTCGGAAGAAAACATCCTTAAAATTGTTTCTGTCAATTTTCACACATACCTATTCTATTATTTTCTACCCTTTTTAAACTACCATTCCACGTACAAACACAATAACCGTTCAATAATCTATCTATATGAAATACCATCCCTACCCTTCCTAATATATTTTTTTCCAAATAACTTATCTTCATTTGCTGGACATGCATCAAATAGACTGAAGAAAGTTTTTTGCCTTAATTTAAGTTGCTAAAGAGAGTGCTGATGTCATTATTCTGGATGATAATTTCTCTACAATCGTCACTGTGGTTCAGTTTACATAAACATTCAAAAATTTGTACAGTTTCAGCTTACCGTTAATATCGTCGCATTGATAGTTAACTTCTCATCAGCATGTTTAACAGGTAATATAGCGTCGTTTATTTTTTCGTTTTCTGATCAAACTGTTCAATATTCGTATTTATTTTATGAGAATCCAGTTTCACTTCTGCTTATGCTTTAAAAAAATTGCATCAGGGACTGCTCCTCTGACAGCCGTTCAGCTTTTGAGGGTGAACATGATTATGGATACTCTAGGAGCACTCGCTCTTGCAACTGAGCCTCCAAATGATGAACTAACCCCAGTGGGAAGAAAAGGAAATTTCATTAGCAATGTTATGTGGAGGAACATCTTAGGACAATCCTTGTATCAGTTTTTAGTTATATGTCTTCTTCAGGCAGAAGGAAAAGCTGGATTCAGACTTGTCGGCCCAGATTCCGAGCTGATCCTCAATACCCTCATCTTCAATTCATTTGTTTTCTGTCAGGTAATCTTTTCATTCCCACCTCCACATCAATATTTTTTATCGTTTGGAGGCTGATTTTCAATTTCGACGCCTCAGATTTTCAACGAAATAAGTTCGCGCGAGATGGAAGAAATAGACGTCTTCAAAGGCATTCTGGATAACTATGTTTTTGTTGGTGTTCTCACTTGCACAGTCTTCTTCCAAATCATAATTATCGAGTTTCTTGGAACGTTTGCCAATACGACACCCCTTACTTTGCCTCAATGGTTTGTTAGTATATTTATAGGGTTTTTGGGGACGCCAATTGCGGCTTGGTTAAAGACAATTCCAGTGTAATGCGCCTGAAAATGGGATTTCTCTGCTCACATCATGATGAAGTTTCTGCAGTTTTGCTTGATTTTGGCAAGTTTGAATTTTTTGTTTATCCCAGGGAGAGGTACCTAAAGATTTGGCACGATGGCTTCACCATTATTTCCTAACCAAAATTCTGAGGACTGATAATTGAAACAATTTCAGGTTATAAAACTTCACTCATTTGCGGTGCAGTTCTCCTTCAAGTTCATCAATTCCTCTTAGCATATTCAAGAGGTAGGTAGGAGGAAATGTCCATATCTTGGTTTGAAGCCGACATTGATGTTTCCGGGATTGAATCAAGGTCGCCTGAGGTGCAGCTTACTCTTTTATTTACTTTTTTCTTTTGTAAGTGAATTTTGTTCCTTGATTTGAACGTTTTACTCCATGCTTTTCTTTATCCTCTTAGTCTCTACACAAGATTCAATTTTCAACAATTTAGAGGTTGGACCATCATTTTTGCCTTGACTGACTTGAGCTTGGACAAAATCCTAGACAATGCCTATTGCACTAATCTTGCGCTAGAGTTGGGTCTAATTTACGTGGGATAAGGTGACTGACCTGTTTCACTACTGAGGGTGACCTTAAATCAAATGTTATCATTATTTGATATTGCTTTTTGTGAGTTGAAGGAGTGTACTTGCCCAGTTTAACCATAATCAAGGGTTTGGTAAGTAAAGAATAAATTATTTGAAGTGGAATAATGTTTGCCCAACTAAACAATACAGATTTAAATACTAGGGTGTGTACTTCATTTTCTTTTTTTCTTCTCTACTACTTTTGTATTCACTGATATAGAATAAGATTCTGACCTCTTCCTAGGCTCCTCCTCAAGTGCTTTCCTTCTTCACCACTCCATTGCCCAACTTTGAATCCAATTCTTCCCACCGGCTGCTGTTAGATTTCAGGACGATGAGCTTTCGTCGTCAGAACTTTGATCTCGTCTCCTGTTATATCGGTTGAGGACCGGGAATGAAGCAGTGGAAGATATTCGAAAAGACCGAGCCGAACCCATCACTACTCCTTGATGGATCCTCCCTACTTCTTTGCAAACTTGATCCAATGTGCTTAAGAAATCTCTCACAATCATAAATATTCTAAAAGGATGAGCTTCTTCTTTTGCAGCATTTCCATGGAAGTATTCTGTGACTCCTTTTACAAGCCATAACGCCTTTTTTTCGTCTGCTTTGATCCAAATTATTTCCCCCTCCGCCTCCTTGAGAAACCCATTCATGGAGTCGAAGAATTTCGCCTGCCCATCCGGCTTCTCGATTTGTAAAACCAATCGTACTTTTTCGAGACCCATTTCTAGCTTCGATACATAGCTGCTTAAGACATCTGAGTCCATGTTAGCTGCTTTTTTGACATTTATGAGGTCTCTGCTCAGTCCAGCCACAATCTTCAATCCTTGTTTCTTAAATTGGTCCTCCTTTGTATTCAACTGCCCATTACTTGGAAGATTTTCATTCATCGAATCACCGCCTTCACCTTCGGATCGAATTATTTCTTGGACGACAAAGTGAAGCAAGGTCGTCTTCCCGTCCGTTCCTTTTATATCGACTAGTTTTAAGAGAGTCTCGAGCTTGAACGCTTTCGCTTCCCCACGATTCGTTCCCTCGTTCATTCGGTTTCCTGTCTTGAGAACAGCGTCGAGGAGTTTAAGGAAAAGTCGGCTACTCTTGAGTTCTTCACTCGCAGCCTAGCAAGAACAAAATTATGGGTTATAAAGCATTTTAACCTTCTAAATTATTAAATGTCGTCTAAGATTACCTCTAGTGTTTGAAATGCTTTCCTCAGATATTTCACTTCTGCGTCGAAATTGGCTCTGTATAGCATGGCTTCGACTCTTTTGAACGCAAACGGGATATCAAGCACTGCCTTTAGAAATCGTTCAGCAGACCCGAGCTTCGAGATGTCGCCTCGATAGTGTCTGAGTTTTATTTCTTCTTCTTTGGTTGGAGCCATTTTTACTAGAGTTTCCAGAAGCTCTGGACCTAAGCATTCTGGATTACCTGTCCCCATTCAAGATGAAAACCAAAAAAAAAAAACAATAAGATCTTCAGAAATTGAGGGTTCCTCCAAAGTCTTCAGCAAAACAATGAAATTGACGTTTTATTGGACAGAAGAAAGCCGGAATGCCATTCAATCCTCAGGAAATATTACAATTTGTAGCACTGTATGAACATAATCTGAAGCAGAAATCAGTAATCAAGTCAAAGAATGAAGTGAAAAATTTATAGAGAAATATCATGAAGCTTTCAAAAATGGGAAGCCTGATTGTCATCTCCATACGCTTCCTATTTTCCGATTTGCTCAAGAAACTAGAGAACAATGTACATCGATTTGCATCTACCATCGGAAATAGCCAATGAAACATAATCCTTAATCCAAAATACGTACCATCTGAAAGAGCTTCGGCAACTTCATCCCTTGTCACGTTTAGTGCTCTGAGTAGTATTGCAATGTTCTGTGATTTCTTTGGGTCTAACACCCTATTTTCCTTTTCCAGGGAGGAAGAGAAATTGGTCTTTCTCCCTGTCTCTTTTGGGACAGGTTTTGCGGAGTTGAAGCCAAAAAGAGATTCCATCATGTCCTCATTTACCCTGCAAAGAAAACCATCACTTGAGAAATAAATTTTACATTCGTGGCAGTAAAACTATATGTGATATTGCGGGCTACTGACTGGAATGAGCTTGATTTCAGTTGGTCCCAAACTGTGGCTTGGTTGGAACTTGCCCGCACTTTGTCCCAATGCAGGGGCTTCAATTTCGCTTTAACACTTTCTGGGTCGTCTGCTTCAAGCTTCTCCGGCGGGATTACGGTTCTGGGAACTTGTTGAGCAGAATTTGATAATTTATAACTACGAGGAGAGTTTGATTTGGATTTGGTTGCAGTCCAAGTCACTGACGACAATGGAGGAGTCGAGGTGGGAATACTCCTCTCTGCAGATCCAACTTTCTGAGGATTTGACATTAATGGCGGCGGAGGAGGAGGTGGGGGTGGAGGGGGAGGTTGAGGAGGAAGACCAGGTTTGTTTAATACTTTTGGATTTGGAGATGAATTGCTTAGTGATTGAAGGAGAGACAAATTCGGTGGAGATGGATGCTTTAAAAATTTCGGTCCCTTTGAAGAAATCAGAGGCTGAGGCTGAGGCTGAGGCTGAGGCTGAGGCTGAGGCTGAGGCTGCTGAAAAGGCGATGTCGGAGGAGGAGGTGACAGTGGGACTGCAGACTGGCCGACCTTTGACGACAAGACAGAAAGCCGTGATTTAGGAGAAGTTCTTTTTGAATGGGAAACACGAAGATTTGAATTCAGATGGGCACTTGAAGTAGTTGCCGGAACATGGTCGTCGGGACTGACAACCGACGAGCCTTGCGGCGTACGAAATGCCGTCTCGTGGCTTTCCTCGTCGGAAGATGAAGACGGAGACGGAGAAATCGCCACCGGAGGTTTCGATAAGGGTGGAAGCGGCTGCAATTCAGGACTAGGACGGTAACGATCCGACATTTTAATGGAATTAAGCTTGCGATAAGGAGAACTATTGGCGCCGTTTGCTATTCCCCGTTCCACGACGGAGTTTTGACTCGGTTCGACAGTGCCGATGTAAAGAAAGCTGGAAGGCAGCACTCTAGAGTCGCCTGGATATCCGTCGCCATTGTGGCTTTCGACTAGCTTCTGAGACTCGCCGGAGTGTTTTGACCGGTGACGATATAGGAAGAATGCGAGAGCAGAGAGCATTCCGAGAGTGACAATTCCAACGGAGATTGCAATCGCGACTGTCTTCGTCCCCTTGGACGGCTGAGTTTCATCCGGAATCGACGAAGTGACATTGGATGACGAAGGAGGAGGTTGATAGTGATCTGGAGCAAAACCTGAAGGGGATTCATGAAAGAAGGGCTGGTCGTCTGTACCTGAAGAAGGGTCAGACAGCGGAGGCGGAGGCGGAGGCGGGGGAGTTAAATCCGATTCCGGCGGAGGGGTGGAGTCCATCGGGAAAAGTGGCTGGTGGAGAGCTCTTCTGTGAAGGGTAGCTCGAGCTTTGCAGGAACCATTGATGGAGACCGTTTGAAGGAAAATGGGAAATGAGAGAAAGAAAAAGAAGCTCAAATAATGAGCTCTCATGGTAAATTTTTCTGGGTCTCTCTTATCTTCTTTTCATCGTCCCACTTCATTTCTCTCTGGTTTGTAGACTTTCCAGTTCTCTTTGGGTTGGACTGGTTTAGAGAGAGAGAGAGAGAGAGAGAAGCCTTTTTTCAGTTGCAGAGATCTGGATGCCTTCAACCAAAGTAACAGCTTTGCAACGTCATAACGAATGATCGCCGTTTTCTATAAAATAATCTTATAATTTCTAATTATTTTTCCTAATTAATTATAATTAGGGTAAATAAAAAATATAAAAAAACCTTAACTTATTAATAAATCAAATCTTAAATTGAATTTTCTAACCATTAAAATTCAAATCCATAGAAAATGAGTGACACAAATATCACAATTATATTTTTCGTTAAAAAATATCTTCTGAAAATCCACACCACTAACAGACATTCGATTATATCTCTTTACATAAAAACGAACGTCCACATATATCTATTTCTGCAGTAACATCTTATTTATAAAAATGACGTCGGCCATTTATAAACGTTAATAGAAAGGCTGTCTGCATTTTCAACTATATAATTTCATGGATTTTTTTTGTATAAGCATGGATGTCTACATAGGGCGACCTTTACTCACTACAATGGATCGAATCAATCATCCAAATTTTATTATTTTGATTTCAGGTTTACAGTTTAATTTTTCCACTGCAATCATAAATACTTCTTACGCGGTATTGAAGAGTTTTTAGATAAAACCAAATAGAATTCACTTGTAAACCATAATAGTTATTTAGTGGTATTCTATTAAAGAGTAAAATACAATTTATACAATAAATCCTACATTATTTTTTTACATAAATCAAATTTTTATTTTTTAGTTATTAACCATTTATATATGCCTGTCAATTTCTCTTTTGAATTTAGCATATATATATATATATTTGTGTTTTTCATCTAATAAGGTGTTTTAACTATATTTTTAATTTCTCTTGTGATTTCTAATTCGATTTTAAATTTTATCACATAATTCACAGAATTTGAAAACATCATATAGAATATTGATAAAATTCAAAATTGAGTTAAAAACTACAGAAAATATTAGAAATTAAATTAAAACACTTTATTAAGTGGAAAATGTGATGTACACATGTTGTATGTAACAGATAAATTGACTATAAAATTTAAATTATTGATGGGTATAGTTTGTCCAAAAAAATTATTTAAAATTTAGTAGGAATAGGTTAGGGTTTAATTTATATTTTATCCTACATTAAAAGCAATAGTACCATCAGCTAATATTATCATCTTTCCATTTTTGTTTGGACGAAGAGCAAAGAACATATTCCTTTGGACGGTCCTACCTAAATAGGGAGCTGGTCATCTAAATACTCTCTTAATATATTCATTATTTAAATACTAAATTTATTATTTTATATAAAATTTAAAATAATAAATAAATATCGACGAAATTCTTACATTACTTTAATATTATAAAAATAAGAAAAAAATGACAAATTAATCATTGTGGTTTATTATCAATGACAAGTTAACCACTATCTTTTATTTTCTAACAAATTAACCATTGACGTATGGGAAAATAACAAAGTCAACATCTCTGTCACGTTTGCCGTTAACAAATTGAACTAGAGTCACGACGTTCGTGGAAAGAAGGCTAAATTTGACCTGAACGCCTTGGCGGTCTGTGGAAAGGAGGCGGCCAAATTTGGTCTGGGACATCGCGGCAACATCCATTAGAACGCCTTCTGCAAAAATTTTTGGCCTAGACACAGCAGTGGTGTTTGGAAAAAATTTTGATCCCAAATTTGAGGGCTTAAACGCATGATTTTGGGCCCGAGAAAGGGGGTTCATTGGATAAACCAATGACAAGTTGTACATCTTTAAGAGAGCTTCAATTTGATATCTTCTGCAGCCAATTCTGACACTTGTAGGCAAAGTTATGGTATTTTGAAATTGAAGAGGTCAAAAATCTAATAAAAACATTAGATTCGTAAAACATATACATAAAAACTTTGAAGTAACCATGAAACACTAAAATCCGAGAACCACTGCGGACTGTAAAGTAGCCATGCATGAAAAACAGTGAGTTCCAAAGACAAGCAGTATCCTGAGACGCCGCGGCGTCCAGACCCCTTTGGCTTGGACGCCGAGGCGTCCAAGACCCTTTGCCCTAGACGCCACGGCGTCCCAGGACCCTTTGGCCTAGATGCCGCGGCGGCCTGTCAGCTTCCTAACGGCGAGCGTGACATTAATATTAGCTTTATCATTTTCCATACATCAGTGGTTAATTTGTTAGAAAATAAAGGATAATGATTGACTTGTCATTGATCACAAATAACGATGGTTAATTTGTCATTTTCCTTGAAAGTAATAGAAATGATGCAAAATATTTCTGCGAAGATAATATTTAACAGAGTTAATATTTGTTTATTATATAATTGATAATAAATATTAATGAAATTGCGAATAATTTATATTTTTTAGAATATTTAAAGGACTTCTTTACATGATCTTTAGCTACAATAATCATGTTACTCAATAGCATTTCATTCTATGATTACACGTGGCTTTTTGTCATCATTATTTTTAATATATTGAAAAACAATCGATATGAGGCTTGCTTTTTATAAGGTCTTTTTTTAATATAAGAGACTAAAAAGTCCATTATTAAAAAATATTTAATGGTTCATGCAACATAATAAAATAAATAAAGTGACTAAAAATGAACATTATCAAGCGTCACGTGATAAAAGCTTTGTTTGAATAAAAACTATTTGAAGAAACAAAGTATTCAAAAATGTGCAAGTCAAATGCATTACTAGAAAGCCTAGTTTTAAGAAGAGATTACTAGTAGATCAACCTCATAGTGAACTTAGTTGGCCAACCTGATTCCTCAAAGTCTTGCTTAGACTTAGGTAGGTTCAAATTGAAAATGATGGTTTAAAGTCTAGTTTGTCGACCTTCGACCATCAAACTGACCCAAAAGCTAATGTTTTTGAAATTTTCAATTGGGGGTGCAACTTTAGAGGGTGTCACTGCACTGCCACAACACTAAATTGCATGTCGTGCTGCTATATATGCAGAACGTAAAAGAATTACAGCTTTTCTACTGCCTCGGCCAAAAATATCAATGCTACGATGCAAACTATGCAAAACTTACAACAAAAAGACAGTTTATATTGGTGTTCCGATGCAAAAATACCAAGATCGAAGAACATATTGACCATCTATTAGCTAAAGTCTACAAACTGACCCTCAATTCAAAATTAAGTTTTAAGTTTGATTCAAAATTGAATGTAGCATGGACCGACTGACTAATTATCCTTGGGTCGAATGATGAAGTTGATTGGTAGATATGCAAATATGTTAGAGAATGACGTTTGAAGCAAACAATAATTAAAATTGTGCAAGTAAAATGCATTACTTGAAACATGGTGAACACATAAAATTTATGAAAAAGTGATGTTAGTGTAATTGAAGGAGAATCATTGGTAGTTAATCATCTTTAATATTTCCACCATGTTTTCAAAATCACTAAAATCGTATAAATGGACGAAATGCAAATATTAGTATCAATTTTTATTTACATTTTTGGCTATTTTATTGAATTATTTTGTTCCTTAATGTTGGCGTGGCAAGTCATGAACAAGCTTGACGGCACGTTCTTTTATTTTCTTCACCATTCTTCATTCATCTTTTTGCTCTTATCTTTACCCTTTCATGTGATATCACACTCTTTTGAGAAAGAAAGTTAGAGAATTCCATATTTAATATCGAGAAAATAATGAAATTACGTCGAATTGCTTTTTAAAATAATTTTGAGTAAATTTTGCCTAAAAACTTATCGAGAACTAAATAATCGATTTTATGGCCTAAAATCTATTCACTTCAAAAATAAAAACAATCTCTTTTGTCCTTTAGCCCTTCCCTTTCTCTCATCTTGATGCAAAACCTCCATTCTCCATCTTCTTTTCAAATATTTTATTTTCTCTATCCTCTTGTCGAGTCTTGTGCTATTGATCTACTTGAATGCCTTTGATCAGTTTGGCCAATGACACCCTATTGGGTCAATTTGATCAACAAGTATAATAACTCAATAATAGTTAGACATATTTTCGACGGGTTTTTTAATTATTCGGGCAAAATATGATAAATGTCATCAAAATTTTGCATTTATTTTTTCATATATCAATATGCATCTATAATTTTTTGCATATATCAATATTCGAGCAAAATATGATAAATGTCATCCATAATAATGCATTTATTTTTGCATATATCAATATGCATATATTATTATGCATCCATAAAATCACTACTATTTTTTGCATGTATCAACGCTTGAACTACACTAAGATTCTCAACAATATTAGATTTTGACCCTACAATGTAATAATAATTACAAGATAATGAAGTTTCAAACAATAGTTACAATAAAATTAACTAGGAATTAATAATGCATTATTATGACTTCATATTACAATTTAATATATTAATTATGGATTAATAATTCAATATTTTTGGGTTCATATAAATTTTTGTTGCAGATACTCCTCTCAAGGCAATAAACTGAAGAGAAGGTAAAACTCTCCAATCTCGTATTGCGATGATCCGAATTAAAGAATTAATATTAATGATGATCATGTTTTGTATAATTAAATATGATTAAGTGATAATAAGTTATGAGATGACTTTGAAGAAGAAATTGACCAATCAATTAAGGATATTTTTCAAACTAAAAATATGTATAATTTTAGATATCTTAGACTATGGAATGATGATGAGATTTGATCAATTGGATATATGCTCATTAAGATATGAATTTTTGCAAGAAAATAATAAATATGCTATAAATGAGCATAGTCACTGTTTGTGGCTAATTTAAGAGGTTATGGTCATTATCAATTCAAACCATTTTAAGATCATAAAGTAGACACATAAATAAAGTATATGGTTTTGGATTGAAAGGATTTGGATATATACAATAGAAGTTGTGCATATTTGAAGTTGGATGAGTTCAAAACTCAACTATTTTGGGATATGTCTTTAAATAAGACTTTAGAGTGGAATTTGGAAAAGTATTCAAAAACAAAATGATTCTAATAAATTGAAGTATGTGTCCATGTAATAAAATTGGACAACCAATAAAGTATTGACACATGTTACTGAGGGGGTGGTCGACCGGACATTGTATTTTTGGAATATTTTTCTTAGGTTTTTAACCATTGCTTAAAAAAATTTGGGAGATGATTGAAACATAGATAGGACATGTCTAGATAGATGTATGAGACCATTTCATGCATCATTATTGTATGTTTAATAATAAGATTTGCGTGATTCATTTTACATGCATTACTAGTATGTATTATATGCATTCAATATATGCATATAGAGGATTTCAAATCATGCATTTTGAAATATTTATATGTACAAAACATATTATCCGGGTGATATTATTGGTTATAGAGGAACCCAATATACCTTGCCAAGCTATGTATTTTATGACGTATGTAAAGTGGGAAAATATAAGGGGAGTGGCTGTGAGTCTCTACTGGGTTGAGAGTCCCTAGCTCTTCGTAGGTTTATTATATTCATGGACAGACCTATTAGAGACAGTGACCAATATAATGAGGTTTCATGGTTGTGTGCGACTTTAAATATGATGGTGTATGATCATTCTGTTGATAGGCACATAAATGTTCACATTTATGGATATGTTGACATTCATGTACATGTTAATAAAATGGTATTTGTTAAAATATATGATCATTTAATAATAAGTGTAACATTGCATTGATTCACAGTATCATTGCATCATTGTAAAAAGAGAGTTACAATATGCATTTCATAGTTATTGTATAATTATGGGTCATGAGATGATGTAATTAGATGGATTGTTGTGATATCTAGGCTATGATCTGTTAGGTCATAAGTCTAGGTATTTATATATGCAATATGTTGAGGAATTCTTACATATAGAGGGATCAATTGGTGATAGAAATTAAATAGAAATGTCTAAACAGTATATGATAGACACTAATTAAAAATGTCTAGATAGTTTGTTGAAGACATTAATTAGAAATGTTTAGATAGTTTGTGATTAGAGAAATTAGAGATGTCTAATATTGGTAATACTTATAACCCCTGTATTCCCTAGATGCCATTTTTGTATAACAAAGCATTCGTTTGCACATCATGCTTCTATTGGCATATCATTTGCTATTAGAGCTCTATTTTGAACCTATAACTCCCCTATCTCTGTGAAATTTCTGATGATAAGAAGTGGCACTAATGTCTCTCAAAAGCGTGAAGCCAATAATCAACAAATGATGCAACCTCCTTTGAAGGAAGCCAATTCTAGTGCACAAGGACAAATCGATCAACTCAGGGCCACCATCCAAAACATGACTCAACAAGTCCAAGGCATGATGAACCAGAATGTTAGAGCACCTTGTACCGCTAGACAAAGAAGGCATGGTGGTGTAAGAAGAGGAAGACAAGAAATGGAAAGAATGATGGAGGAGATTGAGGAAGAAGCTGATTTTCAAGAGTCACTTAATCCGAGGTATCAAAATGAAACTTTTGACAAATTGAAGCATTTGAAACTTTCCATTCCTATTTTTAAAGGTTTCAGCAATGGTGATGAGTTTTTAGATTGGGTGGAAAAAGTTGAGAAACCATTTGAATTTTATAACTACTTGGAAAGAACAAAGATTCAAATGGCATCATTGGAGTTCTCGGGTTATGCAAGTTTATGGTAGGAAAATTAAAAGCTCTAAGAAGGTGTGATGGTGACGACGAAATTCATACTTGGCGATTGATGAAAATTTTGATGAGGAAAAAGTTGGTGCCAAGTCATTAGAAGCAAGAGCTTTTCCTATAAATGCAAAGTCTTAAGGAAGGATCACACTCGATAGAAGAATATGTTACTGAATATAAAACACTAAAGATAAGGAGTGACCTTGAGGAACCAGAAGAGCAAATCATTGCAACATTTATTAAGGGTTTAAATAGAGAAATTAGAGATATAGTGGGGCTTCCACCTTAAGAACTCAAAGATAGTGTGATAGAATTAGCCATGAAAGTGGAGAGGCAATACAAGAGGATAACCAAGATATACTACTCTTAGTCAAGCCCAAAATCCCCCATTGAACACAAGCCTCAAGCAAAACTTGATGAGAATATTTTTTCCCCTAAAGGTGGGGCTACCAAAGGCTTAGAAAGATGTTGGTGATACCTCTCGCCAAAGTCAAGGGATATCAAATGTTTTAAGTGCCTAGGTTTGGAGCATATTGCTTTTCAATGTCCAAACAAGCGAGTGATGGTTTTAAGAAAAAGTTCCAATGAATTAGAGAGTGAAGACGACTTGACACCACCAATTAGTGAAGAAGAAGTCTCAAGAAGAGGTCTTTGTTCACAAGAAGGCTCTCTTCTTATGGTTATATGGAGAACCTTCACCACACAAAATTGGGAAGAAACTTGCCCAAGAGAAAACCTTTTTCACAGCCATTGTTTGATTAAGAATAAGGTGTGTTCTTGTTTGAATGGTCAAGATTTTTCTACTTATTGTGGGCAAGAAAAAAAAGAAGTAGAAGGTTCCTTGGATTTGTGGTCAAATTCTTTTTCACCCAGGGAGGATAGTGTGTCATGGGTTACCATCACAAGGACACAAGCGAGGAGGTTAACAAACCTTTATTTTCCAAATACATCATTTCAAGATAATTTATAAGAACCTCTAAGCATCAAGGATGAAGAAATGCCTAAATATGTTATTAAATGGAGAAGGAAGATCTTGCTCATATTGAAGATAATATCATTAGTAGGAAGAGCTTAAAGACTCACTACAAGGACATTTTGTGGCAACCAAGGATTTAATTATGTTTTTAAGAATTTTGCTCATTTTATTATGATTTGTTTAATTTGGATGTAAAGATAATTTTTAAGTGTTACTCAACTAGGATATGTTTTGGCTGAGTATGCACTAATTGATGTTTTTAAGGGTACTTTGTTCTGTAGGACCTTTAACTCTAATTTGTAGTGGTATTTTTACCTCACTTAGGATTGATGTAATTGAGTTTTGAATAAAAGAAAACATAAAGTTAGCTCCTGCTAATTTTGCTTGCAATTCTTGCAAGAATTGCATTTTATTTTAATTTTTTTTTTATTCAATTGAGTGAGTTCATGGGTTTGAGTGTTAGTGAGTCTTGGCTCAAGCTTCTTTGTCCCTATTGCATCATTCTCATCTCATTTCCCACGAGATAAATCCCTAGCAAGATTGTATTAACTCACAAATTATTAAGTTGGAGTGCTCCTTTTTGTTGAAGGCAGTTGTTGAATAGAGGTTGTAACAAGATGACTTTCTGGACCAACTTGCACCATATTGCACAATTTAGATCAAGGATAACTGGAGACAATTACCATTTATATCAATTGAGAGGCAATCCAAGTTTTTGGTCAACAATATTTTATATCATTCATAGATTATAACTCTAGGTTTGGTTTTCTATATCTCGTTGATGAGAAATTACATTTATTGGACATATTTAAGGCTGAAGTTGAGAATCAACTCAAAAAAATTATTAAAATTGTTAGATTCGATTGTGGTGGTGAGCAGTATGGTCGGAAAGATGGATCAAGTGAACAACATCCAAAAATTGTTTACCAAATACCTAGGGAGTATAGTTTTATTTCTCAATACACTATGTGGAGAACTAGTAACGGTTGACATTTTAGTGGGTATTTTATTGAATAGATTAATTTTTTAATTATTTGATTGAGGGCAATTACAAAAAATAACTCCCTTAGCCTTTGCCATTTAAGAGTGCCTTTCCTTATCACTCCTCCATTCAACCATTTTGGAAGGACCTCACATAGAGAATTCTCGAAGTTTAAAGCGAGGTTTTTGTTAGATATTTGATGTGTTGTGTGAAGAATTTTCAGAAGTTGGAGTTTTACTTTATGAGCACCAAATTGGAAGGAATCATTTCAAAGTTAATGATTTCGTAAAGGTAAGCCAAATTCCTTTATGTTATATATATATTTCAAAGATAGGAGATAGAAATTTAAATTTTAGTTGGATGTATGAAAAGAGGTTTGATCTATGTATGAAATCGATTGAGTTTATGCTCTGATATGAGTTAGGAAAATTTCAAAGTATGTAGGCAAATCTGTGATGCAGCGGTTAACTGGGGTAACAAATCAGTTGACCGAAGCGATGATGGAAGAGTCATCGGTCTTAAAGCAGACGATTAGACCAAAAGGTCAATCAACCGATCTGGTCGACCGAACCCTCTTATGTGGTGGACCGGACATATCCGAGGTCTCACAAACCAGGTTTCAAAGTTTGAATTTCATGGGATTTGTTCTATAGGATCTTCGAGATACTTTGATATTTCTAAAAGATTAACGAGAAATTTGGACTCCTTAGATTAT
This sequence comes from Begonia loranthoides, assembly GCA_022433065.1. Lineage (NCBI taxonomy): Eukaryota > Viridiplantae > Streptophyta > Magnoliopsida > Cucurbitales > Begoniaceae > Begonia > Begonia loranthoides. Next base: position 10,290,786 of record CM039483.1, read on the forward strand.
TGTTTGTTTGGGCTTTGACTTGGGTAGGCCCAATTGAGGTAAAGATTTTTTCTATGTCCAACACTACATTATTTTTTTTCAAGAATTTAATTTGAGACATATTCTCAAATTAAAATGACATGTCTATTTTTTTGGTTCATCAGTTTTCATACTGTATACGTATTTTCATTGGACACATTTATATTTGAGCATGCAAAACGTTTTGATTGATCAACTTGGTTGTGTGAACCAAATTTGATCAATCCATGTGGTGGTCATGTTTTCTTATATGTACATTCGACTGTTGGAGAATGTGCTTGATTTTTTGTTAACTAGAGTAATAAAATAGGTGTATGTGTTGTGTCTATAGGAGCAAAACCTTAAACCTGATCATGATCGTTCGTGGTTGTTGTGATCGCCAAGTGTCATCATTATTATTGTAACTACTAATGGTAGGGTATGCTCGGAGTCCGTGAGTGACTCCATTTTCATTGAAAAATTTCAATTGTGGTTTATTTTATGTGACGCACCACACTATAGTTGATGATTTTGAAGTTTATCCTACTGCATGTTTCATGCACCACTTGCATAACTATTTTCTTTTAGCATGGTCACATAATTTCTATAATACTCTGATTTCCCATAGTAGAATTTAGTAAGGATAATCGAGAAATTAATTGAGTGTAATTTGATAATTTGGATAATTATTGAAGATTTATTTGAAAGAAATTATTAGAATTTTTTAATCGGAAATCTTGGTTAAGGATAATAACAATTGTGACTTTTGGAGATTTTGGAATGATGTTATATTGGGAAATTAATTTAGGAAACATAATTGGAGAATTTAAGTTGAACTCGTAAGCATTGTCAATTGATGATATTTGGAATTAGCTAGAAATTCAGAATGTGGGTCAATTAATATACGATACGTATATTTAACACACACACACACACACACACACACATGTTAACGGAATAAATGAGGAGTTAATTAAGTAAAGGAGAAAGGATGAATTTTAAAATAAATTGTGAAGGAAGAGATTGAACCATCGCTGGTTTGGTTTAGTTTTGGAAAGAGAGCTTGGGCGACAGGGGAACGATGCTCCCACCAAGCGATGCGGAGAAGGGGGCGATGTGCAAGGCCTTGTCTGATGAAGAGAGTGTTGGGCCGTGGGGTGAGGGGTCGGTGCAACCGAACCCATGGGGAGTGAGCAAAACTATGTGCTCGCGGGTTGTGATGTTCAAAGCGCCATGCCGAGGCGATTGTTGGCAATGACGGGGTTTGATTTCAAACAGCAGTGGTAACTCGTTGGTGGTGGTTGGTGTGGCAGCATCTTCTTCGATTTAGGTAAGTAATGGTCGTGTGTTTTGGCTCTCAACCTCCATTGCCGAGCACAGTGGGTGTTCTTGTTCGGATTCTTTCGGTTAGTGTGAGTTTTGCGGAGTTGTGCTCTATCGTTGGTGGTTCTTCATTTGAAATGGATGAAGGAGTTGGGCGATGAAAATTGGCAGAGGTAGAAATTGAAGGTTCAGCGTGGGAGAGGTTGAGTGAGCGGCTGTCAGGTGTTGAATTGTGTTGGACTCTGTATGTCTATTGGTCCCATGGTAAAGTGTGAGAACTAGGTTTTGTGCTGATTCGGCCGAGGAGAAAAATACCTATCCTGAGATTTATTATCTAAGTTTCCCTCACATTTGTTACCCTTTACAAGTGGCAAAATAGGAAAGGGTGTTAGGTAAGAAATATGGGGATTGATGATGCTTGATAGAAAATAGGAATAAGAGACAGAAGGGAGAAGCTGTGAGCTATGAACAAGAGAAAGAGTGAGAAGGATGGAGGCCGAGGGATAGCGTGGAGCTAGAGGAAAGGTAGTGACATCACAAGAAGAAGAAAGGAGAAGGAGGAGTTTGAGTTGTCTTCTCTGCCTTCTCTCTCGGGTGCCTCTCGTAAGATAGTTTCCTCCCTATTCTCTTTACATATTAAATTATGTTAGAAGAATAAAGAATATAGTGCCTTGTTACTTGCATTTAATTCTATGTGTTGGATTTGTTCTCTGCAAATAAATGTTGCTTTGAAAAAGTGAAGTTTGTGCTTTAGTTTTGTTACTGCTGAGTCTATAGAAGTGACATTCTGTTATTTGGCTTCTGTCACTTGAATTAGTGGTTAAGGTTGGAATTAGGCTCTGATGGTTGAGGCTTAAATTGTTGGGATTATTCTATTGGTTCCTGGTCCTTGGTTTTGTGATGCGATGAATGCTCTGTGATTGGACTTATGCTCTGGGTCTCGGTTACTGAACGAAAAATGTGTTGAAGTTATTGTTGAGCTCTGTTTTATTCTCATAAAAGACATTATCAAGGATAGTTAATTGTTGAGAAATATTGCCATGGTTTATAGGGCTTTGTAAATGGATGTTGTAAAACTAGTTGGATGAAGATAAAGAAATTAGAATGTTGAATGAAAGCCTTTGTGTGCATGTATGATTAAGTGTGATTCTATAGGTGGTTGCTAATGATAAACATTATTGATTTGTGAAGGTATTGTGAAGGTTAATCCTTAAAGTGCTAAATTGCCTACGAAAATCAAGTAAGTGATATGCATGTGCTTGGGTCTTTGGGGCCCTACATCACAAGAGTTAGGAATTGTATGCTGACTGTTTACTACTTTAGTAGAATATTAAGGTTGTTTATTGCTTTATTAGAATAGCCAGATATTGAGTATGCTTCGTGAATTGTATTGCTGTTTGATGAGTGTTTATCAAAATTAGTTTCTTTTAATGATATGTTTAATAGATGAGCATGTTTGAATATTATGGTATTGATATGATAGACAATGTATGCATTCACGAACATGGCACACATCATGGTTTTCAAAAGATTACGAAAATGGTTTTTATGCATAGTTTTGAAAAGGAAATGGAAAACAAAACGAAAGAAGAATAAATGTAAAGCAAATGATCAAGTAAAGGAAAGTAAAGAGGTTGGACTAGTAGGTCAAGCCTAGCAACCAAAGCGCGTAAATAAAGGTTTTTGTGGATCGGTAAGTAATGTATGACACACAAACAAAAGAAAAGAATAGTAAAGTAAAGAGGTTGGACCGGTAGGTTGAGCCCGACAACCAAAGCATATAACGATAACAGTTTTTGTGGATTAGTAAGTAATGTCCAACACATAAACAAAAGAAATGTAAAAGATAAAGGTTTTTGTGAATCAGTAAGTAATGTCCGACACAGAAACAAAAGAAAAGAATAGTGAAGTAAAGATAAAGAAAATGGTAACGATAACAGTAACAGAAACAGAAACAGAAACAGATACAGATATAGATACAGATACGGATATGGATACGAATATAGATACAAAAATAGAAATGGAAATAGAAACGGAAACAGATTTCTAGAAACAGAAAAGGATACGAAAATGGAAATAGATTTTCAGAAATAGAAACGGATACAGATATGGAAACAGAAACGAAAACGAAAATGGAAACAGAAATGGAAACATATACGAATACAGATATGAATACAGATACAGACACAGATACGAAAACGAAAATGGAAACGAAAACGAAAACGAAAAAGGAAACATAAACAAAAACAATAACAGAAATGGAAACAGTAATAGAAACAGAAAAGAGACTAAAATGTATAAGATAAAAGAAAACAAAAATGGATAATGACATATGGTTTTAAAATATGCATAGCATGTTTACAGTTTTCTTTTATATCACTTACTAAACCTTAGAGTTAAGTCTTGCGATGTAGGAACACGCACAAGAGAACAAGTTAAGGAGCAGTTGATGAAGGATTTCATGTAAAATAAATGGTTTGTAAAAGCTTTGTAAATGTATTTAAATTGTCAAATATAAGAAGTTTATTTAAATGATTTAATAAATATTTTTACTTTGTAAAGTGTTTTATTCAGTTATTCTTCCACTGTGTTTTACAAAGGATTTTATGAAAGCAAAGCAAAGTCTTCCGCTGTTTTTATAAAAGAAAAATTTTTAAATTTTATACATTTTCAAAGAAAAGAAGTTACAGGTCGTTACAATTTCTTTATTATTATGTTGAATATAAAATTTTATCTCTACTGAATTAGTCGACTCATCCCAAAAAACTCCCCTCTTTTTAGAATTTAGTTCGGAAGATCCCCAATTGCTGAAATAGGAGTGAGCTCAACATTTTACCCTATTAGTAGTTTATTACTGACATTGAGTGTTTTTCTTTGGTGATGTTTGACTTTATTGGACTTTTATCCATTTTCTATTTATATTTCTGGCTCAATTGTAATTTGGATATTGTACTGCTACATTATCTTTAATTGTCACTAATGAACCCTTGGTTTAGCTCAAACATTTTGGGCCCTAACTGTTTATTAAATTTAAGTCTTTTGCTGTTAAGTGACGATCTGGTTCATTTTGAGGAGCGTGACAGGACTCCTAGCATGGATGGTGTAGTTAAGTGAAAAAATAAAATTCTTAAGGATATGGTAAGAAGTATGATTGCACATTCTTCCTCACCACTACAATCACTCTAGAGTGAGATATTAAAGACTGTAGTTTAAATCCACAAAAGTCAAGAGAGTATAAATTTTACGATATAGCTGCTAAATCATTTTTTGATACCAGCAATGCCTAATTTTTTAGGATGTCGAGTTTGTGAGGGGAGATAAGGATTCTCTCGATCTGCAAGAGACCCGAGACAAAATAGAGAATGACCAGACCTGAAAGAACCGAATCACCCTACCATTTTTACTTTAATTTTATTAATTAGTAGTGGAAGTTTTAAAATATTTATTACATGCCAGGGCTTGACAAAATATGGGCTAAATAGGTCTAACAAGTGATATCGAAATAGTATAGCAATATATCCAAAAGTAACTGTGCGTAATAAAAATGTAAAATAAGAAATTACAGTTATCAATAACAAAGTCTACTTCACAAAATGTCTCTCAAGGAAAATTTATTAAATATACTGAAAATTAAAATACCTAGCAAAATTTTACTCCTGGGTCAGAAATTGAATATCTTGCTAATGGAATCCTAAAAGGTGTTGTCATTGAGATAAGTTGACTAAACTCAATAGAGATCAAATTTTATATTTAACAATGAATTTAGAACAATTATTAAACATGCATGATCTTAAAATTAGTGTTTCATAAATTCATTTTTAGAAAATTGTACAGAAGAGCACGCGTTTTAAACAACTCACTATAATGTAGTACGTAATTAAAATAGATCATTGTTGTACACTATAAAATCTCAGTGAAAATGGAGCCACTTATAGACTTTGGGCACTCCATGTTATAGGCATATTACATAACAACAACGATGATCGACGATCGCGAAAGTCACATAAAGACCTTGATCAGGTTTAGAGTTTTACGTCTAAGGACACAGGACATACAATTGTTTCATTACTCTAGCTAACAACAATTAAATATATCTTCTCACAGTCAAATGTGTGTTAAGTAAAACAGGACCCCAAATCAGGTCAATCGAACTCTGTTCACTAACCAAGTTGTTCCAATAATTTTTAGGTGCATGCTTTAATAAAATATGTATAGTGAAAAACTACATATAATATAAAAATCTGACAATCCATAAAATAGACACGTCATTTTATATGAGACACATTTCAAAATATTATTTTTATAAAAATTTATGCAATATTGTACATAAAATTAAATCTCTACCTCGAGGTGAGCCTACCACTTACCAAAGCAGAAAATCCAAAAATTCACGATTTTTAAATCTTTAATTTTTTGTACCTATCCATAAATTTTTTAGTTAAATTTTAATACACTAAATTCTAAATTTTCACTTAAAAATAACCCATAATTAATTAGGTAGAAAAATCCTCAAATTGGGCCCAAAACAGACCCAAATGGACTTTGGATAGCGACCCAAAAGGGGGTTGGACTGCTGCCCAAACTGGGTAGCCCTGTCCGCCACCCAAGACATTTTGGTCTGCAGCCCACGCAAGCCTAGACCACGCCCTGCGTCATGGCCAGGTCACAGATACTGTAATGCTCCATCACTGACCGTTGTCTTTGGGCCAACTTATGGACGGCTCTGGCCATAGATTCATGATGGCTATAGCTACTATGCTGCGCCCAGAATAACTTGGTAAAATTCTTTTTGCTCCATTGACTGTACATCAAAGCTAGACAGAATGGCATTCCAACAACTAGATGCCGACTTTTTCGGATAGTGGGTAGCAATTCCCACCTGGAACTCCTCTGAAATATGAAGTGCCTCGAAATTCTTTTCCATCTTTTGGAGCCACGTCTCTGCTCCTAACGGGCCTGCACCACCTTCAAACACTAGTTGGTTCAGTTTGGAAAACTCTAAAAAATAGGTCATCCGGGCAACAACAGGTTCTTGGGCAAGTCTGCAACTGCTAGCTAGATTTCTCAGTGCTTCGACCATAGCAGCGATAGGATCCACATCACTCTCTTGAGCCTGGGCATGCACATTCCTTCTCCTTGAAGGCATCTTGTCTATTCTGAGAAAGAGAAATTTCACTTGGTTAGAAAACTTAATTTGTGCATAGTTGACAAAGTCCTCACTCTACATCGTTAAATTCTCAAATGATCACTACTTAGGAGTTTGGGAACCTTAAAGCTCTAATACCATAAAATTCTGTCACGACCTAGAGACGAGCCTAACAGAACTGGCAAGTCAGGTGACTCGATCCCCGTGGATGACCCAATCACCCAACCCAAGGAGTAGATTTTAGCGGAAGAGTTTTTATAATTTAAGCGCAGCCCAAGAGTTATGGGCCTAGGTCCATATAGTGATCACGAGAGTAAATGGTGTATAAAATAAAATAATCCAAGTATTGTGCAACAATTCCATCTATCAGAATTCAAGTTATACAAACCATAGAATTTATCTTCACCAAGAATATAAGTCTAAACACTCATGAAATAAACATGTAAATAAATCTCCAACTCCAAGTCCTTTAGCTGCTCTTGCCTATACCTAAAATGGGAGAGGGTCGTTTGGGGTGAGTGACTAACTAGTAAGGTATATCTAGACTAGATGCAATGCATGCAAAAACTAGTCTTTCTCTCTTTTAAAAAATAGTGTTATGCTTCTCCTTTACCATACATGAATTTTAATTTGAAAACTCTTTATCATTTTATAAACAGGTCTAAGGCCGTCGATAAGGATTTTATCAAAAACTTATTGTATACATAGACAACTATACCTCAAAAATAAGCCCACACTATTTTCTGATCTGAAAATGTTATCAGTTAAAAAGGATGGTCACTCAAGAACTCATCTGAAACTCATCAAAGAATAGGTAGCCATCCATTGATGACAACACCTCATGAGGGACATGAAATATAAATGACAGCTATCCAAAAATCCAACACATCACCCTAGTTACCGTCGAGCTAAAGCTCCGCATCGTCACAAGCTATACGATCAAATAAAATGAATAAGGTTGCCAGTAAAGGATTGCTTCTCAACTAAAATACTTATAGGTTCCAAATTGACGAGGGTTGTGGATGAGCAAAGCTACGAGCCATCATGCCACCCGTCAAATGAAACGGTACTAGGATTAGCAAAACTCAGCAAATAACAACCTTTTGATCCATGTGAATAAAACTCTGGCCAGGTTCTAGGGCTCAAAACCCAAAGGACGCATCATCACCGTCCCATCTCTATTTTGACTTCCAGGGCTTGAAACCCGAGGACAAGTCACCAATGCGCCATCCCCATTTTGCACATGCAAATAATCAATCTTCATGCAATAGAAGGTTTCACGAAATAGCCTCATGATCCTTTAGCACTAGAGTGCCAAAAGCATCAAGAGGATTCATCCTCCCAACATGTATACAGATATCAAAACCAGAATACTATGTACGAAAAGTAAATATAAAAAAACATACATATACGTAAAAACAGTTGTGCTATCGAAACAGTCCCCGTCGGGTTTTTCAAGTGTGATATCCCACAAAAATATCAGTTTTTGAAATCATGATGCGATGCAACGCAAAAAGTGTAGAAATCCCTACCTTTACCACGTTCCCTCTTGTTGACTAGAGCAACCATCTCCTCGGGAATTGTCTCACAATCTCCAAAATTATCTGAGCCTATATCATAAAGAAAACTAGGTATTCTCATCAATCAATTAAATCGTAGAGTAGTAAGGTCCTAAACTAGGATTAGGAACTCAAACAAGACGACTTGGTAAAGAAAATTAGAAGGCAGTGCACTTAGAAAAGTAAGGCTGTGACTTCGTAGTCATGGAACAGTGCATGCACAAGGTTCTTGGCGCGAAGCCATTGATGGCTATAGGGTCCATCTGTAAAATGTCGGGTGTTTCGTGGCACTATTTTTCACAGAACATCCCTGGCGCATTCTGTTGGTTCTTAGGTTCCCTCGTATGGCGTAATTATTGATGTTCATAGCAACGGTAACGTGCATAACCTATGTATCATGAAAAATAATTTTAACATGAACATAAAACGGATCATTGTTATAATATATTAATAATAATATGTATTTAAAAATATTATTTAGATCAAATCTAAATGATTAAAAAATTGAACCTTTGTAGCTTACTTCACACAGGTACAAAATCGATCTTTGATCTTCTGCGTCAATCCTCCTCACCACGAATAAGCACGTGTGGGCGTGATGAACGTAGCAAGATCACACTCAATTTATGATAGATTGTATTCTCAACACATGAGACAATCTATTTGGATTTAGAGAATGCTTCTCTAAAGCCAACATGAAAGACTCTCAAATTTGCTCTCAAAATGGATTCCTTAATCTCAAAAATTTCAACAACTTAACCTAAAGAGGTTGGACCTCTATTTATAGTGGTATAGCTCTATAATGGCCATTATGACATTTAGAGAAAAACACTACAAATTCCTCATTTAAGTTTCATTTGATTTTATACATTTATAACAAAAATGCTATGTAAATCAATAGGTCTTGTCATCATAGCTCAACACTTGGCACTATGACATTAACTCAAATTTTACAAAATTCATTTTAAAAACTATTTTCAAAAGTTATCTTATATTTGTTAATTAATTGAATAATCAATAATCCAATTATTTCATTTAATGAAATATAAAAAACATATTAACCATAACAACTTTTCTCATTTTATCTTAATTAATTGAATAATCAATAATTCAATTATTTTATTTAATGAAAAAATAATAAACTTATTATTCAGTGTATTAAATAATTAATTCATAATTAATTATTTAATCTTCTTTGTTCATTTTTTTATTATTCGAATAATGATAAAAGGTGACGAAGGGACCGATGAGCCTATAGTTTTAAGCTCCAATAATATTTCATTAATTAATATAAACTCTTTATATTAATGAACATAATTATTAACTCTAAAGTAATTTCACCAAATACTTAGAGTTGTACTCTCAAAACTATAAAGTATATTTATTCAAAGTAATGTCCATTGATATAGTTATTACATATGTATTAACCCTCCATTTAGATTCGCATTAAAGCTAGGTTCATAATCCGCTAATCTCTCATATTGCATCTTTATCCTTGAGTACCATTAGTTCTTTATTGAATAATTAATTCATAACGATTATGAATTGCGGGCTTATTATTCGATCCTTAAACTAACAAACAAGGGAATCTATAGAAATAGATTTCATTGTATCGATATTAATATTCCCAGCTATTCATTTTAATTCACTCCTAATATACAAGGTATACGAATCGCAACTCATACAAAACTTTACCGAGTAAATCAAAGAATAAATTAAAATAAAATAGGAGTTTGTTAAATACAACGAATTAAGATCATGCATATATGACCATCACTATGATAAATTAATTGTTCTATATTTAACGAAAATTATCAGAACAGTATAATTTTATGTGGTCCAATCCTATATAATCATATTATATAAAATATATTTATTTTATGTCACTACATATATAGTCGGGATATAACTATATATTCTTAATGAAATAAACTATGTTTATGACTATGAACTATTTGAAGATTCCATACTTCAAATATAAGTTATGGACATATTTTGGTTATTACTCTTTATATTTTATCCCATATATATACATTATATATGTTAATATAAAGTTAGCATAAATAATCAAGGAATTTTTTATGAATTTTATAAAACATAATCTAAAATGTTAACATAATATCAATCAATATAAATTTATTCAATTATGACATAATTGTTCTATTACATTTGCTTGTTGGGCACATTACTCCCAACATATTTTGCCTATTTCTTGGACACGTCTAGACCACGTGGTCTTTTAAGTTTGTTCCGCCCAGGAACATATGTCCTTCTGTTCCAGAATGAAAGTCCTCTAAGTTCATTTTGTTGCGAAATGTGGTCCTTCCGAATCATTCTGCTGCGAAACGTAAACCTTCCAGTTCATTCCTCCACGGAACGTGAATCTTTCAGTTTGTCCCTCCGATGAATGTGGACCTTCCAGTTCACTCTCCCGTGGAATGATATCTTTTCACTTTTGGGACCAACGTCTTTCCGCTAGGGCCCAAACCATTGTGAGCACCCAACTCTGATGGGTGATATCTTGATAGTTCATAGTCCAAACCATATCGACAGGAAGGAGGTGGTCCTTCTCTTAGTTGGGTATCCACCTCTCATAGCCTTAACCTGTGATCGAGATGTTTGAGCTTATGAGTGCAACTCTATTCCAACACCAATCAAGACTTAAGGATTGTAATATGCTGATTTCTCTTAATGGAATTAAGTAAAGGATAATTGAAAAATTAATTGGTTGTAATAGGATTATGTGGATAATCATTGAGGATTTAATTGGTTGAATTATTAGAAGTGGTTAAGTTGGGGTATTTATGGTGATTAAAGTGTTGGATTAGTTAAAAGAATATGATGATTAAAGAGTTGGATTAATTAAAAGTGAAGAGAGAGAACAACAGTGAATGGCAAAAATAACAATGGTGATTTTTTGAGGAAAACAGACGTCCTTTGATTGAGGGACGGACGACTGTTGTATCATGTGGATGCTCTTCAAGGTAGGACGGATGTCCTTCAGGGGGGAATGGAGGCGAACATTCTTGGTGAAGGCAGGCATTAGTTAAGTAAGTGGTGTGACGTCATTTGAGGCTTGGGTGGACGCCCCTTATAGGAAGACAGATGTCCCTTAGCAAAGGTGGACATTTTATGTATTGGGTACGATGTCGTTTGATGGATGGTGGGTGTCCCTGGTCAATGGCGGATGTCTTATGTTGGGTGAACGACATCGTTTGGACAAAGTGGACGTCCCTTATAGGAAAATAGACGTCCTTTCCTAAAGGTGAGAGTTAAGTATGTAAGTGGAACGACATCGTTTGGTGCGTGATAGACGTCCCTTATAGGACAACGAACGTCTCTCATGGCGAACGAAGACAGTCATCCATTGGGTTTGATGGACATCCCTGACAAACGAATAAAATGTGAAGGCGACAAACGTCCCTTATGGGACAACGGACATCCGTTGCAGCGATGAAACTAACGGATGACTAAAACGTTAAGGCAATAGACATCCCTTATAGGACAACGGGCGCCATTGCAGCCAAGAAACTCATGGTCATTAAAGGTGGAATGATAGACATCTAGAATACTAAGGTGACGGACGTCCCTCATGAGTAACGGACGTTCGTTGTAGCGAAGGGATTGACGAACGACTCTTAACGGTTGACGAACACCTAAAATAAGAAGACAACAGACTTCCCCCTTCCCCTAATAGTAAAATTGGTAAGCAGATGTCCTTGGGAAAGGAATGGAGAAAGACAGGGTATGCCCCCCCCCCCCCCCCCCTAGTAAAACTGGTAAGCATATGTCCCTGTGAGAGGAATGGAGAAAGACAGGGTATGGCTTGGGACGTGTGTGGGTGTCCATGGCAAGGAATGGTCTGGAGAAAAAGATGAAGAAGAAGGATAAGAGAGAAGAATGGATTTATAGAAAGAGAGGAACTGAGTGATAGGAGAAAAGGGTATTGTTCTTCTAGCAATTTTGAGAGACAGAAATGGAGAGGGAGAACAACAGAGAGGTGAAGAGAAAGATCGAACGAGGGAGAGTGTGCGATCAAGAGAGTGATCACGGAGATGACGATGGAGCTCGGGTCGGGCTTGGCATGTGACTTTGGGCTTTGTGTGCTTTCCTTCCTGCTCTCGGGTCTGCCCTATTTGCTGGTAAGGAGACGACAATTTTTGGTTAAGCCATAGGTTAATTTGATAAGTAAAAAATAATGAGGAAATATTGATCAACTACTGGGAATTGATTCTGAATTTTTAATTTGAGTTCTAGTATTGCCCTGTTACTTCAAGATTAAGTTCTATGATTGCGGATATTGATGTGCTAGTAATGTTCTTTGTTGGTGTGTGTATGTTGGATGTAGACTGTTGAGTTTTATGCTCTGTGAATGGTATTGGTAGAGAATGCCCTGTATTGGATTGGCTGTGATGCCCTAGATAAATATTGTGTGAAGTTTTGTTATGTGAAGTGAGTTGTTAAATTACAGTTTTGATTCTGAATGTTGATTAGTGAAATATGACCGTTGAAGTAGATTATTTTTGGGGGGTTGATTTGGTCATTATTGGCTGAATTTTATTAGGCATTAAATATATGGATAATGCCCTTGGTTAGATGATTTTTGGTTTTGGATTCGACTCACTAATCAGAATAAATATATGCTGGAAATTAGATTAAGTTATGGAACGTTCACTTAGTTGATAAATATAGTTTCATGCCTTGATTAGATATTAATATTAGGATTAATTAATTAAGCTAAGTTATATTAATGAATCGGTTTCGTTTAGAAAACTCTAATAAGTAACATATAAAGATTAAGGATAGGAAAGATGATGAAATTAATAAGTTGATTAACTTATTAGATTAATGATAAACGTTATTAAATTGTGAAGGTGCTAAAAAAGGAAGAAAAGGATAACGAATAAGCGTTAAGCGCTTAAAGGAAACGAGGTAAGTGATATGTGTGTGCTTTGGTCTTTAGGCCCTACATCACAAGAATAGAATATGCATGTTTCGTTGTTTACTGTTTTATTATCATGTCTACAGTTTTAATAGCATGTCTACTATTTTAATAGCACGTCTACAGCTTTACAAGCATGTTTATTTTATTGAAAGCATGTCTACAATATTTATAGCATGTCTATTGTTTTTATAGCATGTTCTATGAATTGTATGTTGGTTGCACTATTAGATTTCTTTAATGATATATTAAAAATTGTATGCATTCACGAGCATCATGCATCACGATTTTAAAATATTATGAAAATGATTTTATGCACGGTTTCGAAAAGGAAAGACGGAAAATGAAAAGAAGTACGAACGAACAGAACATGAAAACTAAAAGAAAGTACATAGGCAATGATATGATGTAAGGCCATTTCAGTCCTTAGTAGGTACAGTCGCTAGCAGGCTTTCGGATTATGCCATTGCCATTAACTAGCTTTCGGATTATGCCATTGCCGCTCATATCAGTTGCAAGGTCCCTGGATCATGCCGGGATAGATCGGCCAATGATTAATGGGCTTTCAAATTATGCCATTGCTGCTATACCAGAGGTAAAAGATAAGGTTTTTGTTGACCGGTAGGACAAGCCTGACACAAGAACAAAAGGAAAGAAAAGTAAAGAAAAAAAACATAAAAAGAGAAATAGATACGGATATGAAAACAGAAACGAAAACAGATACAGAAATGGTACGAGCACATAAACCGATACGAAAACGGGAACAAAAATAGAAACGAAAACGAAAACGGAAATGAGTTTCTTGAAATGGAAACAGATTCAGATACGGATATAAAAATAAACACGAGAATGGATACAGAAACGTGTACGATCACGGACACTGAAATGGATACAGAAACAGGAACGGAAATAGAAACAGAAAGAAAGTATATAAATGAGAAAAGATAAAAGATAAAAGAAAGAAAAAGAAAAGAGAAACTACATACGTGTTAAAATGGCACAGTATATGCATGTAGCATATTAGGTATTATTACTGAGCATTAGACTCATAGTTTATGACTTGCGATGTAGGTACAAACACGAGAGAAAATGACGAACACACTAAGGAGCATTCGATGAAGGATTTGCACAGGCGAGTTTTGTGGCTAGTTAGGCTAATGGATTAAAGAGAAATGAGTTTTGTAAAATTAATGTAAACAGTTTATTTATCTCAACGAATCGTTTATGCTTCTGCTACATTTGAAGAAAAAGGATTTTATAATTACAATATTTCGTTGTTTATAACGATTTTAGTAACGAGTCAAAGTAAAAGAGATTTTAACGGTTCAGTTTTAAGAAAGAACTCTAAGTTTTAATTTAAGAGGTTTTAAAGAAAGACTTCCGCTAATGCTTTATAAAAGTTTTAAATTTAACGTGATTTTCAAAGTAAGAAAAAACTGGGTCGTTACAAGGATTTTACTTTAACCAATTCAGCACACAAATCTACTCCTTGAGCTCTGTGAATCGTTGTTCCAGCAACACATATCTTTAGTCAAAAGCCCTCCTCTCACAACTTCAGTGTTTGCTCGTTTTGCCATTCCTTCACTCTCTTTTCTCTATGCTTGTGAGACTGTACCTGCGGGAAGAGAGTGTTTTCTGATAAAAACCCTACCCCACCTTTATTAAAAATTATATTTTATTTGACTCAATTGTTAGAGAAAGACTATTCCCCAAATTTACCAAAAATCCAAAATTCTATCATTTCACCAATTTACCAAAACTCTACGCTCGAGTATTACACAGTAAATCAGTCGGGTTCGAAAGCTAAACCAACCTGACTGCTAAAATTCAAACACATGAGACTTTATTTATTAAAAATTTCACGGGTTTTACAAGGCTTGTCTGGTCGCTAAAGAATTTGCTCAAAGGGAAGACATCAACTAAAAGAGATTTTCTCTCCAGTTTCTCCAAAAGACTCTTTAAGATAATTATGGCATTCATATCTCATTTTAATGTTGAGCTACATTAGATGAATGTTAAGACAACATTTCTCAATAGTGACATTGAAGAAACAATTTATATGGTGCAACCATAAAACTTTATTTTTGTATGATTCAAATTAAAGAAATCCATCTTCGAGCTTAAGCAGGATTCTTGTTAATGGTATTATAACTTTCATCAAGCAATCATCTCATATGGTTTTGAGGTAAATTTTGGTTAATGATTGTATATGCCATAAGTTCAATGGGAGTAAATTCATATTTTTAATTTGATATGTAAATGACATACTATTGACATATATTGATGTAAACCAGAGAAACCCCTGTGATTAAAGGCAACAAGATCAATGAAGATTAGTGCCCTAAAAGTGATTTCGAGATAAAGAAAAAGAAAAAGATTCCATATACTTTGGCGATAGGGAGTCTTATGCATGCTCACATATGTATGTGTCCAGATATTGCATACATAGTCAGAATGTTAAGTAGATTTTTTAAGCAATCATTGTATGGATATTTAAAAGCAATGAAAAACATACTAAGGTATGAGAATAAAACAATATGCACACATATAAGAAATTTGATCAATTGGAGATCATTGGGTATTCTAATTCTGATTTCATTGGGTGGCAAGTTAGTCAGAAATCAATGTTGGTCTATGTTTTTCCATCAGTTGGAGAAACTATTTGGAAAAGTTCTTAACAACTACTTAGGGCTTCTTCCACCATCGCTACAGAGTTTATAACATTTTATGAGGCATCAAATAAAACATTATGGCTAAGGAATTTTATCACTGGACTTCAAATTGTTAAAAGGAATTGAAAGACCACTTTGGTTATTGTTGTTAGCTTAATAAAAATTTTACTTAATTGTTTTGATGATGAACATGATTAATTGAATAATGAATTCTATGTTAAATATTACTGGATGATGTAATTATGTATTTAAATAAATATTCAAGTTGAGTATAAATTGTATTAGTAATAAGTATACTGGTATTGTTATATCTAAGTTGAAAATGGTTATTATTATTTGGATATTTCAATGATGAATTATATCTTTGCTCTCATTGGAAATACCCTCAAAAGTGAGTATTTGGATGTTTTAACGTGTTTGCTAAGTCCTTACAATTAATGTTAAAATTCATAGGACCTATACAATTTAAATCAAGGAAAATATGCATGGTCGACCTGCCCAAGCTGAGATGTCATTCAAAAAATATCTCGAGAGTAACGAATATTTGAAAATCTGTTGAAGAGGTCGTCTTGATCATGCATAGGTCGATCAGTGCAGTTAATCTACCCAAGCTAAGAGGTCATCCATAAAAACTCTAGAGAGTAACGAATTTTTGAAGATTTGCTAAAGAGGTTGACCAAACCTTGCATAGGTCAACCGGTAATGTCCATAGTGTAGAACATTTTTCTTGTCATTTTTTTAAAATCAAATCGTATTTATCTTTTTGAAAACAATGAAATGACTAAACGATACTTTTAAAATATGAAAGCGGAAGTCTTAAAAATTGAAACGTAGTTAAAACCCAACATAAAATAAACATAAATATTTGTAAGTCATTTTGACTTAATTTCCAAACAATTAAAGCATATCTTAAACAAAAATATTTTCTAACAACTTACTAAAAATTAACAAAATAATCGTTCATTTTTCATCTTTCACCCACAGATCATATTCACTCCAACAACATTGCAACCTCACCTATGAGAGTACTCCTTCAACTATATCTGTCATGTATTTCCTCATCATATGAGCCTAGAGCTCATTAAGAGATACATATAAAATCATGAGCATGAGATGCAATTTGTAAAAACTTGAGTTTTCAGTCTCTTGGTCTTTCTTTATTTTATTTTCATTCTTTCTAAAATCATGAGCATGTAATACAATTTGTTAAAACTTGAGTTTTCAATCTTTCGATCTTTCTTTATTTTCTTGTCATTCATTTTTTTTTCTTTCATTAACATTGGGATACGACACCAAAGCCTCCAATCATTGGGGGACAAGACCACCAAAGCCTTAAATCATTGATGAATAAATCCACTAAAGCCTCAAAGTATTGGTGCCGAATTGCCAAATTCTCTTACGTATATTTCATTTCATCTTCGATCTTTCTAACATAAAAATGTACGCATGAAAATAATTTTTTGTTATAAAATAATATGTCATATGAATCATAAAATACAATAGTTAGTCCAGTCTACTATCACATGCAAAACGAAATAACTATACAAACTAAGTAGTATAAAACAATTAGCACATCCTCAATCAACATCTAACATCACTTACGTAATCTTATCATCAACATATTGTTAGCCTAAGAGTCATTAGGCTTAATTGTTTAGATTATGGATGTTTTTATTGAATTATAAATTATTTATCTTTTGAATATAGTTAATTGTTTTATCTTTATGTTTACATTGATCTTCATTGGAAATACCCTTTAATAAGGGTATTTATATGTTCTAAAATATTTGTCTAAGTTCATATAGCCTATAGGATGATTATTGGGACTTAGAAATTGAAATTGGGTAAAACATAGAGTTCAGGTCGACTTCAGTGAAGAAGTGGTCGACTAGTTGGCCGAAGAAAGAGCCAGAACAAAAAAGCAGTCGACAAGTTTAAAGAGGCAGTTGACTTAAATTATTACAGATTGCTTCAGTTTTTTGAGAATGTGAACAAGCAGTCGATCTATGATGGAGAGCAATCGACCTATGTGAAAAATCAAAGCCAAAATTGAATGACCGCAAATGGACAGATTCGAGCCAATTTTCAAAATATAAAGAAGCAGTCGACCGGGAGGTTCAAGTGGTCGACCACAAGACTGCATTTCACACAACGACTATATTCCAACAGTCGAGAGGTGGTCGACCAAAATGAGGGTGGTCGATCGGTCGAGCAGATTTTATAAATAGAAGATACTCCAAAGCTCAAACTAATAAAGAGAAACCATAACGAAGATATACCAAAATTTATACTCTTTTTCTCTTCTGTAATTGATTGTCAAACCTAACTCTTGAACTCCCAAAGTTGAGATTTTATATTTGAGAGTGTAACATCCCCTAACCTTTTTCATATAAAAATTTTCTTTTCTTTAAATCATTTGCATGATGGAAAACCAGAGTAATAAACATATAGCGAACGTCTTAGAGTAAACATACAGCGAAAGTTTTTTATAAATACCACAAATCAACAATTTAAATAAATACTTAAATAAATATATTAACTTAAAACACAAGTAAAACATTTGTTTGAAGTCATAAAACACTTAAAAGATTTTAAAACATTTATTTCATTTCCGTGAGCCATAACCCAAGGTCAATGTCGCCAACAGCACAAACGCCCAACTCGATAATTCTCCATCAGCTATGTCCTTTAACAACTTAATCCATTCATTGGCTTCTTACCTACATCAACGGGACCTAGCTATGAGTCTAAAGCTCAGTAAGCGATATAAACGTAAAACATGAAATACTCATATAACTTTTGTAACACCATATACAATTTTCAGTTTTGCTTATCTGTTACCGTTTCTATTTTTCACTGTCATTTATTCTATTTTTGTGCCAGGCGTATCCAATCGGACCACAAAAATCGTTATTTACTGTTCCTTTCTTTTACTGTTATTTAATCTATTTATGTGTCGGGCGTATCCAACCAAACCACACAAACATCTGTTTACTTATCTTTGATTTTTGTGTTGAGCGTATCCAACCAGACCACAGCTATTTACTTATCTTTGGTTTCTGTGCCGGGAGTAACTAATCGGTCCACAAAAATGGTTATTTACGTACATTCCATTTTCTTGTACTTTAGGATTCTAAGTCTTAACGTTGTCGTGCACATACAATCCTATTCAACGTGTTCCTCAATCATATCCTTAAAACGTGATCCATCATAACTAAGGAGCTAAACTTAAATCTAATAAATATACAATTCATAACAATCAATTAAACAAACAATAAACACCCCCTAATTCTCGTGATGTAGGTCCTTTCGGACAAAACACATGCAGTGCCTCTTACCTGAAGTCCTTAGCTTTAAAGAGTTAGCTCTTAAAGTTTCTTCTCTTCAATACCTATTCATTAATAGACAACGGCTATTATTAATAAATCTCTAACTTCAATTCACAACCAGCGAGTAACCCTCGACCAATACTATCCAAACTTAACCATTTATTCTAACAAGCACATTATCCTATAACTCATCCAACAATTTAACAACACGGCAACTTTTCATCTCAATACAGCAACTCAATTAGCATTTCAACCAACAACCCATTATTATAATATAGCCTCAACAACTATTAGTACTAACATAAGCATAGAAATCACAGACGGCATTAACATTACCCAAACCCATTTCTTCATGACTAAACTTTCACTGACTATACCATTTAATATCCAAGTTATTTAGCAAACCAAAACCCAAAGAGTCAATAGTAGAAGAACCATTAACACAAACTTGAAGAGAGTAATTCATCCAATTACATAGTTTACATGCAGTAATCAAACTCTATTGTCAACCAATATCTTTCAACAACGACAGAACCATATGATGAATAACCTAAGCAAGTTTTGCTTACCAGACAACTCCCGATTTCAGGCTACTTCACGAACCTTTCCTTCTGAATTCCTTCTGAATTCTAGAAACCCACACCATTTCTTCATGGCCTCACACTCATCTCTAGTTTCTTTCTCTAAATCTAAACCAACCACTCACTCAGTTCTTCTCACAGTTCCTCAACCCTTAGCCTCACAAAACTCTCCCACGGTTTCACTCATAATTTCAGCAGAGTAACCTTAGTTTTCCAACTCTAATAAATTACACTGCTCTCCATCACTATATATATAGGCCACCTGACGTGACCCTTCAATATCCATCTGCGTGAAGATAGAAGGCCAAGAGATATAGCTTCATCAATGTCCACCAACCCTTCAACGTCCAAATGCTTCAGATGTCGATTCATTTCATCTTCACATCAGTTAAAATTCTCCAGATTATCATCATAAATTGGCAGACGATCAATTTTCCTTCTTCCAGAATGGCGGATTATCAGGTTGGTCTTCTCTTCACCATGGCGATCAACTGCCAACCATTTCCTTCAGAAACTTAATAATTTCACGCCGGTCGATCGTACCTCGCCGATCTCCAAATAGCCAGTTGTTGTTTAATTCTCTAGATTACTTCCTTAACACGACACACACACACACACACACACACACACACACACACACACACACACANACACACACACACACACACACACACACACACACACACACACACACACACACACACACATATACATACATACATATATATATATATATATATATATATATATATATATATATATATATACACATACATTTAAATAACTTATTTCAAATTTCAACTTCAATCCTAGTTTATTCCAAACACCAACTAACAACGTTTCACTAACCAAATTAATTCACTAATTCTGTTTCCCCCATTAATGTTCCATTCGGAATCTCCAATTCTACCGATTTGTTCTTTTGCCAAAAATTTCACATTGGCTCGCTGCACGGCACTTCACATCAATTGTTCAACATCATGACCTATCTTTAAACAAAAAATTTACACATGGAAATTACTTATGAAAATTTTCATGCATTTCACATGATGTGCCCCAAAATGCGAGGAGGCAACTAAACTCTTTGTCCAATCTGCTAGGGCAATAATCTGTCCACTCTCAATGAAATGATAACGACTCCCAATGTATATAGCCAATTGGTCTCAATTTTGGAGGGAAATTAGAGGACACAAAGAAACAGGGGCCCTCCAAAAA
>CM039483.1:10311914-10713160 GCA_022433065.1 Begonia loranthoides
TTTCCAAATATCTAAACCTCAACATATACTATATGTTTCACCATTCTTCCTTCACATTATTTATCACTAAATCCAATATGCCATAAAATAGTATAAATATTATACCTTCAACCTTATTATATCAAAATACATTTTCTCTTACTAATCATTTAGTATGCAATATTTCTAGTTGATATCATTCAATCTAACTTTATAAATCATCAACCAATTCTCCAATTAACTTCAATCCGTACCAAAAGCTAATTATGAACATAACTGGGTATCATAGTTCACTTTTCCCAAATACGTTTCTCTTGACCAATATCTTTAATTGTCCAACTCAGCTCCTATCATCCCTAAACTTACCACTTGAGTCGAATGCTTAGCATAATGAAGTTTCATGATATTACAAAGAGAGTTAGGATTTTTAGTTTTACTTTTTATTGTACTCAAAAGGCAAACAAAAGGTGATGCCCCATGAACACAAAAGGTGATGCCCCATGAACAGTCAAGTGAAGGGTGACGCCCGCAATAGTCAACTTGCAAATGTTTGATTGGCACCCGTGAAGCCAATCATCACTAATCGGGGAGGTTAATGGATTAAGGATCTTCAAGTCGGAAACTTAGAGCGTGAACGTAGGCCAGAGTTGTCGAACCACGTGAACAAATTCAGTTTTCCCTTTCACTATCCCTAAACTATTTGTTATTTGTTATTAATTATATGCATTGAATGCGTTAAATCACTTAGGGTTTAGAATAACAAATATCACATGAAAAATTTAAAATTCCTAATCCACACACCCCCCCCCTCTATAGGCATGCATTAGTCCTAAACATACTATAAACATAAAATACATATCACATAACACATCGTCAATCCACAACCATAAGGAAAAAAGCAAAGCAATCATCATAACAATAAAATACCCTAGCACTTTGTGAAGTAGGTAAGAGGCCAAACGCATGCAAGGATCACTTACTTGAGATCTTAGTGAAGTATGTTCACTCACAATCCAATCTATCCTTTGCTCTAATTTGTTTCTAACACGTTTATTTTCCTTGAGATGAATAAAGATGTAGTTGATAAAAATAATAAATATTTATCAACCCTAATACTTTGAAAACTTAGTTTTAGCTCTCATGATTCTTATCATTATTTTGTTCATCATTGTAGTCCATTTTATGAATGAAGAACAAATCCAAATTATGAAGTTCTAATTTGTAGTAGACATACCTTCATAAAGCTTGAGAGAAAGAATGCAAATTCTTGCAACTCTTAATACATGCATGATTAGGGTTTTATCTCAACCTTCAATTTTATAAATTAGCAACCTTTTTTTTAGCAGTCCAAAAATATGTTCAAAATCTGAAAATATATTTGAAATCTTAAAATATATTCGTAGTTTGAAAATTTTGCAAATAATCATATTCTGAAGTGTACCATATAGTTTTCGCTGGTGCGTGTACTTTCAGTGAAGCCGTGTGCGCTTTTGCTACGGATATCAATTGCGGATATCTTGTAACACCTAAAAAATTTGCACATGACATTTTAAAATTCAAATAAAATAATTATTGTCACAATTCTAGAATTATAGTGAAGAATTAAAAATATTAGAATTATTAAGTAAGTTACGGAATAAGTAAAGCTAGAGTGTATGATTTTATTTTTATAAAAATATAAGATTTATTAGGTAAATTAAAGGATTGGGAAGTGGTTGCATAAGGAAATTTAAAAGATTAAGCCAAGAATGTCCACAGATGAATTTTTTTAGGAAAGCTGGGCGTGAAAGGAAGAAAGAATAATGCATAGGCGTAAGGTTGTCTGCATAAGTGTTAGGATCCTTGGAAGCTTTTGTGTCCACATAATTTAGTTGCATGCAAAGGAATTTTATATGTGGCAGACAATGCAGAAGGGTAATATCTGTGGAAGTGTTAGGATTTGTGGAAGAGTAGGTGTCTACGGAAGAGAGAATCCATGGAAGTGTTTGTATCTGCAAAATGGAAGACATCATTTTAGGATAAGGAACGTATCTGCAAAAAATAATGTGTCTGTGGTAGATAAGTCATGAGGAAGAAACAACATTGTTTGGATTTAAAAATGTTCACGGATAATAAGGAATGTGTTGCGGTGAACAGTGGAGTTGCGGAAAGGAACATGTTTGAGGCGGATAAGTATAAGGAGAAAAACGTCATCGTTTAGGTTGAGTAATCCACCAATGACAAGGATATGCTTAAATGAACATGTCTACAGCAAATAAAAAAGGTACAGAACGTCATCGTTTGGATCAAAGATCCATGAGAAAAAGTGAATATTGCAAGAGTGTAGGCGTTCACGAAAAGGAATGCATCCATAAATCAAAGAAACGTCATCATTTAAATCTAAGGATTCATGAAGAATAGTAAATAACACGAAAGTGTTGGTGTTTGCGAGAGAGATATCCATGAAAGAATAAGTGTACATTGTGGATAAATTAAGAGGGATTTGTAGGATGAGGAATCCACAGAAATGTTGGCATCTGCAAAAGCGTTGGTATTTGTAGAATGAAAGGAAAAAGATGTACATGGCAGATTGTCATTGGAGGAGAAGTGCGAGTGGAAGCCCACACCTCCGATGTAACTATGGACAGATTCAAAACAAGATTTTTAGTAGAATCCGTGTGCTATGATTTGATTTTTGGACTGATAAGAAAATGATAACTTCAAGATGCGTTATCTGCAGGATTTACAGACTTGACAGTTTATAAATATGAAGGATTGGATCGAAACCCTAAACACTCTTTGAGTTGTGAGGTATGGAAGAACTCTCCCTAAAGCTTTTTGAAGGTAGGTCTTTTACTATTAGGACTTTGTATTTTGGAAGAACGACAATGATGAATGATGAAATAGTGAGAGTTGTTTTTAAAACTTTGAAACAAGTGTAAAAGTTTCACATTTTCTGACTACTAACCTGATTCCTTTTCTTTTATTTAATGGAAGTAAACAATGGAAAAGTAGGATATTATAGACTCCAAGTAAGTGATATTTACATGTGTTTGATCTTTGGTCTGCATCAGAAGGACGCTATGATTATTTTGATGTTTACAGCTATTAGGTTGTAATTATTTGATGCTCGATGAAATGTTATACTATTTGATATTATATATTGCTCTATTTGTGATTTTTTCAGGATATGATATACTACTAGATGATATGTCGTGATTCATTGACTCCAGAATGTGCTGTTATGTTATGTTTACTTCGAGAATTAAGTTTCATTGTTTCAAGAATGTGTTATGATATTGTGGCATATTCATATGATAGGACGAAGTACATATATGTTGCATTTGTTTTCATACACTACGTTTTTCAAGAAAATAACAAAAATAGTTTTCATGCATATGTTTTCATGTAAGAAAGAATGAAACAAAAACGAACATATGTAAAAAAGAATACAAAGGGTTGAGAATAGGTTTTCCCAAAGGTTAAACATATAATATTCTAGAATTTAATCGAGATTAAAAATGATGGTAATTATGAATTTTTGGAGATTTTGGACGATTTTCTCATGGGATGTAATACCAGATTTTCTGTGATAGAATTAAGTAAGAATAATTGGAAAATTAATTAGAGTATAATTGGATTATTCAGAGAATTTTATTATGAAATGTATTACTCTGAAATTTTTTTTATGAAAAATAATAGTTGGGGTATAATTATATTGATTATTTAGATAATTATTGAGGATTTAATGGAAGGAAATTATTAGAAGTAGTGAAATGAGAAATTTGGTTAAGGTTTATTAGGAGTAAATTAAATGGGGAGTAATTAAATAAAAGTGGTAATTGAAATAAAATAAAAATAATAGAATGAATATTAAATTTTAACGGAACATCGACGTTTGGTGAAGGGGAAATAGGTGTTTGGCATTTCGGTTAGACTACGGTCGATACCGCAGTCGAAGAACTCGATTGAAATGTACTCCTGACTGTAAATTGGGTTTTTGGTCCATTCGCGGTCGCGGGTATCAATCAAGGAATATCGACAAAAAAATGAAGATTAAGTGAAGAAGGAAAAATAAGGGGGTCGAACTGGTTCATCTTGAATCAGTCCGGTTTGAAGACAAATGAAACGAAAGTCATTGTGGTTGGTTTTTGAAGAAAAGAGAAAGAGAAAATTTAAATAGTTGGAGGATTTAAAATAAAAGAAATTGGGGATTAAATGAAAATGGAGAATAAGGGGTTCAACCAGTTCGGTTCATGCAAGTTCAGCCCTGTTTTTGGCTGAAGAGTAAGAGTTGGTTTTAAAGGAAAAAAGGAAGAGGGAATGCAGCTTGGCTAAAGAGAAAGAGACGAGAGGGAGAAGGAGACCAAGAGAGCAAGAGGGAGAATCGCGAGTGGAGAATCGGGTGCGTGGGCTGCTAGCGACGTCGCAGGACGACTCTGGGCAATCGATGCTGTCAGGCGGCGGAGAAGTTACTAGGGCGTCATGGGTTGTGGGGTAGGGCTCAGCAACGCCTAAGCTACGGGAATGGACAAACTGAACGAACTACGAGTTGCGGGTTTCGCCATGCCAAACCGTGGTGAGTATTTCGATTGAATTGTGGTCTGTATGTGGATTCTACAACTGGAATTGGAATGGAGGATTTGTAGGGATGAATTGGCGAAGGGCAGGGGAGCGATGGTTCATGGGGGAAATGGCTGGGGCAGTCTATTCGATGATTGGACTGAACTGGTCTATTGCTAGTCCTTGTCTGGCGGGTTTTCTTCAACAACTTCTCCCGAGAAGTTGGTAAACTTTCCACATGAAGATTGTGTAACAACCCGATCCTAAATCTTTTCATTAAACGATGTAATCAAACTTTGGAGGTAAAGATTGGCGTAATATATATTTACATCGTCCCTATACGCATTAAGTTATGACTTATAATATTGTGGAAATCAGACTCGAATAAAAACTTAGTCGAAAATGCAAAGGAAATGGACTTTTAGTCAATTCGGACACATGCGGACGACTTTGTAGACGTGAAGTGTCGTCCGCAACACACCTGGAACGTCGCCCAGACCTTGGGACGACTTGGGAAGCGATTCAGCATCCTAACTTCACTGTGTTGTGAAGTTGCGGATGACATGTGTGGACGCTAACTGACATCCGAACCCTGACTGCAGACGGTACAAACGAGAATGGGGATGCCATTTCTCATCCTAGACCTCAGGATTTGGGTGCAAAATTACTCTTATGGATGAATGCAGTCGAGACCAAGTCGTCCGCACCCGTTGGAATCATCGCAGATTTGCAACAGAAAATAAATTAAATTAGAATGAAAACGACACGGAGCCAATCAAAACGCAGCTTGACGTCTCTCACTCCCACGATCCCGACCACAGATATTGTCGCCTGCTCCTTCCTCCTGCCATGCGTACGTTTTGTCCCCAAGGTGAGCCCTATTTCTTCTCCAACTCCTTCATCTTCTGGAGGTTTTTCTGTGTTCTTCTAGGGAGAAGTATTCCTGCGTGGGTGTGGAGATAAGGAGGGAGCTATTGTCTGTGCAAAGAAGAGTCTTCAAGGGTAAGGAATGGGGTAGTTGTTGGCCATTTGGAGACCCTACACCCAAGTGAAGTGTGTGTGAGTGATTGTTTGTTGTAGGGATTTTTTTTACAGTTGCTTTAAGTCTTGCTGCGTAGTTATCTTCAGTATACTAATGAATGCTTTAGATGCTCATGTCCTCCCTTAGATATTTTGTTGACTGCTACACTTCCTTCTTACTGGATGTTATGTTTCCTTGTTGTTCTTGGTTGATATTCTCTGTATGTTTCATTACTGCCTTGTTTAAAAATGATGATGTTAATAGGAAAGGGTGAAGGCTTACTGTGTTAGCCTGAATGGATCAAAGAGAAGGTGTCTAAATGGATGAGAAATACGGATAAGTGACTAATGGATTGCTATTGTTGCTAAGAATAATGATTTTGTTTTGTTAGTGATCTTTCACTCAATAGCCTATGTGTATAGTTTATTCAGCACGTGCTCACCGTTTCATTTTGTTATTGTTCGATATTTGGAAGGCATAATCGTTATTATTTCATTTCCGCCATCCTTACAATTAGTATCATCGAGGAAGTAAGTTTTCGTTGCCCATGTTCATTGTTGCAGAGTTTTAGTTGCTGGATAGCAAGTCTTTTGTTATTTTGTTTCGTTCACATTTACTACCGACTAAGCTCGTTATGAGACTAGTTCTGCTGCCCTATTTTGTTGTTTCGATAATGTCACTAGCATTTAGCATGTCTAATGTTTATTGTCACTGCATATAATCTTTGTGAAGCACGTCTCGTTATCTTACCTTCTATATTTTTCTGCTGTATATTAGTTGTTAAGAAGCATGTCCTATCTTTCCATTTCGTCATTTAATGCGTTGTTGTTCGTTATCAATTTAGAAGCATGTTTTCACTGTTCGTTTCATCGTTAATTCTCGCTGCCAAAATAGTTAATTTACGAGTACGCTCCACTGTCCTATTTTGATTATTGTTGTCGATTAATACCATTATTGAAGCATAATCCACTATTGTTTTTTTTATCTAATACGCTGCTGTCATAATTATTATCGAAGCATGATCTGCTGTTTATTTCGATCTGTTGTTCACTGCTGTATTAGCCAAATGAAAGCATGTTTAGTACCCATGTACCGTTGTTTCATTCTAGTCATTAGAAATACTTTTTTTGCTATTCTGTTCTCTACGTTCTCGCTGCTATTTAGTGACACTTTGGAAGCATAATTTGTAGGCATAATCTGTTGATTTACTTATCGGTAATTGCTGAATTTAGTCATTTAGAAGCATGATTCGTAGTTTGTATCGTTGCATATCACCGCCGATTTATTAAACGATTAAATGCAGGATTAGTAGTATTTTCTACTACTGTAGTCGATTAAAAAGCATGTTAGATGTTTTAATTTGCTACTGTTACAGTTGATTAAAAAGCATGTGAGCTATTTTAAATTTTCTGCTATCATAGTCGATAATAAGCATGTTTTGCCATCTTGGATCGACCCTATGCACTACTATTTTCTTTGATTTAAAAGCATGTTACGTTGTTCTAATTTGACAACTGTTCATCATCCTATGTTGTTGTTACTCTTGTTATATAAAAGCCTGCTCTGTTCTTACTTTATTGGATGTTGTTCGTATGTTTAGCTTCCATCTCGTGGTTATGAGTCGTCGTTACCTTCGTTATATAAAGCATATGCAATTACTCGTTTTATTCATTATTTGTTGTGGATCCTCTAAAGCATTGTCATTTACTTTCCATGTATATGTTATTTTGTTGAAAGTGTTAGGCTGTATTCACGTTAATAGGAACCAAGTAGGGAGTACCCCCTCAGGGTGGTATCCACATGCATGAGTGAAGAAAAATTCTAAGGAAAAGAATGTTTCAGGATGGGAGGGATACGCCCATCACTGAAAGAAACCCTGAAGGCGGGGTACGCCAGAAGGGAAGAAACCTTGAAGGCGGGATACACCGGAAAGGGAAAGAATAGGGAGTTGGGGTAGATGGGTAGTTCGGATCTAGCCTGGCAGTTAGGATACACCCTCACCTAGTCAGGAAAGGGACTAATATGCACACAGGAGGTTAGAAGCCGATCAAACTAGGTCATCTCAAAGGACAACCTCTAATCTCCAGCTCGAAGTACGAGTAAAGAACGAATGAAAGAACGAACGTAATGAAAGAATTGGTTTGGATGGCCCCTATTCCAAAAGAAACTAAAGAGAGACATATGGACTTGTTTTAACCCATTTCCTGACTGAGCATAAGCTCACGTCCTTACTTGCGGTGTAGGTAATGAAGTGATTGTACCAGGAGTGGTGAAGGAGGCCATTCCCGTGGAGCCTGTGGCGTATCCGGAGGAGGCGAAACGCGAGTAGAGTAGTATGGTATCATGAAAAGGAAGAAGAAATTTTTCTACAAGGGTTCTAACGTCAAACTTGGTTTGTAAACGTTAAATTTCTATTTTAACCTTTTTAGAATACTTATTCAGGATATTATTTTGGAAATTTAAATCTTAGACTTTATTAACGTTTTTAAGTGACGCTTCAATCATGCTTCCGCTAAATCTATCAATCATAGTTTTTCTCCGATTTAATTGATTATTTTAGCAAGTTGGTAACGATCGAATTTTGGCGCTCTGATTTTAAAAGTTGAAAGGTCACTAAATAACGTTTTCCTTATTCCTATCATTTAGTAAAAACTTAAAATTTTCATGTATTTTTAAGACAAGTAAGAATGTTTCTTGTGATGTTTTCGCTTGTGTCCCAAAGCATTTAATATTTTAATGTAACATTAAAACAAGTAAGGATCTGGGTCGTTACAGATTGAGCAATGGACCACCCTCCTTGAAGTGGGTGTCGTCCATTAACGTTATAGTCTCCTCTTGCCTATAAATCGATGACAATGGTTGGGAATGCATTCGGGACTTTTCATTCCATTGCAGAGAGCGGGTGAGCTGGGAGTGAGTGATTGTGAGCTAAAGCCAAGAGCTATGTTTGGAGAATCTGACCATGAAGAAGAAAAGGGAGTTGAAGGACAATCTCTCTCAGGTCTTCCTTGCCATTCAAGTAGTTTGTATCTCCTATTATTAAAGGGTTAATTCTGTTAGATACTGCTTTGGAAATATGTATGATGGCAGTAATGATTTCTCTTTGTCCCACGTGTGAATAACTGGAATGGTTATTGTCAAACTTTGAAGTTAAAGGAATCTGCAATCTGTGTACAGTTGGATATGTTTTTCCTGCTCATGGTTAAACATTGAATAGAATTGATTAATTGTTTGGTTGTTTGGTGGTCTGTTATGAGGAAATTTGCCTCTGCCGTTGAGTTGCTCCTGGATTTTAGGAAATATTAGGCTTGGATGTTGTTCTCTACCTAGTTTACTGATGTTTGGTTATGGAATATGTTATGATAAATGAGGCTGCTACTTAGTTGTGGAAATCTTGAACGTTGAGAAATATATGGATATATTCGGTCGCTTGGAGATGAGTTTATGTGTAGTTACAACTTTGATAATTATGTTCTATTGATAAAAACGATTCTCGATTTAATGACAACTTTCTTTAACATGTACGCTTCTCTGTTGGATGTTTATATTCTGTCGGTTAGTGTAAGTTGTTGAGTTGGATTGGGTTGAAGAAGTTGTTTTGGTTGTGAACTCTTTGTGGTTGACTATGAAGAGTGAAAGCTAGGTCTAGGAATTGAATTAAGAATTCTATTAAGTAATGGTTACAGCTTAATGAGATGGAATTGGTGTTATGTTATTGGATGTGGTTATGGTATTCTGCAGGTGTATTTATAGTGGATAAATATTGGTTAAATTGGTCAATGAAAATAATTGGACGAAAAATGTGAAATGAATTATTAAATGAATAAATGAAATAACGGTATCAAAGTTGAAATTTATAATTGTTAAATATATTAATAAATAAATGAAATTATTTTGAAGGTATTAATAGGGAAAAAGATAAAGATCTAAACATGCTAAGGACCGCGGGAAAGTTCTTCAAAAATAAGAAATAGGATGCGGTGGCCAGTGAAAGCCTAGCATCACGAGATTTTGTGCTTTCAATTTTGTTAAAGTATGGTTGAAATTATTGTTGGAATTAATTGAAGCACGAAACTATGGAGAAAAATGCTTGAACGTAAAGATGAATAAAATGTTAAAAATAAATATGAAATTTATGCTAAGCATGATTGCTATATCCTCGCTTTCACATTTTCTTCGATATATATTTTGAACTGTTATACTGCTATGAACTGTTGGACTGTATATGAACTTGCATTCATGCATCACGATTGGACTTATGAAAATGTGATATATACATGACATGATAAATAAAATGAATGAATAAACCTAAATGAACGTGAGAGGGTCCGGGAGAGAGGGTGACGGTCGTAGGTGGGAACACCCCTGATGGAAACCTCCACCCATGTAGGGATAGAGTCGGTTAGTCCACACTGACCAACAGACGTATCCCTGCTCTTAGTCCTCAAACGTCAAAAAAGACAGAGATTAGTAATGGTCGTAGGTGGGAACACCCCAGATGGAAAATTCCACTCATGTAGAGATTGGAGTCGGTTAGTCTACACCGACCAGCAGATGTGTGTAAGAAAAAGATAGAGATTGGTAACGGTCATAGGTGGAATCACCCCAGATGGAAAACTCTACTCATGTAGAGATTGGAGTCGGTTAGTCAACACCGACCAGTAGATGTGCCCATTCTTTGGTAATAAAATATAAAAGAATAACGAAATGAAAAGATAGAAAAGATAAGTTCTTTTCTGGAGAACGACTACATAAGCATGAACATAAGTATTGCATATTTTCTATTTCTTGTTGAGCTTTAGACTCATTTTCTTACCCGTGATGCAGGTGATTATATTGATGTGAATATAGAGGTGGCATTTCCGGTTGAGATCTTAAGTTAACAACCGGATTCGATCTGATGTGTTATGGGTCAAAGAAAAATAGAAAGGTTGTTTAAATAATGGTTTTATTTTGATAAACGTTTTGTAAAATAATTGGACTTTTATTAAATAATATTTTATAAATATTCTGTTAATTTACTCTTATATGTTTTTATTGAACATGTTTTAAAAAGAAAAATTTTTATGACTGGAAATGTAAGAAATAAAAGGTTTTAAAAACGCGGGAAGTTACAAGACCTATGAGGGATAAGCCCATAAGCCCATTTTTCTGGTAATGTTAGGGGGGAGGGTTGACCGAATTTCACCAGGTCGTCGTGCATTAAGTGCTTGACAACTAACGAAGGTCTCATGGAGTTGAGACTGTCTCGCCAAAGTTAACGAGACGTAAGTGGTGTGTGTTCTATAGTCGTGTCTTCTCTTTTTGGTGTATGAGCTGGTTGAAGTTCACCACTATCCTCTATAGGAAATAATGAAAGAAAAGAAAGACTAAAAGCAAAAATACATGATTTTACAAAAATTGCATTTTACATTCATGTCATATTTATGCATCTCTTACTGAGCATTAGACTCATAATTGAATCTTTGTTATGTAGGTGAGGATGACATTGATGATATATTTGATGATGGAAACGAATAAAAGTTGCGGTTGATTGAGAATTCTCATGGGTGAAGCTAAAGTGTTGGCGAAGCAAAATTGACCAATGAGTAAGGTTTTGATGAAAATGGATTTTAAAAAAATGGCCTTTTATTTTAATTGTTTTTTTTTTAATAAGTTTGGATTGAAGTTAAAATTATTTTACGAAAATTTATATTTATGTTAAGATTTATTACTTTTGAATTTAAATGAGATTTCTTTAAGACCTCTGCTATATAGTTTCAAAGGCATAATTTTTATGAATGGATTTTAAAAAAGAATGATAAGAAAAAGGTTTTACACTACGGGGTGTTACATATCCACACTGTCCACCAATCTCCATCTATCATGTTCACCTATCCACCTCACTTCTACGGACACAAATGCTTTTGTGGACGCTAATGTTTCTACTACAGATATCCACTCATATTATTCATCAATCACAATCTGCGACATTCACATATCTTTTTGTGGACAAACTTCATTTTGTGGATTTCATTTGTGATTTTTAGCGTTTATTCTTGAGCTTAAACTTAATCTCTCTTGTTCCTAAACTTGACATTGTATCTCTTGAGAGATTTAGGCTATTGAACTTAACATTTTTCTTTCTATTCATTTATTGTGGAGACTGAAAATGTGGCCCCCTTGAAAAGTTAAAAAGGTTTGATTGACACCCTGCAAGTTCAATTAAGGAGAAGGGTAATCTCCTGGAATAGTGGTAAATGTTTAATTGACACTCAGAAATTTAACCACTTGTAACCGAAAGAGTTATAAAGAAAGAAATTTTCAAAAATGAGCCTTGGAGGGCAAATGTACGCAGTCTAGCCGCACAACGATAATAAATTTTGTTTATACTCACTTATCCTTCTCTCTTTACTATTTTAATTTAGAAAGAAAATTCATATTGAGATAGCAAACGAAATGGTTAACATAATCACACAAAAAAAATTCAAATAACCTAATTCATCCCCTCTTAGATTATTATTGATGCTATAATTGTGTGACAATAAGTAATCCATTTTTTTTTTGCTAATTATAATAGCAATTCATTGAAATCTAAGCCAATCAACATTAAGTTTCTCATTGTAAATGAGAGAGTTCAGAGTAATGAGATATCTATAGATCACATTGGGACAAACTCCATGATTACAAACCCATTTTCTAAAGGAATACCACCCAATGTCTTTTACAAGCATATCACTCATGTGGGTGGTTTTACTTTAGGTGATATTGTGGTTTAATGGGAGTTTGTAATTTTAAGTGATTTGTGTACAAATATTGTATGGCTTACGTTATGTCTTTTTGCAGCAATAAAGTTAAGGTATTCATGTTTTGTTGCACCATGAAATTGAAATTTAAAGTTTGATCTTACAAGGAATAAGGTTGGATTAGTTGGAAATAGGCATGTTATAATCTCATTACATGTAATTTTTATGCTACGCATCCATATATGTTTTATGTCTTTCGATTATAATGATATTGTGACCATTGATGGGTTTAGTTGCGATTAATGGAACAAAAATTGCTTTAATCCTATTTTAGTATAGTTAATGGACGAAATTGGTAGCATATACTCACATTAATAATGACTGTTTATTGGATATCCCAAGGTTATGATTATAATCTGTGGTTGTTAGATTCATATGTGGCCCAAGTGAAAGATTGTTAGATTTTCAATTTGTATGGTGAGTTTTCATATAATATGTATCATATATTATAATATTATTACTATGTGACGATTTTATAAAGTGGTTAATTGCATATTAAGTTATTTCAATCTATGATGGACAGAAGAGTAACTAAATACTTCAAAATATTAAGGATCATGGTCCCCAATTCATGAGTCTATTTATTCTCTTCTTACAATCCATCAACTTGAGAGAGATTTTGATGAAAGGACTTATTGAAGATGAAGACCTTTCTAATCGACTTAAGTTATTGCTCACATAAAATAAAAATTTAGGTACGCTCTCTTAATCTATTGATATCTTAATATCAATTACAGTATTGGCATGTTTCCTAAGTTGACAGATTAGTAACTTAGGATTTCAATCTATTATAACACGACAATGATCTATAAGTAGTCTATTATTTTCAACAGGTACAATGACTTAAATAAAATTCAAAAACAAATTTGTGTAGGCATAAATTAAAATATTAATAATATTATAATTTGTGCATAGCACCAATAATAATGTTTGTAAATGAAACATACAATCAAGAATATTCATTTGGTTGGTGAGATGAAGGATTGGGAGGAACATGCTGAGACTAATGGTTGGATGTGCAATCAATAAAATCAGAAGCATGTTGTCAATTGAAGCATACCCAACAATGAATTCCAAGACAATAAAAAAAGAAAGTATGATTGCATGACTCCACAAATTTAATGAGACATGTTTTGTTTTTCTAACTTGTGGCCACCATGATTCATGTCCATAAATTTACATTTTATGCCATTGGGTGAGTATTACGACTAGTTATGTACTCACCCAATGGCAATTTACATAATACAATACAGTTATAATATATTATTTTAGACTTAAGAAATAATTAATCATTCATAAAATTAAATTGACGAGAAAAGATATCAAGTTTAGAGCATTTCAGGCACTCCTATTTATGTTTCACCTATAAGTAAGATTGCTATATGTATGTGTAGGGATGTACATACATACATGCGTATGTGTTATTATTTATACATAATTCTAAAGAAGGAAACATGCATAAAGAAACACATTATAATAATTTAATGAAGCCTTTTTTAGATCAAGTTTACTTGAAATTCTATTATTACTCGATTGCATTGGTAAAAAGAGATCCTCCGGGATGGTTGATTCTCTTTATCGAGCAATTTGAAATCGCAATAATTTAATATCATATTTTTAACAAGTGATTAATTAACAATAATCTTTACTTTTTTAACTATGTTTAATTATATAAAAAAAAATACTTTAGTAAATGTATAGTGGGTGAGTTCACAAGCTCAAATAATAGAATAATTATGATAAATTATAAATACTAAATTAATTATATTAAAATAAATTATGGGTATGTTATGATAAAAATAAAAAAGTAAAATTAAATAGTTAATGAAGAGTTATACTTTAGAGTCTTGTGAGAGTAAAAGAGCAAGCTTTGGGAGCTCTTCTAAAACAGACATAGTCCATTGGACTACAACTTGCTCCTTGCTCCTTGTAGTCTTGTAGATGATGCCCCTGGGCCTGAGCGAGGTTATTTCAACGCAACGGATCTTGTAGATGATGCCTCTGGGCCTGAGCGAGGTTATTTCAACGCAACGGATACTTCTTCTTCTTCTTCTTCTTCTTCTTCTTCTTCTTCTTCTTCGCCTTCCATTTTTATCGTGATTATGAACGAACAGCAACACAGACACCCCCTTTTCTCCAACGGACATCTCTCCCAACCAAAAATATCCATCAGTTGCAGTGAATTTATATGGTTGAAATACAGAATCGAATCACCCATTTTCTCTTACACTCCCTCCCTCGGTTGAACATTTTTGGTTGAATTTATATGGTTGAAATACAGAATCGAATCACCCATTTTCTCTTACACTCCCTCCCTCGGTTGAACATTTTTGGTTGCTGGAAATGTTGAAAATTTTCTCTCTCTTCCCCCTCCTCCTGTTCTGTTTTCTGGGTCTTACCAGTAAGTTCTCTCGTCTGGTTTCGAGTTCGAAAAGCTTCTTCAATTCCTCAGTTTTTTTGGGTTTAATAATATTCATATGCTTTTTGCAGATGCGAACCAGGAATCTTTTGACACCATTAACCTCTTTGACAAAGCTTTTCAACCTTGGCCTGGCTCCGGTCTTCGTCCTCTGGCTGTTTCGTTGAAAGATGAAGATCTCCATGGAGTTTCGACCAGTGTTCTAATGGCGGAGAGTTGGCTGAGGATCTACGTACTAGCAAACTAACCTGCTACTAAAATCACCACCATTGTTTTGGGCGATACAGTTTTCTGCAACAAAGATCAAGAACACAAGCTGGGTCTGGTACTTCCATCTATGAAGAACTTGTTTCACTCTCTGACTAGGTGGGGTTTGGAGAAAGACATTAAGGTCTCAGCTTCCTTCTCTTTCGATTGTCTGGACCCATTTTCTGCTCTGTTTAAAGACGGTCTAGCTGACCCTGCTCGAGTTCATGCAGAGTAAGAACCACTCGATTACTTTGAATCTTCCAGAAAATGCATATCCATTTTCTGAAGAAACCCAAATTTTGGTATCTTCTCTCATGGAATTTGTGAAAAAGCTTGGGTTTTCAGAATTTAGCAAAGTAAAGGTTACTGTAATTGTTCCAAAT
The DNA here is from genome assembly GCA_022433065.1 of Begonia loranthoides. Classification (NCBI taxonomy): domain Eukaryota; kingdom Viridiplantae; phylum Streptophyta; class Magnoliopsida; order Cucurbitales; family Begoniaceae; genus Begonia; species Begonia loranthoides. The sequence continues at coordinate 10,327,293 of CM039483.1, forward strand.
CAGAGAGAATACACAAACAGGAAGCTCTCCTCCATTGACTCGAAATTTCTACAACCTTTTCCGAAGAAGCCGACCCCATCTCCAGAAACTGCAGAATCCCCATCGACCTCGTCTCATGGCCAAACTATTCCGTCCAATATAGCCAAACACCCAAAGTCTCTTCCTCCGTTGAGCCATATATCTTCTCCATCACCATCGCCATTGCCACTCCCTTTTGCTCCGGCAAATCCACCTTCTGGGTTTGAATTGCCTCCTTGCAAACCAGGCAAGGCTGGAGCACGAGATCCGGTGGTGCTGCAGAGGCGGTGGTGTGTGGCAAAGCCAAGCGTTCCTGAGGAGACATTGCAAGAGGCGATGGACTACGCATGTGGGGCAGGAGGGGGCGACTGTGAGGAGATCATGCGGAATGGAAGTTGCTTCTCTCCAGACACTGTGGTGGCTCATACTACCTATGCATTCAACAGCATTTGGCAGAAGAACAAGAGAAGGGGAGGAAGTTGTAACTTTGGAGGGACCGCCATGATTATCAATTCTGATCCAAGTACTTTCTTAGACAGCTTCGTTTTCTTTACAACTGATTCTCTGGTGGCTTTCACTGCAGGTTTTCTTCACTGCAGGTTTATGCTCAGCTGAACACACTGGCCAAAGTTGTGAATTCTGCCGCTGACTCTGCAAGTAGGATTTTTATTTGTTAGTAGAAATTTGATAATCAAAAAACTTGGAAATCATTCTTCCTTCTACCTTATTCTACTGTTGGATAAGTGTCTGTTTTATGTCTGATTTCTTTTTCATCTCTAATGGTAGCAAAATTGTAAACAATAAGTGTGTGGAGCGGGAACAACATCAATGTAGCCATTCCAAACATACAACTTTTTCTATGTCCATATTTTTATCGACAACATTTGACAAAAGAACATGAACAAGACTTTAAATACATCCAACCGTTTGTGAGCAAACAATTAATTAAACAAATTAAAATCCCAATAAGTAGGGGAGTTGATTTGATTCTCTAAGACAACATATTCAAATTATGATCAGAACCTTCCTCACTTTTGGAACTCACTATTAGGAATCTACATCACGACCATCTGGCTTCTGCAAATATTACAAATTAAAATCATAAATGAACCAAAAAAAAAAAAATGAAGCACGCAACATATTGTGAGAAGCCATGCATCGAGAGAGAAAAATACCTTTTTGTGAGAAGACATTATATTGTGAGAAGACATTATTTCGTAGAATTTGCGCATTAGCATCTCTTCTTCCACCTGCAAATGAAAAACACTAGGCCTTTTAACAAATGAAACAGTTTGAATTTACTTCAGACTACAAAGTTATTAATGAGATGATCAAAATCATTTTGACATCCGTTTAGTGAATTTGTTGGAATTCCGTAAGAGATTTAATAAGCAACCTCCATGATAGAATTTTAATGCAATGCACTTATTCTAATTGTCTTTTAAGATTTGGGAAAATGACAAATCAACCATTGTACTTTGTAATCAATAACAAGTCAAACATAAAAATATTTTCGCTAACAATTGAACTACTAAACTATTTCACAGAGGAAACACCGCGATTACGTTTTTTGTTAAATAGCGTTGTCATTCCATAGAGGAATGTCGTCTTTCCACAGTGGAATGTCGTCTTTCCACAACGGAATGTCGTCTTTACTTTGCAGAAAGTTGACATTCCGCTGTGGAAAGACAATGTTCCGCTGCGGAAAGACAATGTTTCATAGAGGAAAGTTATCTTTCCGCAGAGGAATGTCTGCAAATAAAAAAAAATTCATTGTCTTTTTCATAGAAAAGCACAAACAAGTTATAATTCTCCCATGGACTGTAAAACAACTATAAATCATCCGAAATCTAAAACATTAACATTCTTTTCCAAAATCCTCTAAATTATAAAATTCGAAATCTTCTTAATCCATTCTCCATAGATATTAACTTTTTTCCACTGAAAATCTCTTTTAAAATCACAAGTTCTTTCTGTTTTTTTCCATGGTATTTGCTCTTTTCCACTGCAATTTTCAGAAAAATGTTTGCGGCGACGATTTTCCATAGTTGAGTGATTAAGTTGTTAGCGAAAATACATTGGTGGTTAACTTGTCATTGATCACAAAGGACTAGATTTGTTAATTTCCCTTAAGATTTCTACATGTTTATTTAATTATATTTTTAAAATTCTGTTTATATATTTTTTTTAAGATGAGAATAGCATAAGGAGATATTGATAACTTTGGGATTGATATTCTAAGGGTGACCTATGAGACCTTTCAAACAATGCGATATATTGTAATTTCGTTAAATCGTTTACTAAAGTATATGAAATACATATCATTCCAATTCAATTATTGTATTGATTACAAAGAATATGCCATAAATTGAATAAACACGATACAATACAAACACTTAGGTCGAGAGAATGTCACTTTTTTTTTGTCAATTACCAAATTCCTGTGATAGTAATTAAAATGCAAAATAGAACAAAAGCGTTGACGAACCTGAAGTTTATGCAATTCATGAGACATTGATTTATGAGTCTCCTCGAGAACCTCTCTCTGCTTCTCCAAATGCCTGCACACTCAATACAAAAAGAACTAGAATTTGAATTCTCAAAAAGAAAACTGAATCAGTAATTTGATAAAAGAAAACTTACTTCAACATTTCTCCAGCGTTTTCTGGATCCATTCTCAAAACTCTAGTTGTTGAGTAAAATGCTGTGTCCTGACCAAACAAAATAACTGGTATGAACATGAAAGAAACTGGTATGAACATGAAAGAAACTAAAAGGAAATTGTTACGACCCTCACATAATAAACTGGAAGGAAAGATGCAAGCATTCAGAAAGGAGGAAGAAGACATTCGAGTGACAGCTCAAAATGAAATCGTATCTCGCTGATGCGGAAGGCTGTATATTCATATGAAATAAGTAGTTAATAACATAAGGCTATTTTTCCACTTGAAAATAAGTAGTTAGGATCGTAAGTCTATTTATCCATCGAAAAATAAAATAGAAGGTCAAATGTGTCAAATTTTGTTTCTCTTCTCTCTCCATCGTTTCTCTATAATTCTCTTATGATGAATACAAAATAATCTTCCTCACCACTTGTTTTTGCATTTAACCTCCAATTCCTATAACACCACTTCTTTTTGCATTAAACCTCCAATTCTTATAACAATTGGTATCAAAGCAATACTGATTCACAATGACAGAAACTCGATCGAAGACCAACGAGAATACCCTTAAATGGTTGGAAGGGGAATTGCGATCTTTTGAATCATCAATTCCCACCGTTTTTTGTAAAGTTAGATGCCGCCGATCAACAGTTTCACCATCTTGCCGTCAGACAGGAGCATCTGGAAAATTCAATTCATAATTTTTAACAATCAACCACTGCCAAACAGGACGCAATCATGGCCACTCTAAATCAATTACTCCCAGTTTGTTCTGAAATACAACTACAACAAAGAATCTTACCATTCCAGCGCTAGCTTCCAGTTCCACTGTGAATACCCCTAACAGAACCAATGACATTAATCGAGTGGATGCCACCACTCAGACGCGCTTTCTCCATCTAGATTTTTCGTTTTTCTCTGGAGACAATTCCCTAGAGTGGGTTTGTAAAGCGACAAAATATTTTTCGCTGCATCAAACACCAGATCATCTTCGAGTGGGCGTCACCAAATTATATCTATAAGATTAAGCCAATATTTGGTTTGATGGCTTCACTACTCGTTACCCTAAAAGACGGTTTGCTACTTGGGATCTGTTCATATAGCCAAAAGACTGTTTGTTTGTCACAGCTGAAAAAAGTTCTTGAATCATTCAGCAAAATCACTCAAAACAGTACTGTCAAGGATTATGTTGAGCGCTTTGAATCCTTGAAATCCATGGCCTAGTCATCGCTACCATGTACTTCATTTCCATTTTCACAAGCAGATTACGCAATAATTAAAATTAGTAGACCTTCATCTCTTGCTAGGCCTTTGAGGTGACTCTTCTCCAGGAACATTACTGCTCTTCTTTGTTTCTCAAAATCGACAAAAAAATTTCTGCCTCTAAGTGACCGGATAAATCACTTTCCTCAAATACTGCTGTACCAGTTTCTAATCTTTCTGCTGAAATGCCCAAATCCACTTAGTGGTTCCAGGAAACTTCTCTCACCGATTTACAACTCAAGCAGAAATTGAGATTATGCTATAAGTGCCACAAAAAATATTATACTGGCCATGTTTGTAAAAATCAGCCTCTGCACTATATATTGGTGGATTCTCCTCAAGATTGTCTTGCCCCAACCGAAATTGTGGAAAGCACTATTGAATCGAAGGATGTTGAGATTCTAGAAATCGCTCTACAGGCTCTAGTAAGACATACTGACAATTCTACTTTCTGCATTTCAGGATTTATCTACCATATTTCAATTTCGATTTTAATTGTCTTAGGTAGTACCCATAGCTTCATAGATGAAATATTATCTGAACGATTGCCGCTTGCATTCAATCACACCCATAGTTTGCCTGTCATGATGGCCAACGGTGCGGTACTTTCGAGTGCTCTGATTTCAACACCTATTACGTGGCAGACGCACTCCATCTCATTCACATTTAAGATGTGTGCTTTACAACTGGCTCACAGTGATATGATTCTTGGGATTAACTAAATCATCAACCTCGTTACATTTGACCACGGGCAAAAAAATTCTATTGCCGACAGAAAATTCTCCCTCACTACTCGAACTAGTTTCTGCTAGATCACTCTCTGCTCGGGTTCAGCATCAGCAGTATTATATCGCTGCTCAATTATATTCTCTATCTAATGAGGTGAAAGCACTCCGCAGGTATGTATTAAAACTATTTTGAATACTTTTTAGAACATTTTCACTACTTGTGGGTTACCTCCGTTGCGATCCCATAATCACTTCATCTAGTTATTTGATGACACTAAGCCCTTTGGTCTTCATCCATACAGTTATCCATTCACCCACAAGGCTGAAATTGAATGATTGGTTAAAAAATTGCTAGCGGCCAGTATTATAACAACAACCAACAGTCTGTTTGCTTCTCTAGTCCTATTAGTCAAGAAGAAGGATGGACAGTAGAGATTTTGTGTCGATTACAGACAACTAAATGCTTTGACTAGTAAGGATAAATTTCCAATGCCTATCATAGATGAACTTATTGATGAACTACATATGATTCTGCCTTTCTTTTCCAAAATCGACCTTTGCTCGAGTAACCACCAGATAGTAAAGGTCGCACACTACCATAAGACAATTTTCAAAACTCACCAAGGTTTATATGAATTCAAAGTAATGTTCTTTAGTCTCACCAATGCTCCAGTAACATTTTAATCACTCATGAATTCAGTATTTCAACCTTATGAAAATTTGTTCTCCTTTTTTTGACGATATTTTGTCTAAAATCATGATATCAATACTCCCTATTCTCATCTTACGACAATTCAGACTTTGCTACAAGATCACTCTCTCTATGCCAAGTGCAGCAAGGGCTCGTTCGACCAAACCAAAGTTGCCTACTTCAGGTCATATTTTATCTACAGCAAGGGTTGAACCTAACCTCGATCAAATTTCTGCCATGGTTTCTTGGTCGAGCCCAAGTCATATAAAACAACTTTGAAACTTCATTGGACTCATGGGTTATTATCGAAAATTTGTTCAAAGATATGGCATTCTAGCTAAACCTCTAACAGATCTCCTCAAGAAAAATGTTTTTCAATGGACTCTAGAAGTAGAAGATTTCTTTCCGCGCCTTAAACAAGCTATGTCCAACACTCTCGTGTTCGCCTTATCCAACTTTGCAGAAAATTTTATTATTAAAACTGACACTTGTTACAGAAGAACAAGAGCAGTCCTTATGCTGAATCGTCATCCAGTTGCTTTCATGAGCAAACCATTTAACTCCAGCAACTTGGGCTTTTCTATTTATGAAAAAGAACTTCTGGCCCTCGTCACGGCCATCTAACATTGGGAGGTACCAATTTCATTATTAAAACTGACCATAATTCGTTAAACTTTTTGTTGGAATAGTGTATAATGACACCATTGCAACAAATTATTCACGAAGTTACTTGGCCTGAGATATACTATTCAGTAGAAGCAAGGTTGGTCTAATATAGTAGCTGACGCATTATCACAATGACATTCAACAGACTTTTCTTGCAGCACACACTCGATAATCAAACCTGAATAACAGAGGTTATTGATAGTCATGCTGATGACCAATGGGCTACTGATTTAATAGGGAAGTTACTGCTTTCCTCCTCCGAAACAGATAATTTTTCTTATCAGGATAACGTCATCCGCCGTAAGAGCAAGATAGTGGTTGGCTCTTCCGATACCATTTGCCAGAAATTGATTCAAACTCTTCATGATTCTTGCATTAGGGGCCATTCCAGAATTTAAACTACTTTACACAAAGCCAAGCTATATTTCTAGTGGCCAGGAAGCTATATTTCTAGTGGTCAGGAATGACACAAGACATTCATTCCTCGGTACTCCAATGTGATACATGCCAGTGTTGTAAGCATGAAAATCCTTTCGAATCGAGACAAGATTTTCGCTACAACTTTTTGGCAATATCTCTTCTTGACACTACGTGCTCAATTGGATCTGTCATCAGCTTATCATCCAAAATCAAATGGTCAAACAAAACGTCTTAACTAGTGTTTGAAAATGTGTTTGAGGTGCATGACACATACACAGCCGCACCAATGGCGTCGCTAGTTATCATTAATCGAGTGATGGTATAATACCATCTTTCAATCAATGACGCCATTCAAAACTTTTTATAACTCTCTTCCTCCTCATTTAGCATTGGGTACTTACCAAAAAACCAACACAACAACAATCAACAACGTTTTAATGGATTGTTTTCACATAGATCATCTTCTAAAACATAATATAACATAGGCTCAAGCTCGGATGAAAACTTATGTAGACAAAAACCATTCAGAAAGACATTTCGAGGTGGGTGATTTGGTTTTCCTCAAACTACAGCCTTACCGGCAGCTCTCACTTACGGACAGAGGTTCTCATAAACTTGCTTCTAAGTATTTTGGTCTTTTTCCAGTGGTTGTTCGTGTTGCCAAAGTCGCTTACAAATCGGATCTTCCAGCTTTAGCAAAAATTCATCCAATCTTTCATGTGTTTTTACTTAAAAAGCGACTCAGAGACTTGAATATTTCTCAACCATCTTTACCGTCCGAATATACCATTAATACTACTCAAGCAACTCAAGCTCTTCTTCAAACATTAGTCAAGCGTAAAAACTATCATATTACCCAATGGTTGATTTTATTGGAAGGTCGCCCCATCACCGATACCACTTGGATCGACTCCATTGTAATTACTTCAACTTTTCCTTCATTCCCACCTTGGGATCAAAGTTTGTCGAGGGAGGATGTCTATTATGACCCTCACATAGTAAGCTAGAAGGAAAGACTCAAGCATTCGAAAAGGAAGAAGAAGACATTCAAGTTATATCGTTCCTTGCTGATGTGGAAGACAGTTAGGGACAAAAGGCTGTATATCCATTTGAAAATAAGTAGTTAGGAACACAAGTTTATTTATCCATAATATAGTAAAAGGGTGTAAAATGTGTTAAACTTAGTTTCTCTCTTCTCTCTCTATTGTTTCTCAGCAATTCTCTTCTAATGAATACAAAATAATCTTCTCGCCACTTCTTTTTGCATTAATCTTGTCACGACCTGGAGGCGGTCCAGAAAAAAATGTTGGGCCAAATGATCCAGGCCTCGTAGAGAATCCGATCACCCAGCCTAGGACTTATTAAAATATTGTAATGGGTCACGCTCTATAGAGTGATTGCAAGAATAATTAAAAATACTAAATTAATAATTTAAAATTTCAAATAAAACTGTACATACAATCTAGAATACCCAGCACCCAAATTAAGTGTTATACAGTCATCCAGAGTTATGCTTACTGAGAAATACAAGTTCAACTAGGAAACGAAATAGAATAAATATAATAGAGTTTTCAACCACAATCTGTGCAAGCTCAGTTACTCTTCTTTTTACCTGGAGTGGTGGGGATCGTGGGGTAAGTGACTAGCTCAATAGAAAATTTATACGAAATGCTATACTGATGTAAAACTTCTTTTACTCTTTTCTTGAAAACCATGAGTTTCAAGTAATTATATATGTTTTAATAAATCATTTTCAAATCATTTTCTTCTTTAAGGAAATCCGGCCTCAAAGGCCCCTGACGAGTCCTCAAGAAAACATGATTGTATACATAGACAGCTATAAGTTAAAATACTCTCGTCGTGTTCTATACCGAAAATCATCACCAGTGAAAATGGAGGGTCACTCAAGGACTCCTCCGAACAATTACACAGAAAGATGGCCATCAACGCGGGCAACAACTCATGAGCCTGGAGGAAGACAAATGACGGCAGTCCGTAGACCCAGCTCGTCACCAGGGTTATCGGCTAGCACGCTCTGCGACGACACAGTCCGTATATACACCCTGATCAAGTTTAGGGTTCGAAACCCAAGAAAGCCTCATCTCCTTCCTAATACCATTTTTCACACAGTGCACAAACAAAACATGTCCATGCAATAGGAGATGTATTGGGGATAACCTCCTGATACTTTAACACCGAAACCGTCCAAAATATTAGGAGGATTCATCGCCCCCAAATCAAAATCACAGCATACCAAAACATGAAATCAAGTGCACGAAGGTAAACGTGTAAAACTCTCATACAAACATAGTATAAAAAACTGATGTGCTGTCGAGTAGTCCCCATTAGGTTTTTCATATGTGGTATTCCACAAAATACGATTTTTTTGAAAACTATGTTATGCAATGCAAACAACAAAGTATAAAGCTCCTACCTCGTTGGATGTCCTTCCTCATATACGAAGGAGTAGCAACTTTAGGCACCGGCTCTAAGTTCAAAAACTAGTCGGAGCCTAAAACATATCAAAGGACAAATACTATTGTCAATGATTTTCAAAAAACAGGTGGAAGGGTCCTATACCGGTTTAGGAATCCAACCGACATATAAACGACTCATCTAAGAATCCCAACAAGACAATAACATATCCCCAAATAGACATTTAACAGTAATCCAACTATCGTCCTCGAGAGTTCCCTTATATCCGTGAGTATACGAAACAATCCCCAGAACATATAATCCTCGTCATTTTAGGTCACAGGAAACTGAACAGTGCATCATCCAACAATACTCAGAACCTAAACATTCAACATTTAACACATTGTGCAATATTCCAACAATTATCAAAACAAGTTCTCAACCCTACAGAATTCATCAAACACTCAACAACCTATACTCCTTAGGTTATCTAACCAGACATAACAGGGCTTCAAAATGTTCTAAAGCCTCCAACCAACAAAGCATTTTATTCCTAGTTCAATGAACACAAACTTGACATAGTTAAACAAACCAGCGTGTCCTCAGGAAGTCCCTTTCTAAATAGTGAGCAACATATCATTTAAGTAGTTTTCACAACACATAACACCACCATAAATTCCTAATCATAACCTAGGCTCATTTCCATATTATCCTAACCATAGAATAGAACACAGCAAATAGCCAAGAATCCTCAAACCCTTATGTGAAAACTGTAACCAAACAGGACACAAAGTCCTTTTTCCTCGAGTTCATCATCAATAGTAGTGTTTAAACAACAACAACAACATTTCACGAACCCATTATCCAAAGCAAAAACCCAAAATAGAATACAGCTCCTCGGGTTTTAACCATAGTCTGTGAGCAAACAATCCTTGGGAGTTTTATCAAAGACAGCAAATAAACCCAAATCAACTTAGCACCACACTCTGTAAAAATCGCAGCATAACTAATACAACTACACTTCAAAAATTTATCACTCAAAGCAGAAACTAAAACCGAACCAAAACAGGTAACAAAACCGTAATGAAACAGATGCGGAATGCACGGTATCCTTACCTTAACCGGAGAAATGGGGGAATGCGGCTTCTCAGTTTGGCACTTCGAGATGTTTCCAGTCGCGGTTTCACCGTTGCCCTCTATCGACAACCTGACCGCTCGTCCTCTACCAACCCTCGCGAAATGCTCTTGGTCGGAAGTCTTTACCGCCACTCGGAATGCTTAAGACGGAGTCGCCCAGGCGCTCGCCTTCCCGCCGGAATCCGTCCGCTTTCCGCCTTCGTGAATCCTCTCTCTCTCTCTCTCTCTCTCGGCCGAATGGATAACCAGGAAAGAAACCCTATTCTCTGTTTTTTTAGGGGTGGGATCGGTTGGATTCGGTTTTTGGCCAAATTAAAACCCAACCGACTTGGTTTGGTTTTAGATTTTTCAAACCGAAATAGAACCTAAGACTAGTGAGAAACCGAACCAAAAACCGAACCTTGATTTTGGTTTCGGTTTGATTTTTTCATAAATTCCATTTTCTTTTTCAGTTTGGTTTGTTCAGTTTTGTAGTCAAGATATCTAGAATAAAAACTGCTCTATAATGATATTAAAAATAAAAAACTAAAAAATCATACTCTACTCATATAATACCGATCTAAATTGCATTTAACACAAAAGTTGGCTCAAGCCTGCCAATCTAAATTGCATTTGAGAATATTCATAGATGATACAAGAGTGTTTTTTTGTAGTATGTTTTCATAAGAATTAAAAACTGGCAGTGCTCGCCTAGCAATATTCTTATATGGCAAACCAAGATAAGTAAAAAAAATGATATCATCCAGTGTTCACTTCACATAATCCTCAATTCATAATTCACAAATTTATCCAATTCACAGATTTACCCAATTCATAATTCACAGTCCAATTCACAATTCACAGATTTATTGAGTCTCTACAAATTCCAATTCACAATTCATAGATTTATCCGATTCACAATTCATAATTCACAGATTTATCTAATTCACAATCCACAGATTTATCGAGTCTCTACAAATTCCAATTCCAATTCACAATTCACAATTCACAATAGAAATAAAAATTTCAAACATAACAGAAATTCCAAAAATTGACCTGAAATCACTGCCTGAATAATCACGGCCTGATTTGGAATTGGGAGCACCACCTGATTAATCGACTTGAAATCAATGAAAGGGGTGTTAAAACTGCGTTTATGGATTTCAAAAATATAAACAAAGCCATGAAAACCTGTGAACTGTGAACTGCGAACTGAAAGCCGAACCTGTGAACTGTGAAGATTGCACTGTGACACTTTGACCTATGCTGGGGTGGAGAGCATAATGAACGACGTTATTCACAGGTTTGGCTATGGGTTAATTTCACTCTGTTCCGAATAGTTTTAATCTTTCCTAAAATTCTTTTACCCTTCAATTTAGTTTTTGGGAAAATGACAAATCAACAATAGTACTTTGTGATCAATAACAAATCAATCACTAAAATTTTTTTGCTAACAACTTAACTATTGAACTATGAAAAATTGATAGAGCAAACACCGCAGTTACGTTTTTCATTAAGAAACACTATCATTCTGCGGTGCAACGTTGTCTTTCCACCATTCTTTAAAAAAAGTTTTCGTTTGGCGGTGGAAAGAAAACGTTCTACCGCGGAATGACAATGGTCTACTTGCAAAAAAATTACTGTCAGCGCGGAACGATCACTTTCTGCGGTAGAAAGATTATTTTTCTCTGCAAAAAGTGAGACATTGGTGATGAACACTAGATAACAACGATGAACTAGAAAGATGAAGGAAAAGATGGTGATGAGAACTAGATGGTGAAATCGAAAAGAGATAATTGTTTTCGATGATGAGAAGATGTTCGAAAAACTGAAAATGTGGAAATTATTTTCGACAACGAACCAAACCATGTCAGAGCTTCTCGGTATCGTCTTCTCGTTAATATTGCTTCAATTATTGCAATTTTGACATAAAAATTAGAATTTGCAGAGAATAAATATAGAATCAGCGGCATCTTCGAGGTAATATTTCTCAACGAGTAACGGCGTTGATTTTCTATAGTTCGGTGTTTAAGTTGTTAAGAAAAATTATTCAGTTATTGACTTGTCATTGATGATAAAGTATGATTATTGATTTGTCATTTTCCCAAAATATCAATATTTGCTGCTAACTTTTTCTCAGCATAATTTATCTTTGGATACATTCTACTCCAATTATTTATAATTTAAATTTAATTTTTAAATACTAGTTCCATCCATTTTTTACATTAAAGTTAACAACATATACCATGTGATGGGCTGTGTATAACTTGCTGGGTAGCATCTTCCAAAATAAAGTATATTTGGTTCTTTCATCACATTTTATGCTTCTTATCTTGAAATCCAACGTAGGCCATCCTTTTAAATCTTTGGAATGAATGGATCACTTGATTAGCAATGGAGCAGACTATGGACTATTCTTTCACAGAGGCCATTCAGGGTTTACAAGGGGGTCTGGGCATTTTAGATCATCTATGCATGGCAGTAATATGACAACGTTGCCACCTCAAAGCCTTGAATCAAACTAAATGGCCTCATTATTTTCACCATTGCCCTAATTCCCTCTTCAAAGTCCACTTGTAAAAATGGACATATAATAGGATTGCAGAGACTTTATGATTCCACCAATATAAACTCATAAGCTTTCACAGTATTATTCAAATGTACGTAGTGAATCATAAACATAACCAGCTTTTTCTACGAAAAAAGTTTCATGTTTTTCATCATGCAACGTAACTATAATAGTTTTTATATCTTGCTTCAACTCTCTACCAAATCAACGGTAGTTCCACCTATTTGATGAATTACAAATTCAATAAAAAAAAGGGAGATGATAATCTTTTTAATCGATATTGGGTCTGGATTGTCAAAACATAGATTAGGGTCTAAATTATGGAAGTAGTATTTATCTTCAACTCTCTTAATAAGATATTGGGTCTTAGCTGTTCTAAGCTCATTTTCTAACATGGATTTGAGAAAACATATATTACATGAGATTTGAGATCCTCAAATCTTTCTTGATGTTCTCTCACAATTCCAGTTTATTGAATTTCTTTTGTCTCTTTCAAAGTTGTTTAAACAAACCATCGACATAACTCCGTGGAAAAGAAATTCCAAGACGAAAGAGGATTCAAGACATTGAATTAAAAATAAGACGTAAGTCATGGCTGTCGGAAGAAAAATTAAATGGTACCCAAGAAATGTGAAGTGGAGAGAAAAGAACCAAGGGTGGTGAAACTCTGATCCGTTTTTCCCTTTTTTTTTTTAAATTTTATGTTTTTATCCAGAGTAGACACAAAAGGCACTCCCATTAAACCCCCGAGTGGACCACCTCCATAAAAAGATGCTCTAACACATAAATTTACTTTCCATGTGTCTCTCTCTCTCTCTCTCTCACATCACACTTTTCATTCGTTACTACTAAATGTATTATTATTCATGTTATATTATATAAATTTGAAAATAACTAGAAAATCATGAGGCACCCAATTTGTGCAACGATTAGTCATGCTTATGTATCAATGAAATTAACCCTTTTTAACTAATATTATAAATACATCTCCCTTACCTTATTCTAAAATCAACTTTCATAGTATTGAATTAGGACTTTGTCCCTTGCTGAAAATACCAAATTCAAATGGAAAATCTTGTGCCATCTAGTACTATAATCTTCATTGGTTTTTAAGACTACGTATTTTATTTTCAAACCCAAAATGTCTTCTATACAATAGAGAAAATAACTTTATTTATTAACAATTTCTCTTCACTATTACTAAATAGGTAAAGTACAAAGTAAATTTTAGGAGTACCTTTAACTTAAATTCTAATTTTTTTTATAATAAAATTAATTTCAAAGTTTGATGTTTGTTCAACTTAAATTTTGAAATTTTGAGAATAAAATGAATATCGAACTTTGCATTGTGAACAAATTATAGCATACTTATAGAAACCAAACTCGAATCGAGCTTATTTTTTCTGCTTTTGCTCAGTGTGGTTCCATTTTAATTCTAGGTTTTTTTTGTTTGGATTCGATGTTGGGTCGTTTTTAGTCAGTTTAGGCTCAATTTGAGCTGATTTTTGTCAGTTTTGTTACAACTCGGAGGTAGGCTTAAAGAAAAACAACGGGTCGAACGACTTGATTGTCCAACCCCAAGGCTTGGTTTACAGCAAAAGACTTTTAAATATAGATTGAGTCATAACCCATACGGGATAAACCATAGTCCACATAACAATCAAAGAAAAATAAGATAGTGCAACATACAATTAAATCCAATGCATATTCATTTTATTTTTCAAGTCTTTTAATACATTAATTACATAATTGAAAGTTCAATAAAAAAAATAAAAAAATGCCCAACATTAATTTGGAAAATACTATATTATGGTTTAAATTTGCATGTTAATTAAATTTATATGTTTACATGCATTTTTAGTTGCACATAATTGTTTATTTATTTGTGTACATATTTCAGTATATTATGCGCACAAAATGTTAAAATAAGATTCCAGACTACAATTTCATTTTTATTTTTGGTAAATTAAAGTAAATAAAATATCTAGTGATTTATATAATTTTATTTAATTAAAGAGTAGATACAACAACTTTAATTAAACAACATTATATTAAGTGTTAAAAATCACGTTGTAACATTTATTGTAATTAATCTTGTAAATATAGTCAATATTATCTTACATGAATTTTTATTTTATTTGCATGATTAATTATGATAAAATATTAGTTATATTTCTTAATTTACCCATAGGAATTAAGAAAATAGACATAATTTAATAGTTTTATTATTTATAGATAAATCTTATTGAGTTAGAGCTTTAACACACATGTAAGTTTTATGTCACTAGATTCATGATTATAATATGATTTACATTGATAAAGCATAACATATATTTTGTTTCAATTTTGATAAGCATGTGTGATTTAATTTTTACAACTATATATTCTCTGAGTTACTCTAATATTAAATGCGATATACCGGAATTAAGAGGTGATAATTATAAAGTCCAGAAGGAAATAATTCTTCTTCATTTGGGGTGTATGAATATCGATTATGCTATATGGAAAGATAAACTAATTATTACTCCTATCAGCACTCCTTATGAACTTGTTCTCTATAAATGTTGAGAATATTCAAATCACCTTAGTGTGATGTTCATAAAGACCAAAATTGCTTGTAACGACCCAGTTTTTCTTAATTTTGTAAAATTTTGCTAAAATTCAAAACTTTTTATGAAAACTCTTTTTGAGATAATATCAGAGTGCAAAACTGGACCGTTAAAACCTTTTTTGTTAAAACATTGCGGAAGCACTTATAAAACCTTTTATGAAAACGTAATGGATTTATTAAAACATAGCAGAAGCGTAAATCGTTTGAGATGTGAAAACAAAACACTTCAATACTGTGTTTTGATAAATGAAATCCGAATAGTTGAATACAAATGAATTACAACAGTTTTCTCTTCTACCCTCTCTAGCCTAGCTAGCCACGAGTCTCGCGCGTGCAAATCTTTCACCCCTAGCCTTTTGATCTATTAGTCATCTCCTCGTATAAGTACCTACACCTACATCACAAGTAAACTGTAAGCCCAAAGGCTTAGTAAGGAAAATGGTTTATGCAATATGAAATATCTCTCTTTAATCCTTTTGGGATGGGGGCCACTCAAACCAATCATTTCATTACGTTCGTTCGTTTGTTATTTCCTTTACATTAGTTCATTGATTCGTTACTCGTACATCAAGCTGGAGATTGGAGGGTTCATAGGGGATGGAATAGTAGATCAGATCTAACCTTTTGCTTGCAACTAGGTCCCCGTTCCCGACCAGGTGAGGGGCTTCGCCTAGCTGCAGACTAGACCTGCTACCCATCCGCCCCCGAACTCCCTTTGTCCTTTATTTTCTTAACATTTTACCTCGCATAATGCAGGTGTGAGTACCACCCCCGGTGACACTCCCTATTGGTTTCTATTACCATGATGCATGACCATACATTCTCATCCTAGCATGAAACATGATGCGTTATAACATAACATTAACAGGTATTGAATTGTGCATCTAAAAGAAAGTAATTAAATAGCAGAAATTGAAGTGCATAGAAATGAAAGCAACCAATAATTGAATAACGCATATGATAGGGAAAGAAAATAGACATAATTGAATAGCGCACCCAAGGCAAGTAATATCAATTGAACACCCAATGGAGCAAAGCAAAACACATGAAGGAGATGATTATAGAGTTAATTAAACAACAAGGGACATGTTTAGATATATAAATCACAATAATAAAGGAAACATAACTTAGTTAACATGCTTGAGAGTCGATTTCATACTTCTATCCTAGTTAACTAATCATGCTCAGGTTTAGTAGACAATAACATACTAAGGACAAGTAATTATAAGCAATGTTATAAGCAACACCAAGAAGACAATAACAAAGACAATATAAAACATCTAATCATATGATCAACGAAGTTCTTAATTCATTCTTGTTTAGTTCATTCTTATTTCATATTCTTCATTATTTCTAATAATGTAAAGCATCAATACAATAAATGAAATTGCAATAAACGGATAATATACATAATATTAACATGGAAGAATTGACATGCTAATATTAATCTAGTTGGTGGTCTTAGTTCATTACATGCTCAAGAAAGAATGATGAATAAACATGCATTTATTATAATTCATTAAACATGCTCTTAATAGTTTAATGGATTAACATGCAAACTAGTTAATTAAAGATGCTTGACTAGTCATGTTCAAGTCTAGCTAATTACTAGTTAATTCACTCTAGTCAATTACATGCTCGATGCCTAATTTATTACTCTAGTTCATTAACATGCTACTAATTTATTAAACCTACTAATTAAACATGCTAGTTAGCTAATTGAATATGTTAGTTCGTTAGTTTAAACATGCTAGTTAATCAATTTGAACATGCTAGTTAGTTAATTAACATGCTAGTTGGTTTGCTTATTAGTCAATTTACATAGCTAAAGAAATAACAACACTTACCTAAACTTATTCTACTTACTGATCGCTAATTAGTTTAGTTCACATGTTTAGACAAATCAAATTATTTACATACTTAGATTAGCTAAATTGGTTAACATGCTCAATTGATTAACAATTAACTAAAATGATTAACAAATAAACATGCTGGATTAATGAAGAAATGACAACACCACAATAATGAAGGAAATAATAGCTTACAACTAACAATTTAAATAGAATAACTAAACCGAAATTAAATAGAAAACAAGTCAAAATAAAGTTTTCAGACTTGTTCATCTAAGCATCTAAGCATTTCTCATTCATCTAAGCATCACTCATTCATCCATTGTCTAAGCATTTGTAACAGAACCAATAACAAGAGCAAGGAAAAGGATAAAGACATAATAAAGGAAATATATAGACCATCAACAGGGAATTATCATATAGCAACAATAATCTACACTATCAACAACAAAGAGACAACTAACAATCCAGGGAAATTATCTACAGAGTATCAATCATAGAGCTAGCAACACAAGAACATAACTAAAACCAAGGAAT
The DNA here is from genome assembly GCA_022433065.1 of Begonia loranthoides. Classification (NCBI taxonomy): domain Eukaryota; kingdom Viridiplantae; phylum Streptophyta; class Magnoliopsida; order Cucurbitales; family Begoniaceae; genus Begonia; species Begonia loranthoides. Next base: position 10,344,840 of record CM039483.1, read on the forward strand.
ACCACATAGCATCGATCCTACCACTCACGCACTCTACTCGTGGTGTAGGGCCTCCACTGGCCAAGACAGCCCTATTCCCTTACCTAAATGAAGACACAAAACAGGGACAACATTCCTCAACTCACGGTTCCTCTGCTCACATGTGACACTCCACACACATCAGCTCCCTCCTCAAGCTCTCAGCTCACTCACGTTTCCACCTAACCTACCATAGCTAACCCACAACTTCCTTTCACTCAAACACTCACTCACTCACAAGAAGCTCACATGCATAAGCCCTACACAAGGACTTCACTCACGCAGGAAGGAAGGCTCTTTGCAGAAAGGGGGAAACTGAACCATAAATTGGAAGAATGAAGGGAAGGAGTGGCTTATACCTGAAGGAGGATGGGACATCGTACACCTAGGGGAAGGAAGAGGGCGGCTTCCTATGCTGGAGAGGGTGGGGGAAGGTCTTCTCTTATCTGTGTTGGGGGAGGAGACGACTCTGAGCCTCCATTGTCTGCGAATTAATGGACTACACGACAATTTTCTATCATTTTAACCCTAATTTATTAGTAGGTTTGGGCTATTTCGGACGAGTGTGGACGTGATGGTCTCGTCTGCATTTGTCCGCAAGTGTAAAATCTCTAAGGTAGAATTGCGCCTTCGGACGAGAAATGGCGTCCCTGCCCATTCTATACTGTCCGAAGGTGACATTCGGACGCAAAATGGCATCCGCATAAGGCATCCACGTGCATTCGATTGTGTCCAGGAATTGGATAGATTCAATGCGGACGAAGCTGCCCGCATCCACATACGTCTGGACTCGTGTAACACTTCGAATTTTTAAGTTGGATAATTATCAGGGTATTACTAAGGACATTCTAGAGTGTTAAGTCTAAGAGTATTTCCATTATGTTTTTCCCGTGTACGCGATGTAATTAAAGGATGGGGTAAGTAAGATATTACGTTGCGTATTTATACGTATTATTTTTATGACGTGTATTTATAGAAAAAATATTACGGGATAGGAGTTAAGTGAGAAAATATGAAGAAAGGCTGTCCAAGGCGTTTTTGGACGCCCGAGGACGACACTGCGGAAGCATTATGTCATCCGCAAGTGCATTGCGTAGCATTCCTGACGCTTGGGACACATCGAGGACAAGGATTTTCATCCTAAAGTGTCTGGAAGTCGACTTTCAGACGCTTGAGGATGGCCTTGCGGATGAGAAGTGTCGTCCGTAAGAGCATTGCACGTCACCCTTAGCCTGGGGATGACTTGGGATGACATTTCTCATCCTAACTTCACTAGAGTTGCGGACGAGGTCCTGGACGATGTGGACGCGAGATGTTTCATCCGCATTGAATCTCTTCTAAACCTGGATAGTTTTAGATGAGTCCGGACGGCTACGGACGAGGAGTAGGCTCGTCCAAATTGAATCTGTCCAATTCTTGGATACCTTCGGACGATATATGCGGACGACATGAGGACGCCAAATGGCATCCAAATGCCAAATCAGAAGGTATGGAGGATAATGGGGACACCATTTCTCGTCCGAGGCCACAATTTGGCCTAAGGAATTTGGTCTTGCGGACGATACCAGTACGTCCGCACTCGTTCGTATCATCGCAGATCAGTGACAAAAATAATTTAAAATAAGAAGAAAATGACGCTCAACCAATAAAATCACAACTCCTAGACACACGATCCCACTCCCCACGATCTCGGCTAGCAAGACTGTCACCTACAGAGGCACAGATTGTTCCCCCAGGAGGACTCCCTCCTATTTAGCTCGCTAGCACCCTCCTCCAGGTTTCATCTCCCTCTTCGTTGAGCTTCTTGCTACTGGAGTGGTCATAGGAAGATGCTGTTGTCTGTGTGAAGGGTCATCTACAAAGGGTAAGGAATAAGGTACTCTTGGCCAGGTGGAGGCCCTACACTCAAGTAAACATGTGTGTGTGTTTGGTGATTTACTCTGTTGTTGTAGTTAGAATCTGTAGACTCCTTGGACGTTACTTATTCATTTTCTGCAAACTTTCTTCCTGACTTTATAGAACTCTATAGTTACTTATTCATTTCATTTACTTTGCTGCTCATTTCAACGTTTGCTTTACTTTGCTAAAAGTATTGTCCGAAGACAAGTATGGTAATGTGAGACTGTGAACGAAGTAATGAATGTGATAAGCCTTGCTATACTCTGTTGTTATGTTTTAATGTTTACCCAGCTTTGTTTCTACGTTTAAATGTTTGCTCAAAAACTAATGTTCAGCTTGATAGTGCCAACCCTTGTGTGTTACTGATAGTGTCCTAGTTTTGTTACCTTCCGTAGAGGCATATTGCAAGTTAATCATTTGCTGTATAAGTATGTAGTTATGAGCATGTTATTTATTTTTATACTTTGTAGTTATAAGCATGTTGTTTATTTTTTTATACTTTGTACAAAGCATGTCTTTCATTAATTACTTCCTGTATAAAGCATATCTTCGCTGTCATCAAGTTTATTGTTCTGTATAGAGCATGCTGTCCATTGTTTATTTTCCGTATTGCACTTAGTTATTTGTTGTTATTCGCCTCTAAATAGCATGATCTGTAGTTCATTTATTTTGCATTACACATCTTCTTTAAGCATGCTTATACTTGTTGTACATGTTTTATATAAAAGCATGTTTAAATGGTTGTTTATGCTGCTAAATTAATCGCTTAAAAGTACGCTAAGATGTTCGTTTCTGCAGTTATATTGGTTGTTATTCGTTGCTGTTCTGTTTCCATAGCGTTCGCTACTGTTTTTTGTCGTTGGGAAGTATGTTTTCACTGCTCTGTTCGGATTTTACCACTGCTGTTTATAGTCGATTTAAAAGCATGTTAGTTATTGTATTATACGGCTGTCCTTAAATGTTTAATAAGCATGCTTAGTTACTCTACTAGATATTGTAGTTGTTGTTTTGTTTTAGCCGTTAAAAGGCATATTTTCACTGTTCATTTCGATATTTCTCACTGCTACTAATATTGTTAAGAAGCATGTTTCTATTGTTACATTTTCAACATTTCTCGTTGTTTTTATTCCGACTTTCTTACGGCTATTTGGTGACGTTGAGAGACATGACTTCATATTCTGTTTCACTAAAGCTACTGTTATTTATTGTCATTAGAGAGCATGATTCGTAGTGATAATTCGCTATTTTTATTCCAATTCCTTGTTGTTGTTTAGCGACGTCGAGAAGTATGAGTTCATATTCTATTCCGTTACCGTTACTGCTATTTATTGTCATTAGGAAGCATGATCCGTAGGCATGATTCGCTATTTTCCTTGTATTATTCTCTGCTGACTTAATCATTCAAAAGCATGTCCCATAGTGTTATGTAGTTGTATATCACCACTATTTTATTAATTGATTGAACGCATGATTAGTAATTATTCTCTACTGCATTGTTAGTTGCTTAAAAGCATGATTAGTTGTTCGTTCTGCTGCCATGTTCATTGTTTAAAAGCATGCCGCCTTGTTCTAGTTTTCAATGTTTTACTAATGCTCATTATCGTCTAAGAAGCATGCCTCGCTGTCTATTATTCGTTGCTGTATATGATCGACAAAATGCATGTTCGCTGTTCTGTTTCTAATACTTCGCTGCTGTATAAAATCGATAAAATACACGTTCGCTATTCTGTTTCGATGCTTTGCTGTTGTAGATAATCGATAGATGATCGTTCGTTGTTCTGCTTTCCACATCGTTAAATTGCACATTTTGTCATCCGCCTTGAGATTTTACTGTTGATTATTACCTCTTTAAGAAGCATGTTCCGTTACTTCATTTATTTCGATAATCGTACGCTGCTCTATGTCATCAAAGTTTGTTCCATTGTTAATTCACTGTTATATGATTTTGTTCTGTCTAATAGCATGAAGGTTGTTAGCCTCTTTAGCCTGTTAGAGAAATTTACTGTTGAAATGCTTCAAAGAATTTCTTGCTAAGTTTGTCATATGCTCCCCTTTTAGGTCGGCCTATGTATATATGGATACACTTTCTTGTTGTTCTTATGTGCTTTGAATTCTGCTATTTTATTATTGATTGCAAATTCATTGAAGCTTGATAACTATTGTCCATGTATGTATTAGACAATTTAGAAGTGTCCTCACACATTCACGTTAATAGAAACAAAGTAGGGAGTACCCCCTCGGGGTGGTACTCACATGCATTGGGAAAGAAGAAAAAATGATAAGAAGATGAAAGGAAAGAAAGAAAATAGGGAGTTGGAGGGCAGATGGGTAGCAGTTCTAGTCTGGCAACTAGGCAATGCCCCTACCTTATCAGAAATGGGACCTAGTTGTCCACAGGAGGTTAGACCCGATCAACTATACCATTCCATATGGGTCTTCCAATCTCCAGCTCGAAGTACAAGTAAAGAACAAATGAAAGAAAGAACGTAAGAAAAGATTGGGTTGGATGGCCCCCATTCCAAAAGAACTAAAGAGAGGCATAAGCATAATTGTTAACCCATTTCCTTACTGGGCGAAAGCTCATGCCCTTACTTGTGGTGTAGGTACAAACGACGAAGCAGATAATAAACAGATAATGAAGCAGGGATGAAGGATTTGCACGAGAGAGATTAGGGGCTAAAGAGAAATAAAAGAGAAAAGGTTGTAAATGAACTGTAATTTATCATTTAGTTTTCCTTTCTCAAACACGGTATTCAGTTGTTTAGAATTTCTTCATTAAATGATTTATTACACTTCCGCAAACTTTTGATAAATCTGCTATGCTTTCACTATATGATTTTGAAACGCTTCCACATTTTATTAATGGGTTTTCATAACGATTTTGACGAAAGGTTGGTAGAGGTCTGGTTTATGTCGCACTCAGATATGTTTTGTTTTAAAAAAGAAATTTTCAAATTTTTGCATATTTTAAAGGATATACGAAAAATCGGGTCGTTACTACTCGTCTGGAACTGTCTGGGATTCGAACAGATTCAATGCGGACGAAGCCACCTGCGTCCGCATAAGTTCGAACTCATCCGAAAGGTTGAGTTAGAGACAGGGGCGACTTAGGACATGAGATACCGTCTGCCAAAGTCATCCCAAAGTGTTGGGACAGCGTTCCATACATTTGCGGACGAGGAACATCGTTCGTGGGTGGTCCGCAGGCATTTGAAAATGTCTAGTTCAGCACTTTAACACATTTTTCTCCCTAAAATATGTCCCATAACATTTTTCCCATAGATACACATCATAAAACAACACGTATAAATACCCCATCATTTAATTACATCGCGTATACGGAGAAAACGTTATCGGGAATACCCCTTTGATTTAACGATCCGAATATGTCCTCGGTAAAAGCCCGATATAAAAAGTCGGGGTGTTACATTGCTGTTGGTATTTGTGGTTCTGTTGATCACCATAATGATGTCGCGGCATTACTGAAAGCTATTGATGAGCATTATGAAACTTTAGAGAAAGCACTCGCTAGTACCCTAATTACGAAATTTTCCTCCTTAAGGCTCACTTTAGTGACAGGTGTGCGTGAACACATCATACAGATGAGAAACATTGCAACTCAACTTAAGACACTCAGGGTTGATATGTTTTATTATTTCCCGATGCATTATATTATTAATACTCTTCCACAATCATATGCTCCCTTTAAGATCTCTTATAACACACATAAACATAAATGGTCGATTAATAAATTATTGTTCATGTGTGTTCAAGAGGAAAGAAGGTTGATAATAGATAGAGGTGATAGTGCATTCACGTTGACACGTGGAAAAAAACAAAATCAAACCAAAAAGAAAGATAAAGGAAAGGTAAAATACCGATCCAAAATGGTGAAATCAAGAAAGAGGTTAAGTGTTTCTTCTGTGACAAGAAGAGACACATGAAGAAAATGTTAGCCTAAGTATGTTAGGCATATTTATATTTTGATGATGAACAATATTATTTGAGTTTATAAGTTGTTTATTGGTTGAATTTATAATACTCATATATTGCGCTTAAATTGAAAATACCCTTCATAAAGGTATTATTATTATCTAATGAGTATTACTAAATCCTTGCAGCAAGTAGAATGTGTCGTGGGAGTTAGAGAAATCAAATTGTGCTACACGAAATTGAAGAACTCATTAGTGGACACATGTGGACGCTAAAGGACGGAGTATGTGGTCCAAAATCGAGTTTTCAGACGAGCTGGGACGAAGGCGGATGAAGCTATTTTGAATCTGTAATGTTCATAGACGTTTTTTGACACTTGCAAACGAGACTAAGGATGAAGCATATCGTCCAAAATCCTAAAGTGAATTGTCGTTTAAGTTTTAGGACAATTGAGGACGAAACGAATGCGTCCCAATACACTGTTTGGAGTTTTCGGATGCACGCGGATGCCAGCGGATGAAGGCAGACGACAAACATTTGAATATGTACAATTCTGGACAACACTGTCGACTTTTCGGACGATTGCGGATGCGCGCGGACGACAAGCGTTTGAATATGTACAATTAAGGACAACTCTGGCAACTTTTTGGATGATAGCGGATGAAGGCCAGGATGATGCTCCACGTTCGAAAACACATTATTTTGCGCTACGTCTGGAGTTTTTGGATGAGTGCGGACGAGACCAGGACAAGGATTCGTGTCTGAAATCTCCAGATTTTGCGCAATGGCTAAACGGTTGGATGAGGACGTCCAAAAAGTTTTTCGACGTCCAAAATCTCCAGACTTATAAATACTTGGCACTCCGAGGATGGACACACCCAAGCAATTATAAGCGAAGCTTTACCAAATTTCTAACTCAATCTTTGTGCACACATTCGAGTACGAAACACATCCTCCAAATAAACCGAGTGAGATTATTTGTTGGTGAGGATTGTTGTAAGCTTTTGAGCTAGAGAATTTTTCGAGAGAAAATTGTAATCTAGAGAAAAGGGTAACGTCCTAAGAATTCGTTGCTTGTAACGGTACAATTGACACCCGAGAAGATCAATCACTTGTAAACTGAAGCGGTTGAGGAATATACCTTCAAGGGAGAACCTTGAAGCGTAGAAGTAGGTGTGCTTGGCTGAACCGTGTTAACAACTCGGTGTTAAACTCTCTAACCCTATCTCTTAGCTTATTATTATTGTGATTAGTTAATTTCATTGTTGTGATAAATTAGCTCACGGTTGGAGAAATTATACTCGCACGAAAAAGTTTATAAACCTAATTAACCCCCCCCCCCCCCCCTCCTCTCTCTCTCTTTCTTTTTCAAGTTAGTTTCGATCCTTCAGAAAATTGCACCTAATTTAAGTTATGGCTTGAAAAGAAAGATATGTCAATTTCATTTGTTTGTTATGAATATAATATGGTTGATATTATTTATAACACATGGTGGATTGATTCGAGTTTTACAATTCATATTTCAAATACCTTGCAAAGTATGAAATACCTTGCAAAGTATGCAAAACCTTCAGAAACCAGTGGGAAGTGAGCAGAGTATCTATTCAGGAAGCAATATGCATTTACATGTGGAAGCTGTTGGAACGCGCAGTTTAGTTATGAGTAGCGCTTTTATTTTAATTTTGGAAAAGACCTTATATGTTCCTAATTTTTCTAAGAATTTAATTTCAATTTCAAGACTTGTACCTCTTGGTTTTTCCTTTAATTTTTCAAAATCAAACTTCAGTTTATTTTATAAATCTGATCTTATTGGAAATTGTACAATTTTTTATGGTCTTTTCTCTATTGATTTACAAACTGACACCAATCAAAATACTATGCATGTTCACACTGATATGAAACAATGTGTTATAAATGAAGATTCTTTTATGTTGTGGCACTAGAGATTAGGACATATTTTCATACTAAGAATTAAAAGATTAGTAGATAATAAAGTACTTAGTACTTTAGATTTTACTGATTTTGATACTTGTTTAGACTGCATTAAGGGTGAGTAGCAAATCAAAGAAATGTGCAAAGAGGAGTACAGAAATGTTAGAGATCATACATTCATATATTTGTAATCCAGTTATAGACTCAAATGGTCTGAAATATTTCATCTCTTTTATTGATCATTACTCACAATATATGTATCTTTACTTGTTTCAGAATAAAAATGAAGCATTTGATGCCTTTAAGTTTTCAAGGAGAAATATAGAAACAATAGGATAAGCAAATTAAAATCGTAGGGACTAATAAAGGTGAAGAATATTACTGTAGATATACTGAGGATGGACAAGAACCTGGTCTGTTTGCTAGACTTCTTCAAGAGCATGGTATTGTTGCTTAATACACCATGTCTAGTTCTCCAGATCAAAATGGTGTGGCAGAAAGAAAAAATTGAACATTGTTGGACATGGTAAGGGGAGTATGCGTAGCAACTTCAAACATTCCGATTTCTTGTGGTCTAATGCACTTAAAACGACAGTGTATATATTAAATCGAGTTCCAACCAATATTGTAAAAAAGACACCATTTTAATTATGGAAAGTTTGGAAACCAAGTTTGAGACATATACGCATTGGGGGATGCCCGTCTGAAGTAAGACTTTATAATCCATAAGAAAAGAAACTAGACTCAATAACCATTAGTGACTATTTCATTAGATATACTGAAAGGTCTAAAGGGTATAGATTTTATTGTCCATCTCACAACACTAGGATTGTGGAATCAAGAAATGCAAAATTTTTTGAAAATGACTTGATTAGTGGGAGTGATCGATTTCAGGATATCGTTTATGAAAAAATCACATTTTTGTTCAGCCTTCTAACACAAGTGAAAGATTGATTGTAACATCTCGTTTCATTATACAACCGTATAAAAAATTTTCCTTTTAAAACTGTGTGAGGGAAAACTAGAGTAAATAAATAGTAGAGTCTTAACCATTTAAAACTCTAAAACCACATCAAATCACTACTTAACATAAATTGTTGCAATAAAACGTTACTTAAATATTTGAAATACTTAACATATTAAAAACCATCTCATGAGCCATAACCCTCAAGGTCAACATCGCTAACAACTCAACCCGGCAATAGCCCATCAGCTGCGTCCTTTATAAGCTTTATCCTATCATGGGCTCTTTACCTACATCACATGACTTAATTATGAGTCTAAAATTCAGTAAGCGATATAAATATAAAAATGCTCATGCAATGCTCTTTTAAAACACATACAGTTTTCAATGTTCATTATTCCATTACCATTTCTTTTACCATTACCTTTATCGATGTTGGAGATGTCAAGTTGACAAGGTAAAACTCACCTCTCACAACATCACTTACATTTATTCACGTGTTTTTCATTTTCATTTAGTTTCAGTTATCCATCTGAGTGATAGAGATATCAACTTGACAAGGTAGAGCAGCTTATGCATCAAGCGCCCATCCCGTGGCACACACCTAAGCGACCAACTCAAGAGCCCACATCTCTATACACCTATTTATGTTTATTCAATTTGTTCCATTACATTTTCAAAAACGATGCAGAAAAGCATTTTTGTATTATTTAGGAAAACAATGATACTTGGATGCAAGCATACAATTCTATCTAACATATCAATCTACTATATCGTTAAAACATGATCCATTCTTAACTAAGGAACTGAACTTAAGTCTAATAAACACACAATTAACATCAAGCAAACAATCAACAGTACATCCTCGAAATAACAACATGATTATAACCTAATCATCTAGTAAATGCAAGCATCAAACAACCCTAATTCTCGTGATGTAGGTCATTTCAAACAAAAAACATGCAGTACCACTCTGAAGTCCTTAGCTTTAAGAGAGTTATCACTTAAGGTTTCTTTTCTTCAATGCCTTCATTAATAAATAACAGCTTATCAAACTAAGTGAAATATCCACCAACCCAATCTTGACAAATTAATTTCTCCAACAGAGTACAACTTCTCTAACATGCCTAACAGAATAACACTTTAAAGAATAATAGCCCCACCAACAGAGTATAGTTTTCAACTCTATCCAACCACTCAACCATTTTCAACATTCATGTAAAGAAGTAGTATATAAGCATAGCAACCTAGTAGTGTACCCAAATTTCCAGAATATACTAATCCAATAATATTCGGTAATAATAAAGATAGAAGAACAACTCTTTTCCACATTCAGTAACCGCAACATCAAACCATCAGAGTATTAATCATAATCATTTATCTGGCAATAATCAAATAGAGAGTATGCATACAACAGAACCCACAAAAGTAATTTCAAATCCAACATCCATATACTTCTCAGGCAATAACTAATAGATGGAACCCTATAATCAACCGAGAACTTAACAGAAACAAAATCTTCAAACTTCAACATTAATTCATGGAAGAGTGTCTATTACCTAAAACACCAAAGAGTACGTGAATTCCTCCTTCACAATCTCTTCCCCCTCTTCACTCTCAAATTCCCATCACAGTTTCCCTTCTTAAGTTGTTGACTCTCTTAAACCTTCTCTCTATCATTCTCTCAATTTCTCATAGAAACTCTCTCGGTCACCTTCTCTGTCTGCTACCCTCTTTCTCTCTCAAAAACTCTAGAACCTCACTGTTTTCTTAATTTCTTGAGTTTTCACTCGGTTCTCTTATCGTCCAAATATAACTCACCCGCAGATTGCTCATCACAAAACGCAACAACACACTGCCTTCTTCACAGTCTCTCTTTATTAAACCCTCACAAAATCGCTTCTCCTCGTCTCTCTCTAAAACTCTTTCGCAGACCACACTCATCCCTATTTATACACAACAATTCCACGTCCCTTTAGTGACCAAATGAAGGTGGAAGGCCAAAGGAGGGACATATGATCATCCTTGAAGCGTCAAATATCGAACCCCCCCATTTCCAAGAGACAGTTTTCCATTTACAAACGACTCTCCATTTCGCCGGTCGATCAACCTCCTTCAAGTGATCGACCGCCACAACTCCAGAATCACGATTTTCTTCTACGCCGGTTGATCGTCGCCTTAGTGGACAATTGACCGCTAATTAGTAATTTTCATTATTCAGTGAATTAGCACTCGATCAATTCCCTTTGGATGATCGACTGGTACCACGTTGGTTACAAACCTGTAATATTTCACACCTTCAATGAATATTACAAATATGTAATATTTCATGCCTTCAACCTCCTTAAATCTGTAATATATATATTTTATATCCTTAATAAAACATAAATCACTTTTTCAAATTATCCAAACCTCAACTTATCCTTTTTATACTTAAGGTATATAATCCACAATTCCTCCTTCACTTTATTCTTTACTAAACTCAATATACCTTTAAATATTAACAACCTTATTATTCTCAACCTTACTATATCCAAATATATTTTCTCTTACCAATACCCTAAACAAAAGCTTTCATCCATCACCTCCAATTTCACATACTATTAATTACTAATCCAGTTTTAATATCATTCAATCTAACTCCAAATATTATCAAACAATTCTCCAATAATCTTAATCTTTCCCTTAAGCTAATTATGAACATAATCCAGGATATCATAATTCACTTCTTCCAAATATGTTTCTTTTGACCAATATCTTAATTGTCCATTTCAACTCCTAATATCATCAAAATCATTACTCAAGTCGGATGCTTAGCATTACGAAAATTCGAGATATTACATTGATTGTTGTTCATAACACTCCTCAAGTTCAAACGAGTGTTGAACAATTAATAAATGATATTCCACAAGTTGATGATAATAATCCAATCGATCGAATTCTTGAGGAAGTTCAAGAAATTGTTGATCAACCAGTTGAACAACAAATTTCTCAAGAAAATGTTGAAACAACATTAAGGAGATCTACTAGAGAAAGAAAATCAGCTATTCCTAGTGACTATGTGGCATATCTATAGGAATTAGACTATAATGTTGGAGCTGAAAATGATCTTGAGACATTTTTAAAAGCTATAAGTTGTAGTGAATCAAGTTTATGATATAATGTTATGAAAGATGAAATGAATTCTATGAATTCTAACAGAGTCTGGAATTTTGTTGATTTGTTTGATGATGTAAAAGTCATTGGTTGTAAATAAGTCTTTAAGACTAAGAAAGACTCATTGGTAATATCGAAAGATATAAAACAAGACTCGTTACTAAAGGATTCACTCAAAAGGAAGGAATTGATTACAATGACACTTTTTCTCCTATATCTAAGAAAGATTCTCGTCGCATTATTTTGGCATTGGTTGCACATTTTGATTTTGAGTTGCAACAAATGGATGTGAAAATGACTTTTCTCAATGGAGAGCTAGAGGAAGAGGTTTATATGAAACAACTTGAAGGATTCTCCTGTATTGAAGGTGAGCATTTAGTGTGCAAGCTTAAAAAATCCATATATAGATTGAAACAAGCCTCCCTTTAGTGGTATTTAAAGTTTCATGATGTTATCTCTTCATTTGGTTTTGTTGAGAACATATGAATCAATGTATATACTAGAAGGTTAGTGAGGGTAAAGTTTGTTTCTTAGTTCTATATGTTGATGATATTTTACTTGCAACTAATGATAAAGGTTTATTGCATGAGGTGAAACAATTTGTCTCTGAAAACTTTGATATGAAGGACATGGAGATAGATTTCGAGGCATTTTGGATATGTCTCAAGAAACTTATATCAATAAAGTTTTAGAGAGATTTCGAATGAAAGATTGTTCACTTAGTATTGCTCCAATTGTGAAGGGTGACATGTTCCATGAAAACCAGTGCCCGAAGAATGACTTTAAGAGGGAGCAAATGAAGAATATTCTATATGCTTCAATTGTTGGAGGCCTAATGTATGTTCAGGTCTGTATAAGACCTAACATTGCATTTGTTGTTGGGATGTTAGGAAGATATCAGAGTAATCCAAGTAAGGACCACTAAATTGCTGCAAAGAAAGTGTTGTTGTATCTTCAATGAACCAAAGACTACATGCTTATGTACAAATGGATTGATAGCTTGGATGTGATTGACTACTCTGATTCAGACTTTGTTGGCTGCATTGATTCAAGTAAATCAACATCTGGATACATTTTCATGTTTGTCGGTAGAGTTGTATCTTGGAGAAGTGCAAAACAAAACTTTATTGTTACATCTACTATGGAAGTTGAGTTCGTATCATATTTTGAGGCTACTTCACATGGTGTATGCATGAAGAGTTTTATTTTCGATCTTAAAATCGTAGATTCTATTTCTAAACCATTGTAGATATATTGAGATAGTTTAGGTGTAGTTTTTATGGCTAAAAACAACAAAAGTAGTTGTTAAAGTAAGCATATCGACATTAAGTATTTAACACTGAATTGATAATCGCCAATCCTTTAACTAAAGACATGTCACCATCAAAATTTAAGGATCACATAGAAAGAATGAGACTTATTTTCTCTATGTAATTTTTCGTTGTACGAACGAATATTAATGTAACTCTTCTTATGATAGTTATAATATTTATATTGTTGTACACACATTCATTTTGAGAAATATACTTAAGTGTTGGACCTTAAATAAACATAGGGTTTATTCATTAAGAAGGAATATAATGCATTGTGATACATAAAAGATAATGCTCATTTTTATTTAGAGGACTTATCTCCAAATTTATGTGTTGTGTTTTCTTACTATAGGAATAATGTAAAACATAGACAAAGTGGGAGAATGTTGAAGTTGACAGTTTTTCATAATAATAACTACAAAACCCAACAATTGTGGTCTAGTTTTGGACGGTTTCTTTGGCAGAAACTGTCCACGAATGACACCCTTCCATAAACTTCTTGACTGAAGAAGTTTATAAATAAGGGGTCAGATAATTGAGGATTCCCTAATCCAACAATTTCATTCAGTAAAAATAGACACTATCTATATGAAATTGATAAGGATTAGAAGAGACTCTTCACGGAAAGAAAGCAGCTTTCCATGTTTTAATGTCAATGGCTAGAGGTAATTTAAAATTTTCACAATTGATCTAAATGCTTTTGATTTTGATTTTAAAAGCATGTTTAGATTGTTCAATATTATTTTAAGATAAAGAACTTACATTATTTGTATTTTTTCCTAAAATAAATTTAAAAAATTGGGTTTATAATTTTGGTTTTCTTAATTAATTATTATTGTTTCAATTTTATTTTTAAATGATCATCTAAGTAATTTTCGTTGTAATTTTATTTTTATTTCCATTATATATTCAACTCATAAAAATCGCATTTTTGCAAAATGAAATGTTAATTAGAATAGTAAACTTGTTAGTGATCAACCAAACCCTTTTACTAATAGTAGTTACCTTAAAAAAATAATTAGTAAACATGATGTTTTTGTTGATGTGCATAAAAAATAAGGAAGGTGGAATTTGCCATTAAATTTAGGAAAATTAACAAAACAAATCCTATAATTTGGGGTCAACGACACGCCAAACTTAGAAGAATTTTCGCAGATAACTAAAACCTCAAACTATGAAAACCTTGCAGTCACATTTTTCATCAATATAGATGTCTCTCAATACTAAATGACGTCGTTTCTCAATATCAATGGATGTCCCCTACTATTCACGGATGTCCCACAATGCTAAACGAAGTCGTAAGAGGAGGGATGTCTGTCTTAAGTCGAGAGGCATCTATTTGTGGGATGAGAGACATCTGTCTTAAGTTGAAGGACGGCTATTGTGAGAGACGAAGGACATCATTTGTGAGACGAGGGACATCTATCTTAAATTGAGGGTCTTCCCACTATTCATCCTAGTCGTTCATCCCACGCGTCGGATGTCCCTTAGTCTAATCCAACGGTCATCTTATTTTCTTCCTTTATCCTTTTCCGTTCGATTGTCTGTTATTCCTCCTTGTTTGCCGATCACTCTATTTCGGTCCTACCTCCCTCTACTTTGATTCTCTTCTCCCTTTATCTATATTTTCCTTATTTATTATCCAAGTGTTTGGCTTGTTGCCAATTCAATTGCTCATCATTTGGAATCAAAACTATTCTAATTCGTATCATTTGGTATCAAAGCTAATCTAATTCCCATAAGACATTTGTCTCCTCGTGAATTAGGCTTGGGCGTCCTTTGTCATTGAAGGATGTCCAATGTTGATCTTTGGAATCCGTTAGAAGTTCAAGTGACGTCCTTGGTGTTTTCTAAGCAAATGATCTAGTGTTTTTTTCAGTGCTTTTTGATGAAAAATGTGACTATGAGGTTTGCATTCTTCATTTTTCATAATTCGAGGTTTTAATTATTCGCAAAATTTCTTTAAAATTTGCCTTGGTATTAACCCCAAATATAGGGGTTGTTTAGTTAATTTCCCTTAAATTTATTGATAAAATTTGTGTTTTACTTAAAAAAAAGCAATGTTTAATTATAAAAAACATTAATTGAGAAGTATTTAATTGGTAGAAAAGTATAGAAAATATGGGATACACTTTTTTATAAAAAGGATAAATTATAAATTAAACTGTAAAATTTATTTTTTCATTCAATTTACCTCTTGAACTTTCTTTTAACAAAATAAAACTCAAATTTTATGAATATTTCAACCCAAAACTTGAATTTTTGAGTAAAATGATTTCAAATCTTGCATTGTAAATCAATTAAACCTTAATGTTTATGAGTGGAATCGATTCAAGTTAGGCGGGGTAAAGCGAACCGGGCTAAAGATTTAAGTTTGGTTTGGTTTGACTTCAATCATAAAAGAAATAGATTTTTAAATTAAAATGCGTAAAAATGAAGTTCTGGAATCCTTCTAATTGGAAACTAAATTGAATTAGTATTATAATATTTATATATATTTTTAATGTGAGTTTTTAAAATTATAAATAGCTTAACCAAACTAACTAAAGGAGGCCACACTTAGCTTAAATCGACTAATATTAACTAAAAAACAGTTTCAAATTGACTCCAACTAAATACACATGAAAAAAAAATCTAAAATTGAAATAAAATCAAATGGAGTAAAGTCCAAAACATACGTTCAGTTTGAATTTGATTTTTGAATATTAGGGTCTCATTATTCACGGTGTAAATAAAATTTAAAATTTATTTTATTTAAAAACAATTTAAATTTTAAATTAAGCGAATTTCAAAACTCCACGTTCATTTTATTAAGGGAAATGAACAAAACAACCCCTATAGTTTGACCTCTGCATTAAGACAAACTTTGAAAAATTTTTACTGACAACTAAAACCTCAAACTATGAAAAATGAACAATACAAACATTCCCGTCATATTTTCTGTTTAGAAAACACTATAGACGTTACCTAGACCTCCAACTGACGTCCAAGGATCAACCATGAATTTTCTAATATAACTTAGAAAATCTGGATCATATCGTATTGCTTTCGAAAGTCCACCAGTTAGCTAAGAGACGTCCAAGGATTAGCCATAGATTTTCTGAGTTTTTTTTTTTAAATTACTAAAGATTATCTGGCAGATATGCTACTACTATAAACAAAACTAGGGCGGGAATTAAAACTAGGTTTCAATTGTGAAATAAGATTCATAGAAAAGCTCGAATGATCATTCTCCTAGCAATTTCTCTTATACTTTACAGTTTAAGCTTAAGGACGTCCATCATAAGTTGAAGGACGTCTGTTTTAAGCTGAGAAATGTTCGTTGTGAGCTTAAGGACTTCCGTCGTAAGTTGAGGGACGTCGATCTTAAGCAAAGGACAACCGTAGTTAGCTGAGGGATATCTGTTTTAAGCTGGGATGACGTCGTCTTTTAATAATCCATCCTCAATGTCCATCGTAAGTTGAATGATGTCTATTTTAAGCTTAGGGACATCCGTTGTGGCTTAGGGACGTCCGTTATGAGCTTAGAGACATCAATTTTAAGCGAGGGACGCTCGTTTTAAGCTAGAGATAACGTCGTCTTTCAATAATCCATCATGAACATCAATTTCCAGCGGTGGACGTCCCCGAGCTTTGAAGAACATCCCATTTGTTTATCCCACGACCAACAACCTTGTCTACAACTCTGTTCCCATTTAAAATAATGTGTTTTGCACGTGACCCCCTTCAACATAATGTCTGCCAGTGCCTTTGGTCCTTTTTGGTCATCCATCCTCATTGAGGGACGTCTGTCCCTTCATCTAACGACCATGAAGCTTTGTCCGTCAATGCTTTCTCATCACGACGTCTCTCTCTTAATCAAATACTCTCCCGACAACAAAGGGGAAGAATCGAGAACGACCATTCAAAATAGACATTCATACTTCTTTTGAGAAAATCTAGATCAACCTTGAACATCTCTCGTGGTCGAATGACGTCTATTGTTGATCCTTGAACGTCGACGTTAGATGGACCTTGACGTTAACGTGGCTACGACGTTTGCGTTTGTTTTTTTGTTTTATGCAAAACGTGACAGAAAGGTTTCCGTCATTTATTTTTCATAGTTTGAAGTTTTAGTTATTTGCGAAAATTCTTTAAAGTTTGGAGACTAAACTATACGGGTCATTTTGTTAATTTTCTTTTCATTAAAAAATAAATAAATTTTAAGTGCAAACCTATTAATGTTGAAGGTTTTGTTTGTATTTTAAAAAGAGTTCCTCCTTTTGTGGGTGTCGAGAGCAGCTTCTATCAATGTTGTCAATCAATAGGCCAGGTGGCACGCAGTGTAAGCAATGACGATGAAGCGAATACATACATCGTCCCGCTTCACCTTTTCCATCTCCGATCAAAAATTGAATTAAGTACAATTAACAAAACAATCTCGTCAAAATTAACTATTAAATAATTTTTATAAATAAATAAAATTTTCAATACAAATGTTGTCGTTAAATTATTAAAGAAATATTAAATTTAAAAAAAATAGTGATGATTATATTCTACAATTTTAATTCTACTTTAATCTTATATTAAAATCGTAATAATTGAAACATTCTTATCTCGAAAACAATGCCGAGAAGCTCTAATATAGTCTTATCATCACCGAAAATAATTTCTACGCTTTCAAATTTCTAAATATCTTCTGGTGGTTTACCGCATTTCTAGATTTCACGCTTGCCACCATATTCTCTTTCTTTTTCTTGCTCCATCATCATCGTTGAGTTTTCATCACCAATAACTCATTTCGTGCAGTAGAAAGTCATCTTTACGAAATCTCATTCCAATGACTCCCTATGCAATAGAAAAACGACGTTATGCAGTAGAAAGAAAATATTTTTTAACAAAAACATAATAATGATGTTTAATTTATTTATTTTTAATAATTGAGTATTTTATTTATTAGCAAAAATTATTTAATGGTTGATTTGTTATAAGAGTTGTTTTGCTAATTTTCTTTTTTTATTAATTTCAAACAAACTCTTAATCAACAAAACCCCTAATCGGTCTCATCGATTGAGATTAGTTATTAGTCCCCACAAAAAAGAAAAAGAGCCATTAGTAATCCATCCTCGATCATACATGTCCTCATCATCCTCCCAGTCACACAATCAGCTAAATTTCAAAATCCCCCCATCAATCCTGTTAAGGAAATAGAAGTGAAGATTAGGAAGCGAAGAGAATGGTCCAACAATGGATTCCACTGCCTTTAAATTAGTAATATACTAAGATTGATCGTGTAGGGATAAGGTCCCCCCGCACATTTGGGTATAAAATGAAGGACAGAACAGCATGATTCCAAAAAGATGGAGGAAATAAAAAGCTGTCCATGAATAATTTCACGAGTATATTCTAATCCAAGCAAGAAATCCTTCAAATTTTTACAAAATAAGGCTGGAACCAAAACTAAGAGAATTAGATGATTCCTCTTTAACTCTGCAGATCTTCTTCCTCGTTTCTCGCTGGTTCTTCCTTTTCTTGGATATGGAGGATTGGATGTGAGGGTTTTAGGAAATGTTTTAGACCTCTCTTGGGTCGACGAAAATTGACGGACCTGGCTGTGATTTTGTCCAGTCGCCGACCGACCCATCACTGTAATCTTCCCCTAGCCGCTTGATGAACCAGAGATCCTCGGCGCATGATAGCATTTCCCAATGGGGAATGCCTAGCTTGAGCGGCTCTTGGCTGGAAACTTCCGTCGCTACCACCCCACACCGCCGCTCCTTGGCCAGATTATGCGCGTGTCCGCATAACGCCTTCACCATCTTCGCCGCTCGCGGCCCTTCCCCTCCCAACCCGTATAGAAAGTGTAGCCCGAATGGCCTGAACACTTCCGGGACCGACGGCAGCCGCAGCCAAGGAAACGCTCTATCCACTAGCCGCGTCGTTTTCGCCAACGTCCGTTTCACCCGCGACGCCCCGCGCACCTCTAGCGTGAACACGTCCTTGCAGTTCCACACGCTCACCACCGCCCACGACTCCGGCGGGTCCCACAAGAACCGATCGGACCCCGGCCAGGACTTCGCGCAATAAGTGCCACGTGGCACGGCCAAGAATGTGCCGAGGCTGAGACTGTTATTGAGGACGGAGTCGATGTCCCGGGGGAAAAACTCGGTGGTGGAGAACCGCCGGCGGTAGAGCCTCTCGGCATCGGAAGGGCTGAGTTTGAGAACGGTGACTTGCTTGGATAGCCCCACTCGGTGAGCGAAGACGGGATTGACTAAGATCGACGGCGTACGGAACTTTGAGTAGCCGCATTTGTTGGTGAAAAGCTTAACAGAGGCGACGTTATCGTTCTCGGTGGCTATGTACGAATATTCAGCTCCGTTTTCTCTGAACCAGTCCTCTATTCCACGAACCAGCTTCAACCCTATTCCCATTCTCCTGCATGAATGACGATTCTCAATAAGAACAAAATCTTCGATGATGACGATGTTAAAAGATGACAAAATCAACAAATATTTGTACATCTGACCGCATACCGGTGGGAGGGAGAGACTCGAAGGCCTAAGATGTAGGCGAGTTTGGTGTAGACAGGGACAGGCCTCAAAGCGCCGCCGTAGCAGTCCCTGTTAATGGAGTTTCTTCTCTCCCTGGAGAGTTTTGTGCAGCAGGTGACGGTTTTGATGCAGCCTCTGATCATACCCACGATTTCTTTCTGCGGGCCCATCACAGCCACCTGATAAAACGCCGTAATTCTTTCGAGGTTTGAATATGGGGAAGATTGGGAAAGAGGGAATGGAATAGTAGAGAGAACAAATACCAGCATGCGGAAAGCAGGGGAGTTGCGAACTCTGCAAATTGGGTCGCCCAGAAGGTCTGTGAAGATCGAGATCTTGCCGCTCGTTCCCACCTCACATCTTCTCTCCACATCTTCTACCTCCACACTGTCTCTGCTTGGGTCGAACTCTCTCACCACTATCTCTTCTCTCTCCTCTACCATTCTCTCTCTCTCTCTCTCTTAATCCTATCAGTCCTCTATCTTTCACAACATCCAAAGCCAAATCGCCCAAAAATAACAAAAAAATAAAAAAACCACTCGCCCACTAAAGAAACTTCTGCAAAAGCCGAATCCGAAGAACGAACAAAAACAGAGACTGCAGATTATAAACGACAATGATGAAATCACAGATCCTTCTACGTTCCAATCAAGTTCCAAACTGATCTACAGAGCCAAGATCATAAGATAGACTCTAGTATCATACTAGAATCGAGAATAAAAGAATCGCAACAGAAGAGGAAAACAGAAATTTAAGAAAAGGGGATAGAAGCAGAGAGGAACCGTTAAACTTCTTGTATTATTTTTGGTCTTCTCCTTAATCTTAGGTAGTCAGTCTTTGTACTTCCACTACTCTACTTCACAGTTCACACCACCATTAATGAAGAGGTCCAAGCCCCTTTTATAGTGCCTAAAAACAAACCCACCTCGTCTTCTTCTTCTTCTCTCTCTCTCTCTCTCTCTCTCTCTCTCTCTCTCTCTCTCTCTCTCTCTCTCTCCTTTCTTTTATTTAATTCAGTGCTCTCTTCAACGTCCCCATCTCTTCCCTCTCTGTCTCTACATATTTCTGCTCTGGTAATTGGTAGTAGCAATTATTGAAACACAATTAATGAAATTAGGGAAGATTTCAACGTACCCACCTCTTCCCTCTCTGTTTCTACATATTTCTCCTCTGGTATTAGCAATTATTGAAACACAATTAATGAAATTAGGGTAGTGATTAAATCTTTATATAATCATAATTACCCAGAAGAAAGGCGGCTGTGGCTGCGCAGTCTTGTGAGTGATATTATTTCCTCTGGTTTTTTTTTAATCATTTTATAATTTGCCCTTCCCCATCATTATCACCCATTTGTACTGCTCCTTCCACCTTCACTCCCCCCATCTACCCATTATTATCCCACCATCGCCATCATCCTCCATCAAAGTCGATTATCGTCATTCGAAATATAATTAATCAACTGATTTGCACTTTAATTATTCCACAAAATTAATACTAACCCTCCATTTTTTTTTTTCTCTTGACGTCATTCTTTCGTATAATTTTTTTTCAAATTTGTTGTAAATATAATAATCTTATTCTAAG
Source organism: Begonia loranthoides (assembly GCA_022433065.1). Taxonomy (NCBI): domain Eukaryota; kingdom Viridiplantae; phylum Streptophyta; class Magnoliopsida; order Cucurbitales; family Begoniaceae; genus Begonia; species Begonia loranthoides. The sequence goes on from CM039483.1 coordinate 10,366,172, forward strand.
TAAACTGTAAAATAAAATAATATGAATATTAAATAAATGCAATAATGTTCATGATGGATGAGATGGCGAGGGATCAGAAAGGGCATAAATGGTAATTAAAATAGTAAAATTCGAAACGGAAGCTCAAAACTTGCGACGTGGCTGGAGATCGGCCGTTCGTTACGGCAAGCAGCTCCCAGGTTTTACGGCCGTTGATTTTCAATTAACTGACTAAAAGCGGCCGTGAAAAGTGCAAAAGACACCGTAGAGTTGCTGCCCTACTGACCATCACCACCGTCAATTTCACCATCGAATATCGAATGCCGTGGAAATCGATGTGGACGGCCCTGATGCCCTTCTCATCCCCGGCCAGCTAGATTTTGTGGGCTCTCATCATGAGAGAGAGATTATTACAGTGCGGCGCAGTCCTACCATAATTTATGGTGTTCCATATGAAGAGCAAGTTGTTCATATGATTTGCATTAACCACTAATAATTCATTAATTACCTAATAATGTTCTCTTAAAATACTCATATAAATGATGGCTTCCGAGCCGTTTGATTCTCCATTTTGTTTGGGAAATCATTGGAATTTGTAGGGATTATATATTAGTGACATAATTGTGTCATGATTGATGAAGAATTTAATTTGGATGAAATACCTAATCATCCGAGTTAAATATTAGAGTCCATTTTTATTTTATATTTTAATTATTACATCAAATAAAATAAAATTAGAGTGTAGAATATGAGAGTAAATTAAACATTAAATTTTTTAAAATTTATATCAAAACAAAGTCTAATATTGCCAAAATCCGTCACATTTAAAAAGGGCTAAATAAGCTTTGCTTTGATAGAGTTGTGTAAAGAATGAAATTTAAAAAAGAATTTATCAAGTCACAACAAATAACATATAAAAATAAATATTGTCCACTCGGAAACCAATTCCAACCACGTCATACTATTATAAGAACCTAAGTAGAAGTTTCCTAAATTATTAATTGTGAATTACAAAAAAATAAGCGAATTACAAACTCGCACGTCAATCTCCCAATCTCCTTGAGAACACCCACAAATATAATAATAATTAAAAGACATAAAAACCAAAAGAAAAGGTTAAAATTTATTGGAAATGACACCAGTTTGTTTGCTAACAAATGAACCATTGACCATGTATTATCCATCCAGTTAATCGATGTCACATTTGCAATTCATTAATACTCACAATTCCCAAATAAAGATTAAGAATGGTGGAAGTGTTATGTTAGAATGATAGCAACTTGAACTAGTTTCCAAAACAAAAATAGAAGTTTTTGGGTCGTGGGTTTGAGGCTGTATTGTATAATTGATTATTTTAGTTACATAATTGTTCTTTTAACTGATTATTAGATAAGTTAGGCGTAATATTCCTTTTATTGTAATGCTCTTGATCGGAACATTTACATCTTCTTTTTTTTTGTATTTTCACTACTTTTGAAAGAAATGCTATTATAATATTTGCTTAAGAATGTTTAGGTTATACGTATGTTGCCCAAACCCTAATCTTTTCACATAAAATAAAAAGTTCTAGGAAATGACGTACTTTAAAATATTAGTTTCGGGTAATATATGCGTGCAATCTAACTTATTTTGTCTTGGATATAAAATTATGCTAATTAAATGTTTTAAGCAATCGTATTTATTAGAATAAGTATTATTGAGAATAAGTATTATTGAGAATGTTTATCCATGATAGGGAAATCTTTTTAGGACATAATTAAATGCCGAAATTCTTTATTTTTTTTTTGAGAAATTAACACCATAGACCCTATAGTTCAGGATCAGGAACACCGTAAATCCTATAAAAAATTTGTGGACAACTAAAACCCTTAATTATGAAAAAAGAAAGACACCGATCTTGCAGTCATGTTTTCTGTCAAGGCAGAAACAACGAACGTCCCTCAGCTTACAACAGACGTCCCTCGATCTACAATGGATGCCCCTCGTTCAAATTCAAATGACTCTCGTCCAAAACAGACGTCACTCATTCCAAAACAGACGTCCCTTGACTTGAGATTACCGTTTGCACCTAACGGACTTCTTTAGTCTCACAATGGACGTCCTTCGACTTAAGACTACATCGTTCAGGCCGAAATAGATGTCTATCTTTGGTCGAGGGACGTCCCTATTTGGGGGATGCCCTAAATCCATCATTGACATCCATTCCAATCGAGGGACGTCCTTCCCTTGATCCAACGGGCAGGACGAACATCTCTCGCATGTTGTTGTTACCTTGTACGTCTCCGTTTGACAGGAAACGTGACTGTGAGGTCAACGTTGTTCTTTTTCTATAGTTCAAGGTCTTATTTGTCTACAAATTTTCTTCAAGGTTTGACTTGTTTTTGATTCCAAATTATAGGGTCGTGGTGTTAATTTTCCATTTTTTTTTGTAGGAATATGATAGAAGAGAATAGTTTTGTAGTTGCCAATAAATTTAATATTAATGTAAATCCATTGTATTACTACATTATTACAGAGTAAATTTATCTTATTGTAATTTGTTATTATGTAATAAACATTTATATATAAAGTTTAGAGCAATAAGAAGTTATTTGTAGTATTTAATACGAATAATTAATTAAAGGGTAAAGTGCAATATATCCCATGAACTAAGAGACTATGGTCACCTGATGATTTGGACAATTTTTTTTTTGAGCAATTTGGTCATTGTATTATGGGTCATTAGTAAAATAGTCTGTGCCATCACAAAATCATTAATTTTGTAATGTACACTATACATGACATCTTCATTTTTAAGGTAGAAAGCAATATAAACTCTAAACTTAGGGGACACACATAACTGATGATTCAAATAAATTTTTGAAGTAATTTGGTAGTTGTATTTTAAGTTATTAGCAAGATAGTCTCTCTAGTGCCAAATCATTATTATTATTTTTCTAATTAATTTTCATTAATGAAATTCAGAGAAATAATCTTTTTAATATACTATTATTTTAATCAATCCAATATTATGTTAGCGAATATAAAAATAAGTTCTTTTTGTCACTTGCTTCATGAATCTCTTATTAGTGTGTATATGTATCTATATCTTTGTATGGTTGCATTACTTTTGGTATGGATAACACTAAGTTGTTAGTAACTATAATTCTTTACAGAATATTTCCTTCAATATATGAAAGGGAACTCTAGCTATTATCAATACATTTTACCTTTTCACATTTTTAACTTGATATCAGAGCCTTCTCATGACTTCTTCCAGCAGCACCCTGAACCCGGCTTCCCCTTCAGAGGCTCTTTCTCTTCCCCCTTTCCAAGCTATCAACCAAACTCTCTTTGTAAAGTTGGATTCATCCAATTATCTTGTCTGGAAAACTCAGATCCTCAATATTGTCATTGCTAATGGTCTAGAACGATTTCTTGATGAAAACACCTCACCTCCTTCTGCCTTTCTTCCTGAGCCCAGCTCTTAGCCGAATCCTGCCTTCGCTGTTTGGCAGCGGTATGATCGTCTCCTCATGAGTTGGCTGTATTATTCGATTTCTGACTCTCTTCTGCCCCAACTTGTCTACTACACCTCAGCCTCAGCAATCTGACAATCTCTTACCTGATTATACTCTTCTACTTCTCTAGTACGAATCATTGTACTTTGTGGACAGCTTCACAATCTCTCCAAGGATGGGTTATCAGCATCAGAATATATCCAGAGGTTGAATTTAGCTTGTCATACCTTGGCGGCTATTGGTGAGCCTGTTTCAATAAAGGATCAACTCATCTATCTCTGTAGCGGACTTGGCAGTGAGTATAATCCTGTAGGATCGATATACGCGTATAGAGGGGGGGTGAATATAGCGTTTTTAAATTTTTCGTGTGATATTTTTAATCTCTAATTACCCTAAGTGATTTAATGCATATAATTAAAATATCGATAACAAATATATGCAATAATATAAAGAGTAAGGGTTAGAGAAATGCACACAATATTTGTTTACGCGGTTCGGCAAACTAGCCTACGTCCGCGCTCCAAGTTGCACTTGGAGATACATTAAATAATTGGCTTGCGGGTGCCAATAAAACCGTTTACAAATTGACTATTAGACGGGGCGTCACCCTTGACTAATTCTTAGGTCGTCAACCTAAATTGACTATTGCGGGGCATCACCCAAGTGTGATGAATTCTAAGGGAATCACCCTTTACAATCAAGCACAATACTAAACTCGGAAACTTAAGCTTAAATCTAGCTAATCCGAATTCTCCCAAAATATGACTCACAAGTTCGGAATAGGAAGAATTGGATTTACAACACAATTAAAAGCTCACAATGAGTAGTATTCGAGTATTGATTTTGCTAGGGCTTCGCCTTGAATATTTGATTCGTTCATTCTGGAGAGCATAGAGTGATCCTCTATTTATAGACACTGCCACAGTGGCTTCCGGACGACCTCAGCGTCCGCACCTATCGTCCGCACGACCGTTGTAAAAATGCCCGTTGAAAATATAGCCGTTGGACAGAATTCTGGGCATTTGCGGACGCCATTTTCATTGTCCGCTTCGTCTGCACACATCGTCCGCACAAATCCAGAACTGGACAGATTCAAAGCGGACGCCATTCCTTGAGTCCTCCTTGTCCGGGTATATCGTCCGCGACATCACAGAGATGTTGAGGACGACTCTTCTTGAATTCCCGTCCGCACAGCTGAAGACCCGCGGACGCCAATTCACGTCTGCCTCGTCCGCGAGCATCGTTTGCGTGATCACCGAATTGGACAAAGGCAAATCGGACGCCTACGCCTCGCGTCCGCCTCATCCGCAACATCCGCAGCTGCATAGCCTACTTCATACTTTCACAAAATGTTTCCTCTAAGTCATACGAATATTCCATTCTCCTGCATAGACTTAGAGAAACACATTAAACATTCCCAATACCCTTAATCAATGGTATTCTCAATTTAATCGAGAAATATAACAATTCAATGTATAAACAACTTTTGCACTTTATTAAATTTCACATCATCTTTATCACATAGTCTAAACAATCTCCCTTATTGATGATGTCCAAAACATATAAAGTTGTTTATATCCAAACCTAAGCATGTGCCACAAATATTGCATATTTGATTTGCTCAATTAAGTTATGCAATTTATCCACCAATTAATCCAAGCAACATGCTACTAAAATACAACTTATTGATTTACTAAATTAACACATAATTTAGTCATCATCAAAATAAAACTTAGCCTAACAAAAAGGCTAACAATCTCCCCCTTTTTGATGATGACAAAATCCAATAAGTTGTTTACCCTAAAACTAAGCATTTGTATATAACTATTGCATATTATATTTCTCCAAGTAATTTTTGCAATATATCAACGATAAATCCATGCACAATGCTACTAAACTCTCCCTAAAAGATATTACAACTTATATATCCTTCTCCCCATTTTTGTCATAATCAAAATGTAATTCTAGGGGAGGAGAGTTTAAACACAATCAAGAAATGAAAAAAATATCAAAAGATGCATTGAACAAATTCTCCCCCTTAAACATTAACAACATGAGAATAATGAGGGAATAAGCATTAGAATTCAAAGATAATTGCAACAAATAATTCCACAGCATAAAATTCTCCCCCTTAATTAATGAAACTAACCAAGAAGCAAACCATGGAGAGAAATATAGATTTAATTTCAATTTGTGGTTAAAAGATATATACCAATTGTAAATAACCATAATCACAACGATTTCTAAAAAAAATTCTCCCTCTTTTCTATTAGGCAAAGAAATTCATTTGAGGGAATATAGACATTAAAGTTCAATGAATGGTAAAAGATAAGATATCAATCTAAGCAACCACAATCACAATTCTATTTTAACAAAGTAGTCTCCCCCATTTTTCATTTAAGCATACACTATTTATTGGAGGGATTTAGCATTCCAATTCAATTTGTGGTGTATAGTATGATACCAATTGAAAAATCACCACAAGAAATAGTCAATCAAAAATATTTTCCTTATTTTTGCTCATTAAGTCTAAACATATGGAAGAGTATTATGCAATTAAGTCCAAACAATAAGCACAAAAAAATAGGATTCAAGAAATGAGTACCAAATGTAAGAACTAGAATACATTTAAATATTAAGAATTGTAAACAAATTTTCAATTTTTACGAGTGATACCAATTTAAGAGTTAAGAAATTAACAATGGATACTGATTGATAATTCACAATTTAAGCCAAGCAAGTTTTTTAAAGGTTTATATCAATTGTAAATCCAAAGTTAAAATCAAATCATTTGTGCTAAGTATGATACCAATTGTAAGTTCAAAAAGAAAATGCTAAGAGAGATACCAATGTGTAAAATAAAATCAATTCAAATATCTCTCCCCCTATGTTAATCACAACAACAACCTAATGGGGATATACCACATATTTAAAATATTTGCTCTCCCCCTTTGAGCAACAATAAAACACCTTCATAAATTTCTTCCCCTATAAATTTATTAATTAGCAAATAGGAGAGAATTAAAAAAAAAAACTCAAAAGAACCATCCAAGTTTAATGAGAAATATATCAATTGAAAAACAATCTATGGATGAATTCAAATTTTGTAAGCACAGACAAAATTTTACTCCCCCTATCATTTTGCACATAATCACGTAGTTTGGGGAATCTAAATATGATACCAAATGAAAATTCAAAGAATATTATACCAATTGTAGAGAAAATATGATTTCATTGATATCAAAACAAAAATAGTTTCATACATGATACCAATTTAAAAATTAAGTCTAATGATACCAAAATTTTGAATCAATACCTAATTGTTAAAATTCAAACTCACACAATGATTGATACCAATTTAAAGGTTTCAAAACGAAAATCATTATTGATACCAATTGATGAAATGAATTCTAATTTCAAACATCCTAATTGATATATCTATCGTTCAAAGATATTCAAGTTAAAATTCATTTCTCTTCCCCTAAATCATTGCACATAATCAAAACATTGGGGATGGAAATTCAAGATAGATACCAATTATAGAAGTTTAAAGCAAAATCAATTATTGATATCAATTGAATGATTTCAAATCAATGGAGAATATTGATATCAAATTGAAAAGCAACTATAAAATTTCTTCCCCTTTATAAATCTCGAAACCAAAAACATTTGGGGATTATATCAAGGTTTAAAGTTTAAGCACAAATGGAAGTAAATTTATCAAAAGTTAAAAACCTTGTACAATTTTTTAAAAGCAAATCAAAGATCTCCAATCAAATTTAACATCTCTATTTTCTCCATATACAAAATTTAATCCAAAGGAGAAACCAAGTTAGACAAATCAAAACAAAAATCTCTAAACGATTTTATTTTCTCCTTCTATTTCATTATTCAATTTACAACTAATGAAGAAATGTCAAAGTTTAACCATAAGTGATTTCAAAACTACAAATGAAAATAAACATTTAAGAGCAAGTCAATAAACTCTATACAACTTGATATTCTCCCCCTATATTCATGATCTAAATAGCAACAATGGGAAAAAAAAATAATACCAAATCAAATGTCTAAAACATTTATCTCCTCCTTTTATCATATACACATATAATCCAAAGGAGAAGTTCACAACAAATTTTTGAAAAGGTATAATAATTGTCCATAGCAATGATCTCTCTCTTTTAAAAGAATCAAAATCAAATCAAGAGAGTGTTCTAAATTTTCAAGAATGGAACATTTGCCTAAACAATTTATGTCTTCCCCCTTTTTATCTATAGCAAAATCAATTCATAGGGGAAACCAACACATCAACATTAATATCCAACAATTCAATATATAAAACTAGAAAACTAATTGTTGGAGGCTAAATCTCAAGCAACAAAAATAATCTAAGACAAGAATTATGCAAAATTTAGCTTAGAGATACCAATTGTAAAATACAAATTTCAACCTATAAGCACACTATCGATATCTTCCATTCCAAACTCAAAAATATAGAAAATAAGTTCAAAGCTATGTATTAAAGGATTTGAATCAATTCAATTTTAATAAAAAAATAGAAAGGCAAATTAAGTCAATTGTCAAATCTAAACTATTCACTATTAATTCAAATTAAGACAAGCAAATTTAATTTCTCCCCCATACATCAATGATTAAAATAAAATCTATGGAGATTTTCAAAGTTTAAACCAAGAGTGGAAGCCAACTTAGCAAAATTAAAACATTTGTATTTTTCTCTCCCTATATCAATAGTTAATTTTTATTTCAAGAAAGAAATACACAAGTCAACAATTGAGTATCCAACAATCTAAGCAATTCAATATATTCAAAGTAGAAGTTCACTTGTTGGAATACAATTTTCAAACTCAAAAATATCAATTGAAGATTTACATCCAATTCAAAGCAATATTTGCAAGTTAGAGATCAAATTGTTGAAATATAATCTTCAATCATCAAAATAAAAACATCATGAATCATGCTTCAAGAAATCACAATTCATTTAGCAAATAGAGATTCATTCTTATAATGTCAAAAATCTAAGCTATTAGTGAATTCATAATTAAGATAGATCACCAAAAACAAATCCAAACCAAGAATTCAATTATCAAATTAAATCATTTAAAAGGAAATTGTGTACCTCCACCAAGTTTATTTCCATTTATAAAAGCATTGGAGGCATCATTTGAAGCTTCTCCCCTTTTGTTGGATATTCAAGTATCCAAGTTCATTTAGCTCCTTGGGAGAATCTCCAACCTACAACACAATCAATTCAAAATCTTTGGTACCCAAATCATTTTGGGTCCATTTGTTATAGGTTTGGTTCCTTTTGGAACCCACATAAGTTTAGAGTTCAAATTAGGTTTAAGATTTAAACTAAACTTAAATCTAGAATTCATATCCAAAGGATGAACAAATTTTGAACTAACATTTGATTTAAATTTAGAGTTCAATTGCAAAGAATAGGCACATTTAAATTTAGCATTTGAATCCAATTTAGCATTCAATTTTAGAGGACAACAAAAAGACTTATGTCCAACACAATTGCAAGAATTACAAATAGACGACTTAACAAATAAATTAGTGTAATTCTTTTTCTTTGCAAATGGCTCATATCTAATACCAGCTTTATCAAAAGTAACCCTTTGCGAATTCAAGAGCATATTTAAATTTTTGCTCCCATTTGTGAATTTTAGCACAATAGAGTTCAAATCATTATTCTTTGTTTTCAATTCACAAATGTTAATCTCAAGAGATTCAATTTTAGCATTAGCATCAAGAGTAGATTTAGATTTAGCATTCAAAGATTGAATCTTATTCTCACATGATTTGATACAATCATTCAAATTATCATTCATAATTTTCAAATCACCACACTCATGCTCAAGACTTTTGATAGTAGCAATCAAGTTACCGTTTTTAACATTCAATGAGTTAATTTCCTTTTCATGTGATTTGATAGTTGTTTTCAACTTTTCATTCAACAATTTCACATAACTAATTTCATGCTTATTACATTTAATAGTAGAAATCAATCTATCATTCACCAATTTTAAGTTATTACTATCATGCTCAAGAGATTCAAAGGAAGATTTAGACTCATCAATCATATTTTTCAATTCAACAATTTGATCCTCAAAAGATTTGTTTACACTAGCATGCTTTTTGATCAAATTGCTATGCTCCTTTTTCAACAATTTGTATTTATCTTTGAGCTCATTAAAACTATCTAGCAATTCATTAAATACATCATTATCATCTTCACAATTTGAATCAGAATTGCTATAATAGTCGTTTACCTCAATACTTTTGGCCATGAAGCATACGTTGGCCTCTTTCTCTTCTTTTTCGGTGGATGAGCTCACTTCGCTTTTAGTTATTTGATTTGTGCCTGCATATGTTAGCTCAAGTGTTTTCCATATATCAAAGGCACTAACACATGATTGAACTTTAACAAATTCATGCTTACTTAAGGCACTATACAAAAGATTCATAGCCTTAGCATTTAAGTTCCAATTATGTTTATCTACATCATTGAATTCACATGATGGTCTAGGAACATTAATCCCTTATTCAATGATTTTCCATAAAAAGAAATCAATAGATTGTATAAATATTTTCATTCTACACTTCCAATAAAGATAATTACTACCACCAAAATATGGAGGTGTAGATGTGCATTGACTTTCAACAATTCTATTGAAATCCATAATCAATTATTCACAATAAATTTCAACAAGAAATTCAATGAGAGAATTTTCCAATAGATGCAATTCAACAAATATTAGCAATGTGCACAATCAACAAAATATCACACAAAAATTTAAATCCCCTGATCTGATACCAATTGTAGGATCGATATACGCCTGTAGAGGGGGGTGAATATAGCGTTTTTAACTTTTTCGTGTGATATTTTTAATCTCTAATTACCCTAAGTGATTTAGTGCATATAATTAAAATATCGATAACAAATATATGCAATAATATAAAGAGTAAGGGTTTGAGAAATGCACACAATATTTGTTTACGTGGTTCGGTAAACTAGCCTATGTCCGCACTCCAAGTTGCACTTGGAGATACACTAAATAATTGGCTTACGGGTGCCAATAAAACTGTTTACAAATTNACTTGGAGATACACTAAATAATTGGCTTACGGGTGCCAATAAAACTGTTTACAAATTGACTATTAGACGGGGCGTCACCCTTGACTAATTCTTAGGTCGTCAACCTTAGACTCTTACGAGTCGTCACCCTAAATTGACTATTGCGGGGCGTCACCCAAGTGTGATGAATTCTAAGGGAATCACCCTTTACAATCAAGCACAATACTAAACTTGGAAACTTAAGCTTAAATCTAGCTAATCCGAATTCTCCCAAAATATGACTCATAAGTTCGTAATAGGGAGAATTGGATTTACAACACAATTAAAAGCTCATAATGAGTAGTATTCGAGTATTGATTTTGCTAGGGCTTCGCCTCGAATATTCGATTCGTTCCTTCTGGAGAGCATAGAATGATCCTCTATTTATAGACACTGCCACAGCGGCTTCCGGACGACCTCAGTGGCCGCACCTATGGTCCACACGACCGTTGCAAAAATGCCCGTTGAAAATATAGCTGTTGGACAGAATTCTGGGCATTTGCGGATGCCATTTTCATCGTCCGCACAAATCCAGAACTGGACAGATTCAAAGCAGATGCCATTCCTTGCGTCCGCCTCGTCCGGGTATATCGTCCCCGACATCACAGAGATGTTGAGGACGACTCTTCTTCAATTCCCATCCGCACAGCTGATGACCCGCGGACGCCAATTCACGTCCGCCTCGTCCGCGAGCATCGTCCGCGTGATCACCGAATTGGATAGAGGCAAATCGGACGCCTACGCCTCGCGTCCGCCTCATCCGCAGTATCTGCAGTTGCATAGCCTACTTCATACTTTCACAAAATGTTTCCTCTAAGTCATACGAACATTCCATTCTCCTGCATAGACTTAGAGAAACACATTAAACATTCCCAATACCCTTAATCAATGGTATTCTCAATTTAATCGAGAAATATAACAATTCAATATATAAAAAACTTTTGCACTTTATTAAATTTCACATCATCTTTATCACATAGTCTAAACAATCTCCCTTATTGATGATGTCCAAAACATATAAAGTTGTTTATATCCAAACTTAAGCATGTGCCACAAATATTGCATATTTGATTTGCTCAATTAAGTTATGCAATTTATCCACCGATTAATCCAAGCAACATGCTACTAAAATACAACTTATTGATTTACTAAATTAACACATAATTTGGTCATCATCAAAATAAAACTTAGCCTAACAAAAAGGCTAAGAAATCCTTTTGTCACCTCCATAACCAATCGGCCAGATGTTCCCAACATTGAAGAGGTTCATAGCCTTCTTCTTAGCTATGATCTTCGCCTCGACAACCAGAACCCGATTCTCCCTATGAGCTCCCTTCAAGCCAATCTCTCTTTGCTAAATCATGGGTGCTCTCTGCAGTCGCGCTTCCCACCTCCCCATCTGCGGTCTCAAACACCTTCTTCTTACACTAGTTCTGCTCCCCAATACTTTGGTATCCTCGGTAAGCTTGCTTCATCTCCTTTGCAAGGGCGCCCAAGAAAATCCAATAAACCAAAGTGTCAGATCTGCCATAAATTCGGTCATTTTGCTGCTGTTTGCTATCATCGCCTCAATGCTGCCTTCAAGCCCCCTCCCCGTTCCTTCATGGCGACAACCCATCCTCCAGATGGTTCTTCTCCTCCCTATATGAACACTGCTATCAACCCTACATCCTCACTGAACTCGTGGTTGTTGGATTCGGGTGCCACTCACCACTTCACTCCTAATCAGAGTGACCTTCAGTCCTTGGCTTCCTTCAATGGTCCAGATCATGCTCTTGCTGCAAATGGTACGTCCTTCTCTATCTCCAATGTTGGGTCTGCAACTATTCCTTCATTTGCTAAATCTCTTTCCCTTCGCCATGTGCTTCATTCTCCCTCTTTAACTACGAAACTAATCAGTGTTCATAGACTCTTTGTGATAATAATGTGTTTGTCGATTTTCATCCTTACTTTTTTTTGTCAAGGATCGTCCTTCCCAGGTGACCATTCTTCATGGTAGTGTTCACAATGACCTCTACTCTGTCTCTGGGGGTGAATTCCCCTCCTGCTGCTCTTCATTCCACTTCATCAGTTTCTTCCCCTAATGCTTTGCATTCCACCTCATCAATTCCCCCTTTGCAACTTTGGCATTCTCAGCTGGGTCATCCATCTTTATCAGTTGTTAAATTTGTTCTTTCTGGTTGTAATGCTTATTTTTTTAGCTTATCTGGGTTTTCTTGTACTGCTTGCAATTTAAGTAAATCGCATAGTCTTCCATTTTCTAACTCTACTTCTTGTGCTTCTTCTCCTTTTCTACTTATTCACAGTGATCTCTGGGGGCCATCTCCAGAATTATCTTGAATTGGTGATCGCTATTTCATTTTGTTTATTGGTGTTTTTAATCATTTTACCTGGCTGTTTTCACTAAATACAAAAGATCAAGCTCTTCCCACTTTTATTCAATTTTACACTATGGTTCTTAACCAGTTTAACATCTCAATTAAATCCATTCAAATTGACGGGGGTGGTGAATTCTGTGCCTTCAAATCCTTTCTTCTGTCAAAGGGTATCCTCCATCGTTTCTCTTGCCCTTATACCCCTGCTCAGAATGGACGTGTTGAATGGAAAAACCGATATGTCGTTGAGATGAGTTTATCCCTTCTCTATCATTCTCACACTACACTTAAGTCTTGGCCATTTGCTTTCTCCACAGTTGCCCTTGTTATTAACTTACTTCCATCCCCCACTCTAGATAACAAATCTCCACATGACATTCTGTTTCACCATCCCATTGCTTATTCCTTCCTTTGAACTTTTGGTTGTCTTTTCTATCTGTGTCTGCGTCCTTATGCCTCCAACAAACTTCAACCTTGGTCTGCTCAGTGTGCCTTCCTTGGATACAGTCTTGATCACAAAGGTTACTTATGCTACAATATCTCCTCTCACCGTACCTATATATCCCATCATGTCATTTTTTATAAGTCTATTTTTCCATTTGCCTCTTCTTCTCCTCCGTCCTCACTCCCTATATCTTCCACTTCTTTTGACCTCCCTAACCTTTGTGCTCCAATTTCTTCTTTTCCTCCGCCTTCTAACCCCTCTCCTTCTCCCTCTCCGTCTACTTCTTCCTCCTCTCCTTTGTTGAGTAGTTCTCTTTACAACATTGGACGTACAAATGGCACTATTAACGCTCATCCAATGTAGACAAGGTCTAAATCTGGTATTTCTAAACCTAAGATTTTTTTATGCTTCCATTGCTGACGAATTTTTTTGAGCCAAGGACAACATCCAAGTATAAACATTGGATGGATCCTATGCTTGCCAAGATTGCAGCTCTCAAGAAGAATGCCAGATGGTCTCTGGTTCCTCTTCTTCAAGGTCAACGTGTGGTTGGCTGTAAGTGGGTTTTTAAGCGTAAGTCCAATGCTGATGGGTCTCTGGATCGTTAGAAGTTCTGGTTGGTGGCCAAGGGCTTTGATCAGATGGCTGGTGTTGATTATGATGACACCTTCAGCCCTGTTGTTAAATCTTAGACTATCAGATTAGTGTTGTCACTCTCTCTGTCTTTCAACTGGGACATTCACCAGCATGACGTCTCTAATGCCTTTCGCCATGGTGATCTCTCTGAGACTATTTATATGGCTCAGCCCCCAGGCTTCTTAGATCCTGCCAATCCATCCTTGGTTTGTCTTCTTCACAAGTCCCTTTATGGGTTAAAATAGGTTCCCCACGCTTGTTATATGAAACTTCAATCTACTTTACTTAAGTGGGGCTTCCATGTTTCCAAGGTTGAAAGCTCCATGTTTATCTATAAATCAGGCTCCTCTGTGATTGTTATGCTGGTGTATGTTGACAATATCTTGGTGGCAGGTAACGCTCCTACTTTGGTGGACACTCTTCTTGGCTTTCTTCATTCACAATTTGCAGTTAAAGATCTTGGTCCACTACACTACTTCCTTGGGGTTCGGATCTCTCGCTTCTCCTCCAGATTTCTTCTAAATCAGTCTCAGTACATCCTGGATTTGCTTCAGCATGCCAACATGTCAGACTGCAATTCTATGCCAACTCTGATTGCCCCAGGTTGTTTACTTTCAAAGCAATCTGGTGTTCCTCTTCCAGATGGCTCTATTTTTTAGAGTTTGGTTAGGGGCCTTCAATACTGTACCCTCACTCGGCCTGATATATCTTTTCCAATCAACCGAATTTGTCAATTCATGCACTGTCCAACTGATCTTCACTAGCAGGCTCTAAAGCGTATTCTTCGCTATCTTAAAGGCTCTTCTTCCTACTCATTATCTTTTCAACCATCATCTTCTCTGGATATTCAATGTTTTACTGATGCTGACTGGGCTACTTATCCGGATGATTGTCATAGTACAATTTCCTACTGTATTTTTATAGGTACCAATTTGGTTTCATGGTCCTCGGCCAAACAAAAAGCTGTCTCTCGTTCCAGTAAAGAGGCATAATACAAAGTGTTGCTAATGGTGCTTCTAAGGTTATGTGGCTTCAATCCTTGTGGCGCAAACTTGATCTTCACGGTTCCAAATGCCCGGTAATTTACTGTGATAATATAAGTGCGACTTATATGGCTTCTAATCCAGTCCTTCACTCCACATTAAAACATTTTGAAATTGAATTCCATTTTGTTCGGGACAAGGTGAATCATCAATAACTGTGTGTAGAGTTTACCCCTTCCGCCACTCAGTTTGCAGATGGTCTGACAAAACCGTTGTCTATCTCCAAGTGTCTTGCTTGCCGTGATAATCTCTGTATTCTTCGTCCTTGTGATTGAAGGGGGATGTTAGTGTATATATGTATCTATATCTTTGTATGGTTGAATTACTTTTGGTGTGGCTAACAATAAGTTGTTGGTAACTTCCCTTCAATATATAAAAGGGAACTCTGGCTATTATCAATACATTTTACCTTTTCACATTTCTAACTTCTCTAACATTTATATTTTCGATTTGTAATTAAATTGTAAAAGAAATAAGAAGGTGATCATTATAAATGTCTCTCAATATTGCAATTTCATGGCTCAAAAAATATAAATTCTTGTTTTTATTTGTAGTGGATAATTGTAATGTAAGGTATGGAATATTTACTTAAAGTTTGTCTTAATTATGAGTATTTACTTTTTTTTTTATTAATTGCGTTTAATAGAAAAAAATATTTATTTATTTTCACGCAAATATCAATAAAATTTGGTTTGAGAAAATTTGAATTCTTACTAAATTTCATTTTCATTTATCTTATTAAAATTTTAAATGAACTAATTACCAAGAGAATTATATGAACTATTTAAAAGTTTTAAGGATGTTTGATACATTCAATTTAACGGCGGTGAATTGAAAAAATAAAAATATTTTATTTTAGAAAACTTATTTTTTAAAGCACTAAAGGCAGTTTCTAAATACAATTTAACCCTGTGTGCTATTTAAACCATTCCTTCATTCTTCTCAAGAGTTTTTCTCCCTTGACAACTTTTGGTTTTCTTAGTGAGAGGGGAAAATCCTTGTAAGAGGTGTCACTTTCGGTTGGTATTTCTTGGTAAGGGATGTATTTTTATTGTGAAGGAAGTTTCCAGTATAAAAATATAGTTTTAAAAACTATTTAGAATTTAGGTTGATTTCGATCAATCATTTGGATTACTAAGACTTGAGTTTCAAGGAGTTGGATAGTTCGAACGTCTTGAGGACATATACTCAATCCTATACTAATAGTTATCACTTAAACTCAAAATTGTTGTTTTGTTGGAGATTAAATTTTGATTTGGTGTTTATTAGCTTAATAAGAATTAAGTTTAATTGTTTTATGATATATGGTTTAATTATCTATAAGTTGTTTATAAATTAAAAATATGATTCTCATTGAGCATATTATTGATTTTCATTGAATGAGTATTTAAGTGTGATTACATGTTTGTTGAAGTCCTTGCAGTTAATACTTAAATTGTTGAGATTTACAAGGTGTAATTGAAGAAAAATTCACAGTTACGGTCGACCAAGGCAGAGAAGTGGTCGATCGAGGAGATTACAGAAAGTTTGAGCTTTTCCAAAGTGCAAAAAGCAATCAACTAGGAGAATTTATGATTGACTGCAACAATTACAGAGAGAACTTAAAATTTTGAAGAACACAAAGTGGTCTACCAGGGAAGAGAGTGGTCGATCGGGAAAATGCCAGAGACCCTAAAATTTCTGAAGTGCAGTACGAGGTCAACTAAGAAGAGTCATGGTCGACCGAACAAATTATAAAGAGCAGATACTGTTTTGAAATGCAGAACTCGGTTGACCAGGATAAGTCACGCTCGACCAAAAATATGACAGAGAGGAATTTTTTTCTTCACCGTGTTGAAGTAGTCAATCGAAGAAAGTATAGGTTGACCGATGTGGTAGACCAAAACATGACTTGGTTGATTGAATGCTCACAGAAAACTTGTAACGATCGTGAATCGGTTGACTGATACTGTTTGGTGGTCGATGAGGGTGCGGTTGCATGAAGAAATCTATAAATAGAACACAGTTTTGCGAGGAAATTAACCGAAAAAGAAATCTACAATGAAGTGTTGTGAAATTTTTATGATTATTCTAAGCCTTCACTTGCAAGCATAAGAACCTAATCTTTCCATTGTATACACTTGAGTTGTCCTTCTTAGTGGTGGCTAACGGGCGGGCTGGCGAGCTTAGCCCGTACGAGCTCAGCCTGCTATAGTAAATGAGCGGGCTCGGCCCGGGCCCGGTTGGCAGGCCGAGCCTAGCCCGAAATCGCTGGCTTGCCAGCCCTCTGAGCTCGGGCTCGCTAGCCCAGCGGGCTGGCCTGGCGAGCCTGCCCGGTAAATGCTTTGACGGGCCGGCAAGAGCCCCTCCAGGCTGGACCGCTGGAGAGACGAGATCTTTGTCTCGTCTCGCGTCGACGAGACGATGACCTCTGGAGTCTAGACTAGAGGCTCTAGTCTCTCAGAGACGAATCGTCTCCCGAAGGCGATGCCCGCTCTGGTCTACCAGACGTCAGACGATGCTCGCTTTGGATCTCGCAACTCGGGTGAAGGTGATACGAGTCGTCTCACGTCAAAGCTTGTCATCGGGGCGTCGAATGCCGAAGCTCGTCGTCATCTCGTTGAAGGCCGGAGCTCGTCATCGAAGGCCGAAGCTCGTCGTCGCGGTGTCGAAGGCTGAAGGAGTGTTGTCGGCTCGCGTTGCAATCTGGGCATCGAAGGAGGAGGAAACTCTGAGGCTCAGAGAGTGAAATGGAGAGGTGACTCTGCTCTCTCCGATGGAAAACTACAAAATGTAAAACCTAACCAAGCTTAATCATTTGTACATTCAGTTTTGAAAATCTTTGACCATTTGAGCAAAACTTTCATTTTCGATAGGTGAATTTGATCGGAGGATACTACGACGCCGGTGATATTGTTGAGTTTGGTAGTCTGATGACTAGACTCTGGTCATCCCCTCCTTCCCCTTCTTATTTTCTTTAAATACTCCTAATTATCTCAAAAATTTTTCATCACAAATTAATAAAAATATTTATTCAATTAACTTATTAATTATTGTATTTTTACATTATAATAATAAATGTTATTTATAGTTTTAAATTGTATAATATTGAAAATAATTTATAATATATTTATATACAATATTATTATTTATGTATATTTGGCTCGTTAGGCTCGGCTCATTAAGGCTCGTTAGGCTCGGTTGGCTCGTTAGGCTCAGCTCGTTAGGTCGGCTCGGCTCGTTATTCACCTCTAGTCCTCGTTAATAGTAAGGTGTCTTTGTGCTAAGCATTTAAAAAACTCACCATTTATTTTTTGGTGATAGATTTATGGGTGACGAAGAAGTCTTCGTAAGGTTGAATTGACACCAAGAAGTTCAATTAACTGTAACCAAGAAGGTTGAAGTGAAAAAATATTCAAGGAGTCTTGAAGCTTGGACATAGGCGTGTTTGGCCAAACTACGTTACCAATTCTGTTTACACTTCTTCACCCTTATCTCTTACATTACTTGTTCAGTTGTGCTTGTAATTTAGTCATCATTAAACTCACATAAAATCACTTAGAGATATCCAACGAATAAACTTTATTTAATCACACAAAAAGGTCAAGAATGCTAATTCACCCTCCTCTTAGACTAATTTCAATCTTACAATTGGTATTAGAGCAAGTTTCTAAATTTTTTGTGATTAATAGTATAATTCTTATCAATAAGTTTCTATGGCTTTTAATTTGAACAATGTGCATGTTGAAGGGCAATCTATTTCAAGGCCTTATTTTTTGATGACAATGATTATACTTATCGGAAATCTAGAATAAGGATATTTGTTTAGTCCATGGATTATGACTTATGGTATATTATTCAAAATGGAAACTAGAAAATGGTATGAATGTGTAATATCCATAATTTTATTAGGATAAGTATAAGATTGGTGATTAGTTTAAAAGAGTTTTTAGTTGGAAAAGATGTTATTTGTTAGGGATGAATTGATGATAGAGTAAAATGGAAGTTTGGTGTGTAAGGTTTAAAGGAAAAACTTGTGGTCGACTAAAATGGAAGAAGTCGTCCACCAATTTCATACAAATTAGAATTCTAGGGGCTCTTGGATAGATTTGTGGTCGACTAGTTTATAAGTAGTCAACCAAAATTTCAACAGATTGAAATAAGGGAGCTTTTGGGTAGATTTGTGGTTGACTAATTTATGAGTGGTTGACCACAATTTCTTCACAAAGCAAAAATTTAAGCCACAGGTAGAATGGTGGTCTACCACCATTAAAAAAGTGGTCAACCAATTATGCGCAGGGTCATCTGACTTACGATGAAATGTCATGTTTTGATTGGCAAAATGTGGTGAGTCATCACCATCATGTCTTGACATGTGAGCACCTACAGCTTAAGGCTGAAGAAGAGAGATTATATATTTATATTATGAATGAGTGAGAGAAATCAAAAGGAAGAAGAAGAAAACTTAGAGCTCTCAGAAGTTCATCCTCTCTTCTCTCTCAGAAATATGAAGGTAACAAAGGTTTCTTTTGTAATTTGTATGGAGTTTTAGTAGATATAATGAAAGAAAGCAACAAATGGTGAAGAAAGTGGTAAAAACGGATGATTGTGATATTTGATGATTATTGCCTAACCTCTTGGAACTTTTGAGTAAAATCACTTAGATATATTGCTAAGGATATTTGAATGAAGAAATAGGTGGTGAAATTTATGAAATTAGTTAAGTATAGAGAAAGTTATGGATGTTTTAAAAAGATGAGATTTTGATGGAAACCCTAGATAGTATGTAAATTTTATGTTTGATAAGTTATATTTGAAGGCGTGGTTATTCAAGAGGATATTTCAATGGTGGAATTGCATTAACAATTCAAGGTAAGCAATGAATTTTAAATAGTTGCCTTTGTTTGACTGCATCACAAAAAATTAGGATATTATTATTGAGGATATGATGTTAATAAGTATGGTTAGTATATAGTTCAATAAAATTGTATTATTGATTGAGGCTATGTTAGTTATAAAGGTTATTAGGAGTTAAGTCTTTGTTTTATGGTTGATTATATTGGTTTGAGAATATAGTGTACATGATAAAACAATGAAGACTTTGGGAATTTGTTCTTGTGGATGATAGATACACATAATTTCATGCATAGTTCTTGCATCACATTTTGAAAATGTTTATAAGCATGTATGATGATAATGAAACTAAAAATGGACTGAATAAATGTAAATAATTGATTGTGAGATGGGGTGTTTAACAACGGTTCTGCTTAGGAAAACTACATGATGATGTATTTGTTAGCCTAAGTGCCATTAGGCTCTTTTATTTTGATGATAAATGTTTTAATTGGAATTATAAGTTATTTATTGATTGTTAATGTATAATTATTTAATCTTTATATTTATATTGATATTCCTTGGAAATACCCTTAATTAGGGTATCAATGTTGTCTAATATGTTTATTTAAGCCCTTGTAGTCTATGATATAAATATTGAGACTTAGAGAAATCAAGAAGTTCAAAATGAAGGCAAGAGGTTGAGTAAACAGGCGAGAAGGTCGATCAAAAATAAGTTGAACAAAGGAACTGGTCGATCGAATAAAAGACAGATTGCCCATTAGTTCTACAATCGAGGAAGCGGTTGAGCAGCAAAGATTTGGTCGACCGATTTTAAAGACAGATTGCCTCTCAAATCTACGGTTGAGGTAACAGTAGAGCAAGTGGTCGACCAGAATTGTTGGACAATGCAACGACTCGTTTCTAACAATAGGATGTGGTCGACCAAAAAGGAATTAGTCTACCAATTTCACAGAGTTTATAATTATAAGACACTCCAAAGCTCAACGTAACGAACTGGAAATTGAGGCGAAACCTTGCCAATTTTCACACTCAATTCCAAATCACTATTTGAGTATCAAGCCTAACTCTCCAAGCTCTTAAACTTGAGTTTCATATTTGAGAGAGTTAGATTATTGTTTGTAATTTTTATTTTACTCTTCAATGTACCTAAACTGAGGGTGATGCCCTAAGAATAATCACAAGGCTAGATTGACACTTGAGAAGATCAATCTAGAGGGTGACATCCTGAGAACAGTCTGTAAAGATTTGTTTGACACCTATGAAGTCAAATATCACCAATTGGGGAGATTGGGCGATTAGAGATCTCTAAGTGGGAAGCTTGGAGCGCAAACGTAGGCCTGGGTTGCTGAAACGCGTGAACAACACTGTTTGCACCTCTCTTTCCCTAACTCTCTTATATTTGTGGTTATTGATTATATATTTATTGTTGATAAATCACTTAGGGTTAATAATCGCACGAAAATGTTAGCACACCTAATTCACCCCCCTCTATAGGCATGCCCGAATCCTAACAGTATCTCACTCCTCGACGAGGGATTGAGTGACAGTTCTACCTAAGGGAACCATAGGATGTATCTTTTCCCTTGAACTCATGTTCTCTAATCATTTGAACTATTATTTGGTTAGAAAGAAATAAATGTAAAAAGGAAAGATCAGATGGAAATGTATGATTATAAACTGCACAACATATGCATATCACATTCACAATTATTGCTTTTAGATATTAATTCTTACTGAGCATTAGACTCATAACTTATGACTTATGATGTAGGTAACGACCCCAATGAAAAATGGAAGAAGTAGTTGATGAAGGGTTTTCACAACGAGATATTGTGCTGGCTAAACTAAACAGGAACGGTTAAAGAAAAATAATTATTTTAAATGTATAAATGTATACTCTTAAAAGTTAAAGAAAAGAAATTTTGTTATGATACATTTTCTTTTATTTTAATTGATTTTATTCAAGAAGACCTTCTGTTGTATGTTTCATAAAGAAGTATTTCAAGTTTTAAATGTTTAAAAAAGATAAAGAAAAATGGGTTGCTACAACTATGGTATTAGAGCACCCGAGTTTTAAAATCAGTTTTGTAGACTGTTTACCATCACAAGCCTTAACGTGGAAATACTTCAATAACTGTAAGTGCAACTATGTTTTTAGGATTAAATTATTAAGTTATTTCATGGTATGTTACTAATTTTTTAGGAAAATAAGATGGAGGAAGACTTAAGAAGGAATATAAGAGAAAGAAATAAAACCATTTCCCGATTGTTTAAGATAATTGAGCAGCAATTCCAAAATTTGGAGTGGTTTAAGAAATAGGTAGCGGAAGGTGAATTGACTAACAATAATGGTGGAAAAGATTATCATCTTCAACCACAATTAAAGGATGGTGAAGGAAGTTCCTGAGGCGTGAAGCGATCATTGGAAGAAGGGGAACAACAAAATAGAGAAAAGTTGATTCAAGTAAAGCCTATGATTAGTCAGTGTTTGAAGTGTAGAAAGAAGCATGCACGACTGTATTTAGCCAGTTCTAGGATATGTTATAAGTGTGGTAAAATTGTCCTATTGTCATGTATTGTCCGGCTTTGTATGAAAAGAGAAAAGAAATATGATAACGATCTTTTCTCTTGAGGTGATGAAATGAATGTATTCTGTAAAATAGTTATGTTTTGGGAAACAGTAGAACCAATGTATCTTTTATAATATATGTATAAAGTTAGAGTATAAGGAGTTGTGGATGTAGTTTTCTCTGATGAATTTTCTTTGATGATTCAATTATGATTTGATAAATGAAAGATGGAGGAACAGATAATTGGAAAATTTGAAGAGATTGCAGTAAGAACTTTTGGATGGAAAAATGGCCAACCACTGTATCAATCTAGACTGAAAGTGGTTGATCACACTAAAAATTGTGGTCGACAGCAACTTGAAAATTTAAAACCCCACAGTTGAGATTCTGTCATTTCACTCAGAAGAAATATTAGGACTCAAGAGGCGATTCGGGTGATTTTAGGAGAGAAAGTGCGATTCTGACCTCAGTATTCTGATAACAACATTGTAAGTAATTTGGTACATTGATTTCGGATTCCCTGTGCCCTAGTTGTTCAAAGTAATCTAGATTAGGGTTTGGTTGAATTGTGTTCTTGGATATAGTTGGGTCAGTTCAATTGCAAAGAAGAAATCGGTTGTGGATTCCATTCCTATTGTTAAGATATATTTGAAAGGAAGATTTTATCTCTATAGGATTGTACTTTGGGAGAGACTATTATTGATCTTCATTGAATGAGTATTTAAGTACTGCACTTCATTGAATGAGCTTAAAATTTTGAAGAACACAAAGTGGTCAACCAGGGCAAAGAGCGGTCGACCGGGAAAATGCTAGAGAGCCCTAAAATTTTTGAAGTGCAGTATGCGGTCAACCATGAAGAGTCATGGTCAACTAGATAAATTATAGAAAGCAGACATTATTTTGAAATACAGAACTCCGTCAACCAAGATGAGTCGCGGTTGACCAAAAAAATGATAGAGAAGAATGTTTTTCTTCATTGTGTTGAAGAGGTCGACCGGAGAAAGCATAGGTTGACCAACGTGGTAGACTAGAACATGACTTGGTCTACTGAATGCTCATAGAAAACGTGTAATGGACATGAATCGTTCAGCTGATACTATTTGGTAGTCGACTAAGGCGCAATTGATTGAAGAAATCTATAAATAGAAGAGAGGTTCGTGAGGAAGTTAACCAAAAAAGCTATCTACAATGAAGTGTTGTTAAATTTTCTTGAGTATTTTGAGCTTTCACTTGCAAGCATAAGAACCTAATCTTTCCATTTTATCACTTAAGTTATCCTTATTGAGAGTAAGATGTCTTTGTGTTAAACATTTAAACAACCCACGATTTTTTTCTTATTGATCTATTTATGGGTGACGAAGAAGTCTTTGTAAGGTTGGATTGACACTCAAAAGTTCAATTAACTATAACCAAGAAGGTTGAAGTTGACATAAGTGTATTTGGCAGAACTAGTTACCAAACATGTTTACACTTCTTCACCCTTATCTCTTACATTACTTGTTTAATTGTGCTTGTAATTTAGTAATCATTAAACTCACATAAAAATAACTTAGAGATATCTAATGAATAAACTTTATTTAATCACACGAAAAGGTTAAGAAGGCTAATTCACCCCATTCTTAGGCTAATTTTGATTCTACAATTGGTATCAGAGCATGTTTCTAACTTTATTGTGATTCGTAGTAGAATTCTTATCTATAAATTTCTATGGCTTTTAATTTGAACAATGTGCATGTTGAAAGACAATCTATTTCTAGGCCCCATTTCTTTGGTGCATTATTATACTTATTGGAAATCTAGAATGATGATATTTGTTCAGTCTATCGATAATGGCTTATGGTATATTATTGAAAATGGACTTTGTGTCCCCGTTAAACTAGAAAATGGTATGAATGTCCCTAAATTGCCTTCTGAATATGATGAAAATGATAATTGTAAACTAAGTATGAATGCTAAGGCAATAAATACGTTGTATTATGCATTAAATAGAGATGAATTTAATAGGGTGCAAACATCTGACAATGCACATGAAATTTGAAAAATACTTGAGGTTATACATGAGAGCACAAATCAAGTTAAAGAGAGTAAATTGAGTATGCTAGTACATGAATATGAATTATTTGTTATGGATAAAATGAAACAATTATTCAATTTTTTACGATTTACTAACATTACTAATGGTTTAAAAGTTCTTGGTAGGATTTATCTCAACGAAGAGTTGGTAAAGAAAATTCTCAGGTGTCTCCTAAGATCATGGCAACCAAAGGTGATGGCTATTCAAGAAGCACATGACCACTAAGCCTTTAAAATGGAGGAGCTCATTGGATCTATCATGATACACGAGATCACAATGAAAGCAAACGAAAAGGAAAAGCAAAAGGAGAAAGAAGCTTCCAAGAAGGACACTGCCCTCAAAGCTACCTCTAGCAAACAAATTGAATCTAAGAAGGAAGAAGAATAAGATGAGAAAATAGCTTTAATGACACAAAAATTCAACAAAGAAAGTGGCAAGGAAAAAAGAATTTCAAGGGAGAAGGATCTCAAAAGGAGAAAGAGATCACATGCTTTGAGTGTTGGAAACTTGGACACATCAAAGCCGATTGCCTACAAGTAAAGCAGACACCAAAAACCTTTAAGAAGAAGGCATTGAAGGCAACATGTGATGATAGTGAAGAAGCTTCAACCTCCTAGGGTGAAGAGGTGGAAAATATATGCTTCATGGCTAAGGAGAATGAGGTACATGACTCCTTTAGTGATTTAGATGTACTCTTGATGATAATGATTTAATGGATACCTTTGGTGAACTCTTGAACAATTTAACAAGCTCAAATCTAAGTATAAATTATTGAAAAAGAAAAATAAAAACTAGGTGAAAGAACATGTTAATGTGGTTCAATCATCTGAAAAAGTACTTAGTGACTTAAAAAAACAAAAATGATGATTTGAATACTATAGTGCTAAAATTTACAAATGATACCAATAATTTTAATATGTTTCTAGAGTGCTATTTGAGAAAGCCAAAATTGGATATGAACTATTTCAAATGAAAAAGGTTTATAAATTTTTTTTGTTAGTTCATTCATTTGCTATGCATGTAACTCGATAGGTCATAAATCTTTTTCTTATCCTTTGAAATCAAATGATGAAAAGATAACTTCTAAATTAGTATAGGTTCTTTATTTGATTTCAAAGGACAATTCTCAAGGACCAACCCTCAAGGACCCAAAAAGATTTGGTTACCTAAGAAATTTTTGCTTGTAGGTTGTACGTTACCTAAGAAATTTTTGCTTGTAGGTTAGAGGTCTACCCAAAATATCCTTTGAAAATGTAAGATTTGTGATGCTTGCCAAATTGGGAAATAAAAAAAAAGTTTTTTTGCTTTAAACATTTTGTATCAACTTCCAAATCTCTCCAATTACTCCATTTGGATCTTTTATGTCCATATAGGACCTCAAGCTTAGAAGGAAAACATTATGCATATGTCATTATTAATGACTTCTCGAGATTCTTTCTAAGGACAAAGGACAAGACCTTTGAAATCTTGTATAGCTTTAAAAAGAAAGTACAAAATGAGAAAGAACTCTCTATTGTTGTAATTAGAATTGATCATGGGCGTGAGTTTGAGAATGAGAACGTTTAGGTTCTTTGTAAAAAGTACGACATTGAACATAACTTTTCTTCTCCTATAACCTCTAAACAAAATGGAGTTGTTGAGAATAAAAATAGATCACTTCAAGAACTAGCCTGAACTATGTTTAACGAGAATTATCTTCCAAAATATTGTTTGGCGGAAGCTGTTGCAATGGGATGCTATATTTTTAATTGAGTTTTCATTCATCCTACTCTAGAAAAGACTCTCTATGAGCTATGGAATGGTAAAACTCCCAATAAGAGTTATTTTAAGGTTTTTGGGAGTAAATGCATTATTTTGAACTCAGAGGATAATTTAGGTAAATTTGACTCCATGATGAATTATGAAATATTTCTAGGCTATTCCACAAGAAGTAAAGTTTATAGAGTTTTCAAGGAGAGGACTTTAGTTGTGGAGGAATCTATGCATGTCACTTTCAATAAGACTATCTAATTGTCAAATTGTGTGGAGTTAAATGATAATCAGAAAAAGATGATGGCATTCTAGAAAGCCTTCTCCAAGAGTCTCAATCTAAGGATCAAGAATGCTCATGGAGAATTACCTATAGATTAGAGATATGCTAAAAGTCATCCTATAGATGATATTCTTGGTGATCCCTCCTTAGGTGTTAAGACTAGATCCTTTCTTAGAAATCTTTGTGCTAGTGTAGCCTTCATCTCCTAAGTAGAACCCAAGAACTTTGATGAAGTCGAGGTAGATAAAAATTAGATCTTTGTCATGCAAGAGGAACTATATCAATTTGAAAGGAACAATATTTGAGAACTTGTTCCAAGGCAAAAAGATCATTCCAATATTGGAACTAAATGGGTGTTCAAAAATAAATTGGATAGTTGTAAGGAACAAAGCTAGACAAGTTACAAAAGGGTATAATCAAGAAGAAAGTATTGACTTTGAGGAAACATTTATGCTGATAGCTCGGCTATATCCATTTGTATGATTTTAGCTTTTACATGCTTCAAGAATTTTATCCTCTATTAAATGGATATTAAAAGTGCGTTTCTTAACAGTTATATTATAGAAGAAGTGTATATGGAACAACCTTTAGGTTTTGAAGCCCATGATAAACTTGATCATGTCTATAAGCTCAATAAAGCTCATTATGGTTTAAAAAAAGCTTCATGGGCTTGGTACGAAAGATTGAACAAATTTCTTAAGAAAAGAGATTTTTAGAAAGGGAAAATTGATTCCACCTTGTTCACCTAGCAAAATGGTAAAAATATGATCATTGTGCAAATTTATGTGGATGCTATTATTTTTGGTGCAACCAATGACTCACTTTGTAAAAAATTTGCTGAGTTAATGCAAAGGAAGTTTGAGATGAGTATGCTGGGAAAATTAAGATTTTTTCTTGGTTTACAAATCAAACAATCTAAAGAAAAAATTTTCTTAAACCAAAAAAAAATATGTCAAAGAACTCATTAAGAGGTTTGGTATGGACACATTCAAATAATCTTGTATTTCCATTGTAAGGCCCGATAATTTAAAACCATTTTTCCTTATTTTAAAAATACGTCGTATAAAATTTTTTGTTTAAATTGTTCACGTTAAAAATTCACTTGAATGAGATACATATCAGAGTAAAACATGCAGAATAATGATAGAGACTCAAAATATAGTTTCAATTGTTAGGCAAAAGTCCCAAAGTCGCTGACTACAATTTTTCTTAATATTCAAACACTACTGATATCAAATTACCAAAATACCCTTTTTCATCAAGATACCAAAAGTCCCAAACCACGTGAGCCACACCTAGCAGGTCAAATCTGTTGATAACACGAGGGGTTATCTTGGAACGTCTCTTCCTCAACTGGTACGTCATCATCATTATAAATATCACCTACATTACGGGGAAAACAATGAGCCTAGGGCCCAGCAAGAATCAGAATTAAATGCAATGCAGATGAATACGTGATCACACGATGCATTACAGAAGAGAATCGTATCTCTTCTGGAAGTCAAGGTGGAATACTCCCTATGAGATATATCCATCGGGGGTGTTTTCACAAGCCGGTATCCTCACTTTTGTTGAAGACGTTGGGGGTTTCAGAACGGGGGAAAGGTGAACCCTGGATTCTACGTAGCTAGGGGTGTGCAAAATCCCGGTACCGAAGAACCGGCGGTTTCGGTACCAGTTCGGTGTGATTTTAATGGGTACTGGACCAAAATCAGTTCTTTTTTAACAGAACCGATTTAATCGGTCCAGTTCTCGATACTCGATAACCAAGTACCGAGAACCGATAATAGAACCGAGTATCCCTAATTGAATTAGGGCACCCAGTCGGCCAGTCCCATTGAATCACTCGGTCACTCTCATAGTTTCACTTCTAGTCCTCTCAGTCTCAGCCAACAGCCTGCAGTGCCTCCCCTCCTCTCCTCCCAAGTTCCCAACTCCCCGTGTCTCGAGTGCAAAGCTCTTGTCCCTGTGATCGTCCAAGCGTAGGCTCCGCCCTCCAGTCTCGAATCTCCCCTCCGGAAATAGCATCCCAAGTCACGAGCTCTAGTTCGAGACTTCTAGTTTTGAAATCTCGAGTCTCCAGTCCCGATTGTGTATCTCCTGCTGCCGGCCGCTACAGCCTCCAGTCCTGACCTCCACCTTCCAGTCCCGACGTCCAGTTGGAGTTCGGCAGTCTCGAGTCTTCCGATCCGACTCTGTGTCTCTCTCCTGCTACTCTCAAGTCTCAAGCCTCCAGTCCTGTGCTCCGGCCTCCAGTCCCGACCTCCAGCCTCCAGTCACCGCCACTGGCCTTCGACTCACCTTCTGCGCCAGCTCGGTCACTGGTTAGTATTGAATTCACTATTCTGTTTTGTTTTTGTTATGAATCTATTTATTGGATTATTGTTGTTGAATAATATAAATTTTTCTGTTAAATTATTGAATTGATGAATTATTGAATTGTCTTAAGCCTCTATGTGTATTTTGTTTATTGAATCTGATCTGTTTTGACTCATATGTCTGACTCTAACTCATATCATATGTAATTATTTAGGGTTTTCTTTTTGCATTTTCTAATTTTACAAATTTATGTGTGGTGGTAGTGTCTGTACAATAGGAAGATATGGATTATGGAGTAACAGATTTAAGCAAAGAAGATGGAGGAATGAGGATTTTTTTAAAATTTTTATTTATATTTCAAATATTAAAAAAATTCAGTATAGATATAAGCAAACAAGGTGTATTAGCATCGTGGAAGGGCATTATTCCAGGATTGCATCGCCAATGGAGGACTAAGGATCGGCCTGTATGATCCAGTGAGTTTCATTTATTTATTTATTTTTTTAATTTTTATTTATATTTCAAATATTAAAAAAATTTGATACCAAACCGGTACCGAACTGGAACCGGTATTGAAAAACCGGTCCGGTAACCGACTTTCATGGGACCGGTACCGATTTTTAATTTTCAAAACTGGTACCGACCGGTTCGGTACTGTCCACTATGGAACCAGTACCGAACCGGACCGTGAACAGCCCTACACGTAGCTAACTCTCTTCTCACACTACTCCCTATATGCGAGTATCCTACTATATGGAAAGTCACCAATTCACTTGAACTCCCACACTCCTATTTACATATATTAGGTATGACACACAACATGTGAATAGTTTCATAATTCCTAAGATGATGCATGAATGCCACAAATAAATCATAGAATTAACACACGAGAGAAACATAATCATTCCAAATATGATTACAAATAGGAGTGCAATTTAAAGACACTACAACTATCGTCATTTTATCAGGGTAATTAGTTTAGTGTAATAACAAAAGGACAATGCATTACAAGTTTGAGGCATCCTTTAACCATTAAGAGCAAGGAGGAACATGTTTAGATTAATTCCAGTACAGGGTTCAATTACAACTATCTTATGCGGATTTCCAGATCTAATCCTATTAATTAGATTGTCAAGCATGCTGGAAACTTTCAAGGATACCAATTATGAGCAAAAGAATAGTCCACGATACTCGAAGTCACACATTCAGCTCGAAATTCTTAAATGACAGCAGTTCACCTATGGGCATAACTTAACTTTACAAATTACAATATCCATGATAATTGAAACCATCTTTTTAACCCATAACAATCCAGATTTTCATGTGAGTTAGATTTACACTTACAATACTCATATTCGGTAGCAACAATCATCATTAATCATCTCCTTTTCCCATTCAGTTTATTCACCAGTTTTTGGACTGTCTTGATTCACAATGAACTATCATTTTCTACTACCAAAAACAAAATCCAAACATTGACAGTTCAAGTAAAAGCATAACAAATCCAATTTCTAGCAATTTCAGCACAACTTGTCATTCAAGTAAAACATTCCACAGCACATCAAAATCATCCAAAACCCATAATGTAGAGCTTCCTCAGGCCAACTACATATTCTAATTCTTACCTCAATATCCAATTCAGTATCCAGTAGCAAAAACCGCAGCCAATTGCAACTAAAACAATAGCCACAGGGAGTTTCTATTCCAAATCAAAACAGTATGAATGGTTAATTCACTCCAAATCATTAAACTTGACTTAAACAGGAGATGCATAATCCAAATCAATAATTCCCAAAATCAATCCTTGCCTATTCTTCACTTCACAGATGGACAACAACCTTCCAGCCAGAGTAACACTCCAATGCCACCCCACAACTCACTACACTTCACTTAATCCACAATTTACTTCACATTCACAGTACAATACTTCCTTCACATTTTCCAGAGAGGAACACAGAGGAGAAGACTTACCTATATAGATGAAGGAGAGAAAGAAGACATCAGCTACAACAAAGGATGACCTGAAGAATAGATTGACCATCGTACAACCCAATGTAAGGAGGTCCACTGAGGAGATGCTAGGTGGAAAACTTCCACACCTATGGGGAAGAACTGGACGTGCAGTAGGGGAGTCTGGGGAGAGAGTTTGTTGAGTGGGTTACGAAATCGGAAGAGAGAGCGAAGGAATTATAAATGGGTTTCTTGGATTTTTTCGATAATTTGGACTAGATCAGTCATCTGAAATCGATTTCAGACGAGAAGGATGCGTCTAAAAACTCACCAAACTTGGTACAAATTCGTTTCCTCCTCGTCCGCATTGTCTGTACCAGACTTCGGATGAGATAGACGCGTTCGAAATGTTCCCAAAAATTGTACAAATTCATTCATCCACATCCGTATCGTCCAGACCTCATCCGAAAATGCACCTGCACACGTTTTTCTTAATTTTCACACTTGGATTATTTTTTAATATCAACCCTATACTTCTCAAGCATAATTTAATATGTTCTGCCATGCAACATGATATAATATTCATATATATATATATATATATATATATATATATATATTTATATTATTTATCCAAATTTTAATACATCAACAACGTGGGAAAAAATATTTTCGGGGTATTACATCCATGAACACATTCACTAAATTAGATAAGGAAGAAAATGGAAAAGATGGGGTCATAAAGAAATATCGGGGTATGATTGGTTCTTTATTGTACTTAAGTTCAAGTAAACCAGATATTCCCTTTAGTGAGTCCTTGTGTGCGATATTTTATGCTTGTCCGAAAGAGTCTCACTTAAATATGGTAAAGAGAATATTTAAATATCTAAGTGAGATCAGTGATTTAGGACTATAGTATCCTAAAGGAACTTCTTTCAATTGAGTGGAATATACCGATTCTAACTATGCAAGTAGTCTAGTCAATAGAAAGAGGAAAAGTAGGACTTGTCAATTCCTTGAAGAATCATTGGTTTCATAGTTCTATAAGAAACAAAACTCAGTTGCTCTTTCAATGGCCTAGAGTGAATATATTACAACTAGAAGTGGCTTTGCTCAATTGCTTTGGATAAAGTAGACTTCGAAAGACTATGGTCAATTTTATGAGAAAATTCCAATTAGGGGTGACGCCACTAGCGCCATTAATATCTCCAAAAATCCTATTCAACACTCTCGTACCAAGCACATTGAGATTAGATACCATCTTATTCGAGATCATGTTCATAAGGGTGATGTATCTCTCAAATTTGTTAATACCGAAAACCAATTGGCTGACATTTTTACTAAACCATTGGATAGTAATACTTTTAGTAGAATAAGAATTCATTTGGGATTGATACAATTTGAGTCTAACTAAGTTACATTTTTGTAAGGAATAGTTATTAAAAGGTCATACAGTGTTCGATCGACCCCAAAAGAAATTTGGTCGACGTATCAAATAAGCTGGACTATTGCTGTGGAAATATGAAGCTTTTGATTGATCTGTCAAAAAGTCTAGTCGACCACTATTATTATAGATTATGCTTTGAATTTTCTTTTGAAGGAATCAATCTATCCAAACCATGGCTCGGTTGACCGAAAAATTAGTAGCTACCCTAATTTTATTTCAATTGCTTCAGTCAATCGAACTTAGTTTAAGTCGACCGCTGCGTCATTTTTAAAAGAACAACAGGTCGACCAAAACTCTTGATTGCATGACATATCCTCTCTTTCCATGCAATTTCTCTATCTCCAATAATCCCTCTGTCCAAAACTTTCTTCTTTGGCCTCCCAAGCCTTCAATCAAGCCATTATCAACATTCCATATATTCCATTTTGCTTCCTTCCTGATTTTCTGAACTTTAATCGAGTTCCAATCCTAGGGCTTAGAAATCTGATTTCCTTCTCTCAATTGATATTTTCATCTCATGGCATCAAGAATCACTGCAAAAAGGATGATGTCTATGACACAAAGTAGCTCATCTAGACCTCTAGCTCCATTAGAATATCATTCCAGATTATTTTTGAATATCAAATGCAAAGAACGGTATGAGGAATATTTTAGACCATTGATTCTTGCTCAAAAAATTTATTTTTAGAGTTTAGCTGGTTTGCGTTTAGAGGACATTTACAAGGATATGAGATTATTCAAGTTATATAGTTTAGACGAGCACTATGTCGAGAAAGCTATGTGGTTATTTTATGCTAATATGTTGTATTCTCTTTGACCTCTGAAATTAAGTAGTTATGTATATGGGAAAAAGATCACATTTACCCCGTGACATTAATATGTTGTTCAATTTTTAGATGATTGACATTTGACTTTTGATCACGCATTTGACTTCTGATCACGCATCCTCATCAATCATGATCATGGAGTTGAATTCCTTCAAAAAGTCCTCTCAAATGTTGAAACATATTTCAAGCATAAAGCTAAGGATCTCAATGTGTGTGCTCGGGATATCTATCATAGTCTCTCCTACAACTTATTACTGAGAGTTGAACATTGGGACCACGTAAGCTCTATGGACTTGTATGTGCTTGAAAAGGCATCTAACATGTCATATTGAATAAATGAGAAGTGTTGACAATAGCAATATAATCTCCTCCTTAGTCAAAATCAACAACATAGAAATTATCAGAGGGTAACCAATCAACAAGACAATACAATATATTTTCATCTCCCCCTATTGAATTATCATCATAAATATATGGAGGGAATGCAACAAAAATATCACCAAATCAAATCAACAATTCAATTCAATGAATGAATCAAAACAAATATTATTTCCCTTTTTTATAATCATAAAACATATAGAACTTAGGGATAACATAATCAATGCATATCAATTTTTCTCTCCCCCTTTGTCATTATTAAAAAAAATACAGCTATAGAAGACAATTAAATAAAAAATTTGGCATGATATCCACTATTTTATAACTCCCCCATTTCGCTATCAAAAAACAGATAAATCATCGTAGATATGTAACATAATCCAAGCATCCATTAGTCAATCACAACAGATGAATATAGTCAAGATATAAACATATACAACCATCAAAATAAGGGCAAATAAAGTTCAAACTATCCAAAGAGATAAATAGCTAAATGATTACAACTAAAACAATTTGTAAAAGACAAATACAATGGAGAAACAAAAAGCTAAACATCTGAAGGATCTACACCATCAGTGGTAGGAGGAGAAGGGGTGGACAATGACAGAATATCCGGATGCGTAGAAGGAGATGGGGCAACTTCTGTGAACATATTTGTCCAAACTGCTTGAGAGATTTCCTCAATGTGCTTATCCATAGCCTTATGCTTAGCGAAAATCCATTCTTCAAAGGATAAAAGATAGTAAGCCTGCATGTCCATTTTCTCTTGAAATCTAGATAAATCAGAAGTGGAGAATGAGGATGCGTGATGAGGAGGAACTTGACGGGAAGAAGATTCAGACAACGATGCAGAGGGAAAAGAGGGTATAGTAGAATCGGCATCGCCTCGAAGAACATCAGTTTGAATGGCGGAAGATGAGGCACCTCTGGATGACTTAAGAATCCACTGTCCACTATCATCCATCACAAAGCCCATCCTCCCCAAGATATGAACCTTATAGATATCCATGCTCCTAACAGATAGTGATGGCTCGGAGGGAGGGATCAGTATATCATCTGAACGAAAGAGGTTGGTGAGCAGGAGATTGAACGGAAGTGATTTGGATCTACTGCTCACGACCTCAAGGATCTGATGGAGAATCAAGTATCCCACATCAAACGGGGTTTGACTATAAAGACGTTCAAGGACATACAAGTCCATGTAGCTTATGTGGTCCCGATGACCATCTGGGGGTGACAAATTATAGGTCAACGTGTGATGAATCACACGAGCCTGGATGTGAAGGTCCTTGGCCTTGGGTTTAACACTCAATTCCTCTTCTAGATTCTTGAGGATTTGTTCAAGGAATTCGTCATCACTTTGGAGAAAATCAGGTTTTCTATTTCCATTAAAGTATTTCTCGCATTGATCACCCTTTTCAAAATTCAAAAAGGCATTAATTGAGTGAGGGGTCAATGTTATCTCTTTTCCATAGAGATAATTTTTGACTTTCATAGGATTTGAGGAATACGACACATTGAAATAAAATAGCATAATAACCTTATCCACATATGGACCATCCAAGCTAAACAATTGAGTATACATATCTTCGATATTAAGGCTAGTTAGACCCAAAAATGAGATTTTCCTTTATAGAATTAACGGCCTATGCTTAAAATCCTCCTCAAATCTTTCTTTACAAGTCGCATCAACATATAACTTTGACAGAAATTTGATGGGAGCAAGTGGTCGAGAAGAGCTACCTTTATTTGTTGAAGTTTTTCGCTTGCCCGTAATACGAGTTGCCATTGGAGAGAGAGCGATGGGATTGACAGGAATGTGATGCTAGAGAAAGAGAACTCTAGAAGGGAGGGAAGGTTAGGCAGAAAGGGCCAAAAATTGCAAAGGAATGTCGGAGGGGAGCTCAGAAAAGTCACCAGAATTGCCAGAGAGGTCGGAGTTTTCGCGCAGATTAGGGTTTTGGTCAACCAAAATTCTTTTTAAAATGAGTTAGCTATCGAACAAATTTTAGGTGGTTGATCAAATTCTTCGAGTGAAAAACAGGGGTAATCTGTCCTATTTTTTGGTCAACCAAATTGTACCTGGTCGACTGATTCTTTCAGAACAGAGAGTAAATAACTTTAAATGGTCAACCAAATTTGTACAAACCTTATACAATATTATTCCTTACATTAATTGGCTTAATTTTAAAAAATTATAATCAATCCTAACTGAATCTTATACCACATAGCATATAATTCAAACTATACCGATTGTAATATCAAAACCATTTAAACTTTTTAAAAAGATTAGTCAAACTATTTTCTCCCCTTATTTCAACAACCAAATTCAAATCATTGGGGGTTTAAACACTTCAATGAATTAGAACAAATCAAATATTTTTCTCCCTCCTAATATACCAATTGTTGGGGGTTAAAACAATCAATTTTATTTCTCCCCCTATATCAACATACCAATTCAATCAATGGGGAAAAATATACATCAAAATCAACTACCAACAATTCTTTAACATATGCAATTTATTATGCCAATCGTTGGATTATCAAAAATAAATCCACAAATATCAATGGAAGAATAAACAAATAAGTTCAAACGAATGATACTAAAAAAATATGCAAATAAGAGAATAAAGAAAATAAGAATTTAACTTATATCCATATAATCTATTTAATTCAAACCAAGAGAATATGATTTTAACCTATATATACATCTCAAGGAAAATTTATTCAAATCAAGAGTATATGTATTAAGTAATATTATCAAATTATATACGAACTCTTGATTCAAATATCGAAAAACACCTAAGTATTTTTTCTTAAGCACCCAAACCATTTTAAGTCCTTTATCCTTTGGAATAGTTCCTTTAGGAACCAAAATCAGTTTTGAATTTGCCCTTTTGTCACTCAATTTTAGTGGGTAAAGAAAAGATTTATGTCCTATACAATTGCAAACATTGGATGTAATAGGACTAACAAACAAATTCTTATAATTTTTCTTTCTTGTAAAGGGTTCATAGCCAATACCAGCCTTGTCAATGCGACCCTTTGCTTTTCTAAAAGCATATTAAAAGTTTTGCTACCGTTGGTAAATTTTAAAACAATCGAGTTCAAATCATTATTCGTAGCATTTAATTTACAAATATTATTTTATAGTGATTTGTTAGTAGCAAGCAAATTCTCATTCATGCATTTTAACTCAACAATTTGATTCTCAAGGGATTTAACTAAATCAACATGCTCCTCAATCAAATTATTTTTCTCCATTTTCAACAAGTTATATTTACGCTTAAGCACATTGAAATTATCAAACTACTTATTAAACGCATTTAGCAATTTGTTATCATCATCAAAATTATCCGAATCGCTAGAGGAATTGTGTACCTTAACCTCCTTGGCCATGAAGCAAATGTTGGAGACTCCCTTAATCTCGGAAGAAGAGTTCTCTTTGCTATCATCCCATGTGGCCTTGAATGTGTTTTTCTTTGAGGCTTTAGATTTTTTCTTTGCTTTGGGACATTCGATTGAAGTATGTCCAGGTTTTCCACTCCCAAAGCAAACTATTACTTTCTCTCCATTCCTCTTTTTCCGATGGAGGAACTTGTTGAACTTTCAGGTTATGAATTTTAAATCTTCATCGTCCTCATCATCATCATCATCATCATCATCCCTGGAGTACTCTTTGGTGCTTGAGGAGGCTTTGTGAGCAATGTTCTTTGGTTTAAAGATCTCCTTCTCTTTTTGATCCTCTTTCTTGTTGCTCATCATTGTATTCTCATGAGTCATTAACGATATAATGAGTTCCTCTATCTTCATGGCTTTTAAATCCTACGCTTCTTGAATGACAGATACCTTTAGTTGCCATGATCTTGGTAGACACCTAAGGATTTTTCTTACCAACTCTTCGTTGGGATATACTCTACCAAACACTTTCAAACCATTAGTAATATTAGTAAAATGTGCAAACATACAACCAATGATTTCATCTTTATTCATGCAAAATAATTCATATTTATGTATAAGGATGCTTAATCTAGATTCTTTTACTTGATTAGTACCCTCATGCATAATTTCAAGCAATTTCCAAATTTCGAAGACACTATCACATGCTTGAACTCTATTAACCTCATCTCTATTTAGAGAACAATATAAAGTATTTATAGCTTTAACGTTCATGCTTAATTTTTGTTTATCAATATCATTATATTCAGTATACATCTTTGGAAACTCTATACCATTTTCTAATTTATGCGGAATGAAAGACCAATTTTCAATAATATTCCAAAGGTCATAATCTATAGATTGAATATAAATTTTCATCCTAACTTTTCAATATGTGTAATCACTACCATCAAAATATGGAGGCCTAAGTAAAGATTGTCCTTCAACTTGCATATTGAAGGCCATTTTAAATTGAGCAATTTATCAACAAATAATTTGAACAAAATTATCCAAACAATTTCCAAATAACAAAAATAGTCCAATATATACAATTCAAGCAAATATATCCAAACAATCACAATATCACACAAAAATTTAATTATCTTGCTCTGATATCAATTGTTAGGATTGATGTCCACCTATAGAGGGGGGGGGGGGGGGAGGAAGGGTGAATTAGGCGATCTAATCTTTTTCATGTGATAATTATTTCTCTAAACCTTAAGTGATTTATTGCATACAAATAAACAATTAATAAAAATAATAAAGGATATTGAGTAAGAGAATATGCAAACCAATTTGGTCATGCGGTTCGATAACTCTGGCCTACGTCTGTGCTCCAAGCTTCCCACTTGGAGATCCTTGATTGTCCAATCTCCCCATTTGGCGATGTTTGACTTCAAGGGTGTTAAACAAACATTTTACAAACTGATTCATAGGGCATTACCCTCCTCTTGACTATTCTCAGCGCGTCACCCTTTTTGTTTTGATTATAAATAGAGAACGAATAAGGAAGCAAAGATTCCTAACTCTTCCAAATTGAAATCTCACGTTAGGGAGTATGGAGAGTTAGGTTACATGCTCAATAAGTATTTTGGAATTGAGTATAAAAATCGACAAGGATTCGCCTCAATTCCCGGTTTGTTGCAATGAGCCTTAGAGTGTCTTATATTTATAGACATTGAGAAATTGGTCGACCAATTCCTTTTTGGCAAACCACTGGAAGCTAGCCATTGTCTTGAACAACATTTTTGGTTGACCAGTTGCTCGACCGCTAACTTGACTGCGAATTTGATGGGCAATATGTAATATGTTGTGGTCGACCAATTTCTTCCTGCTCGACCTCTTCGTTGACCACAAAACTAAGATGCAATCTATAATATAATTTGGTTGATCGTTTTTCTGCTGCTCGACCCCTTACTCGACTGCAAAACCTGGGAACCTTTTGTTTTAAATTGCGGTCAATCACCTGGTCGACCAGTTCCTCATGCAGACTATTTTAGTCGACCATTTTGCCTTTTTTAGTAGACCTCTTGCTTCTTTTTGTATTTCTTGAAATCTCTAAGTCTTAATATTTATATTATAAGCATCAAGGGCTTAGGTAAATACGTTACTAATATTTATACTTGTATTAAAGGTATTTTTAATGAATAATATAACATATTTACACAATTTCAACAAACACATATTAAACAACTTAATTACACAATTAAGACCATCATCATCAAAATAACTAACCTAATGACACTTAGGCTAACAATTATGCCTTCATCATTCTCTGCGCCAACATCTTCTCAAGGTGGCCTCCCTCGACTTGAAGAGAAAATAGATATATTGATAACCTATTTCTCCAATTTCAGCACCTCTTTGGAGAATACATTTAAGGAACAAGCCTTTTTGCTTGTGACGTTTCAAGTTGAAACCCGACCAAGATTTGATACTTTTGATAGACATCTTACGGAGTTAATCTAGTCAAACTTGAGAAACATGTTCAGAGGGTTAGATCCAACATCTATAGCTGATACTATTATTCCTCCATCCTTAGATGGTACTCCTCCTTAGAGATTAGTTGTCTTGTATTTAGTTGTTTTGATGAACATTTTAGATGTACTTGTACTTATCACTTATTGTTAATTTCAAGTCATTGTTGATATGTTTTCATATATATTTTTTTTGGCTTTGAGCTTTATTGTCTAATAATATACGTTTGGATATTGGTTTCTTTTTTTTATGCCAAAGGGGGAGAGACATCAAACAAGTGACACTCTACCAAAATTTTCATTTTTTTGTAAAAGAGAAAGAAAAAGGCTTTGACGTATTAAAGGGGAGAATAAGAATTAATGCACATATTTAGGGGGAGTAATAAACAACTTATAATATGTTGTCATCATAAAAAATGGGGAGATTATTAGCTTAATAAGAATTAAACTTAGTTATTTTAATAGTGTATGATT
This sequence comes from Begonia loranthoides, assembly GCA_022433065.1. Classification (NCBI taxonomy): domain Eukaryota; kingdom Viridiplantae; phylum Streptophyta; class Magnoliopsida; order Cucurbitales; family Begoniaceae; genus Begonia; species Begonia loranthoides. Next base: position 10,406,110 of record CM039483.1, read on the forward strand.
TAATTATCTGTAATTTGTTTGTAAATTAAAAAGATGTATGTTGAAGTCCTTGTAGTTAATACTTAAATTCTTGGAACTTACAAACTTTAATTCAAGAACAGTTTGAAGTTGAGCTTGACCAAGGGAAAGAAGTAGTCGACTAAGAAGATTACAGAGAGCTTGAGCTTTTTCAAAGTGTAGAAAGTGGTCAACTAGGAGAATTCATGGTCAACCACAACAATTACAGAGAGAGCGTGGCATTTTTGAAGAACACAAAGTGGTCAACCAGGGTAGAGAGCGGTCAAATTGGAAATGGTCATAGTGCCCTAAAACTTTTGAAGTGCAATAAATGGTCGACCAAGAAGAGTCACAGTCAACCCAGGAAGAGTCACAGTTGACTGAACAAATTACAGAGAACATGCATTGTTTCGAATTGCAGAATGCAGTCTACTAGGATGAGTCACAGTCGATTAGAAAAATGATAGGGAAGTATGTTTTTCTTCATCGTGTTGAAGTGGTCGACCAAAAAAAGCATAGGTCGACCGGTGTGGTAGACTAAAACATGAATCTTTTCATCGTATACACTTGAGTTGTTCTTAATGGGAGTAAGGTGACTTTGTGTTAAACATTTAAAAAACCCACCATTTGTTTCTTTGTGATTGATTTGTGGGTGATGAAGAAGTCTTTGAAAGGTTGGATTGACACCCTGAAGTGTAATCATCTGTAACCAATAAGGTTGAAGGGAAAAGATCTTCAAGGAAGAGTCTTGAAGCTAAGACGTAAGCGTATTTGGCTGAACCATGTTATCAAATTTGTTTTCACTTCTTCATCCTTATCTCTTACATTACTTGTTCAACTGTGCTTGTAAGTTAGTAATCGTTAAACTCACATAAAAATAACTTAGAGATACTCAATGAATAAAATTTATTTAATCAATCGAAAAGGTTAAGAAGCCTAATTTACCCCTCTAGACTAATTTCAATCCTACATTGTTGAAGTTTGATTTTATTGGATTAAAGTTGTTGATTTTGTGCATAGATCTTAATGTTTTCATAACCCAATGCATTGTTAATCATTTTTGGTCTTAAATTTTCTAGAAAATATTGGTGAAAGCAACATTGGACCGTGGCTTGGGAGAGGCTAGGCTACGACCCAAGCTCCTTAGTCTGGTTGGCCAGCCAGGTAGGACCACCGCAGCCTGTTTTGGGTTGTGGCTCATGCCCAGTTTAGTGCCGCAACCTACCTTATTTGAGTCACAACTCATACCCTATTTTGAGCCTGTTTTGGAGTTTGAAGGAAAATGTTTTTAGGTCATTTCAAAACTCATTGTGACACTATTTTGTGTCTTTGACTCAATCATTCTTAAGTCATTTTGTTTACCTTAAATTTTAGAATTAAAAGTGAGAATTTTTGACGTTAATTTTATGATATCATTGTCCTTAGGTTAGGAGACTTATTGTTGGACTTGACATGATTTGGACTTCGTAGTTTTGGATTTTGGCTTTGGTTGTTGGTAGATTTGAAATTTGAAATTTTTAGATTTTATATTTTTTATGAGTAAATTTTTTGCGTTAATTGAAATCAATTTGTTTTGCATTAACCATATACTTGCCGTGTTTTGTGGGTCTTTAGCCACGTGTGAGGGTTCAAACAAATGACAGGTGAATTTTTTGTTTTCTTGCGGTCTGAAACTGTGAGATTATTTTTGAAACGTTTGTGTTACTGTAATTTGGCTTTAAATCAATTGGATTTTTGTCAAATTAGGATTGTTAGGAGGAAGGAAGTTTCCTGCCTTCTTTCTATATTACCACACAAGGGGAGAGAGGGAGAGACAAGTTGGAACCGATTGGCGAGCATAGGGTTTTCAATGTTAGGATCATGTTCATGGTGCTATGATCTCCAAGTTTTGTGAGGGTTCACCTTGGGTACATCGATTCTTAACCCTCGTTTTCTCATTTGAAATTTCCATTTCATGTCAGTTTTAGATTCAATCTTTGGAAACTCAGATCCTTTGCTGGTCTCTGTCGTTTGTGCAAGATTTTATGGCAATTTGGGGTGAGAATCAACCATGGAATGAGAGTTTCCTTGTGATTTTATGATGAAAAGCTTTCCCCTTTCGACCACTGATTATGCCTGGTCGACCGCAGGAATAGCTGAGAGCCACTCTGTTCAAGATGGCTTATTTTCAGTCGACCGCTATTTGGGTCAACTGAGAAAATGGTTCAGTGCCTCTATTCGTGGTAGCTTGTTTCTGGTTGACCATGTTAAGGTTGTGGTTGATGATGAGACGCTTTTGGGATGTCCATGGGGCCTTAAGATGTTTGCGCATGTTGTGCAGTTTGGGTTTGGTTGTCTAGTCTAATAGTATGTCGTAGGAGATTGGGCATCCACAATAGGGTTTGATTGACTGTTGTTCGAGCCTGGTTGACTGTTGTTGAGTTTAGGCATCTGCGATATGGTCTGGTTAACCACTGCTCGAGCTCGGTTGACTGCAACTGTGTCTTTTGACTGCTACTTGATCCCCGCTTGACCACATTTGCATTTTGTCAACTATTGCTTTGTCCTAGGTGATAGCAGTCGTTCCCTGTTGACATTGTGGCTTTGTTCCGGGTGACCAAAGTCGTTCCTTGTCGACATTGGGTGGTCTTAATAGACTGCCATCTTGTCTTGTCCATACCTGGTGATCTCGGTTGACCATAGTCGTTTTGGGTTTACTCCACCTGTGTCTCTTTGATTGCTGTGTGATTTTGGTTGACCTCTGTTATGTGTTGTTAGCTACTGCTTGGTTCTCGATTGACCACAACTGTATCCCATCGACCGCAGTCATGTCTTGTTGACCGATGTATCATTTCAGCTCTATTGTTGTTGTGCTTGGTCAACTGTTGTTATGTCTTGGTCGATTGCACATTGTCATTATGTAGAGTTTGAGTTTAGTGAACTTCACTTGGCTTCCTTAGCCATATTTTGTTTTCAGCCAGTGTGGCTTCTTAATTCAATGTGAAGTTTCTTGTCGCTTCTAGTGTTGAGTTGGGAAGTCTTGTTATTAGTTCTTTTCGTTTGATTTCAAATATCTTTTTAGGATTTGTGTTTTGTCCCTAGCTGTTTAGTTGGGATTTTTTCGTCTGTTTTGCTTTGATTTTTACATATGTTTTTTTACGTTTGTTTTGTTTTAGATTTTGACCACACATAAGTTTTGTTTACTCCATATGTATATGTAAGTTTTACATGTTTATATTTATGAGGGTGGTATTTCTTTGATTGCTATGTTACGTATACTAGAGGATGAATTCTCTTGATACTTTGGACGACCACGGTGTTAAAGTATCACAAGGATATCCTGATACTTCTTTTACTACGTGAAGATGTTTTGTTTTTGCGCTGTATGAAAATGGGTAATAAGGTGGTGAAGATGCTCTCATTGTGTTTCAAAACCCTAAACTTGATTGAAGTGTATTTGATATTTGTTATTATGGGTTATGTAGTAGCAGAGCTTTGCTTGCTGGCAAACCAAGTGATGCTGGATCTTCAAATCACCATCACTTTTGCCTTTCTAGCTCATGAGCTACTACTAAAAAATGGTTGCCACCTTTTTATGTATTTGTATAGAGGAGTCATTGAGTAATCCTCCATTTTCACTTAGACTTGTTTAATGGTGAAAGACCCAGTGGATCTATTTTGATATTAGTTGTTTATGTATACAGTCACATTTTTTGACTACTCTTTTGTGGCTAGTGGGCTTGATTTCTTACAACATTAAAAATGATTTCTAATGATTTTAAATCTATGTGTGACATTGGTTTGACCATGATTTTTGATGTGGAAGGTAGAACTAGTTTTACATGCTTTGCATTTAGTATAAACTTCCTACTGAGTTAGTCACTCACCCCAACGACCCCCTCCTTCCCAAGTTTTGATTGTGGTAGTCAAGTGTAGTGTTCAAGGTGTGGTTACTTCGAATTTAGTTTCATTTAGTTATCCTTGGTGATAATTTATTTCTTTTTATTTGTTTGTAAAATTTATTGTATGGTGCTGAATGGTTTAGTTTCCTACATAGTATTTTTCTCTCTATTGTTACGCTATCTATAACTGTTCATCACTATGTGGACCTTGACATATTTCTCTTGGATTTGGGCCTTAATCTTATCTTAAGACTTTCCCTGACAACCTAGCCTTAGGCTAAATGATTGGGTCCTCTCTAAGGATTGAGATGTTCGACTTAGTGTTTATGTTAGGCCTACCTCTAGGTCATGACGGAAATAAATTGGTATCAAAGCATGGTTCCACTGTTTCTGGGAGGGAACACTTGAGAAATCGATACTATAATATTTTTGACATTAGTTCGCTGTGAATGGAGTTGTTCTAACAACTTGTCAAAATTTTTGAATGAGTCAAGATGTTACTGGGAAGACATTTTGTGGTCTTCTCTGGAGGATGATCCTGTCATTTCTAATCCATGCAAGTAGTGAGTGTGCTCCATAGATCATTAACAGAAATTTCTTTAGAAGTATGAGTCTGTGAACTCGTAAGGTTCCTCTTGTGTGGACCTGTAGAGTTCAAAGTTTAAGAAAACTCATTTTGGGATGTCTTCCAGAGTCCTTATCATTTTCTAAAATCTCAAACCTATCTCGAATTATTTGGGTCTCGTTAGTCTGAGTTAAGAATTTTCATTCATTGATCTTAATTTGATAATGGTAAGTATCTGTTCTTTTGGTTAGGAGAGTGTTGGTTGAAGTCTCTGAATCTTGTTCATGTGCATTGCAATGTTAGTATATATCTCTACATAGATGGTTAGAAATACTTGGTCTGGAAACTAGAGTCACTTGATGAGTTTTTCTAGAGGGACGACAACAGTAGAGGTTTCCTTGATTGAGACTTATTTTGAATCCACTTTGGAATAAATGGTGTAGTCTTGATGGTCACACAACTATCTTCTATGACCGTCGCGCTTGTTCTGTAAGAGCACTTCGAATAATGGAACAACAATGTTTTTGATTTGTTAGAATCCGAACAAACATTTTGAAATCATTTTCCTTGGCTTCTTTGCCTTGATCAAAGGTTATTGTACATTGGTATATCGAGTGATCATAGTAGTTCTATCCTTGTGCCATGTTGTTCAGTTTGAAAACCTTTCAGTTTTAATTAATTTTATTCTTTTGTCTCTGTTATTTCTTTCCATGTGTCAACTGTATCACTTGGCTATGGGAACTCTGTTTATACTCATCACCATCATTTTTCAGATAGAGATCCATCCTACATTTGTTGGTCTTATTTCAAGTTAATGGTAGTTTTATGGGTTCAAAATCATTCCTTTGTTAGGACAATGTGTTTTGAATCCTTTCAAGACTTTTCATGAGATGAAAGTTGTTGTTACTCCTCATCTAATGGGAGCTTCACTTATCATTGAAAGAGAGGAATGCCATATTCTTTCAATTGGGTTCCATATGGTGCCCTAGACCTTTTCTTGGGAGTTTTGTAGATGTTCCGTGGAGTTAAAGTCGGGTGAAGATTTTCTTTGGTTGGTCGAGTTTGTGTTATTGCTAGGCTGGTCGATGTTGTCGGTTGATTGGGAATGTAAGTTGCACTTCACAATGGACTAGTTGGCCTGTCCTTTGACCAAGAGGTTTGGGTCTACTGTAACTTACTTTCGACCTCCACCCTTGATCTTGTCTATGTTGTATGGGAGGTCTGAGTTAGATTTGGGGATATAAGATCCTAGTTAGAGAAGTTGTTTTGTATGAAGGTCGTTCGCATGTATGCATCCTCGTAGTTTGTGTTTTGTCTCAAATATTTTTATTTAACACTATTGTGCTCTAGCTGGTAGTGTTGTCTCTTTGTGCTCTGTTTCATTTTTTTTTTCAAAGCATGTTGCATGTTCGAGTTGAGTAGGGATGCATTACCTTCGAGAAGTGGATTCCTGGCTATTCCATAAGTTTTGTCACTCTTCCTCCTAAATTTGATCCATAGTCCTGATGTTGACAATCATTGATTCGCTGAAGTGTTTCTTGAGTGTTGTTTTCTATTAGGGAGTACGGGCATCTTGTATTCTTAGTCTTATGCTTTGGTTTGACTAATGCTCGACTGCCTTTGTGGATTTCTGTGTTAGGTTTTGACTTATCCTAACTTGTCCGGTATATTGGTTAAATTCTCTAGGGTTGTGTGTGTTGAGTAGCAGTAGTTGTCTAGAGCCATACTAGAGTTTGCAGATTTCTAAGCCTTGTCGGCTGTTGGGTCCATGATAGGACTCCCTTTTTTGTTAGTTCCATTATAAACTGAGTGGAGTACGATGTGTGTTAGGTTTGTGTTGGATGTTTTGGTCCAGGTGGACTTAGGGTTTAAAGTGCAAGTTGTTGAGTGTACCATACCTGATAGTTCTTGATTGGGGTAGCATTAGGTAGTTGGCGCTGGTGTATTAGGCATTGGTTTTCGGTTGTGTTCTGATGCATGAAGGCATAGTGGTTACCTATGCTTCTGCAAGATTTGGTTTTCTTTGGATGTTTGGTTACTTGAACTTCCCTTGGTTTTGCTACAAAATCTTGCACTGTATCTTCGATAGGAGTTTTATGTGTGGCACAAATCTCTAGTTTCCCAAACCATAAATTGTAATGTCTTTCATCTTGGTTAGCTTAGTGCTTGGAAAACACAAGGCCAAAGAGTGTAGTAATGCTATGATATCAGTTTAGAGTATTTTTCATGTGTGGAAAGCATCTTGACCGATGCCTTAAGCCGAGGTTCATTTAGTATCCTTTTTTGATGTTCAGTTTGGGACATGTTTTCTATCGAAGGGAATTCGTTAAGTTGCGTCTCGGGTGTTACTAGAACTCCACATTTGTTCGATGTTGTGAGGATCATTTAACTAGTGGCATAGCCTTATCTGTCTTCTTTCAATTCATGTGGGTCTTTTCATTTAGAAAATCAATTTTCCGTTGACCGATTAATTAGATCACCCATTTCATTATGTTTGAGTTACTTTCCCATGTTTGAGTTGCATTTTTCTTGCATCATCCAATTGTCAGTTATCGTGGTGTTCCTCTTAGTGTCAATTCCGATCACATTCTTAAGTTTTTGTCTTGTGCTAGGTGTGTATGATGCCCTGGACTTAAGTATTTGAGTTCTCCCTTTGGAGATTCCTTTCGTTCGTGTGCTGTGGAACACACACTAAACACAAAGTTTCCAAAGAGTTCAAGTTTGAGGTACTCCCATCCGTTTGATGGTCCCTTGAATTTTGTTGAATTTCGGGAATGAAATTTCTTATGGGGAGAAGGGTTTAAATTCTGCAATTTTTAGATTTTATATTTTTATGAGTAAAATTTTCACAATAATCAGAGTCAATTTGTTTGCGTTGACCAAGTTTTTGCCGCATGTCTGGGTCTTCGGCCACGTGTGAGGGTTCAGTCAAATGCTCTGCAGTTTGAAATTGTGGGATTATGTTTGATAAGTTTGTGTTACCATAGGTTGGATTTAAATCATTTGGATTTTTGGTTGGATTAGGATTGTTAGGATTTATTTCATCTATGTAATATTATATATTATATATATTATATATATTAAATAAATTAATAAAATTATTTTTATTTATTTGTAAGGAGGAAGGAACCTTTTGTGTTGCCATGAGGAGGGATAGAGGGAGATGGAACCTAGTGGCGAGCGGATGGTCGATGCCAGGATTGTATTCGTGACGCTCTGATCTTCAAGTTTTGTGAGGCTTCTCTTAGGCTATGTTGATTACTAACCCTTGTTTTCTCATTTGAAATTTCTGTTTATTGTCGGTTTTGGATTTGAGCTTGTAAACTTGGATCCTTAGTTGGGTTCTGTCGTTTTTGGTAGATATAGAGTTTGTGCAGGGCTTTATGTGCACTTTAGATTTGGTCATTTGCTCTGATCATTTGTTGTTGGAGTCTGGGCATTTGCGACAGGTTTTAGTCAACCACTGCCCAAACTTGGTTGACTGCTGTTGAGTTTGGGTGTTTGCGGCAAAGTTTGGTCAACCACTACTCGAGCCTAGTAGACCATAACGTTGTGGTAATTGTTTTGCACTTGACCACAATTGAGTTTTATTAACTGCTGCTTTGTCTTGGGTAACCATGCCGTTCCCTATAGACACTAGGTGGTCTGGGATGACTGTCGTCGTATTATGTCAACACTATGTCGTCTTAGTTGACCATTGTTGTGTCTTGTCGACACTTGGTGGACCCGTTTGACCATAGTCTTGTTGGGTGAACTTTAGCTACATCTCTTTGCATTCTGTGTGATCTTGGTCGACCTCTGTTTTGTCTTGTCAACTATTGTCTGGTCCTCGGTTGACCGCAACTGTATCTCATTAACCACAGTCATCTCTTGGCTATCAGTGTTTCATTTCTGATCGATTGTTGATGTCCCTGGTCAACCATTGTTATGTCTTGGTCGACTACAGAATGTGATCTCGTAGAGTTTAAGTTTAGTGATTTTCACTCAGCTTTCTTGACCATGTTTTTGTTTCTGGTTAATGTGGCTTCTCAATTTGATATGAAGTTTCCTTTCACTCCAAGTGTTGAGCAGGAAAGTCTTGTTATTAATTTTTTTCGGCTGATTTCGAATCTCAGTTTAAAATTCATGTTTTGTTCTGTGCAGGCCTCGGCCCAAAGCGGACAATATTGTCCTGGGAGCACCGGGGGATGTTACACTATTCCAGTACATCTTCTACTGTGTGATGTTGTTTTGTTTGTGTATTGTGTGAGAATGGATAATAGGGTGATGATGACACACTCCTTGGGTTTGAATCCGTAAACCTGACCAAGTTATATTTGGTATTAGTTATTACTGGTTTTGTCATCATAGAGTCTTTGTCACTAGGAACCGAGGTGATGCTGCTAGATCTTCATATTGCCATCATTTTCTCCTTCTTAGCTCATGAGGTGCTCCCCTAAAATTGTCACCACCGTTTTGTGCATTTTTATGGAGGAGTCTTTGAGTGATCCTCCCTTCTCACTGAGACTTGTTTTACTATGAAAAACACGGTGGAGCTATTTTGGCCAATGGGACTAGTTTCTTATAACGTTGAAAATGATTTCTAAGGATTTTAAACCCATGCACAATAGATCATGAATGTGGAAAGCAAAACCAGTTTTACATACATTGTATTTAATATAAATTGCATATTGAGTTAGTCATTCATCCTAACGACTCCTCATTCCTAAGTTCTGATTGAGGTAGTCAGGTATAGTGTTTGAGGTGTGGTTACTTCAGATTTAGTTTTATTCTCAGTGTTTCATTTAGTTGTCATTTGGTGAAGATTTATTACTTTTTAATTATTTGTAAAACTTGTCATATGGTGTTGAATGGTTTAATTTCCTACACAATATTTTTTTTTCTTTGTTTATTATTATGTTACCTATAACTCTTGTTGATTACTATGTGGATCTTGATCCATTTCTTTGGGTTTTAGCCTTTATTTATGTTAAGTTTTTTGTTGACATCCTGTTTTTTTTTAAAATTTTTTTTCATAAAACATGTGAAAGTGAGCAATATAGTAAGCATAAGTGAAAGTCCTTTAATTAAAACATACAAATATTACTTTAAAACAGTTTAAAGTACACATCATTTAAAAAATAGTTTAAATCCTTGAAATACTTAAAATAAACTTTATTACATTTCATGAGCCATAACCCCTAAGGTCAACTTGTGTTGGGTAACGAAAGCACTATTGAGTCATACTTTCTCCACGTGCACATCATTTGGATCATAGTAATCACCCACATCATTAGAGTAACTGTGAGTTTAACGTCTAGTAAGAGATATAATGAAATGCAATGCTCAATGTATGCTTATGCAATCTATTTCAGAAAAGAACTTATCCTTTCTGTTCTTCAGTTTATGTTTCACTTGGTTAGTCTAAACGTTGGGGATTTCTGGTACGAAAGCAAAGATGAACCCTATAATTCATACTGGGTGCAACTGATATTCATCCCTACGTGGGATGTGCTGCATCCTTTAGGGGTATATCACCTAGGACTGTCACCAATCTCCTGAAAAACCACATGCCATTTACGTTTATTTCTATTTATTTCCTTTAAATGTAGTGCATGAAAATGTCTACCTTTTTATGATATTTCTACTCATGATGGATGTCATGGATGTAGTTCACACAGTTCAATAGTTTATACTATGCATTAAGAAATCAATACAATTTATGTAACAGTTTATTGAAGCATGAAACAACAAGGCAATTTCAATCTATCTAATACATGTTGTAAATCAACATTTTAACAAGGCAAAAACCAACAATTTCAACATTTGTCTTTTAACAATGTAACGACCCAGTTTTTTGTAACATTTTCAAAATGCACTAAAATTTAAAACTTTTATTTAACCACTAAAACCTTCTTTATTTAAAACTCTTTAAAGAAATATCAGAGTGTGTCTAACCGGACAGCTACTAACCCTTCGTTAAACTCGTTATGAAAATCCAATTAATAAAATGCGGAAGCGTTATAAAATCTTTTATTTAAAACATAGCGGAAGCGTAAATTAATTTTCTTTGAAAACGTAATCATTTCATTTTAAATAATTAATTAAAATATTCCCTTATGTTTTACAAACCCGTTATTCTTTTTACCTTCATTAGTCTGACCAGTTACAAGTCTTGTCCGTGCAAATCATTCATCAGCTCCTCCTAAATCTGTTCATCATTTTTCCTGCACCGCAAGTCGTAAGTTATGAGCCTAATGCTCAGTAAGTGATATTACCTATCATGCTACTATATGCTCATGTGGTGCATCTTTAAAATCGTATGCAGTTTAGGTTTCTCTTCTTTTTCTTATCATTTTATCTTTTACGTTTTTAATCATCTTCGTCAGTCTATTACATTTTATTCATCATTTTTGTCTTTTTCGTTTTATTGATTGTTTTTGTCTTTTACGTTTTATTCATAGTTTTTGCCTTTTGCCTCTAATGTAGCAGCGATGACATAATCTGAAAGCCTGCTAATCATTGGTCGTTATGTGCCTGCATAATCTAGGGACTGTCCCGGCATAATCCAGGGACCTTGCAATAGATATGAGCAACAATGGCATAATTCGAAAGCTTGCTAGCAACAATGACATAATTCGAAAGCTCGCTAGAGGCCGTGCCACATAGGCTTAAACAGCCTCATGTCATATCGTAGCTTTTTTCTTTTCTTTAATTTACTTATTATTCGTTTATTTATCAATTCTTTATTTTACCTTTTATTGTTCATTGTTCTTTCATTTATGGTTCATTAATCATTCATTCATTGTTCATTAATCATTCATTTATTGTTCATTATTCGTTTCTAGAATCGTGATGCGTGGTACTCGTGAATGCATACAACAATTCATATGAAAGCATAAATAAATAGTTAACGAACAATTCACAGAATATGCTATAAAAACAGTAAACAACGAAACATGCTCTTAAAAACTATAAACAACGAAGCGTGTTTAATTATATACTAATAAAGCTATAAACAACGAGACGTGCTATTAAAACTGTAAACAACGAAACATGCTAGGAAAGCAGTAAGCAACAAAATATGCAATAAATAACTATAAGCATGTTGTAAAAGCAGTAAACAACGAAACGTGCGATTAAAACTGTAAACAAAACATGCTAGGAAGGCAGTAAGCAACAAAACGTGCGATTACTTACTATAAGCATGCTGTAAAAGTAGTAAACAACAAAACATGCGATTAAAACTATAAACAACGAAACATGCTAGGAAAGCAGTAAGCAATGAAATGTGCGATTACTAACTATAAGCATGTTGTAAAAGCAGTAAACAACAAAATGTGCGATTAAAACTGTAAACAACCAAACATGCTAGGAAAGTAGTAAGCAATGAAACATGCTATTACTAACTATAAGCATGTTGTAAAAGCAGTGAACAACGAAATGTGCGGTTAATAACTGTAAACAACAAAATATGCTAGGAAAACAGCAAGCAGCAAAACATGCATCTCCTAATCTTGTGAAGTAGGGTCCAAAGACCAAGACACATGCATATCACTTACCTCGAAGCGTTGTGTTCTCACTTAATTGCTATATTTCTTCTTCTTAGGACCTTTGCATTTAGAAATATCTAGTCATTACTAAAATCATTTAATCTACTCATTAACTAACTCTTAATGCCCTACATCATTTAGTTTACTTACTAAAATCTTCTAAACTTAGCTTCACAATTTTTTCCAATAATCATGCATAACCTCTTAATAGCTCATCCTCCAGCAACATAGTCCAATTCCACAATTTAACTTCCCAACAACAGAGTACATCAACAAAGCTTTAACTAACAGGTTTATATCTAAGCAAATCAACACTTCTAACATCCAACTTCCAACAACAGTTAATAATCCCATTCACCAAATTGAAAAGCAGAACCCAACAGATTATTCCTTCCCAATAAATCTATTCAAAAATCCAACGGAGTATCAAACCAGAAAGTTGTACATAACAAGTTCACATCCAATAAATTAACACTTCTAACATATACCCAAGCAAGGAAACACCATTCAATGACAGATTAAACATCTAACAACAAGTTATAGCATTCCTGATAACTATAATAGCTAATTAATCCGACCTAACACACTTTTGGTTAACAACATATTCCTCCCCATAAATTCATACAGAAATCCAACTTAACAACTTATTTCCTAGTAGCATAACCCAATTTGACATAGAGAAGCATCCAGAGGTTCCACAAAACATTTAATGCAAATCGACAGGGCAGTCCAACAATCAATCCATAACACAATGTATATATATATATATATATCTCCATTAGTATGCTTCAACTAATTAAATAGGGAAGGAAATCGCTCATCCAAAGGAGTTAGAGCTCGTGCAGAACAAGGAAGAGCCAAGAACAGGGAGTTCACTCTTCAACTCCAGCAGCTCCAACCTTCCATGCATCCTCATCCTTCACTCGGCCTCCAGCTCTCTTCCACCCGAGAGCACCCTCCCAATTTATTCCCCACTGCCAGATTGTTCTCCATCATGTTTCTGTCAGTTTTCTGTCGGCTCTCATCCCTTCTCTAAAGACAAACACTCTCCTTCTGCACGCTCGACCAACACACCTAAAGCCACCGGCAGCACTCCAGCATTCCTAGAGTGAACCTCACGCAAGGTGCTGAGTTGTCGATTTCATTATCATAGGTTCGAGCCGAGCCATAAGCTAGACCCAGGCCTTTGGCCAGTCCAACGCGAACCGCCAGCCATCCTCCACAAATCGTTGATTCCATTCCTGCCAACACCTCTAGCCAACAACCAGTCAACAGAATGTGAAGGAGAATAAAGAATCAACTGCCTTAACTCGAACCGACGCCAGAAATCATCGCCGGTAGAAAATTTGATCTCGAGCTATGCCCACGTTCCACTGAACGAACCCACGCAGTTTGTCGCCACCGGACAATGTTCATCGCAAACCCGCATGCTTGAGCTATCCAGTCGTCTCTCGCGTCGCCACCCGCGATCTCCCTCTTCATCTCTCTCTCGATCTCTTCTCCCTCTTCCTATATTCTCCTCTGATTTTGCAAATGGCCAAAGGCCAAATGTTAAAAACCAAACTCCCTTCTTTATTTGATTCCAGCCAACCATATGCTGAACCGGTTCAACTGAACCGGTTCATGCCTCTACTCCACCAAATCTAACCCATTTTTATTTAATCTCTCTCTTAAATCCCCCCCTATAATCATTCACTTAATTCTTAAATCAAATAAATTCAATTAATTCAATTTATTAAATCTTTCCCAATTATTTTTCCCACATTTTAAATTCCAATTAATTTTCCATAATTCATAATATTACGAATACGTCATGGGTAATACCCTGATAATTATCCAATAAATCCAAATATCCTCAATTACTTTCCATTTTCCTTATCAAATTCCAATATAAAAAGTTGGGGTATTACAAACAAATTCTATTATTATGCTAACACACAATGATCAATTTCACACCACTACTAATTTGTCCACAACGGTGTTATTAAACTATAATAGTATAATACTAGACTAGCAATATCAATCAACCAAGCAATATTCTCTAAGATATATCAAAACTAAAGATTACAACAACAATAGGAATTAACAAAACATTTCCTACACCCTTTATTAACGTCAGAAAGTAATAATCTATAAAACCATAATCTATAGAGAATACTTTTATCATTTTCATCACTTCTATTAATGAAACAAAAGTTAATAGAACATTTCTTCAACCATTTTATGAATGAAACAAAGAGAAATTTTGACAGTATATCATGATCATAAACAAATTGCAGATTTTTATTGAAGCAGTAGCTGAAACAATATGGCAGAATCCATTTTAATAGACATGTCTATCCATAGACAATACAAACAATCCTAATCTTGTGATGTAGGCCACCTCTGGCAAAACACATACATAATTTCTTACCTCCCATCCCAATTCCCTCTTCTTCGGTTGAAGTCCTTCCCGTAACTCCCACAGAAACACCGTAGTTTCACTAGAAAAACAAGAAAATGCAAGAGCTATTTTGAGAAACACCAGTTGATTCCTTTTGCTTTTCCTTCTGCCTAATTCTCTCCTCTAATATGCTAAATAACGTTCAGAGAGAGTCGATGAGTCATGACTAATCGATTTCTTTGATTTTCTAGATGTCGGTTTGCCATTTCCTGGGCAATTCTTGACATCTAGTCAATCACCCTCTTCTCGTGATCGACCGCAATTCACTAGACTTATAATTTTATTGACCACAATCGACTATGAATGATCGAAAATCAACCGCAAAGCTGCCTTTTCCAAAATTACCGGTCTATCACCTCCTTAGTAGACAATCGACCGCTGCCAAAATTGTCACTCTCTGTATAAAATGTGCTTTGGTACTGGTCGATCAATCCCCTTCAGCTGATTGACCACTTCCAATTTCGTTGCTCACTGTAATATTTTGCTTAACAGAAGATCGACCACAGTGTCTAGTGATTGACCGCCACATCAGAATTCTCATTTTACTCTTTATTTAAATAATAATTCTCTTCCTTACTCTTCTAATATGTTACACTTACACTTCAAAACTAACACCAAAGCCAATATACCTCTAACCATTAACAATATAATTATCCTAAATGTTATTAACAACTTAGGGAACATGTTTGATTGACCTGTAAAGGGATCATGTTTTCTTTACGTACATACAATCATTGGAGGATGTGTTTGTTTGTTTTAAGTAGAGAAATGAGAAAGCTGACTATTCCATATCCTTATGCGCAAAACCCTAAACTTGATCAAGGTCTTATATTCGTGGGTTTAGCGATTGTCAAGTATTGTCGTTGTTATATATACCTATGACATGATCTTCTTAGAGTCCTTGAGCGACTCTATTTTCACTAGTTTTCTCATATTGTACAGTATAGCCTATTTTTCGTATGTGCCACAC
Organism: Begonia loranthoides; assembly: GCA_022433065.1. Lineage (NCBI taxonomy): Eukaryota > Viridiplantae > Streptophyta > Magnoliopsida > Cucurbitales > Begoniaceae > Begonia > Begonia loranthoides. Next base: position 10,421,498 of record CM039483.1, read on the forward strand.
TATAGTGGAGTGTTTTATTATTTGCTCTACTGCTTGTCCTATAAACCTATTTTTATGCAAATGTTTTACATTTGGCATGTTCCTCAATCTTTTTTTTTTTTTTATCATAACTTAAAAAGTTGAATATAAAACTTTATCCCTATTAAGTTTAGTTGACTCACCTCAAATGACTCCCCCTTTCAGATCTTAGTTTGGAAGATCATCAGTTGTTCGCTTAGGTGTAGGCTCGATGGATTATTTCCTAATTTTGTTATCTTTCATTCAAGAGTTTATTTTTATGAGGTTAAGATACTTGTAGATATTTACCTTATCAAACTTTTTGGTCTTATGGTTTAACCCATTTGTTTTGGGCCATGGTTTTGATTTTGTTAAAAGCTTCTACTACTATATTTGAAATTAAAGTTAAGGGTCAGGCGATTTGATCCGTTCTCAAGTCGAGTTGCACCATGTTCTGATGCTTGTTCCCTTCGGTGCATGACAAAATTTAATATCAGAGTATGGTTCCATTTTTCCTTGGAGCGAACAATTGAGAATTCAATAGTGAGATAATTTGGACGTTTGATCACTGTGAATGAGATTGTTCAAACATCAAGTCAAATTTTTGATTGCGTAAGGGTGTTACTAAGAGGACTTCTTGTGGTCATCCACTGTAGGATGACAATAATTCATTATCCGTATAGTCTAAAATTTGTTAGAAGCGGTAGGATGTATGCTTTGTAAATTGTTGGAAGAAACCTTTATAAAAATATGAGTCTATGAACTCTTCTAGTGTAATGACCTAGTTTTCCTTTTTTAAAACGTGTCATTTTTAAAAGAAGATTTTACATTTGAAAATTGTGTAAAATTAAAATTTTTTCATTGCGGAAGACTTTTCATTGTTGAAACCCTTTAAAGACGATAAATAGAATTCTTTTTTGAAAAACCTTTAATAAAACACAGTAGAAGACTTTTGAATAAATTAAAACATTTAAGAATATATTAAATAAACCTTTACAAAACTTGTCTTAATTTAAATTCCTTTTAACCTTTAAATCTTTTAGCCTAGCTAGCCACCAAATTTGCAACGCACAAATGCTCCATCAACTGCTCCTAGCCTTGACACCATGCATATCTACACCACAAGACTTAAACTATGAGCTTAATGCTTAGTAAGTGATACAAAATAAATTATACAATGCACATGCTATGGAGCTTTTAAAATCCGTATGTAGTTTTTTGTTTTCATTTTCATTTTCTATTTTCATTTTTTGTTTCCGTTTTCTGTTTCTATTTTTTGTTTCCATGCACATCAATGCACCCTAACCCGACAACTCTAGTATAGCAGCTCTAGCTCTGATCGAAAGCTCTGCTAGCGATTGGACACACCAACGCACAACACTCGGCTCCGACTACAATCATAGCCAACTAGTGAATGTACGCACCAATGCTTAAACGGCCTCATTAACCGTTGGTTAGTTCGTCTTGACATCGATCGAGGACTCACAGCCCGCTGTGTGATAAAGACTCAACATTGATTGAACCGTTTGATAGCAACTATGTACATCAATGCATAGCGACCCCACATTCAGTATAAGCAGCTCCAGCTATGACTGAACGCTTTGCTAGTGGTTGTATGCACCAATGCACAACAATTGGCTTTGATTACAATCGTAACGCACTAGCAACCGTGTGCATCAACGCTTAAATGGCCTCACATACACTGTTGCCTCGGCCAACCTTGACATTAATCGAGAACAAACTAACAAGCACACATCTCATATCATCTTGTGGCACACACCTATGGCTGCCATCCCGTGGCACACACCTGAGACGACCATCCCGTTTACAGCCCATTCATTTATTATCTATTTTATTTTCAATGATAAAATGGATATTCCTACAACCCAAATGATGGTTGTCTGCTTCGGGTGATCAGCCCTCGAGAACATTGTGCACTTAGTATGTATGAGTATCCTTTATACCATTTTCTATAACCATTCATGAAAATCATTTTTGTAACATTTTAAAAATCATGATGAATGAATGCTCATAAATGCATACAATTCTATATCCTCAAAGCATGATCAGTATTAAATCCTATAATCCTCAAAGCATGATCAATCAATATCATTATCTTTAACTTAGAGAACCTAATTCTAATAAACACAACATCAAGCAAAAATACATCCTCGAAACGTGATCAATATCAACTTTCTCAATGTAAAGAACCTAAATCTAATAAACATAGTCAACATACAATTTCTAACTCTTATAATGTAGGTCTTTCGGCAAAACACTAACAGTACCACTTACCTGGAGTCCGTAATGCATTTTAGCTCTAAAGTTCTTCCTTTTCAATACCTTCAAAACCAATAACATTTATCATTATAATTTTATTCTATCTATTCTTCAACTTCACAGTTTCCAAAACCAGCAAAAGACAGAGAATACTTTCATTCACCGTATCTAATCCAACTTCATCACTAAACCAAAATAACAAAACATAAATCTATCAACATCCAGTAAGGATGAACACAACAGAGAACAACATAAACCCTCCAAAATAGTGAACTAATAGATAAATTCCAACCAACCAAAGAACATACTTCACTTCAATGGAGCAATATTTCCGCAACATTATCCCCTAACACCTATTTAATAGAGCATAAACATCCATTATTATCAAGAAATCTGTAACTAAATTTATAGAATAGTATCCAAGATACTTCACGAAACTAGGAAGCACTAAACGACAAGTTATCAACTCCCATCCCATAAGCAAAAGTCAAATAATAGAATAAACTCAACTTCCAGGAAGCATCACAAAGGTTAACCAATTTTATCATCGCTATAATGAATAGAGAACAAACAACATCAACAGAATTTAACCCATTCGTAACCCATTCACCAAGCAGAAATCTCCAGAAAACTCAAAGCATAAATCCTAACATCTTCCTTCTCCTTCTTTTAACATAGCTTAATCCATAACTTAATCCATAAAGAAACAGGAAGAAATTCCTTACTTGAAGAACACCAACAAGATGCATAGAGAGAATCTCTTGCTCTTTCTTCTTCATCTTCAGAACTTTCTATTTCTTTTCTTTGCTTCACTCTGTTTCTCTCCTCTTTCTCTCTTTCTCTCTTCATCTCTTGGCTTCTTTCTTTTCTCCCAAAAGCTCTCTATTTTCTCCGGAGAGAAACTATCAGCTCTCACTCACTTTGCCTTTCTCTCTTCTGTCTCTCTCTTATTTTCTCTTTATTTCTATTTCAATTCATCAGAAGAGCCTTTCCCCATATGTCTCATTCATTTCCATAAAATCTCACCAAACCCCTATTAGGAATTGCCATCTGTAAAGTAGGAGTACATGGAGGAATCACAAAAGACATCACGGCTTGTGATTTTCAATTTCTTCACAGGCCAAGAATTGCAAGTGGATCGACCAATCCAATATTAAAACTTGTTTCTGCATTTTCATGTGGAACCAGCGTGTAATATCCTGAATCTTTGTAGAGCTAAAATTGCGGTCCCGGATATTAAACATTGGTTCCCCATCCCCATGTCATGCCCAAAGTACCAGGGATGATGCACATGCGTTTGTGGATGCAATATCCCATCCGTGTGTTGTCCGCATGGGTCCGAAACACACCAGTTATACATTTTTCCATTAAATCTAACACTTCAATTATTTTCCAATATCAACCTCATATTTTCCTAACATAAATGAGTGCGTAACGTCATGCAACATGATATATGTATATATATTAATTATTCAAAGTTAAATACATCGACTGAACGAGAAAAATATTTTTGCGGTATTACAAAAACACTCTTGTTTCTCACAATTATTAACAACCGTATTATGCTCTTAATTTTTAACAACCTTCTTATTCTCAACCTTACTATAACCAAATATAATTTCTCTAACTAAAAAGCTTTCATCCATAAGCTCCAATTTCACAAACTATCACTCACTAATCCAGTCTTATTATCATCCTACCTGATTTCAAATATCTTCAAACAATTCTCCAATAATCTAATTTTTACTTAAGCTACTTATGAATATAATATGGGGTATCATAATTCACTTGATCTAAATACGTTTCCCTTGACCAATTGGATCAGTCGATCCACTTGAAATTGGGGTATCATAATTCACTTGTTCCAAATTGGGGACGACATGGGATGGGGTCCTGTGTCCAAAGTCTTTTGGATGAGTCCGAACGAGCGCGGACAAATGCGGACACAAAGATTTTGAATCTGTCCAATTTTTGGACAGTTTTGGACGAACGCGGACGAAGTGTGAGGACGCTTTTCTTCGTCCGAACCCACCATTTAGACGAATGTGGACAAGGCATGGATGACTTCTCTCATCCGAATGGGTCGATTTAAACTGAAAACCCAAATTTTCAAAACACTCTCTCTCCCCCATTTTTGTTTCTCCTTGTGAATTCTTTCTCTTGCCTCCCCTGTGGAACATCTTCTCTCCCTTGAATATGTGGAAGCTTTCCATGTGGCTTACTGGCAGTGGACCTCTCCCCTTGGTGTGGGTGACTGTGATTTCCTTCGGCAGGTTATCATCTGTTCCCTCTGCTCTGCTCTCTCTCTCTCTCTCTCTCTCTCCATTCTGTTTATAAGATGTGGGCGTGGGAGGGGGCTGCTTCTGGATTTCCTACTCGGAAAGCAGTGACTGGAAATGTGAGGTGAGTGTTACATTTTGCCTTGTGAGTGTGAAGTTTTGTTTTTCTCCTGCGTGATACGGGTGTCCCTGTGAATTAGAGTTGTTGGGTGTTCTGCTACTGTGGACTTTCTGGTGTGACTACTCTGTCCAAATTGCGGTGACTATAGAGTGTGGATTTCTACTCTACGATCTGAGGTAAGAATGAGGATGAAGTTGGCCTGAGGAGGCCCTATATCATAGGTTTTGTGTGTTAAGTTTCAGTTTTGGTTATAGATTATTGAATTTAATCTAAGTTGGACGTACGGACTGTTGATTTCTTGTTTAGAGTTCGATTCCTACCTTGGATAGTCACTGTGAAATTGATTTTGTTGCCTAGAATATTCATTGTAAATTTTTAATCTGTTGTGAATAAAAGAAAGGGAATCCTGTCAATGTTAGAAGATGTAAAAATGAGGTTGTAACCTATGATTTCTCTTGAACAGTGAGGATTGACTGAGGAGGAACTGCTCAGTTTATTAATCTGTGGCTTTCTTTCTAGATTGTTGTACTCAATGGAAATGATGATCTGTTTCTATATTGTAAGGAATTTCTTGTTAATTGCTATATGAAGGTCTCTGTACTTAAAGCATAAGTTGTTCCATGAAAATCTATTATAAATTGTTCCCCAGTGGAAGGAAAATATGGAACGCCTCTTGATCATTACTTCCCTGTCTTGTAAGAGAGTTGATAAGAATGTAAATAGAAAGTGTGGTTGGTTAGATGTAGTACCGCATACTCACTATTATTCTTGACATTTCTAGGAATCTACAAATCCTCTACCTGAATTACTAAAGATGGAAGTTCATGTATCAAGTGTTCTGTTCTTAGTCATATATATATATATATATATATTTATTAACTCCTGTTAGGGACTTTACGCTTTGCTTAATAGATAACCTATATAATTCCCTGTCCTTATGTGAAGAATTCAGCTTTAGCTTGACAATTAATCCTTTATAGTTGTTCCCATGATTCATTGATAATGTTGTGTTCTTCATATATATTGTGAGTTATTCTTGACAAACATGCATCATCCTAGGAATTATGAAACTGTTTACATATTGCATGTCATACCTAATATATGTAAATAGGTGTGTGGGGGTTTGGGAGATCGGTGACATTCCATCGGTAGGTTACTCCTACATATAGAGCGGTGAGATAGTAGTTAGCTACATGGAATCTAGGGTTCATTCTTCTCCCGTTCTGAAATCCGCAACGTCTTTAACAAAGGTGAGGATACCGGCTTGTGGAATACCACCAATGGACATATCTCCTTGTCGGAGTGACTAGTTAGGCCACATGACCCTAGGGAGTATCCCACTCCTAGCTTCCAGAAGATATGCTGCTCTTTTCTGTAATGCATTGTATGATCATGCATATCACTTGCATTGCATTTAAATTCTGATTCTTGCTAGGCTTTAGGCTCATTGTTTTCCCTGTTATGTAGGTGACATTTTTTATGCTTGTGAACCAGTTGTGGAGGGGGTGTTCCAAGATGATACCTTGGGTTATCAGCCGATTTGACCTGTTGGTTGGGGCTCACATGGTGTTGAGTATTTTGGTATTATTATCATCTCATTTTGAAAATTGTAAACGGATTGTAGTCAGGGACTTTTGTTAGAACACTTAAACTATGTTTTGAAATCCCATTATCTATTCCGCTTAATTTACTCTGATGCATTTTCTTCAAATCAAAATTGTTTGCCTTGAATTACGTATTTTGGATATATTAAACGAAAAATTTTTATATAATAAATTTTCAAATAAAGAAAAATAGTTTAAATAAACGGCGTTACAGTTTTGCTGGGAGGAAGAAGCTGTGGCCATGGGAAGTGGTGGAAAGGTCTGTGAATGGTTGGCTGAGGTTTGGAAATAGAGAAGGTTGAGTGAGAATCTAAGAGTTTTACAGGGAAGGGAAACCAAGAGAGTGAGGGACAATGAGTTATTGGAAATTGAGAGAACTTGAAGAAGAAGAATTCTGTAAGGAAGAAAGTTACTGGATTATTCTTCATGTCCATGGGTCTTCTAGTAAGTAAAACTTGCTTATGTTATTCTTAATATGATTTTGTCATTGTTAAAAGATGTTGGTTAACGATAGAGTTTGGTTACTACCTATAAAGTATTGTGATTGGATGAATTGGTCTCTGCATATAAATGGGTATGATAATATGAATTTCTCTTTTGTGTTGGCAATGGATAGTCGGGTAGTATTATGGAATTTAAACTACTCTTGCTGGTTCGGTTATCTATTTGATTATTGATGGATAAATGTTTGAGGTCAATACTTGGATGGTTTAGTGGAATATTATTGAATGTATATTCTAGATGTTAGGAATTACTGGAAATATTAGTTTGAGTTCTGATTTGGTTATCATGAGGAATAAGTTGTTGAGTTGAGGAATTGTGGTTGTTGCCTGGCAAATTGTGTACTGTTTAGTTGGTTATTGATAGGTTTTTGGTGGTCATTGTCGTATGTTGAAAATTATACATTGATAGGTGGGCTTAATATTTATATTATAAGGGTTAGTATTTGGAAACTTACTATATTACTGGAGATTCTATTATTGGAAATTAATTATTGACACTATATGTGTTAATTATGGATAGGTTTCGTGAAGGACAATTATATGCTAACTCTTTAAAAGCTAAAGACTCCAGCTAAGTAGTATTGCATGTATTTTGTCCGAAAGGACCTACATTAGGGGAATTAGGGTTGTTTGATGCCTACATTTACTAGATGTATAGGTTATGTTATAATTGGGAGATGTATTGCTGATTGATTGCTTGGTGTGAATTATATGTTTATTAGTATAGGTTATGTTATGTTTGGAAGATGTATTGCTAATTGATTGCTTGGTGTGAATTATATGTTTATTAGATTTAAGTTTAGTTCTTTAGTTAGGAATGGATCATATTTTAAGGATAAGGTAGATGAACATGTTAGATAGAATTGTATGCTTGCATCATTGTTCCTAATTCACACGAAAATACAAACGTAACTGAATTAAACAGAACAAACGTAAATAGCTGTTTTTGTGGTTCGGTAGCTTGAGCCCGACACAGAAACCAAAGTTATAAACAAAAAAATGAATAAATGTATATGGGCGCTTTCTTCATGAGTTCGGATACTGAAGAGGTTGGTCTCACTCGACGGGTAGGCGAGTTCGGATACTAAAGAGGTTGCTCTCACCCAACACATCACCCATCATGAAACAAGTTCACCATTGCAGTATAAGTTCACTGATCTGGTTTAAGTTCACTAGTAAGGTACAAGTTCACCGCCAGAATATAAGATCACTTTTATATCATAAAGTTCATCACTTTTTTATAAAGAGTAATGGAATGATGAACATTGAAAACTGTCTGTGTTTTAAAAAGAATTGCCTGAGCACTTTTATTTTTATACTGCTTACTGAGCGTTAGGCTTATAGTTAAGTCTTGTGATGTAGGTATGCATAGGATTGAGGATAGCAGCAGTTGATGAGACAATGAGGCATTTGTATGTTGTGTGCTTGACTGCTGGTTAGGCTAAAAGATTTAAGAGGAACCATTATGATTGGTAATAATATTTTTAAAGAAAGTGAACCTTAATTACAGTAATTGTTTTATTAAAACGTTTTCAATTACGTTTCAATTCTTTTTGTTTTGTAAATATAAGTCTTCTACTGTTGTAAATGTTTTAAAGTTATAAAGCTTTACATTATGACATGTTTTAAGTAATAAATGGTTTAACGAAAAGAAGTTTATTTATGCACTTCTTATCTAAGCTAGTTTTCAAATGAAAAGCCTTCAGCTGCAATTTTGAAAGAAAAAGTTTTGAAAATCATAATTTATAAATTGTAAGAAATACTGGGATGTTACACGGTCAATCACAGGATTGACCGATCCAACACAAAATTAACAAGGATCAACCTCTCCCACGTCGAACACTACAATTTAGCCAATGTCATTTTTTGCTTCAGACTTCTCTTCTGATTTATCAATTCCTTCCTCAAATCCCTTAACACTTTATAATTTACTCATTAACCAATTCCAATACTATTCCAATTAACTCTAAAATTATCTAATAAATTTTCAATCCATTCCCATAATTATCACGCCAATTATACCAACGCATTTTGTTCACTAAAATTATTTTTGGGTTATTATAATCCATAATAAAATAATTCCAAAATCTCCAAAACTCATAATTACTATCGTCCTTAGGCTAAACCTAATCCCGGCTATTACATCTAGGTTGTGTGTGGGGCTGTGCAATTTGAATTTGAGAAAAGGAGGACTTGCCTTGTTTTGTTTGGAATTCATCAGTTTGAGTTAAGACTTTACGATCGTAGATTTTGGTTCAGTGATGAATTGTATCTTTTTTCTTGGTTCGAAAACTGCTAGTAGAAGTTTTTGAATTGATCTTGTTTTGTGCATTTTAGTGTTAGTATAAGTTTCCATGTAGGTAGTTAGGAATATTTAGACCAAGGACTGGAGTCGTTCAAGTAAAAGGACGGCTTCAACAGAGATTTTCCTAATCGTATCATGTTTCTAAACCACTTAGTATGAGATTTGTAATGAATTAAAAAATCAATGTTAAGTGGGTGGGCATAGGATTGGCTTCGTTGCAGTTTCTTTTGAGTAAAGATGGGAAAAATCCTTAAGATTTGATTGGTTGGTTGAAGGAATAAATTAATAGAATTGGAGAAAAAGTTTGATATGTAACATGAGATGTAGGTATACCATGATTGGTAGAAATTGTGTTTTGAATTATAAGGAGTTCTCAATTTATGAAAGATAGCGCCAAACAATGGAATTGATATATGATACTAAGCTGATTAATCCTAATTGATAGAGCTGTAAGTTTGGATAGCATTGCAGGTTTAAAATTATTTTTTAGCCAACCGAGTTCAATTTCGCTCATGGAAATGTGGTTATTTCTTGTAATATTTAAGGCCAATCGTAATAAGTGTTGCGTAAGTACAGTAAATTTTTGGTAAGTAAAAATCTAGTCAATGGATGATGACTATGATGAGGTAAAAGACTTTTGAGTATGTATAAGTAGTTGAATGTTTTAATGTCTGTGGTTGGTTTGAACAAGTCATTCTTTTGGTCTGAGCAAAAGCAACTATTTTGAGGATTGTAATTAGAAAATATTAACCTCCTCATTTGATGAAATATGCTAGGAGTTGATAATGAGATGTCTCACATTTTAATACTCTAAGATGTCATCGAGTATATGGACACAATTAGATGGTGAATTTTTAGTTTTACATATTGTTTAGTTAAAAGTAATATCAAATTTTGGCTAGTTGGGTGAGTATAAGACCAGATTTAATTGTTGTGCGAAGAGTGCGACTCTTCCGTCAGTAAGTAAGCAAGTTGCTACTTACTCAAGATATTTCTCATATTTAGTGTTTGTCTTTGCAGTCGTAGAGACTATAGCATTTTGGGGGTTTGTTTTCTATAAACGATGACTATGAATTAGTCTACAAGATCTAATTTTGTTAGTTAAGACTATGTGTCCTTGTAACGACCCGTAAACTTAGAACCCATTTTTCATGTAATTCTTTTTTAAATTTATTCATAAAAATCATACCTTTGAAACTATTCACAGTGGAAGACTTTAATATAAATCCCAATTAAAATTCAAATGATAAAATCAAACATAAAATTAAACATGAATATTCTTAAAATATTTTAGTCTAAATCCAAAGGTAAAAAGAAACATAATTAATGTAAAAATATTTCCTTTTTCACTTTATTTTTCTTAAGTCTTCACCCATAAGTCAATTTCACTTTGAAAACACTTAGTTTCACTCATGAGAGTCCTTCATCAACTATTATTCCTATTCATTAATATTCTCAAGTTCCTTGATGTAATACCCTAAATTCTATCATGGTAACTTTAAGATTTTATCATAGCAATGCTTAGTAAATTGAATGTGCTGGATTAATGATTTGTGGTGTAAATTGGAAGTGTTATGATATGGCTTATGGCGGAGAGGAGATTTAAATGGTTATGGGATCTTTGATGGAGGGAGTGGTCGATCAAAATAAGAGTAAAATGAATGGAAATGGATAGTATGAAGAATGGGGGGCGCTCTGTTGGTTTAGTGATTGACCAAAAGTTTTGTGGTTGATTAACTTCGTTGCAGATTGAAAAGGTCAGAAGTTTCGGTCGATCGGCTAATGAAGGGTGGTCGATCGGCTTCTTTACATATTGTAAAGTTGAGATTTGGGGTTGAAGAAGGTGTTCGACCGGTATATTGAAGAAAATACAAAGTTTAATCTCAAGTTGATTTGTGGTCAATCAACCGATGGAAGGTGATCGACTGGTAATGCAAAGATTCACCAAAAAGGTGTTGCAATGTTATTTTTTTATTGATTGAAATGGTGGTGACTCACCAATACTTTGTTATAGGGATGCCAATTTATGCTTAGGATAGGTGAAGAAGGATTTAACTTAATATAAAGGGGAACTTGAGGACAAAAAGAAAGTGAAAACCATGAGGAAAGAGAGAGAAGCTTGAGAGAAAGAGAGGGAAGCTGTGAGGTTGAGGAGAAGAAGAAGAAGAGAAGGAAGAAGAAGAAGAGAAGGAAGAAGAAGCTTGAAGAGGAAGAAGGCTAGGGTTGTCTTTTAAGGTAGGTTGAGTTTTCTTTGAAGTTTTATGAGATTAATTGAACGTATAAGATGATTTAGGTTATAGATAAGTAATGTTTAGCCATTACTCATACTAATTTGGAATTGGTATGTTCAAAGTGTTTAAAATCAAAGGAGTAGTTGAGGACACTTGCAAGATATTTTGCTAAGGAATTGAGGTAAGAGATATATGTGTTTTGGGCTACTGGCCTACATCACAAGAATTTAGGAAATTTGTTTGATATGTTGTGTATTTATGGGGATATTATTATTATATTGCATGATTACTTGTGTGCTCACATGTGTTTAGTTATAGGAACTGTATAAATTTAGTATTGATGTGATTAAATAGTAAAATGTTGATTGTCAATGACGTGATAAATGTAGAAAATGTAAAATGCTGTTGTGTTATGAATTGCGTAGATGATAATGTGCATTGTATTGATCATAAGCATTTCATGCATCATGTTTTAAGGAAAATATACATAAAAGTTTTATGCATATGTTTTGAAAAAGAAATTGACATATTATAGAAATAAAAGTAAATAGGTGTGGTAGTGTATGAGTTCTTGAGATGGCTGCCCCGTGCAGGTCAATAGGTGCTACTCTACCTTGTACGATGATACCTCTAACATCCGTATGGGTAAGTGAAACTAAAGAAAAATGAAAATAAATGGAAATAAACATAATTAGACGTTGTCAGGTATGAGTTCTTGAGATGGCTGCCCAGTGCAGCTCAATAGTTGCCACTTTTCCTTATACAGTGATATCTGTAACACCTGGATGGATAAGTGGAACTAAAGTTATAGTTAATGGTAAAGGTAAAGGTAAAGGTAAAGGTAAGGGTAAAGGTAAAGGAGAAATGAAAACGAAAATTGTATATGTTTTATAAAGTGCATAGCATGTGTATAACATATTTTCTATCTCTTACTGAGCCTTAGGCTCATAGTTTAAGTCTTTGATATAGGTAAGCACGAAGGTAAAGAAAGAAAGGAGCAGTTGATGGAGGGTTTACGCGATGAGATATTGTGTTTGCCGGGCTAAAGAGAAAAAGAAAAATGTAAATTGCTTTAAGATAAGAAACATTTTTTATAATGTTAAAAATTTGAAGAAAGAATTTTATTTACCATATTTTATTCATTTATTCTCAAATGTTTTAAGTACGAAAAGTCTTTCGCTACGCACTTTAGTGAAAAGATTTGATTAAAGAGAAAAGTTTTAAATCCTACGCATTTAACAAAGAAAATGTGTTTTTAATTTAAACATTTTTAAGTAAAGGAAAACAGTTCACTACACTTGATAAGTTCATCATCTCCTGCATCACAAGATTTGCCTATGATCCTAGCGCTCAGTAAGATATGCAAATAAAACAGAACTATGCGATGCAGTCGTTGTGGGTAGTTAAGTTTAGGAGATTCAGTCTTTCTTATCTTTCATAGTGAAAATATTTTTCATTTTGTAAGAAATATACACGTGCCATAAAATAAAATCTATCATGCATGATTCTATAATATCCTCAAACATGTTTAATCCTAATAGTAACAGGTGCAATGGAAAAATTCTCAACAATATATCAACGAATTGTAACAACCAGTAGATATCACATCCTTGATTCACAATTAATCATAGGCAATAAATAACAATTGAGAAACCATATCCTTAAGCAACATCCATATGCATCACATGACAATATCACCATAAAACTACTTTACCCTAGCACTTTGTGATGCAGGCAAAAGGCCAAACACAATCAATATCACTTACCTGTAGTTTTTAGCAGAGTTTGTAATTTTCCTAACCTCTCCAACATGTTGGATTTCCTTAACATTAAATAGAGAGTCAACTAATAACAAGAAAAAAGTGGAACTTTAACATATAAGCTGTTTCTAGGACTTCATCCTATCATCGTTCATCAATTCTACAAATTAATTTTACAGACTCCATTGAGAGGAAGTCTTACCTTGGAAAATTTGAAGAAAATTCTACTGATGGTTGAAAGAAATCCCTTTGTCCAGCTTCAGTGTAGTTTTTGACCCTTAACATTCATGTTTATAGACTATATAGTAGAGAATCCCACAGAAATTGAATCCTAGTTTTATCTTCTCCTAATTTGTCCACAAATTGAATCATAGCTCACGGATTATGCCTAAACCATGTTTTTAATCTATCCACAGTTACAACAGACACATGAGTTGCGGCTGCAGATGTCCACGTTGTCCATTTAGTTTAATGGCTATTTATAATGTTAGCATTTTTACACTTACATTTGTGATCGCCAACATTTTCTTCTGCGGACACTAATATTTCCACAGATACTACCTCCCACGGATCCCTTGCAATACATCCGCCAATCACTATCTGCCATGTACACTTATTCTTTTGTGGATATGTCTTGTAACACCCTGACTTTTTATATTGGGTGTCGTAGTTAGAGCGTTAAGTCAAGAGGGTATTTCTGGTAATGTTTTCCCCGTTTACGTGATGTAATTAAATGATGGAGTGATTAGGACATTACGTTGCGTATTTACACATATCATTTTATGACGTGTATTTATGGGGTAAGTGTTATGGGATGAGAGCTAAGTAGGGAAAAAGGTGAGGAAATGCTGTTCTCGGCATTTTCGTACGCCTGCGGATGACATGTGGATGAGTTATATTGTCTGCAAGTGCATTGCGTGGCATCCACGATGCTTGGGATGCACAAGGATGGGAATTTGCATTCTGATGTGTCTGGAAGTCGACTTCCAGACCCATGCAGATGACTTGTGGATGAGACGTGTCATCCGCAAGTGCATTGCACGTCACCCTTAGCCTTGGGATGACTCAGGACGTGATTTCGCGTTCTGTCTTTACTATGTCACTGACTTTCGGACGAGTCCAAACGATTGCGGACGTGGGTGGCTTTGTCTGCTTTGAATTTGTCTAATTGCTGAACAGTTCCGGACGATTATGGATGAATGCAGACATGGTTGGCTCGCGTCCGATTGGACTTTATTCCATTTCTAGACACATTCAGACGCATGCAAACACAGCATGCGGATGCCATTTTGCATCCGAATGTTGCCTTCGGATGGTACGCAATGGGCAGGGATGCCATTTCTCGTTCGAAGGCATGATTTCTGCCTTAGGATTTTACTCATGCGGACGAGACCCATGCTTCCACAATCGTCTAAAATAGCCCAGACCTATGATTAAATTAGAGTTAAAATGATGGAAAATCGTCGTGTAGTCCATAACTTCGCGATCTCTAGACATGAAAATCCCCTCCATACTAGGTCGCCGACCTACCCTGCTAGAGCCACCTCCTCTCTACCCCTTAGGCCTGCAGTTTTTCTCCTCCAGGTACAAATTGTCCCCTCCTCCTTCTGGTGTAAGCCATTTCTTCCTTGGCATTCCCTTCATTTTTTGGTTCAGTCATTCCTTCCAGTGAGAGAGTCTGAGAGCTCTCCCCTATGAGCTCATGTGAGTGGTGTGATTCCCCTAGGCAATACATGTGAGTGGAATGAGTGAGCTGAGAGTTTAAAAGTGAGCTAGAGGAGTGAGCTATGTGAGGGAAAGCTTGGAGCTGCTGGAGTTTCTATCATTACTGGAGCTGCTACTGCGTTGGAGTCTTTGCTGTTTGTGAGTTTAGTTCATTGATTTAGGTAAGGAAATAGGGCTGTTTTGGCCTGTGGAGGCCCTACACCACAACTAGGTTTGCGTGAGTTATGCTTGGTCTCTTCTTTGTTTAATTCCTGCAAATTCCTTTACTTGTTGATAGTTGATAGATTCTGGGTCGATATATTGCACTGCTATTATTCCTTGTTCTGCGATTGACATTCTTTGTTAATTTGGTGTGCTTTTCTTTCCTGGGATACATGCTTTACTTGGATAATTCTTGGATGAATGATTTCTGCCTGGATGAGAGAGTTAAGAATGTAGGTGAGTTAGAATGTTGAGTTGAAGCATAAGTGAGTTAAGAGACATGCCTTTTAGGATGATTTGTTCCTTACTTTTCACTCGCTGTTCAGTTTAAATCTCTGTGTATATTATAAGTTATTATTCCTTCATCAATATATATATATATTGTTCTTGTCATTCCCATTGACCAATACACATATATTGTTTTGTCATTCGAGTTAATCAATATTGTTCTTGCTAGTTCTAGTGTTTGAATGTCTATTTGATTAATCGAAGTTCTATTTTCCTAATGAGCATGTTCATCGACTTAGCGTAGTTTAATTGATCAATTTATTTATCTACAAATGAGAACTAATTAGTTAATAAATCTAAAGCAACTAACATAATTGATTAGACTTGAGTATGTTAATCTTAATTAACTTAAGCATGTTAATTATTACTTAAGTGTATCAATTAACTTAACTAGTTGTTTAATTAATAGTTGCGAATCACTTTCACAATTCCCTTACTTAAGCATGCTTAATTAGCTTATTTAATTGATTAGAGTTGAGCATGTTAATTTATAATGATGATTGTAATCCCACTTGAGCATGTTAATTACTTGAACATGTTAATTAACTAACTAGATGGGCATGTTAATCAACTAGTGGAGCATGTTTAAGTAACTTAATCATTCCTTGACGCATGACAATTAATTAGAGTAGTTAACTAAGTAGGATAATTAATTAAACAAGCATGTTAATTAACTATTAATATTGAGCATGTAAATTGACTAATAACTGACTAACTAACATGTTTAATTAATTTACTCGAATGTTTAAATTGATTTACTAGCATGTTTAAATTAATCAATTAGCGAACTAGCATGATTAAGTAGCATGAGTAAATCAATTAGCAGCATGTTAATTAACTAGAGTATTTGATTTGACTTGAATATGTTTAATTAACTAATTTAGTTAATTAACTAGTTGTTCAATTCATAACTATTTCGAGCATGTTTAACTAGTCGTTTCATTAACCATTATTAATTACTTCATTGAGCATGCTAATCAACTAGGACAATAATCGAATTATTAAGTAAGCATGTTTAGTTAGCTAACTAGGCTAATACTAACATGTTAAGTAATTGGAGCATGACAATTATTATTTAAGCATGTTAATTAGCTTAACTAGGGTAAGTAATTAACTTAAGCACGTAAATTACTACTGAAGCATGTTAATTAACTAGTTGTAAGTAATAACAAACTCTTGAGCATGTTAATTAACTATTGAGCACGTTAACCAATTTGTTAACCGATTGAGCATAATTGTAATTAATTCTTGAGGCATGAAAAGTGACTAGGACAGCTACTTAGAATAATAATTAACTAGCATAATTATTATCATGTTATTTTATCATGATTAGTTAACTAGGATAAAAGCATGTAATCAACTCTTGAGTATGTTAATTAAATTATGCTTTACTTTTAGATGCATGTCGCTCATTGATCCTTTTATATTTCTTTTATTATCGTCAATTATATACCCAAGCATGTCCCTTGCTGTTTAATTATTCTATAATCGTCTCCTTCATGTGCTTTGCTCTGCCTTATTGGGTGTTCAATTGATATTACTTGCCTTGGGTGCGCTATTCAATTATGGTTGTTTACTTTCCCTATTATATAAGTTATTCAATTATTTGTTGCTTTCATTTCTATGCGCAATTCAATACTTATTAATGTTACGTTATAACGCATCATGCATCATACTAGGTTGAGAATGTATCGTCATGCATCATGTTAATAGAAATCAGTAAGAAGTGCTGCCGGGGGTGGTACTCACACATGCATTATGTGAGGTAAAATGTTAAGAAAATGAAGGAAAAAGGGAGTTGGGGGGTGGATGGATAGCGGGTCTAGTCTGCAACTTGGCGAAGCTCCTTACCTTGTTAGGAACGGGGACCTAGTTACAAGTAAAAGGTTAGATCCGATCAACTATTCCATCCCCTATGAACCCTCAAATCTCCAGCTCGATGTACGAGTAACAAACGAATGAACAAAAGTAAAGTAATGAACGAATGAATGACTTAATGAAAGGATTGGTTTGGGTGGCTCCATTCCAAAAAGGACTAAAGAGAGGCATATCACGTTGCATTAAACCCTTTTCCTTACTAAGTCTTTGGGCATACAGTTTACTTGTGGTGTAAGTATTGGTACTTGTATGCATGAATCAAATGCACGGAATTAGGAGTCAATGTGAAAGACGATGATCAGATATTAAAGCATGGATGAAAGATTTGCACGTGAAGGAGCTTGTGGTTGGCCAGGCTAAGTGAGTAAAAGAGAAAATGGTTTGTAATTAAATTAAGTTTTATTGTTTTGTATTCAATTTATTTAGGCTTCTGCAATGTTTTAAATAAATGATTTCATAACGCTTCTGCTATGTTTACAAATGATTTTATATCTGTGACATTTCACAGTATATGCGAAAGGTTGGTAGCAGTCCGGTTTAGACGCACTCTGATATCGTTTTAAAATGAAATTTCAATGGTTTTATAAAATTTTTAAATTTCACGCATTTTTAAAGGAAAAATGAAAATTGGGTCGTTACATGTCTCCTACAAACACTAATGTTTCTGTGGATGCAAATGCTTCCATAGTATCCATTGCTCCTCGTGGATTCTTGAGCCAAATGAAAACGTTCAATACCTTACTTATTTGTGGTGGACACGTTCAATTTCATAGATACACCCCTTATCCTAAAATGACGTCGTCCACTAGACAATGAATGTCCTTTATTCCATGGATGCATTCCCTTCCATGGACACGAACCTCCGTGGATACTGATTTTTGAAATGTCTGCCAATAGCTGTCTTCGACGTATACCATTTCTTTGCAGACAACACCCTTTGGCGAACATGTTCACTCTCATAGATCCTCACCCATCCACGGACACGTTCATTCCCACGAATCTCACCCATTCACTCCCAGATTTTTTGCTAATCAAATTCTCGCCCGCAGACATTTTGCCTTATATTTTAAAATTTCCTTCATCCCCTTTCTAAACTTTTGTTTACTTAATAATTCTACAATTTTATTAAAATAAAATACTTCAATTGCACAATATGTAAATAATTCTCTAAATTTATGACACAAATGTTTCCATTTAAATCTCAAAATATCACATTACATAAAAATATTTGTGCAATTTTTCCCTCATGTTATAGTCCTAACGTTTTTCTTGAAGATTTGATAGGGTTACCACCCTACCATGAGTTTGAGTTATGTAATGATTTTTTCCCAGCGCTGCTTTAGTTTCTATTGCTTCGTACGAGATAGTTTAGGCAGAGTTGATGAGCCTTGATAAGTAGTAAAATAATTTATTGTGTAATGATTTTTACTAATAGTATGTCACTATGAAATATATTAGTTTTGATACTTGTTTGGAAACAATTGGTTTTTTATGCTTCCTTAAGTGGTAGAAGTTTGATTTAGTGACGATTGATATTAATGATCAATTGTTAAGGAAGAATGCCATGTTTGATTAGTTGGATGTATCAATATATTTTGCCATGAATGATTCGAGATTGAACTATCATTAGTTAAAATCCACTATGGAGATGTCGGTATGATCAACTTTTTGAGTTTGTTATGAATGTTTTGATTTTGAAGCTTTGATGTTTGGTTTGACTTGTTAGTGTGATGAATATGGTGGAGCAAAATTCAAGTCTTATTGGGTTATTTTGTTAAAAAATCCTTTCATGTTGGTAATAGTGATACTCATAATGAACACAAGGAATGTCTAAGAATTTTGTTGCATACTTTTAAAGATTATCAATTGTAAAATAAGTGTAATTGGATGAAACTTTTAAATGATAAGTCAAATTTTATATACATATTGACTTTTAGAGAAAATATCTCACTGGTTCGGCTTGAATTATGGCTATGTTAGATTGAAACTACTAAGGAGCATTACTAAAGGTCTATAATTTCTTGAGTTTGAATAATTGTATTGTTGTTTCATTGTAAGTATTACATCAATTTTTAGTATCATTAAGTAAGTCTATAAAAAAAAGTGAAGTTTTATTGAAAATAAAAGCTGTTAGTTGATTTGGGAAAAGCAGGAGTTCAAATTGGTTACTGCGATATTTTTTGTAATACCATATGCTTGTTCACTATTTGTTGATTGTGTTGATGCATTAAGAGTAGAATTTGAATGTGTAATAATATGGTATGATAAAATTAATACCTATAAGTTTTGTTAGTCGATGGCGAATGAGCTTAACTCATGAACACAAGTGAGTAAAATCTTTATTTTGTATTAAAATTTGATGGATTTAATTTTATGGTGAGAAGTTCAAAGTTCTTGCATACCATAACGGTTCAGAATATTTCTTTACAAAGTATGATTCAAGTTTCATATAAAGGAAATTAGTGAATATATGGAAGATGAAAAATCTTATTTTGGACTACCATTTTGGTAAGCAAATGTCATGGTTATTGCTTTGAGTTGACGTCTTTAAAGTCTTATTTCTCTACTTGGTGTTAAGAATAGATTAAATCTTAAATTACTAACGACTATGATATATAATGTCAAGGCTATGATCTATAGTTATGAGTATAATTTAAGGACAACTTTCTATTCTTCTTCAACGTGTTTAGAAAATGTAGAAGCTTGTTGATGAAATTATATATATATATATATATAAAATTATTATGTTAATTAATTGAGTAAAGAGAATTAAAATAAATGTTTATTAAAATTAAGGTTAATGGAATTAACAATGAAAAGAGATAAAATAAAAAGGGAAATTGAAGAGAGGATGTGGAAGTGAACTGGTTTGGTTCGTTGATGGTCCCACTCGGTTTAGGTTTATCAATTGAAAAGGGGTGGTCTGCTGAAAAAAGGGGGGAATGTAATTAGGGATTTAACAAGAGAAGGAGAGAACACGAGATGGAGGAGAAATCGGGACCAGGAGAATCTGAGGTGTCGGCGACGATGGAGCTCGGGCCTCGCTGGCCTGCGTGAAGGT
This sequence comes from Begonia loranthoides, assembly GCA_022433065.1. Classification (NCBI taxonomy): domain Eukaryota; kingdom Viridiplantae; phylum Streptophyta; class Magnoliopsida; order Cucurbitales; family Begoniaceae; genus Begonia; species Begonia loranthoides. Next base: position 10,441,731 of record CM039483.1, read on the forward strand.
CCGATGAGCTGCTGATGGTGTGGGGACGATGGACCACGTGGCTGGGGCTCGAAATAGCTGCGGGTTACAATGCTTGGGGTTGGCTCATGGTGCTTGGGTATGTGGAACCGAACCCGCAGGACGAATTGGAGCTCTAGCATTGTAGCAAATCGTCGAATCGAGGTAACGTCTCGATTGATTTCTATTATGGTTCATTTGTACTCTATTGATTTTGGTTGTGCAAATTGGTGATTGCCCTGAGGAATTGGAGCTGTGAATGCGGCAGGGGGCAATGGCCGATTGCCCTGCACCCGGTTCCATTAGGTTCACTGAAGTGTTGAACCAGTTTACTCCATTCGTTATAGCTGACACAATAATGCAAGCGGTTTCCTTTATGGATGTGAAGCACACTTTTGTTGACTAATTGGAGAAGAATGCAGCAAATGACTTAACCTCTGGATAAGGAGAAGAAAACAGGGAGAGCTTTGGGGTTAGGTGAATTAATGTAGAGTCTGTAAAGCAGAAGAAATGGTGGAGATGTTGTCGGCTGAGTTGAAATAAAATGGGTAGAAGCTGAGTGTGAGAAGCCGTGAGCCGAGAGAAGTTGAGAAGAAAATGGTGAGCTGCAGAGAACTCTTTCTCTCTTGTGATGATGGTCGAGTGTTTCTCTGGAAAATTGTGAAGCTGTGAAGGGAGAAGTCTGCAGGTAATGGGTGTTCTTTGTTATTCGATTGATGAATCTGGATAATGAAATGATATACGTTTTCTGTTTCTTTGGATTTAATAATATGCTGACAGTTTAAGTTGAAGAAATTAAGGATGATATGTTATGTGTTGGACATGTTTGATGATATGGTTTCTATCAAATATGTTGATTTCTACTGTCATTATAATTGGATTGTGATGCTGGATAATAATTTTTGTTTGAGAAGAAATGTTATTCAACAATTTGGTTAATGGTTATTACAACCTATGAACTTGGATCTTACCTAAAACTTGTGAAATATTGTCATAATTAATGGAGACCATTGTAAGGTAATGAATTGTGTAAAGTGAAGTGGATTATTGGGAAGTTGTGGATAATTTTGATTGGTATATATATAGTTTAGAATTGTGTTATGTTGGTATTCATAAGCTTTATAGTTGGAATATATGTTCCCGGATTGTGGATAGATTTTGATGATGGCACTTAAATTTGATATGAGAATTAAAGAATGAATAAGTTTGAGGAATTGGTGAATGAATGGAGTAGAATTATAATGTGTATTATATTGTCGGTTTCTTATAAATTGGACAATTGTGATTTAAGGGAAACTGTATAAATTAAAGTTACTCGTTTATTGACCATGAAATTAATGAAGATAAATTAATTGAAAATCGTTAAGTGATAATTAAATTATTAAATAATAAACGAGGAATAACGGTATCAAAGTTAAGATTTATGATTGATAAAAATATTAATAAATAAATGATAACTATTTTGAAGGTATTAACGGAAAAAAGAATAAGGAGCTAAATGTGCTAAGGACTACAGGTAAGTTTATACTTACTGTGCTTTGGTCTTCGGACCCTACATTACAATATTTAGGGCTTTGTTTGCTGATTGTTGCCGCTTTATTGAGCATGGCTACCGTTTTGATAGAATAGGCAGATATTGAGCATGTTTCGCAAATTGTATTGCTGCTTGTTGACTGTTTATTAGAATTAGGTTATTTTAATGATATGTTTCATAAATGAGCATGATAGAAATGTATGTATTCACGAGCATCATGCATTATGGTTTTTAAACGATACAAAAATGGTTTTTTATGCATGGTTTTGAAAAGAAAACGAATGACAAGAGAAAGATAAAAGTAAATGAAATGAAAAATGAATAAATATAAACGTGAGGATGTGAGCTGTTAGTTGGTCCTTGATCGACGTAGAGGCTGGCCAACGCAATGGTGTATATGAGGATGTTTAAGCGTTGATGCACATAGTCGCTAGTGCGCTATGATTGATGTCAGAGCTGATTGTTGTGCGTTAATGCATACAACCACTAGCATAGCTTTCGGTCGATGGTGGAGTTGTTATACCAGGTGTGTGGGGTCGCTGTGTATTGATGTATACAGTATCTAGCTTGCGGTTTCAGTTGATGTCGAGCCTTTATCAGATAAAGGATCGCCGATTGATGTCGGAACCAAGTGTATTGATATACGCAGAGACTGAAAAAGAAAAGGAAAAGAAATGTGAAATGAAAATGAAAAAAGAAAAGATAAAGAAAAGGAAAAGGAACGGAAACATAAAACGAAAAAGGATTTCAAAGATGCATAGCATGTTTACATTTTATTTTATATCACTTACTAAGCGTTAGATTCATTAGTTAAGTCTTGTTGATGTAGGTATACGTATGAGAATAGATTTGGAGCAGTTATGAAGGATTTGCACGCGCGAATCATGTGGCTAGTCGGACTAAATATTTAAATGGAAATTATTTGTAAATATTTTGTAATTTAATTAATTTATATTCTTTAATGCTTTCATTAATTATAAATACTTCCGCTGTATTTTCCTAAAGGTCTTCAAGAAACAAATTTCTAATTATTGTTTTACCAATAAAAGTATTTAATTGTAAACGAAAAGAATTATATTTATTTCCGTTGGAAAAATGTTTTAAATTATTATTATTTCTTATAAATTGGAAAAGGATTTGAAGTAATAGATTTAACACTTCGTTTTAAAAGTAAAGTCTTACTCTGATTTTATAAAAGAAAAGTTTTAAATATTATGCGATTTTTAAAGGTAATAAAAATCTGGATGTTATAGTTTGTCTGTAATAGTGGCTTTTAGATCAGTATGAGTGTGTCACCTTATAGGCTTTTTATGAGAGTCCCTACAAATCGTCTTTGTATTGGACTGAGCATCGAAATCAAGTTGTCCCCTATTGGTCATATTTAATTTATGTGACTATTGAATTAAAGATAAGATGAAAACCGTATTGCAAACTTGAGGCGAGAGGTTGAGTTTGAAGCTGATGACTTCGTATTTTTGAAAGTTTGTTTGGGTCATTGTATTAGTCATTTTGGTGTAAAGGGAAAGTTAACACTCATATTTATTGGCCCTTTTCGTATTATTGAGCGTGTTGGTTTAGTGACTTATTGGTTGACCTTACTATCACAATTAAACTATGTTCACAACGTTTTTTATGTCTCTATGTTGAGGAGTTACATTTATAACTTGTCACATATTATATCTTGGACCAATATGCCTATCTAGGAGGATGTATCTTATGAGGAAGAGCCTGAGAGGAGATTGGGCCATGAGAACAAAGTTTTATTTTGTATTGAAATTCCTTTGGTTTTAGTTCAGTGGAAAACCATGTTGCTACAATTTGGTATCTGAGCACCCCGGTTTTAAAACCAATTCTGTATATAGCCTACCAGCACAATCTTTGACATGGAAATACTTCATCAACTGTAAGTATGTTAATATATTTTTTTTCTTTTATTTGTTTATTTAAGTGTTCTACTTCACGTTGAAAGGGCATTATGGTTAGAGGACGAGGAAGAGTTGGGCGAGGAAGAGTTGGTCAAGGAAGAGGGGTGAATAATGCGGAGGAGACCCTTTGACAGCAAAGAGTCGTGAAAAGTGTAGAGGAGACCATCAGTCGGTTAATTGAATTAGTGGAAGGACAATCTCTTAATTTTAAGAGGCTTATGGAAATGACTAAACATGGAAATGCAAGAGTGGCAGAGCAACAGGACGCAAGCTGGGAGAAATTTCCATGATTGCGGCCACCTTAATTTGATGGAGACATTACCGATCTAGCCGGTGCCGAAGAATGGATCATGACTATGGAGGACATGTTTGCATATGCTAAAATAAAAGAAGAGGAAAGGGCAGCATGTGTCATGTTTATGCTGGTTAAAGATGCGAGATTCTAGTGGGACTTAATCAAAATAACCAAGGATGTGGCTGTAATGACGTGGGTAGAATTCAAGAAGATCTTCTATGACAAACATTTCAACTGCACTACGAGGATGAGAAAATTAGAGGAATTTACTCAGCTACGGCAGGAAGGATCAATTTTGGAGTACGTGCGTAGGTTTGAAGCATTGTCATGGTTCGCTCCGCACCTTGTGAGCAATGATGAGCATAAGGTACACCACTTTGTGCAAGGACTTAATACGGAGATTCAAATAGGTGTGATGATATTGGGTACTCAAGATGTGGCTTACTCGGAATTTGTATCAAAAGCTCTTAACATTGAAGATGTAAAAGATCGGATTTTGAAACAAAGCAATTATATCATGAGATTTTAGCCACACGCATGGGAAGAAAGGGGCACGTCCAAGGGAATCAAGTTGTCCTTTGAAGAAGGAACCAACAAGGAGATCGATGCCCAAAGTGTAGGAGAAGACATGAGGGAGAATACATGGCGAGATCTCTTCAATGCTTTAGGAAAGATTCTTCTACGAGCACGTTGGTTGTTGCTCAGGCATGAAATAATGATGGGCCATTAGTTCATGTTTAGTAGAAGAAATGTAAGCCGTTGGATTAGGAAAAGATTCTTTCGTAAAAAAGGAAGATGTCGTTCAAGAGCATTTTATGTGTTAGAAACATTGGCATTAAACTTGTTAGGTTCCCTGATTGCAAGAGCATTAGCATCTGTGGATGAGTTTTAGTGATAGATTAGTACACGTGGCTAATGGTGAGCCTACGTATTGGGGTCCCCGCAGAAGCATTAGCTTTCGCGGAAGCGTTTGCATCTACAGTTGCTTTGGCAATTGCGAATATGAGTTTTAGAGCTGATGTGTCTTTTGACCATTGATCAATCGACTGGTTGCAGATGTCCGCTACAGCCATCTGCGCATTTACTGTAACTCGGGGCATGTTTAAAATATGGTAATTTTCAAGATTTCTTGCGAGCTGCAATTCAACCCTTAGATTATTTAGGAAAATATAATGTTTAGACCAGATTTTGTGAGATTTTATCCCACAAAACTTCCTTGTTTTAGTTTTATAAATAGGAGTGTTGGGGTGATACTTTTATCACCTGAGAACCCCACTGTATTGAAGCTTCTCTCATTAGCTTTTGGGTGACTTGTCTTCTCCTAGCTTTTGAAGGTAGGTTGCTACTATAAGCTTTATCACTATTTTTTTAGGCTGCTTTGGTGTTAAAAGTTATTCTTTTTTGTTAATCTGCTCTTGTTTGTTGGAAGGAAACCCAAGAGAAGAAAGTTTAAATAGTCACACATTCATTAAGAAATCCAGGTAAGTGATCTTGCATGTATTTGGCCGTTGACATGCATCACAAAGACGCTAGGGTATTCTATGTTATGAGAATTATTCTTTCTATATTGCCTATAGGTTGTGTGATCAAGGGTATGTTTTACTAACTATTAATATGGTTCTTTGTGGCAATGACTTCACTGTTTTCATGGTCTTTTGTTTGAGATATTAACAATGACTTGATTATTTTCATGCTAATATGATCCTTTGTGTGAGATACGTAATGATGACTTGACTGCATCCATGTTAATATGATTCTTTGTTTGAGATCTGTAAAGATAATGTGACTATATTCATGCTAATATGATCCTCTATTTTAGATATGTGACGATGATCGTTCTCATGCTAATATGATTATTTGTTTGAGATATGTGATGATGACTTCATTGTTTGCATGCATGATGATACTGTTGAATAGTGTGTTACAAGAATATGTTACTTTTATGTTCATGTATGGTAGTTTATTATCATGTATCATGTAAGTTGCATGCATCATGTTTTTCAAGAAAAGAATGAAAACGGCTTACATGCATAAGTTTTCCATGTATGAAAGACAGGAATAGAATTTAAGACATGAAGGATTGAGGAAAGACTGTCCCAAAGGTTGATCCTATGGGGGATAAGCCTATTAGTTAGGTTAGATCAGGGCTTGGTCAAAGTTTAGCCAGTGGTTCTGCATTGAGTGTACAACACTAACGGAGGTCTCAGTAAGGGGGACTGTCTCGCCAAAGTTCACGAGACTCAGTAGTGTGTTTCCTATAGTCGTGCCTACTCTTTCCTTAAGAATCTCGACAAAAGTTGCAAGATAGTTAAAAGAAAAGAAAGAAAAAAGAACAAAAAGACATGTTTTTACAAAACTGCATTGCATAGTCATGTTTTATGCTATACATCTTTTACTGAGCGTTTGACTCATAGTTTGAACTTTGTGATGCAAATATTGATGAATTCACTAAGGAATATGTTGATGATAGAATTAGTGAATAGCGTAGTCGAAGATGAATTTTCATGAGCGAAGTCAAAGTGTTGTTGAAGTGAAGTTGACTTGTGCGTGAGGATTTGAAGAAAACAGAAGAAAAAGAAATGCTTTTATATTTAATTATGTTTTTATTAGTGGCATTTTAGAAATAAATGTTTATATTATGATGGGTTTTTATTACGATGAATTTAAAAGATAATTGTTTTAAAGACTTCTACTATGTGTAATTTTAAAAGTACGATTTTATGTAAGATGTATTTAAAAAAAAAGGAAAAGAAAAGGTGATAGTAAGAAAGAGAGTTTTAATGCTTCAGGACATTACAGATTATGAGATATTTTATTAGGATATTTCACAATTAGTAAAACTTATAGAGTGTTTGACAAGAGGACATTAGTTGTGGAGAAATCTATTCATATCACTTTCGTTGAGTCTATCCAACCATCAAATTGTGTGGAGTTAAATGATGACCTAGAAAGAGAAATGAAAACTCTTAACTTATGAGAAAAGGATGATAGAACTTTAGAAAGCCTTTTCCAAGAGTCTCAATCTAAGGATTTACCCCTATCGAGAATGAACATGGAGAACTACCCAAAGATTGGAGATATGCTAAAAGTCATCTTATAGATGATTGTCTTGGTGATCTTTTTTTAGGTGTCAAGACTAGATCATCTCTTAGAAATCTTTGTGCGAATGTAGCCTTCATCTCCCAAAAAGAACCCAAGAACTTTGATGAAGCTGAGGTAGATGAAAATTGGATCTTGGCCAAGCAAAAGGAACTAAATTAATTTGAAAGGAACAATGTTTGAGATCTTGTTTCTAATCAAAAGATCATTTCATTATTAGAATAAATGAGTTTTCAAATAAATTAGATGAAAACAAGATAGTTGTGAGGAACAAGGCTAGTCTTGTTGTAAAGGGGTATAATCAAGAAGAATGTATTGATTTTGAGGAAACCTTTGCACTAGTTACTAGAGTAGATCCATTTGCATGCTTGTAGCTTTCACATGCTTTATGAATTTTATCTTCTATCAAATGGACGTTGAAAGTGCTTTTCTTAATTGATATATTATGGAAGAAGTGTACGTGGAGCAACCTTTAGATTTTAAAGCCCATGATAAACTTGACCATGTCTATAAGCTCAATAAAGCTCTTTTGGATTAAAATAAGCTCCAAGAGCTTGGTAAGAAAGATTGAGCAAATTTATTAAGGAAAGATATTTTAAGATAGGAAAAATTGATTCCACCTTGTTCATCAACCACAATGGTAAGGATATGATCACTGTGCAAATTTATGTGAGTAATATTATCTTTGGTGCTACCAATAACTCACTTTGTCAAGAATTTACTGAATTAATGGAAAGTGAGTTCAAAATGAGTATGATGGGAGAATTAAGATTTTTCATTGGTTTACAAATTAGACAATCTCAAGAAGATATCTTTTGAAATCAAGAAAAATATATCAAAGAACTCATTAAGAGATTACGAATGGACTCATCCAAACCATCTCGTACACCCATGAGCATATACATTAAATTAGATAAGGATGAAAACGGAAAAGATATGAATATATAGAAATATCGGGGTATGATTGATTTTTTTATTGTACTTAACAAGTAGACTTTATATTCTCTTTAGTGTGTACTTGTGTGTGAGATTTCAAGCATTTCCCAAAGAATCTCACTTAAGTGCTGTAAAGAGAATATTTAAATATCTAAGTGGAACTAGTGATTTTGAACTTTGGTATCCCAAAGGAACTTCTTTCGATTTAGGGGGATATACAAATTCCGACCATGTAAGTAGCCTAGTCGATAGAAAGAGTACAAGTGGGACTTGTCAATTCATTGGAGAATCGTTGGTTTCATGGTTCTCTAAGAAACAATATTCAGTTGCTCTCTTAACGGGTGAAAGTGAAAATTTGTAGTCGGGAGTTGTTGTGTTCAATTGCTTTGGATGAAGCAAACTTTGAAGGACTATAGCCAATTTTTAAAAAAAATCCCAATTAGGTGAGACAACACCATCATCATTTTGTTTGAAATCATATCTCTAAGGGTGAGGTGTCTCTTGAATTTATTAATTTTGAAAATCAATTGGTAGACATTTTCACTAAACCATTGGATGAAAAGACTTTTAGTGAAATTTGAATTTGTTCAAGATTGATACGCCTTGCGTCTAAATAAGTTCCACTTTTATTAGTAATAATTTTCTAAAAGTCATATAGTGCTTGGTTATCCCAAAAAGGATCCCAAAAAGGATTTCAGTCGACATATCAAATAAGTAGGACAATGCTGTGGAAATGTGAAGGGTCGGTCGACTTGTCAAATACAGCAGTCAACCACAAATTATAAAGATTGTGCTTGGAATTTATTTTTGAAGCAATCGATCTACCCAGACAATTTCTTGGTCGATCAAAATATTGATAGATTACCCCAAATTTTATTTCAAAGGATTTGATCGATTGCAATTTGTATTGGTTTACCGCTGCATCATTTTTTTAAACAGAATTAGGTCGACCAAAACCTTCAACAACGTAGAATTTTCCCTCTTTTCTCAAATATTTTTCTCTCTAATCATTCCTCCGTTCAAAAATCTCTCCTTTGGTCTCTCTAGCTCTTAGTCAAGCATTCTCAACACTCCACAGCTTCCATTTCGATCAATAGTTGAAATTTTGTTTTTGTCCGAGCTCCAGTTCTAGGGTTAAAATTTCTTCTCTGAAGTGATAGTTTTCATCTCATGACTTCAAGGATCACTAGAAAAAGGAAGATTCTAGTGACAAGAGGTAGCTCATCTAGACTTCTACCTTCCATTGAATATCCAAATAGACTATTTTTGGACGCTCACTACAAACAACGGTATGAAGAGGATATGAAAAATAGACCATTGATTCTTGCATGAAAATTTTCATTTTCTTGTCTTACAAGTTTGAATTTAGAAAATATGTACAAAGATATGAGGTTATATAAGTTATATAGTTGGGACGATCCATTTTTTTAGAAAGTTATAAGTTTATTCTATGCTAATCTAGCATATTCATCTCGACCGTTGCAATTGTCTAGCTATGTATATGGAGCAAAGCTTACCTTGTTTGCCTATGACATTAACGTGATGTTATATTTGGAGATAGGGGATGATGAGGAAGGCTATTATAATACCTCTAAGAATCTTGATTTTGTTAGACGTGATGAAGGAATGGGATTCCTTCGACGAGTCCTTAAAAACCCGACGTGGAAACGTACTTCAAACCTCAAGCAATAGATCTCAATGCATGGCTCAGGTTTTCCGTCACAACCTCATGTACAACCTTTTATCTCGGGATGCTCATCAGGATGACATGAGTTGTATGGACTTATATGTTCTTGCAAAGATGTTTGCTAGGACTCTATAACATACCCTGACCTTTTTCTATATAAAAATTTTCTTTAATTTCAAATCACTCATGAGGGAAAACTAGAGTAACATACAGCGGAATTATTTTACATTTAAATACCATAAATTAGTAGTTTAAAAACTATTTCAACAAACACATGTAAAACATTAACTTGAAACAACTATAGTTATAAAACACTTTAAAGCTTTCAAAACATTTAAATATATTTATTCCATTTCCGTGAGCCATAACACAAGGTCAATGTCGCCAACAGCACAAACGCCCAACCCGACAATACTCCATAAACTACGTCCTTTAACAGCTTTATCCAATCATCATCTCCTTACCTACATTAACGGGACTTGACTATGAGCCTAAGACTTAGTAAGCGGTATAAACGTAAAACATGAAATACACATACAATTTTATAACATCATTTATAGTTTCTGTTTTTCTTATCTATTATTGGTACTATCTTTTACAGTTTATTTATTCTGTTTCTACGCCGGGCAGATCCAATTGGTCTACAAAAATAACTATTTCTGTGCCAAGCGTATCCAACCAGTCAACAAAAATAACACTTACTTATCTTTGGTTTTTGTGCCAACGTAACCAACTGGTCCACAAAAATAGTTATTTACGTATATTTCATTTAATTCTGTTACTTTTTTGTTTCTAACTTTTATTGTTACCTAATCCATTTATGTGCTGGGCGTATCCAACCAGGCCACACTAACTTTTGTTTACTTATCTTTAGTTTCTATGCCGGGCATATCCAATTGGACCACAATAATAACTATTTACGTATATTTTATTTTTGTGTACTTTAGGATTCTAAGTCTTAACGTTGTCGTGCACATACAATCCTATTATATTCCATCACGTTGCCAACCATCTCAATTTATAGGCAACATCCATAACTCTTCAGCGTCCGTCCACGTGAAGATAGAAAGCCAAAGGATGGCAATTCTTCAATGTCCAGATGTTTCAGGTGACAAACCATTTCATCTTCACATCAGTTATCATCTTCAGATTACTCATAAATTTTGGCAGTCACTTAATTTCTTCAATTGCCGATCGACCACCAGTCAGTTGATCGACCCCGATTTCCTTCATTAAAATTTAGTGGTTGATTGCCATGAACGATCTCCCCTTGCCAATCGACCACCACGAACGACCGCAAAATGATTTCCTTCAGCTTCAAATGCCGGTCGACAACGTCAGTCGATCAACACCTCACCGATCGACTGCCTCGAATGACCGCGAGCTCTTTTCTTCACATATACGTATTTCCTCCAGATTACTTCCTTATTTTTATATTCATATGCATACCTATATATATATATATATATATATATATATATATATATATATATATATAAATATGCTCATTAAACTATATACATTTATATGACCTTATAACCTCATTATTAACTACTTCCAATATTACTTCTCTTAACTCTAACTATCCTATTCTAACTCTCCAATTTATTCTTGTATCATTTAAACAAATCTTACATCCAAGACCAACATGCACTAAATCCATAAATATATATATGAACATAGATATCAATTAAACCAACTTATAGTATATGTTTCACTCTTCTTTCTTCACCCTATTCTTCATTAAATTCAATGTGCCATAAAATTGTATAAATTTTATATTTTCAACCTTATTATATTCAAGTACATTTTCTCTTACTAATCCCATTGACCAACAATCTAGTTGATATCATTCAATTTAACTCAAAATATCATCAAACAATTCTCCAATTAACTTAAATACTTCCCATAAGCTAATTATTAATATAATGTGGTATCATAATTCACTTATTTCAAATACGTTTCTCTTGACCAATATCTTCAAATCGTCCTATCCAACTCCAAAATTCCCAAAAATCATCCCTTAAGTCTTGTGCTTAGTTCTACGAAAATTCATGATATTATAGAGTCTTTTTAACGTCAGGCATATTATTATGCATCAAATGAACGATGTTTCAAGTAGCTTATCAAAATTCCTACCATTCAATCTCCTTCTAACCAACTTGTTTTGGGCAAATGGTGCTACAATTCCTCCTTTTGAGCTACCTCTTTAAGTAAGAAGTGTTGACATTTATACTATTCATTCTCTTACTTGGATGGGAATTGTGTAAGATGATAAGAAGCATTGGATCTTTAAATCATCTCATGGTGCATCCACTTCTACTGATTAGCCTGAGAATCCTGCTGCTGCTAAAGACATTTCCATGCCAGATCTTCCATGCTCTTAACTCTTTTCACCCCTAGCTCCAACTTCCTCTCAGGGTGGTCTCTCTCGGCTAGAAGAGAAACCTGACATGTTGACAACTTATTTCTCTAGCTTTAGCACTTCAATGGAAAATAGGCTTCAAGAGTAAGCCTTTTTGTTCATGTATTTCCAAGCCAAATCTTGTTTGAGATTTGAAGCCCTTAATAGGCATTTTGATGAGTTATGCCAGTGAAATTTGGCTCACATGTTCTTAGGGTAAGATCCAACATCACCAGTTGATTTTGTTATCCCTCCATCCTTATATGCTCCATCCTCAGATGCTGCTCCTCTGTAAGAAGATTAGTTGTCTTGTATGTGGTTGTTTTGATTGTTTTGATGAACAATTGTGATGTACGTGTACTTAACACTTATTGTTGGCCTTGAGTAGTTATTATTATGCTTTCATGAATATCTTTGCTTTTGCGTAATTTTTGACTTGGAACTTTATTGTTGAGATATATTTGTTTGGATACTTGCTATAATATCTTTGAGAACTTTATTGTTTGATTTCTTTTTTATAATGCCAAAGGGGAAGAGACTAGAATAAGGGAAACTCTAGCAAAATTTTCATTTTTTTTAAAGAGAAAGAAAGAAACTCTGACACATCAAAGGAGAGAATAATAATTCATGCACATACTTAAGGGGATGTAAACAACTTATAATATATTGTAATTATAAAAAATGGTGAGATTGTTAGCTTCATAGGAATTAAGCTTAGTTGTTTTGATTATGGACGATTTAATTATCCGTAAGTTGTTGGTAAATTGAAAATATGATTATTATTGAGCATACTATTGATCTTCATTGAAAATACTCTCTAATATGGGTATTTAAGTGTGCTAAGATGTTTGTTTAAGTCTTGCAGTTAATGGTTAAATTCTTGAGATTCACAAGCTTTAAATTAACACAAATATGAAGTGGCGGTTGACCAAGGCATAGTGGTGGTTGACAAGGATGAGTGGCAGTCGACTGGAAGTGTAACACCCCTTTTTATGAACCTTAATTTTATAACAAAATTCGTGTAATATATATTTTATATTTTATTCTTTAAAAAAATCACCATTTAAAATTAAACTATACACTTCAAAAATCATTACAATGAAAGACTTTATCCATTAAAATATATTTCTTGCCAAAAAACCAAGTTTCAAAGTCCTTTACAGTAGTTAGAGAAATCCACTACTTAAACAAAGAACTAGAATACCAAAACAAATTGAAACCACTTTATATATCAAATAAAATCCCTCAAAATTATTTTATTTTAAAACCCCTTAACTCATGGTCAAATAGACTCAACAACCTATAAGTCTTTATCATGGCAGGATTCCTATTCCTTATCTACAATACAAGTTTCATCTATATGTCTAAGACTTAGCAAGGAATGCATGTGACCGTGAACATAACTTGTCGTGACATTGGTTTTTCTTTCTCTTTTATTTCTTTTCTTTTCTTTTTTTTTTTCTCTTCTCGAGTATGAGTAGATGTGACAATGGGCACACACCACGATCCTCCTCTTTGTGGGAGGTCTCCTTTATGTTGGACGTCTCCTCTCTATGGAAGACAAACATCCTCTCTGTGGGAGTCCTCCATTAACTGCTATGCCATTTAAGGCATGATGACCTAGCAACCCTTTGTGCTTGCCAACCTTAACCTCATCGTAGCAAGCTAACGGGCTAATGCCTCACTTGTGGGACAAACTATCCTCCTTACCCATTTACGTAAACTTTATCATCTTTTATCTTTCTTAAATGCAGAGTCATGCATGGAAATCTATAAAAATACGACGGATCATATCCTCATCAATTAACCATCAATACATGTGCAATATTTAAACAAACATCAATAACAAACCCTCAATGATAGAACATCAGCCAATATAATAACATATTCTCAATATGCCATCACAATGCAGCATAACATATCCTCATCAATTAACCATCAATACAGTTTACTGTATTTAAACAAACCACAATAACAAATCCTCAAGTGCATTTAACATCACCAACGACACCATCTAGCAGCTATAACAAATCCTCAAACTTCAACATTTTGGTAAACATCAACAATGCATTAGCAGTGACAAACAATTCCAATAAACATAAAAATATCACCCTAAGTGTAGCATCAGATCCTTAATCAATAACCAAAAACATAAGTGCAGGGGGCATAGCACATATCCACGAGAGTCATCAGTAAATGCAGTAACAAAACAAGACCATTATAATCAACTATCTATAAATCGAGCCTTATTAACCTATTGCTATGACACTACAACTCAACATCAGTTAATGTGTAGCACAAAACTGAGCACCAAGTATTCGAGAGACAATAACAAATAGTAAGCAAACTACCATCCTCAAGGTTTCCACATAACTATGAGTACCAAAACATCATCGGAACCCATCATCAAAATAGAGAACAACAAACAAACCAACTCAGCCATAAAACCACATACCCTCGAGAGCCATTAATAAAAGTAGTAACCAACATACAATCCTCGAGTCTAATCAATAAATTTAGAGCATAAAAATAAACACAGACAACATAGCACAATCTATCTCCTTGCATAGTAGGCTAAGAGGCCACCCATAAGCAAACATTACTTACCTTAATCGTTGAGGTGGAAGAAAATTTCTCCCTCAGCTCGGCCCTCCTTCGTCTCGAAGCACTCTATCTCCTCACAACACTCTTGGTCTAAAGTTATTATAGCCATCCTTGATAAAGTCATTTTTGGCTGTTTAAAATTTTTACTTTTATACTCACTGTTAGGGTGCAGAAATCGCCGTTAGTGGAAGCATTTGCTTCTACAGAAAGACAAGCTTCCGCGCCACCCGGGTTTTTTCCTGCACTCTGAGTCCAAACGACATCATTTCCTTTAAACCGACTAGTTGAAATGGTGACATTCCACTTGTCCAGGCATTATCATTTGTCGAACGACGCCGTTCAACTCACACAGCCGCATTTTCCACCCATGTTGAATAAATTCGAGCTGCGAGAGAATCTTCCCCATCATCCATCATTCTGCATTTGCCACGCTGTTCCATAAGACGGTGAGGCTTTCACCCACCACAGAATCTCTTTGTGTAGCGGGAGTGTCTTTTACATCACACAACGGTTCACGTCTTATCATACTTCTCCATCCGATAGCTAGTGTTTTCCTCTACCCAATCCACATGTTTACGCGGTCGCTATTCTTTCTACGGTCACCATCTGATGGCCCATATGCCATCTGCCCTCCTATCCAACGGTGCCGGTGTCCCTCTCCTTTCAACCCTCTACTCAGACACCTCGTCCTAGTGGTGACTCCCACAAGACCTTCCCATCTCCCATGGTTATAATCTACACTGCTCTCACTAACCAAATACATTTCTTCTAGATACACACTCGCATTCATCCACTAAAACAATTCACTTCCTAATACGAGATTACATACATTCACTCACTAAATTTATGCCACTGTTAACATCATAAAATAATACATTTACATATCACCAATAAAATCCTTATCTAACAAATCATTCACATCAATAAAATTACAAGCTACAAATCCAAACAATATTCCAACTACAACTCCAAGTTTCCAGACTATAAATTCCATCCATCACCCATAAATAGTGCATCAGACAATATAAGTCATCCATCCATATTTAAACTTTGGCATACTTATTTAACCAAATTCCAGTCATTACAACCCTTCCCCCGTAATTTAAAATTTGGTCCTCAAAATTTGTTCAACCAGGTTAACTTCTTATACCCTTTGCTGTGATGCCTTTATCTTAGAGAGATCAGAAATCTTATGTGAATTTCTCTCTCAACTTGACAATGATTGAGGTTCCCATCCTCCTCTTGCACTATTACTTGAGCCAAATTTTGTGTCATGTAAAATTCTCAAGTGCTATTTGTACGTAAACCACACAAGATGACTCCTAACAATCCACAAATTGTTTTCAATCCATCCTCTCCTTGTTGTTTAAAGAACAACTTTCCCTTATTGTTTTTTCCCGAACCTCATTACTCCTTTAAATGGGGAGACCTATAGAAAGACTTGATCTCCCACGTTAAATTCAAGCTCTCTACATCTTTGGTCGACTTAGCTCTTTTGTTAGCTTTTGAGCCTCTAGCATTCACTGTTTTATCACTAACATCTCCTCCGTAGCTGTTGAAAAATCTCTAGATCGATTAACCTAGATTCCCCAGAGTAATATTTAATGTCCCATTCGTAGTCTTTAACAAACCCTAGCCAACGCCATTGTCTCAAGTTCAACTCCCCTTACATGAAAATGTAATTTAGGCTCTCATGGTTTGTGAAAATCTCGCACTGTTGTCCTTAATAAATAATGTCATCATATTTTTTGTGCTTATTTGTCTATGAGAAACATAAGATAGCCCATAACAATCTTCAAAATGTTCTCAATCCTTCTTTTCCTTATTGTATGAGGATCAACCCTCCTTTCATTCTTGGAAAGTCCTCGTTGTCACATACTCGATCAAAATTCTTTAGTTCTTAATTCCTTGTCTTGCCATTCTTCTCACTTTAAAACCTTAGATAGATCGATCACTCCAAGGAAATATACGTCTAGGTTACTAATGAGTATGCCTAACTCTTCCGTCTAATGGGCATATTCAACAACCCGATCAAAACAATCATACTTAACACCACAATATGTTGCTCCAAATTTAATTCTAATCAGAGTAAAACTCTTGGCATAACTTTCTCGTCTTTAAGGCAAGTTGATTAGTCCATGGTTACGTGATCAAAAATCCACTCCCATGATTCCCAATCACTTTCTGGTTCCAAATCCCATGGACAGATTTCCACTTGTACATTTGGCAAGAAGCAACCAATAGTGCCTCGATGTTTAGTTTTATCTTCACTGATCTCCTAAAATCCTGTCTCATCCTTACTCGTTGTTTCTTCACAATTTGGAGGCCTCTTAACTGGTCATTAGCGTTGACCATATTTGTGACATTCCACTTAAGCCTGACAAACTCATTCAATTGAATCCTCGCCTGCTTGCGCTGATCAAGTGCTACAACACATAACATTCTAGAGTTAGGGTGTATGCACCACCAAATATCTTCTTCACAAGGTGAACACACTGCATGACGACAAATAGGTCCTTAGGGTGGGTTTCATCATCTCTTCTTTCTTGATCTATTGTGTATGCCTTCTAATCCAACACCAAAAGCAAACCTCATATAATCTTTATGCTTGAATTTACAAATTCTAACTTCCATTTTTTTACCCAACTCGAATCGCTATTCCTTAGATCCATATAACTCCTCATTAGAAGAATGGTCTCCTTAGTCAAACATACAATTCCCCGAAGAGTTGACTCAATGCAAGTGAAGTACTCATCATTATTTTATTCATTTGTATTATTATTATTATTATTTTTCAAGCTCGTTGAGCCAATTGTTGGTCATCCCTTAATAAAAGGAAAGTTTCATCCAAATTACCATGATTTATTTATTTACTTATTCTTCTCACCTCCGAATGTCCATAATCAAGTTAGAATCCAAGCAAGAGCACTCATTAATTTTTGAACACTCACTATCAATCCTCAATACTCATAGTTTGTTCATTCCATCCATGATATTAGTCTTCACCTTCTTAAGTCCTCATTTACTAATTCTTGCTACATCCCACGGTCATCCTTGAATAACATCATCTCATAAATCTTTCAAACTCGAACGGGTAACGTATCCAACCATCATGACTTGCTGCGTTAAAGAGCCACAATAGACAACCACATCTAGAGATACCCCAACATTCTATACAAAGTGGCTCCCTTGCTAAGCTTTATACACTTGAGAATCCCAACTTTGATACCTGAACATTGTTACCAAAATTTATTATCTTCTTCAATGTCTTAGGAATCCTTGCATCCTAATAGCTCATCAAATAATTTTAGAATGCTCTCTACCTATTTCTACGAAGGTCTAATAAATCCTAAAAATCTCTTGACCTATTTCTATACAAATTTCACCTTTGATAACCTTTAAAGTTAAGCGTTATAGTCCTCCATAAAGTTTGAGTCCTGATCCACAATTAATTATTATTTGCATTTCATTCCATTTTATCAGTACACGCTTGACATATTTCCATGAAAGATCAATGTGTGATGCCTTTAAGTTCAAGGGTCATTATTTTTTTTTCCATAGTAGCACATCCATATTTATCCTTAGCTATTTTGCAATTAAGTCCTTTTATTCGAGAAATGTCTCCTTAGGTTTACCAATAAAAGTTCTTTATTCACAATGGTCGAACATATGACAACCTCTCCCATTCGAATATTTCATCCTTTAGTTGATGACTTTCCCATGGCTAAAATTGTGGCTAAGAGTCCTTCATTAGGCTCAAAAGGACATGGCCACATCCTTAGCAAGCTTTGTTAAATGTAAAGGAGCAGTTCCAAAAGAATAATATTCTTTTTGTGGAAGCATAAGCTTACACGACAGGATAATTGGCATCAATTGAGACTATTCCCAACGAATATTAGTTTCCCTACGCGTAAATCAACTATCCATTAGAGGTCACGTCGATATTCTAGAAACATTCCATTTGAAACATTCCTTTCCTCTAATATCTACGTTTCTGCAACTCTACCATTCAACTGTTTTTCTTCCAACTCAAATGTCATCGTTCTCTTCTTAATTATGTGAAACAACGACATTTAGCTTTCATCACTTTAACATTTTCTGCGTTTTTTTCTTTGTATGATCCTCCTTACAGTAATAACCTCTTTAGTATGGTATCAATTTGGGAAAATGGTATCATTATCCTTCTAATTATTTCCTCACAATTCCCTTCACCTTGATTACTAGGCTACCTACGACATTACTAAGATCTTAACGCCCAAAACCATACCTAACTTTATATTCTATATCTTCAGTTTATTGCCTATTTCTATGAAGCTACCACAATTATCTACCCCTAAGAACAAAACAATATCAACAACAATAGATTCTCAAACATTATGCAATAAAGAATAACAAGTAGATAGCCCTACACAATAACAATCAATACTTACAGTTGAGAAGGCTCCTCCATGTTGAGACATGGGTTGTTGGATGGTCTACAGAATCGATTTTAAAAACCCGGAGCTTTGATACCAAAGTTGTAACGCCTCTTTTTATAAACCTTAATTTTATAACAAAATTCTTGTAATATATTTTTTATATTTTATTCTTTAAAAAAATTCACCATTTAAAATTAAAATATATATTTTAAAAATCATTACACCGGAAGACATGATCAATTAAAATATATTTCTTGCCAAAAACAAAGTTTAAATGTCCTTTACAATAGTTAGAGAAATCCACTCTTAAACAAAGAACTAGAATACCAAAACAAATTGAAACCACTTTATATATAACATAAAATCACTTAAAATTCTTTTCATTTACAACCCCTTAACTCATGGTCAAATAGACTCAACACCCTCCAAGTCTTCATCATGGCGGGCTTCCTCAACTTGTGTGTCCTCCAAATGACTTTCTTCAATTTCTTTCTTACCTACAATGCAAGGTTTATCTATAAGTCTAAGACTTAGCAATTAATGGATGCGACCATGAATATAACATGTTGTGACATTGGTTTTTCTTTATTTCTTGTCTGTCTTTTTTATTTCTTTTCTTTTCTTTCTCTTCTCGGGTATGAGTAGGCATGACAGTGGGCGCACACCACGACCCTCCTCTCTGTGGGAGACAGAAATCTTCTCTATGGGAGTCCTCTATTAACTGCCATGCCATTTAAAGCATGACACAACCCTCTATGTTAGCCAGCCTTAACCTCATCGTAGCAAACTAACAGGCTAATGTCTTACTAGTCCTCTCCTATGGGACAACCTGTCCTCCTCACCCATTTACGTACACTTTATCATCTTTTATATTTCTTAAATATAGACTCATGCATTGACATACATAAAAAATGCCATAGATCACATTCTCATCAATTGACCATCGATACAGTGTGCAATATTTAAACAAACAACAATAACAAACCCTTAATGACAGAACATCAGCCAATACAATAACATATTCTCAATATGCCAGCACAATGTAGTATAACATATCCTCATCAATTAACCACTAATACAGTGTGTTGTATTTAAATAAACCACAATAACAAATCCTCGAGTGCATTTAACATCTCCAATTGCACCGTCTAGTAGCTATAACAAAACCTCAAACTTCAACATTTTGGTAAACATCAACAGTGTATTGATAGTGACTAACAGTTCCAATAAACATAAAAATATCACCCTAAGCATAGCATCAATACCTTAATCAATAACCAAAAACACAAACTTATCGGGCATAGCACATATCCTTGAGAGTCATCAGTAAATGCAGTATCAAAATAGGACCATCATCATCAACTAACTATAAACCGAGCATTATTAACCTACTGCTATCACTCTACAACTCAACATCTATTACTGTGTAGCACAAAATAGAGAACCAAGTATTCGAGAGACAATAACAGATAGTAAGCAAACTACCATCCTAAAGAGTTTCCACATAATCGTGAGCACACAAAATATTCTTGGAACCCATCATCAAAATAGAGAACAACAAAGAAACCAACTCAGCCATAAAACCACATACCCACGAGAATGATCAATAAAAGCAATAACCAACATACAATCCTTGAGTCTCATCAATAAAATCAGAGGCCTAAAAATAAACACAGCTAACATAGCACAACCTAGCACCTTGCATTTTAGGCCGAGAGACCACCCACAAGCAAACAGTACTTATCTTAATCGTTGAGGTGGAAGAAAATTCCTCCCTTAGCTCGTTCCTCAATCGTCAAGAAGCACTCTATCTCCTTGCAACACTCTTAGACTGAATTTATTACAGCTGTACCCGATAAAGTCATTTTTTTCCCTTAAAAAGTTTTGCTTTTATACTCACTGTTATGACGCATAAATCACAGTTCATGGAAGCGTTTGCTTCTGCAGACGAACAAACTTCCATGCTACTTGGGTTTTTCCCTGTTGTATGAGTCCAAACGACATTGTTTCCTTTAAACCCGCTAGCCAAAATGATCACGTTCCAATTGTCCACACATTTTTCATTAGTGGAACGATGTCGTTTGACTCGCGCAACCCCTTTTTTCACCCGCAGGAGCATCTTCCGGGTCATCCAATGGTCCGCGTTTGCCACACTATTCCATCCAAGAGTTAGACTTCCTCCTACCACAGATTATTTCCGTGCCATGAGAGCATCTTTCCCATCATCCAAGGGTTCATGTCTCGTCTTGCTTCTCCATCAAATGACCAGTGTTTTCCTCCTCCCAATCCATAAGTTTCTGCGGTCCCTACTCTTTCTGTAATCACCATCCTACGGCCCATATGTCATCCACCCTCTTATCCGATGACCCATATGTCATCTGCCCTCCTATCCAATGGTTTATGTTTCCCTATTTTTTTAACTATCTATGCGAACACCTCTCCTAGTGGTGACTCCTGTAACACCCCGACATTTTAAATTGGATAATTATCGGGGTATTACCAAGGAAATTCTAGAGTGTTAACTCAAAGGGTATTTTCGTTACGTTTTCCCTTATACGCGATGTAATTAAATGATGGGGTAGGTAAGACATTACGTTGCGTATTTATACGTATCATTTTATGACATGTATTTATGGGAAAAATATTACGTGAAGGAGTTAAGTGAGAAATGTGAAGAAAGGCTGTCCAGAGCATTTTCAGACGACTGAGGACGACACTACAGACGCATTATGTCGTCTATAAGTGCATTGCGCAGCATTCCTGATGTTTGGGACGCATCAAGGACAAGGATTTTCGTCCTAAAGTGTTTGGAAGTCGACTTTTGGACGCCTGAGAATGGCCTTGCAGACAAGAAGTATCGTCCGCAAGAGCATTGCACGTCACCCTTAGCCTGGGGACGACTCAGGACGAAATTTCTCGTCCTAACTTCACTGGTGTTGTGGACGAGATCCAGGATGATGTGGACGTAAGATGCTTCGTCCGCATTGAATCTGTTCTAAACCTAGATAGTTTTGGACGAGTCTGGACGGCTGCGGACGAGGAGTAGCGTCGTCCGAATTGAATCTGTCTAATCATTGGACATCTTTGGACGATACATGTGGATGACATGCGGAAGCCAAATGGCGTCCCAATGCCAAATCAGATGGTACAGACGAGAATGGGGACGCCATTTCTCATCCGAGGCCACAATTTGGCCTTAGGAATTTGGTCTTGCGGATGATGTAGATGATACCAGTACATTGGTACTCGTCCAAATCATCGCAGATCAACGACAAAGTTGAATTAAAATCAGAAACAATTGACGCCCAACCAATGAAATCACAACTCCTCGACACTGAATCTCTCCCCCATGATCTCGTTACATGGATGCATCAAAACTTTTCCATTTTTAAACTTAAGCTCTATACGTCACGACTTGTAGGCAGGCCTAATAGAAACTTTAAGTCAAGTAACCCGATTCTCAAAGAGAACTCGATTGCCTAGCCTAAGGCTAGGTTGTCAGCGGAAGACTTAACATGAAATTAAGCCCAAAACCTAAAACAAATAGGTTAGAGTCCACAGAATGATCAAAAGGAGTTAGAGATAGCTTAAATAACAAAGAGGAGAAACACTGTGCAAGAAATGAAATCATTCAACATCAAGATAAAATAAATAGACTAAAACAAGAAACGTAAATCCTCACCAAAGATGACAGAGAGGCACAATAGGAATCCAAATCAGAGTTAAAACCCACCCAAACGCATCAATAGACCGACACAAACTAAACTTAAAAAAAAAAAAATAGGTCGAGGGATGAGTGACCAACTTAGTAAAGGGATCTATACTATATGCTATGCATTAGAAAACTGGTTTTACCTTTTTTTAGAAAACGATAGTTTAATGCTTCTTTTTACCGTACATGAATTTTTAAATCAACTTAAAAATCTCTTCATCATTTTATCAAATCAGGCCTCATGGGCCATCGATCAGGTTTTGACAAAACGTGCTTTATACATAGACAACTATATCACAAAGATAGACCTGCATCATTTTTCCTTTGAAAACATCATCAATAAAACTAGATGGTCATGCAAGGACCCATCTGACACATATCACAGAAATGTGGCAATCCATCAATTGGAAACACCTCATGAGTAAGAAGAAAAAGGTACCCACGGTCCGTAGACCAAGCGGTGACATCATCGGTGATATCAAATAACGAACAAGATTGCCGAGGACAAATCGCTCCTTAACTAGCTACCTAGTGGATCCAAATTGATGAGGGATGCTGATGAGCAGAGTTACAAGCCATCACACCACCCATCAAATGGAAAGGTACTAGGTGAGTAAGACTCAACAACTAACAATCTTCCAATCCGTGTGACTAATACCCTAGCCAGATTCTAGGATTTGAAACCCAAAAAGCGTGTCATCACCGCCTTATTACCTATTTTGACTTCTGGTATTCAAAACTCGAGGACATGTCACTGATGCCTTATTATCCATTTCGCACATACAAATAAACAATCTTTATACAATAGAAGATTGCAAGAGATAGCTTTATTATGCTTTAGTGCCAAAACTACCAAAGGCATCAAGAAGATTCATCCTCCCAATATATATATACATAGAATACCAAAATAGAATACCATGTATAATAAAGTAAACATGAAAAAAAAACATACGTACATATACGTAAAAATGGACGTGTTATCGAAACAGTCCCGATCGAGTTTTCATATGTGGCAACCCACAAAATATTAGTTACAAAATCATGAGGCAGTACTATGCATAAAGTATAAAAATCCCTACCTCATTGACCCTCCTAGTCGACAAGACATGTCTAAGTTGAAGAAACACAAGACTTATAAATCGAGCAACTCAGCGGTCTAGGAGACATAGCTAGAGTCAACCCAACATGACTATAGTGAACCAGGACCACGTAACATCAATGAGACAAAGCAAAGGTCAACAAGACCCCTCAATGTTAACGAGACATGGTGAAGGTCAACTAGGACTTTGTAATAGTCTACAACGCACCCTACAACTTTTAGCAACCATGAAGGAACTCAAATTGGAAGACTCTGTGAAGAAACAGAGTGAGAGGCCACCTTGGGTGAATAATAGTGCACCAGCAAATGCAAATTGTACATGTACAGATGCAAGATAATGCATCCTCGAGAACCTTTGTGTGAAACTAAAAATGGGAAATAGTGCCCTAACGGAAGGTTCATCTTCTGTGGTACTATACAACGCGGAAAGTCTTTCACAAATTTTATTGTTCTGCGGACACGTGCAGAACACATGGGTCACTTAAACCCAATTTCGTTGCGAAGCAAAGATCCTTCCGCTCTGGAACGAGATCCTTTTGGATCGTTCTGCAATCGAAATGAGGTCCTTCCAGATCGTTCTCCCACGGAATGAGATCCTTTCGGTTTGCTCCCCCTTGGAACGAAGTCCTTCTACATTCCTCTGCAAAACAATGGACTCTCAGCTTCGCTACCTAGAAGAATGAAATACTCTCCGCCATGGAGCGAGCATTTATCATTCTATGGTCCGACTCTCTAGCGGGCGATCCCATGATCATCCACCTAGACTCTCGACTCATTGCCCAGACCACACTTTGAGGAAGATGGAAAACCTTCTTTAATTGGGTTTCTGCTCCACTACTTTAACCTTGAACCAAACTCTTTTGTATTTTAGAGCTTACAAGCTCAAATCCGGACCCAACATCCAATACGACACAACTCGAATAATTAACTTAAAAACGCATTTGCACACAAAATCATCTCACAAGAGACACACATTAAGACTCTGGTGACATGGATCATGTGGAGAAACGAAGAGGTACACTTGCTGGTTCTCTATATATATATAAATTAATATATCATAAATATTAAATAAAATCCTTAAATCCTAATTTGATAGAACCCAACAAGTACATGAAATTAGATCAACGAAACACAAACTCACGCTATGATTAAATAAACTTACAGGGCATAATCACACAGCTTCAGGCTGTAGGAGAACATAGAATGCACTAGTTGACCATTGAATGGACCTTCTTATAAGTGGTCGAAGACTCGTGATGTGTGGCAAGGACCTAATCAACACAAAACAATTTGACTTGGTGAAAGCACAAAAATTTATTCAGAAAAATAGACAATCCAAAAGTTACAAATTTTACACTAGATGCCTCTTTTGACAGTCTATTTTAGCTTTATACAAGCTCAATCAATCTATACCTAAGATTCTATTAAACTGATCATAGGTATAACTTTTAGATTAACCAATAGCTTGTGCTCACCAACAATAAGGGCAACATATCGGACAACGAGATACATCTCATATCTCTTATTCATGGGGTACTCAAAATCAGAGAATCTTCTAGCTTCTCTATATTCACACCCATAACACCAACAAAAGATGCAAAAACAAACGAATACGTTGCACTAGTGTCAAATAATACATGCAGCATAGAATTAAATAAATGAAGCGAACCATGAATGATGCTTCGGCTAGTCTGATCATCAAGAGGCTCAAATCCTGAAATTGCATAAGTTTGGCCAATTATCTTCTCTTTGTCCTTCTTATTGCCTCCAAAATCACCCATCGATGAATTGGGAGTAGCACAGCCATCTTACTAGTAGATCTAGTAGGAGTGGTACTAGATATATAACTCTGCTAGTGCCTAGTAGACCTTTGAAAGTTGGTACCAGTAGGTTAATACTGTAGCTGAAACAACAGTCTATAACCAATTGCATGTGGTGAAGTAAAGCTCTATGGTCTAGAATAACTATTATGCTTCTGAAAAAAAATCTTCTTTGAGCTCCAAAACCAGGTCTAATAGGAGTTGATTGGGTAGGTGCTGAATTTGTCAGAGTAGGTCTAGGACCCACTGGGTAGTTCCTCATCAAATGTTCAGGCTGTCCATAGGTATGACAAATATAAGGGCTTGAACACCCACTAGCATAAGAAGTGTCACTAGATTGTCCACTAGCTCCATTGAGATTGTGTCCTCTCTTGTTCTAACTATTTTTCTTATCTTTCTTGGTTATCTTGCCACCCACTTGCTGCTCTTTATTCAATTTTCCTTAATACTCTCCAAAATGTTCAATCAACTCAGCTTCAACTCGCTCAGCAGTAGCAACCAGATCAGATATAGAATTGAACTCTATGACTAATAACTGATATCGAGTTTTAGGCCTTAGATGTTTCCTGAACTTCACCATTCTACTAATCATATTTATCTCTATAATATACTATGACAGCTCCACAAATTTGGCCTAGTACTCTAGCACAGTAAGACCCTCTTGTTCCATGTCTTGATAAGCACTGATCATATTCTGACGGTGACTAACATTGAATCTCTGAAGATTGTATAAAACTAGGTCCAGATCATAATTTCTAATAAGTAGTCCAACCTCAGAGAATTCCACCAAACTTTAACCATCTTCTCCAAATAAAAGGTCGCAAACCCAACCCAATATCTTGTCAGGACTCTAACAGTAGTCAAACTTTTCTGCATCACCTTTTACCAGTTTTTAGTGTTCTAAGGTTTAGTTATGCCCACAAACATTAGTGGGTTCATACATCCCAACTGCATAAAGAAGTTCATGCGACGAGCCACAGGGTCTTGATTGCTGCCATCTTTAAACAAATTTTGTAGCATGTCTCTCAAGGTTATAAGAGGATTAGTAGGTTGCAACTCAATCGTTTGCACAATAGGTGCAGGAGTCTGGTTTCTAGAAACTCTTCTTGAAGGCATTTTAAAAAATTTGAAAAATTTAAGGGACATGTTAGAATACGTCCTTAGGCATAGTATTTATAAATTCTTATATATTACCACACTATCTATCTTATTGATATAACTTTTTAAAAACCTAGTTTTGATACCGAAAATTCTATCACAACCAACAAGGGATCCAAGACAGAACTGGGAATGACCTAGTTCAAAAGAACCAATCATCTAACCATTTTCTTTAATTGTTTTAATTAGCAGTGGAAGTATTAATATTTCATTAAACGCTAGGTCCCAATAAAACACAGGCTACACATGTTCAACTAGTGATATTAGGATAATGTAGTAATATAATAAAAAAATAACTATGTTGAAAAAATAATAAAATAAAGGATTACAATTATACATAACAAGAACTACTTCACAAAATTAACTCTCAAGGAAAATTATTAAAAAATTAGAAATAATATTTGCAGAACTTTACTCTTCGGTCTGCAGCTGAAAATCCTACTAATAAAGTTTTGAAAGGAAGGAATCATTTGGCGTGAGTTGACTAAACTCAATAAGGATAAAGTTTTATATTCAGTAATTTAATTAAAGACAATGATTAAGTATGCTTGTTATAAAAATGATTTTTCACAAATTCATTTTGGAAAATTTTACAGAAGGACACGAATTCAAAACAACCCACTATAATGTGGTATGTAATTAAAATAAATGCTTGTTGTATACCATATAAAATCCCAGTAAAAATAAAGACACTCATAGACTCCATGTACACAATGTCATAGACATATCACATAACAATAGCAATGCTCAACAATTGTGAAAGCCATAGAAAGACCCTGATCAGGTTTATGATTTTGCCCCTAGAAACACGTTACATATAGCTATCACATTACTCTAGCTAACAAAAAAACACATCCTCCTATGGTCGAATGTGCGTAAATTAAACTAGGACCCCAAATCAGGTTGATGAAACTCGGTTCACATGACTAAGTTGATCCATTAAATTTTATGTGCATGCTTGATTAAATATGTGCAGTGGAAAACTACATGTAATATAAAATCTAATGAGCTATAGAATGGATACGCCATTTTATGTGAGAGATGTCCCAAAAATATTATTTTAGAAAAATGTGTAATGTTGTACATAAAATTAAATCTCTACCTCAATGTGAGCCTACCACTAACCAAAGCCAAAAATCCAAAAGTTCACGATTTTAACCTTCACCTTTTGGTACCTCTCCAAAAACAAAATAATTAAATTTTAGGTTAAATTTTGATATATTAAGTCCTCAAAATTTTCCTTAAAATGATCTCTAATTAATTGGTAAAAATTTTCTCAAATTGGGCCCAAAAAAGGCCTTGAACTATGACCCAAAAAGAGCTGGACCAAGAACCCAAAATTTGGCTGTACTCTAAATGACAACTGAACTGCGATCCAGAGAGTGTTTAACCATGACCCAACTGGCCACTGCATAGTCTACAGCAAGGTAGTGTCGCCTTCTCGATTATGTCTGCAATTCTCCGCCAAACTAGCCAAACTTCATCCAATATTCGGGCCACCAATGATAGACTCTCTCTCTCTCTAAACAAAACTTTTCAACTCTTAACAATCTAAAATATTCAGTCATAACTCTAAAATCCCTATTTATAGTGGGTTAGGGAAATAAAAAAAAATTGGATATTTGTACCTCCGGCTTACAATTTTCGGTCACTGAAGCCATTGATCAATATTGTGAGAATCGTCGCTTCGTCCTTTGAACATGCACAAAAAAGTTTCTAGTTAAAATAAGCCTAATTTCCTTTCAAACATTGAGAAGAAATGCACCATAAGTTTTGCCCCAAGCAAAACATAATTACGAAGGGAGAAATTCAACTTACCAGCTCGATTCTCCAATCTCAAAGACAGAGGTCAATTGAACCAAATGCCTCACTATGAATTCTCAAGAGTAAGCTTGCTTGCAGAAGGAAATAGCAAGAGGAAAGAAGAGAGAGTGAGACAGAGAGGGAAATGTGAGAGGCAAAGAGATCGAGAGAGGGGGACTCTCTATTTAATGGGATAAGAGGAAGAGAAAGAAAATGAAGGAATTTCCTTCCTCATACCGAAACTGTAATGTCCCGATTTTTTATAACATAATTAATTAAGGAGAATTGAGAGATTAATTGGATGTAATAAGATTACTTGGATAATTATTGGAGATTTATTTGATGAAATAATTATTGAAGATTTATTATATGAAAATTTTCAGGAATAGTGAAATGAGAAATTTGGTTAAGATTTATTGAGGGTAAATTAAATGGGGAGTAATTAAATAAATTGTGCTTGATTTGCTGAAGAGAAGGAAAATTAAATTAAAGGAATAAATAAAAAGTAAATCGAATTAGAATATAATTTAATGAAATGAATTAATTGATTAAAGAGATGAAGGAGGATGAACCAGTTTTTATTGGTTGATCCAGTTCGCGATTGATTGGTCCAGTCTAGGGGAAAAAGAAAACAAAATGGCTACAGGCCATTTGGGTGGAGAGAAAGAGATCGAGACAGAGAGGGAGAGCGAAGTTGAGAGAGACCGAGGATGAGCGAGAGTCGACGATGAGGGAGTTAGGTGATGGTCTTTGCAATGCAGGTGCTCCTTCGTGGTGAGTTGCTGGTCATGGCTCGATGAATGACAAGTTACCGTAGCTAGGGCTTGGTGTGCCGCGGCTTACAAGGATGAATTGGAGCTACAATTTCGTTGTCGAGGTATGTCATTCTGTGTTATTCTCCCTAGTGTTTCGTGATGGGTTGCTCACCATTTTGGTGTGACATGAATGACAGGGGCGTGGATGCGATACCAGGGGTGAACCGCAACTTGTGCATTTCACGCTGGACCAGACCGGAGCAGGTTTTCTTCAGCAGCTCCTCCGCCAATCTCCACGTGATTCTATAAAAAGTGTCAAGAACTTTCCACACGACATATGCAGGTTGGACCTTCTACATTGATACATGTGATTGTACATCCCTGCACACTTCTTGGTTATAAATCCATTGTAAGAGGTAATGCATTCTGTAATATCACAGAGTGAAGAAGAGCTCGGGAGAATTGAGAGCTGAGGATGTGTGTCCTTTCTGGAGAAAAATAGAGAAAGAAAGAGAAAGAGTGAAAACAGTTTAGGAGGAAGAAGATGGGAGTTCAACATGGTTACAGGTTCTCTAGATAAGATGATTCCTTCCTAGCTTTTTATGGAATTATGAAAGAATATTGATAGGTGTAAGAGATAAAGAATGAAGAATATAGTGCTATGTTGTCGGTGAATACTCCTTGTTGTTTAACTGCTCCTTGGTATCGTGAGATATTTAACTTGGATACTAATCTGTTCATGAATATTAGTAGTTGAGTGATGGTAAATGATCCCTATTCTGACCCGACTTTTCTTAACATTTTAAAAATAAGTGAAATTTAAAATTTTTATAAAACAACTAAAATCCTTTTTAAATATATCATAGTTCTTTCAAAAAGTCAGACCGTCAAAACCCTTTAATTATACTCGTTATAAGCGGTAGAAAACTATAGTTATAAAATCATTTATCAAAACGTAGCGGAAGCAAAACATCATTTATCAAAACATAGCGAAAGCGTAAGGCATTTACTTTAGGAATACCACACAAATAATTATGTAATTATTACAAATTACTTTTCTCTTTTACTTTCCTTAGTCTGGCCAGCCACAAGTTCCCGCATGTGCAAATCCTTCATCTCTGCTTCTCAATTTGTTCATCATTTTATCGTACATGTACCTACATCACAAGTAATACGTGAGCCTAAAGACTCAGTAAGGAATTGAGGTTATGAAGTATGCTTTATCCCTCTCTTTAGTTCTTTCTGGAATGGGTACCGCCCCAAAATAGTTTTTTCTTTACTTTCGTTCTTTCATTCATTCTTTCATAACTCGTACGTCGAGTGGGAGATTGAAGGACCCATATGGAATGGTATAGTCTTTATCAGCTTCTAACCTCCTATGTGTAGCTAGTCCCGTTCCTAACAAGATAGGGGTGTAGCCTAGCTGCCAGACTAAATCCAAACTACCCGTCCGCCCCCCAACTCCCCATCATTCATTCTTTTCTTTATCATTTTTCCTCACATAATGCATGTGCGTACCATCCCAAGATGACACTCCCTATTTGTTTCTATTAGCATGATGCATGTTGATATAGTATGACATAACAATAACCATAATTGAATAGCGCATATAAAAGAAAGTAACAATAATCGGACAGTGTGCATAACTGAACGACGGAAATTAAACATATAATTATGGCAGTGAATTAAACTATCGAATGACATACTTAAAATGCAAAGCAAAGCAATAATAAAAGGAATGGCAGTTTAGCATGCTCCTCATAACGAATGACATACTAATCATATCAATGAACTAAAATAACGAATGACATGCTTGAATTTACAGAACACCTCATAGCAAGTCTGTTTTAAAAATGATTCTGTAAATTGCACTAATACAGTTTGCTAAGCAAGTGTGTTTTAAAAATGATTATGTAAATTTAAAACTGATTCTCTAACCCCCTGCCAACACAAGCCTCAACGTGGAAAATACTTCATCCACTATAAGTATACTCCCTACTACTTTATTAACACATGATTCCTTATCCTATTTCAGTGAATAAATTGTTAGGAGATAACATAGAGAGAGAAGTAAAGAACAAGAATGAGGTAGTCAATCAATTGATGGATTACATGGAGTGTCAGTTCCGACTCATTGAGACCATGGTGGAAGGATTTAGGAAATTCAATAAGAAGTTCGTGGAGGACATGCTGCCACCACCAAATGAGGAAGGAGAATCGAGCATTAAAAGGACCAAGAGACCCTTGAGGACGGTGAGCAACAAGAGGATCGAAAACGCTTTCATGTAAGGGCTATTGCTGAGGAGACCACGGTTGTGTCACCACGGAAGGAGCCATGTCTGTAGTGTACCAAGTGTCACTCTTGAATATGCTTGGCGGGGTAGGGGCATTGTTACTGATGAAAAAGGTTTGGACACATCGCCCCATTGTCCTATCATGTCCGTTGAATGGAGGAAGGAATTCAAGAAAGTCTTCGACTTGTAGGAAACAACGAGAGGACTAATGGACTTAGTGGTAACTAAGTATTTTGTTAAATTTTTTAATGGTCCCGATAATATGTGGATTTTGGAATACATTCGTAGGACTAGTTCGAGGGATGATAGATGAATGGTCCCCTTGGAAACTTGTTGATAAATAATGAATGAATGAATGAACTTTTCTAGAACTGCTTGGAATTTTATACAGGATGTATGTAATATAGCTTTGGGGGAGTGTAAAAACAGAGGAGACTTTGCCCAAAACTTTTGAAATAGGAAAGAGAAAATAGGTTGAAAGAAAAATCTCGCGTAAGCTAGACCAACAAGATAGTGTAAACAAGGACACCTAGGTTGCAACAGGCTAGATAAAGGATCAGTTGGTTATAGGGTTTGTTATTAAGAACTAAGCTGAAGTAAGGAGATGAGCTAAGCGAATAAAATTTAACCCCACTTGGTCTTGACATTTGAGAATAAATAGAGAGAGTGTTTTGGACCTTTATGGGGGTAGTTGAATGAGAAACCTATTGGATTTTGGGAGAAGCTGATTCTGGCATAGGTGAGATTTCTTACACAAACAAGAAGTTTTGAAAGGTATAGTCTATTACATGACCAACTTGGATTAATATTGATGGATTACGGCACTCCCTGCCCATCATTGAGACTTGGATTAGCTTTGGACTAGTAGTCAAATGGATAATTGGACTTACGTCGGACTTGGTTAAGTTCTCCATCTTGGTCTGGACTCAATCAAGATAACTAAGGACGTGATTGCGGTGGCAAGGACATGGGCAATCAGTTGAGCTTCTCCAGGAACGAGTATAGAAACAGAGACAAAAACAGAAATTGAAACGGAAACCGAAATCGAAATGGAAATGAAGATGGAAACGGAGACGGAAACAGATACGAAAATAGAAACGGAAATGAAAATGAAAACGAAAATGGAAACAAACAAAAAAAGAAAAGAAAATGGAAACGAAGTTTTCAAAAATAGATTTTTGGAAATGGATACAGATACATATACAGAAACAGAAACAAAAATGGAAACAGGAATGGAAACAGGCACAGATACGGGAACAAATATGGGAATAGAAACATAAATGGAAATGGATACGGATACGGATACTAAAATGTGATAAAAAAATGAAAACAGATACAAAAACAAAAAGGGAAGCTAGACGGAACAAGGATCTAAGAAGCGAAATGATGAGGCAGCCCTAGATTGGTATAGTTAATAATCTAACAAGCTTGAAGGGACAAATTGGATGGTGGAGAGCACGTTTGAACATGCTGAGGTCATGGAATGAGAGAGAAAAATTGCTTGTGCTAGGTCTCAAGTCATGAAGTGCAAAAGACCTGAGGTGAAGAACCGTTGAGAAGATGTGTGTTCAACGTCAGGTGGTGAGTCTACTAGCGGTAAGAAGGTCAAGGAGACTCTTCCTTGGTGTTGAATCGCATGGGAGTCAATGACAATATTTGATGAAGCACATCAAATTAAGGAGAAAATACTGTAGATTCGAGAGCTAAGTGGAAACGGTGAAGTGCTTACTAGACTGAAGTACTGTTTTGAATACGGGAGGAATGGTCATGATAGAGGTGTTATCTATGGGAAATGATGCTGAATAATGCAATCAAAGAGTAAGTTTGAGGGTTGGATCGACTTTTTGGTGCGAAGAGATGCGTTTGGATGTAGTCAAGTTGATCTAATAGCAGTGATTGGACAAATTGTAAGAAGAAGGGGATTAGTATTCTGGGTAAAATGAAGTCTAAGGACAACAAGGAAACTACGTCATCTAATAAAATAGCTAAAGAAAAGATTTGATGCGAAGTTTTAGTGTTTGTTAAGTTAAGGGAGGATAATTCGTTGAGCAAATTTCAAGGACGAAATTTATATGAGGGAGGTATGTAATACCCCTATATCATTTTCCCCGTATACGCGATGTAATCGATCGTCGAGATCACTAATATATTACAATGTGTATCAATACGTGTTAAATTATGACGTGTATTGATGGGAAAAATATTTTGGGATAAAATATTTAAGATGAAAATGTGAGGAAAAACTGGAAAATAGGAATTCAGACACATGCGGATGACACATGGATGAGAAATGTCATCCACAAACGCATGGAATGTCATCCCTGCATTTTGGGATGATGCAGGACAAATTCCTCGCATCCTAATTCATCCTTTGTCTATAACTGAACACTTTTGGAAGCTTGCGGATGACGGTGGACTCACGCGGACGTTGAAGATTTGAATCTGTCCAATTTCTGGACAGTTTCGGAAGCATGCGGACTCTGTATTGAAATGACTTCCTTCATCCGAATGATAGATTTGGACAGGTGCAGACGAAGGTGAGGACAGCATCCTTTGTCCGAATGTGCAAATCTGCCTAAAGAATAGTGACTTTTGGACGCACACGGATGGGGCTAGGACGACTCCTCTCGTCTGAAATGTCCCTAACCCGCCAATAAATTAGGGTTAAAAAATAGAAATTCATCTTTTTGCAATTAAAAACCCACTAAGTAGATAATGGAGACTCCCTCCCCACGCCAAGGCACGCTCTCCCCACGTCGAAGTCATGCCTCTCCATCTCGTTCAGAGTACATGTGTTCCCTCCAGGTATGGGACTCTACGTTATCAGCCTTTCTCCCCTACCATTCTCGACATTTGCTTCCTAGATGTGTGAGTTGTGTCATTTCCTTTGCTATTGTCAATTCCTGTAATTTTCTTTACTGCTAGTTTTGTGATTTACTTTGATAAAGAAGGGATGAAGGCATAATGCTTGAAATGATGAATGATTATTGATTGGATGAATGAGTTAAGCCTGTAGGAAAGAATGATGAGCTGAAGATCTTGTTATGACTTGAAAAGTATGAACGAGTTAAGAGCTAAACCAAGAGGATGATTCTGTTCTTTATTGTTTACTTGCTATTTAGTTTAAATATCTCTGTGTATAAGCTATTATTTCCTTCATCCAATGCACATTATTCTTGTTATTCCTATTGTTCGATGCATATATTATTCTGCCATTACCATTGGTTAATATTTCTGTGTTAGCTAGAAGTTATAATTTCCTAAATCTAAACATGTTTAATGAACTAGAATATTAATTGTAGTTACTCCCTAAGCTTGTTTAATTAACTCAATTCGAGCATGTAAGTTGACTAGTATAATAATTGTAATTTGACCATGTTTAACTAACCCAAGCACGCCAATTAACTAGAATCCTAAGCATGTTTAATTAACTAGACTAACCCTTGAGCATGTTTAATTAATTAGAATTCTAAAGCATGATTAAGTAACTAGCATACTAATGGTAATTACTTCCTTGAGCAAGTTTAATGAACTAGAATAATAATTAGAATTAAGTTTTTAACTCTAATGCTTTACTTTCATATGCATGTTGCCTTTAGTTCTAATTTCTCGATTCATGTTGTCCATATCTATTTAATTTTGTCATACCCTTGAGAAGCATGCTTTATCTGTTAGATATGATTGTGGAAACGTGCTTAATAAATTGATACTAGCTAGCCAAGTACATTAATCAATTATAATCAATTATAAATAAGTTGACTAATGATATTGTGCATTCTAAAGTAAAGCATGGTATCGTTATAGAATGTTATTACAAAATGTTAATCTAGTTAACTACACATGCTCGATTAACAAAGTAGTTTAACAGAGTATTAACCTAGTTAGCTACACGTGCTCAGATTAAGGAAACTATAACACGAAGATAATAAACAATGGTAGTGGCAGAACAATATATGCATCGAACAATAGGAATGACAAGAACAATACATGCATCGGATGAAGGAAATAATAACTTACAGTTAACACATAAATAATTGAACTAGACAGCAAGTAAACAATAAAGAACATAATAGAATCATTGTTAAGGGAACTCTCAGCTCATTCATGCTCATCGATTCATCATTCTATACTACAGGACTTATCGTCAGAAATTATCATTCACGCATTAAGCATTCATCACATTTAAGCATTTAGTATTCATCACTTCTTTATCAAAATAAAGTATTGATCTCTATCAAAGTAAAACATTGGCAGTAAAGAGAATTCCAGGAAACTAACAATGGACTGCCAATGGACTCCCAAAACACACACAATTCACTAGAAGCTCCCACAACTAACAGACACACCAATTTCTCCAGAGGATTTCTCTCACTAGAAGACTTCACTCATCTAACAAGGAAATGCCGAGAATGGTAGGGGCAAAAGGCTGATAACGCAGAGTCCCATACCTGGAGGGAACACATGTACTCTGAACGGGATGAAGAGGCATGGCTTTGACATGGGGAAAGCGTGCTTTGGCATGGGGAGGGAGTCTCCATTGTCTACTTAGTGGGTTTTTAATTGCAAAACGACAAGAGTTTCTATTTTTTAACCCTAATTTATTGGCGGGTTAGGGACATTTTGGATGAGAGGAGTCACCTTGGCCTCGTCCGCATGCGTCCTGGTTTCGTCCGCGTGAGGCCGAAAGTCACTATTCTTCGGGCAGATTTGCACATTTCGACGAAGGATGGCATCCTCACCTTCATCTGCACCAGTCCAAATCTGTCATTCAGACGAAGGAAGTTGTCCAGATACAGCGTCTGCATACGTCTGAAACTGTCTAGAAATTGGACAGATTCAAATCTTCAGCGTCCGCATGCATCCGCAAGCATCCAAAAGTGTCTATTTATAGACAAGGGATGAATTAGGATGCGAGGGCTTCATTCTGGATTGTCCCACAACACAGGGACGGCGTTCCATGCGTTTGCGGATGACATTTCTCATCCCTGTGTCGTCTGGATGGATCCGAATTCCTATTTTCCAATTTTTCCTCACATTTTCATCCGAAATATTTTATCCCAAAATATTTTTCCCATCAATACACATCATAATTTAACACGTATCATACACAATGTAATATATTAGTGATCCCGAAGATCGATTACATCGCTTATACGGGGAAAACGATATCGGGGTATTACAATCTCTGTTTTGGTTATGGGTGTTTTGGATGAATTGTGCCTTGCCTCGTTGATTGATAATACTCTTCATAGTTCACTGCTTCTGGGTTCCGTGAAGACTATTAATAGGTTATCTGTTTTTGTTGTTTTTTCTACTACCTGTAAAATGTATATGAATGGAAGCTTGGTTAATTTCTGGAATAATATTGTGTACCTCAATTGAAGAATTAATGTTGCCTTTTATGTATGAGTTTGATAATTGTGAAGTGAATGAAAGATGTAAGTCAATGTTCTTGGATTGAATGTTTTTGGTTAATTACTGTATGAAGTTAAAAGTGGAATTGTGAAATGATTGTTGGAGGAATTATGTTATGTTGGTTGAAGAATGAAAAATATTCATGCTTAGTTAAATTTGTGTTAGTGGAAAATGTTGACGAAAATAAATGGACGGAAACTGTTAAGTGTCTAAGTTGGATTTAGGTTAAGGATTCTATTAAGTAGTGAATGAGAAATGTGTTAAGATTTATGGGTTGTGATTTTAATGATTCAATGTTATTTATTGTGAAGGTATTGTGAAGGATAAGTTGGAGCGCTACACGCTTTAAGGACGCAAGGTAAGTGATATACATGTGTTTTGGTCTTCGGACCCTACATCACAAGAATTAGGGTTGTATGCTGATTGTTTACTGCTTTCATATAATATTTAGGTTGTTTACTGCTTTATCAGATATTGAGCATATTGCTGCTTGCTGTATGTTTATTAGAATTAGGTTCTTTTAATAATGTGTTTAATAGATGAACATGCTTAGAGATTATAGTACTGACATGATAGAATGTATGCATTCATGAGCATCACGCATCATAGTTTTCAAAAGATTATGAAATTGATTTTCAAGCATAGTTTTGATAAGAAAATAGAAAATGGAAAATGGAATCAAATACGAATAAAAGTCAAGTAAAGAGGTTGGACCGATAAGTAATGCCCAACAACCAAAGCATGTAATTAAATAGTTTTTGTGGACCGGTAGGTAAGCTTGACACAGAAACAAAAGAAATGTAATTAAATGGTTTTTGTGGACCGGTAGGTAAAGCCCGGCACAGAAACAAAAGAAATGTAATTAAACAATTTTTGTGAACTGGTAGGTAAAGGCCGGCTCAAAAAAAAAAAAGAAAAGTAAATAAACAATTTTTGTGGACCGGTAAGTAATGCCAGACATTGAAACAAAAGAAATATAATTAAATTATTTTTGTGGACTGGTAAGTAATGCTCGCACGAAACAAAAGAAATGTAATTAAATGGTTTTTGTGGACCGGTAAGTAATGTCCGACAAAGAAACAAAATATAACATTTTTTGTGGACTGTTAAGTAATGTCTGGCATAGAAACAAAAGAAATGTAATTAAATAGTTTTTGTGGACTGGTAAGTAATGTCTACACAAAAACAAAATAAATGTACTTAAACGGTTTTTGTGGACCAGTAAGTATTGCCTAGCACAGAAAAAAAAAAGATAACAGTTTTTTTGGACCGGTAAGTAATGCCCGACACTGAAACAAAAGAAATGTAATTAAACACTTTGTGAACCGATAGGTAAAGCGCGACACATAAACAAAAGAAAAGAGATTAATACATATAAGATAAAAGAAAACGAAAATGGATAATGACATGTGGTTTTAAAATATGCATAGCATGTTTATAGTTTTCTTTTATATCACTTACTGAGCCTTAGGCTCATTAGTTAAGTCTTACGATGTAGGTACACGCATAGGAGAACAGGTTAATGAGCAATTGATGAAAGATTTATACGCGCAGATCTTGTGGCTGGCTACGCTAAAGAGATTTAAAGAAATATGATTTGTAAAAGAGTTTCGTAAAGGACTTTGTAAAGTAATTAAACTGTATTTTAAATCTTTTTTTTATTTAAAAAAGACTTCTACTATGTTTTACAAAATATTTTAATAAAAGGATTTCAATTATTGTCTTTTAACTAGTTTTTAGAACAAAAAATCTTCCACCATATTTATAAAGAAATATTTTTAAATTTTATGCGTTTTCAAAGGTATTTAAAAACTGGGTCGTTACAGTAACTCGTGTGGTGCAACGACTTTACGTGCGAGAAACTGCAAAACTAGAGCGTTTTTTGAGTTAGAACGCAATCAGTGCCACGACTCTAAGTGTAACGACTCTAAAATTTGTTTCCCTAAATTTCAAACCCTACAAATTTTATCCCAATTAATCTTCGAATCAAACTTGATTAAGTCGTTTCGAAATATTAATTTATGATATTCACTTATTCTCATTCAATATTTATATAAAAGCTTTAAAATTGATTTAATAATCTTAATTATATAAATTATATTTAAACTAGAATATTAATATCAATAAATCTCCATACATTCATAATGCACAAAAAACTATTTAATTATATTTATTAGAATTCAAACTATTTAATTCTACCTGAAAATCAAAGTAATTATTTACATTTACTATTTAACAATTTAATACTCAAATTCTCAAATACCTCTAATTACAGTTTTAAATGAAACCAAATATTAATTTAGTAATTATCAACTTGTAAGTTTCTAATTCTACTTCAATCTTTAAGGAATGATAGATGAAATAAATCAACTATTTAATCATATTAAAATTATAATTAAATAATCAAGAGTGCAACCGACAATGTAATAACTAGTCTTATTAAAATCATAATATTTCTAAAAATAAAATCTTAATTCGGTTTATTATTTTACATTATTCGATTGTTAACTACCATGTTTGTATGCTCACTCGCATCTAGAAGAATCTTGATTATTATAAATGTTTTTCAATAAAAATCAATTTACATCACAAAACTACTAATGAAAAATAATTTCAGAAGACAAAACATGTACATATGTGAATTAACTTAATAAATTATTAACTTCCATGCTTTAAAAGTTACATACTATTGAAAATCTTATTTCAACTTTACCATGTATTTATGCTTTTATACAACCAGAGTTTTCTTGTGTCATAAGATTTCTTTAGCTATCGTATATATACCATGCAATCTAACTTTAAAACAACTAGCAGTTTATTACTGTCATAAGGTTGCCTTAGTCATCTCTTATTTACCATGTTTTATGTCAATTCTAGAAATTTCAAGCATTCATACTTTCATATATTAAGTAATACAAATTTTATCTTTCTACATTCCCATGTCAATGTCTATGCATGCATATCAAA
The DNA here is from genome assembly GCA_022433065.1 of Begonia loranthoides. Classification (NCBI taxonomy): domain Eukaryota; kingdom Viridiplantae; phylum Streptophyta; class Magnoliopsida; order Cucurbitales; family Begoniaceae; genus Begonia; species Begonia loranthoides. The sequence continues at coordinate 10,481,653 of CM039483.1, forward strand.
GTAAAATAATAGAAAAAACAATAGGTATAAAGAAAATAATTTTCATAATAGATTTTGTGATGTAGAGTTTATGGCTAAAATATTAAATAATAGTGTTTTACTTACCTTGATACGATTTTGGAAGCTTATAGTTCACAAATTTATTTAGAAATCTCTTATCACCTATACGAAATTTAGTGCTGACCTCAAAATTAACACTTATAATTTCCTTTGTAAAAAAATTATTGTTATTAATCAAAATTATTAGAAATTCGGATAAAATCATTACTTGATAAATCTTGGGTCGACGACAATTTTGCACTTGCTTTAATTGAATTAGTTTGGATAAGTTTCGTCAAAATTGGATCAACTTTTTGACATGAGTCATATCACTTTCTTTTGCAAAAGATTCCAAATAAACCATACAGAAGGAGGATGGATATTTCTTCAAAATCCATAATTTCATTAAAAAGAAACAACGAAGTGACGAAGAAAGTTAATGTATGTTAGGTTGTATTGGGTTTCGAACTTGAAAGATACTTGGGATGTGTGATTTACGAGAGAAAAGATTGTGCCTTTACTTTATTGAGAGAGAGAAGCAAGTAAAAGAAGCATTACAAGGAGAGAGAGAGAGAATAAAAAGAGATGGAAGAATAAGAGAGTTTTATAAATTTCTTTTATTTACTAAGTTTCAATTTAACGTTATTCAATTTTATTTATGGAATTAACTTGATCTTTTCTTATTTTCTTTTTATTTAGTTTGATTTGACATAATTTAATAATATAAGAAATTTGAAAGATTCATCTATTATTGATTGAAAATTTTTAAGATTTTATACTAATTTAAATTTCAAATTTTAATTTTAAAATATGAAGATACACTAATGGAGTTCTTTGTGTACTCAAGGTGAGCAACATGTGTCATGTCGTGGCATTGTATAGGTGAAGTCGCAAAGCAAACATTGTTGTTGTATGTTCACCTATTGGGTGGGCGCTACAACATTGGCCAATATTTGAGTGCTGCAACAATCAATCTAGGAGTTGTGGCGCGGATATGTGGGGACCAAAACAGGGGGCCTATTTTTGGTGAATTCTGAAGGCTGATTTAGGGCCACTCCTAGGTTGTTTCTTGGGTTGTTTTCTAGATCGTTTCTTGGCCTTGGCTTTGTGGCCTTGGCATTACGCGCATTGGTGAAGTTTGCGACCATTTTCTGAGTCTTTCTAGTTTGGGTTCTTATTCCCAGTACAGGGCTCAATCGTTATACCGTTTTAGAAGGGATTATGACATTGTTACTATTGTAGATTTTGATGAATTCGCTAATTTGAACATATTCTCGAGCATACTATTGTTAGAGGTAGGAACACTTAACGTCATTGAGGTATGAGTTTCTTTTAGTAAATTCTCACATGTTACATGATTTTCAAAACCTTATTTTGTGAAAGATCACACTGAAACTATGCATGTGTTATTTTATACAATATCTTTGTTTATATTATATGTATGGTGGTTTTTACTTGATGTTTCATTTGATGTTCGAGATGTGGTTTTCGCTACTTTTGGGCCTATGATCTGGGCAATTTATTTGATATGCACCTTCTATTATGAGAAGATGTTATGTCACACGTGATATTGTGTTCGAGCAACTTTTGATGTCGTGCCTATAAAACCAGCTATTTTTATTAATAGATTTTCCAAGCAAGATTTTTTGTGATATTTGAGGTCAATTTCTTTTGAGTTGATTCAATTATTTGAATAATTAATTTTCAACCACATGTACCATTTTCGTTCAATTGATCGAATAGATAAAAATTGCATGTTACCGCACTATTTAAAAATTTAAAGAAATGACAATTGGTAAATTTGAGTTACTATAGGTCAAATTCGAATAACGTTTGGATTTCCTACGACTTTGAATTTAAAAGATTTTATTTAATACATATAATATTTATTATATATTATATATATTAAATAATTTAAAATTAAATTAATATTTTTAATAAAAGAAGGAAGAGTTTCACCTTCCTTTGGTCGACCTCCTGAGAAAGAGAGGTTTCTCCTTCCTTCGACCGACCTCCCAAGAAAGAAAGGTTTCTCCTTGAGTGAGTGAGTGAGTGAGTGAGTGTGAGTGTGTGTGTGTGTGTGAGCATGTTTGCAATGTTCTTAACTTTAAGTTTTGTAAAGGTTCTTCATGGGTAAGTCTGAATCTAGGCTCGTTTTTTCTTTTGAAATTTCATATTTTTGGATTCAAAGTTTGAGCTAGAAAACCTGAAATCTTTGGTTGTTTTTGTGTGATTTGAGTTGATCTATAGCTTAGGAGTAATATTTAACGAATTGGTGGAAAAAATGGCAAAAAGGGGCAAGTTTTCTCGCGAATCTATTCTAGAAGTGTCATTCTCGGTTGACCTTTGTCGAGTCCGATCGACTGATGGAGCATGAGTACTTCAGGAATGGGAGTCCACGGTAAGTGACTTGGTGTCTGTGCCAGACATCTGCAGCTGGACCCGAATGTCCACGTCTGCTCTAGAGATCTATGTTGGACCTCCCCAGTAAGTATTTGGGCCGTCAGGAGTTGATATCTGAGCATTCGTGCTAGCCTTCCGCGGCAAGCTCAAGATGACCCCGACAGCCCCTATGAGAAAATTTTGTTGTCTTGCGCCTCTTTGAAGTTTGGGGCTGTTTATAGTTTCCTTCCGATTTGGGTTCTTATTCTTGATATATGATCCATACTTTATTTTCTCCTTTGAGTATGGATAGAGATTTCTTATGTTGGTTTTATTATAGGTTCAAACGAGTTCACAGACGTCGAACCTATCCATGAGGTATTTGCTCCATTGGTAAGAAGAGCACTCGTCATCAAGGTACAGATTTTATATTGTACTGTATTGTATCATGGTTTTCAAAATGGTATTTTGTGAGTTATCACATAGAAACACCCACATGGCCTATTCGACAAACACGTCTCTTTCTATACAATACATACACACGTTTTCAACATTTATGTTATACGTACATGGTTTATCATTGTGTTATTCTATTATATATGCTGATCATGAATCCTCTTGATCCTTTGGATGGTTTCGGTGTCAAAGCATTAAGAGGCTATCCAAGTACATTTTCTATTGGGTGAAGATATTTTGTTTGGAAGGTGTATTTGTTATTTGGTTTTATGGATTGTGTCATTGTTGAGCCTTGTTCGTCGGCAACCCTTATCATTTGTTGATTTTACGGGTTTTGTCATTGCTCAGCCTTGCTCGTCACCAACCCATCTTTGTTATTTTGAACTCATGAAGTGCTTCCTGGTCTTTGGATCGCTGCCTTTATGTGATAGTGTGCCGAAGTGGTCTTTGTGTGACTCTCCTTTTATACTGAAACTTTTTTTAAAATCTAAAAGCGATGTAGGGTTATTTTGTTATAGCTATATATGTACACTATAAGATTTTCAAGATTGCCTCATTGATGGCTCGTGAAGCTTCGTTGTTTAGATGATAAAAGAGTTTTCAAATGATTTGAAACTCATGCATGACATATTAAACACATCATGGTTTTGAAAAGAAATGATAAAACTATTTTTCGCATGCATTGCATGTAGTATAAATTTCCCACTAAGTTAGTCACTCACTCCAAACGACCCACCACCTTCCTAGGTAAGAGTCGTTGTCACGACCCTGACCTTGCTCCCCTCGAGAATTGGGATGGTGAGTAGGATTCTTTACTCGGAGAACACACACAAACTAGCAAAAACTCACAATTGGACATACATTATCGTAATTGGGCTACATAAATATAAAATTCAACCCATATACGAAAGCTATAATATTATTTATTTTACAAAACTTTATCTGAATTTATTTTACAAATATGGGCCAAACTAAAATTAAATACAATAAAATAAAAACCAAAACTCTTACTCTAAGCCTATGTTGTTCAAACCCTCCAGTCTAGTAGATCTTTACTATTCTTTCCTTGAGCTATTACAACATGTTTCTAAAAAAATTTAATAAAAGTACCACAGTGAGCTTTTTGAACTCAATAAGAATATTAATTTAAGGATCCAATAAATTATACAAATATCACGACTAACCATGTACTAAGTCCAACATGATTCATCCTCACAATCTTAACTTCAATGTTCAACTTTTGATCAACTTTCAAGATCCCACATCCCATGTCTACGTGTCATCTAATCCCAAATTCATGCATAATTATTCTTTTATGCACAACCTTATCTCATAGTTATATATATTCTAAGTATCTTATTTTCAATTCCTCACATACTATTCCATTTTAACTCCATCTATTTTGTAATACCTCGTAACCTAAATTTTTCTTTTTGCTATTTTTTAAAAAATCATTCATAAAAATCATGCCTTTGAAACTATTACAATGGAAGTTTTAAAGAAATCTCATTTAAAAATCTGAACATAGTAAAACTCAACGTAAAAACATAAATATTCATAAAATATTTAAACTTTAATCCAAAAATTAAAAGCATAATTAAAAATGAAAGTTTTTCTTTTTCAATTTGTTTTCCTCAAATCTTCACTCACGGGGTCAATTTTACTTCAACAATGCTTGAGCTTTGCCCATGAAAATTCTCTATCAATTGCATCTATCATTCGTTCACATCTTTAGATTCCTCAGTAAAATCATCATTACCTATATCACAAAGTTCACCTATAAGTTTAACGCTCAGTAAGAGATAGATAAATATAACATGAGCATAAGATGCAATTTTTGTAGAAACACGTATTTTTGTTTTCAGTCTTTCTTTCTTTTTTTTTTTTAATTTCTTTCTTTCATTCTTTCATTATCATTGGCATGCGACACCAAGCCTACATCATCAGGGAACTAGTCCACCAAAGCCTCAATCATTAGAGGATAAACCCATTAAAGCCTTTAATAACTGGTGTCGAATCGCCAAGCCTCTTGTGTATTATTCTTGTCATCTTTATCTTCTTTCTTAATGAAAATATAAGCTTAAAAATCTCTTTCAGTAAAAATATTTTTCATGATGCATAAAACATACACATAACACATAATAACAGTTTGACATGCATGAACATAACAGTAAACATATTCTTAATTTGTATTTCAACATAAATAATAACCAACAAATAGTAAACAGTAAGAACATCCTCTATCAAAGTCTCATAAATAAAATAGAAACATCCTCGGTTAATATCATCATGAACAAAACATAAACACATTGTTGGTCAACATTCACATAAACAAAGTAGAAACATATCCTCATTGAACAATCCGTAGGCATCACAATAGAACATCATCATAACTCTACCTTACCCTAGCAATTTGTGATGCAAGCTAAAGACCAAACACAAACAAACATCAGTTACCTGAAACTCTTAGTGGAGTCTGTAGTATCCAACCTTTGCTCCTATCGATTACTTCTTTTAAAATTAGAAAGAAGCAGAATTGGGTAAATAGTAAAGAAAAAGTGAAACTTTTACACTCTATTTCATAGTCTTAAAAACAATTTCCTTATTTCATTGTTCATCATCATCCTTCATCAACTTTCACAAAATCCTAAACGTATAAAACATACCTTTAAAGAACTCAAAAGAAAATCCTCCTAAGAGTTTGAGAGAAAATCCTCCAGACTTTATGGCTCAAGAGTGATTAGGATTTTGACTAAATCTTTCGTATTTATAAACTTTTCAAGTCTGAAAGTCCTATGGAAGAAATCGCACAGATAATACATCTGAAAATTATCATATCCTTATTAATCCAAGAATCAAATCGTAGCTCATGAATTCTATGAAAAATCCTGTTTTGAATCTGTCTGTATTTATAGCGGACGCATGAGTTTCCGCTACAAAAATCTGCTTACCCTTCTCTTCTAATAAGAATCTGTCACGTACACCTTTTTCTCTTAATTCCACAGACACAACATTTCTACAAATACCTCATCCCGCGAATTCATCTTAATTTATACACAAATCACTATATGCCACATATGCTTATTCTTTTGCAGATATCTCTCCTATAGACACCAACGCTTTGGCAGACACCAACACTTATGTGATATTCACTATTCAACGTTGATCCTTGATCCAAATGTTGATGTTTTGTACCTTATTTATCAGCTATGAAGCATTTCTTTCCGCAAACCTGGCGATTAGCAGATACCTTCAAACGACGATGTTTTTCTCTTATATTTATCCATTGTGCATTCATTCATTTTCACTGCGGATCCTCATCACTAGCTAATTACTTTAATTCCACGATGACATTTCACTTAATTACTTATCTGTCGCAAACGCATTCCTTTCCTCAGATACGCTCCTTATTCTAATACGACGTCGTCCATTCTATGGGCGCTTTCCTTTCCACAGACATGTACACTTCTGCAACCTAACTATTCACCGTAGACACATTCCTTTCTGCTGACGTTTCTTCTTTGTTATTTAACTATCTTGAATGCATTCCTTTCTGTAGATACGTTCCTTATCCTAAAATGATGTCATCCATTCTACAGATACAAATACTTCCACAAATTCCAACTCTTCCACGAACACCTCACTTCAACGGACACCTCCTTCCCATGTCGGCCAATCACTATCTGCCACATGCACATTTCTTTCATAGAAAACACACTTTAGTGAATAGAAATGCTCCCATAGATCCTAACACTTATGTGGAAACTATCTTTCCATATTGTATGCCAATAGCTATCTGCCACATACACATTCCCATCATGATCACCTCACTTTCACGGACATGAAGACTTCCATGGACCCATTCCAATCTATGGGCGCCAACACTTAAATGTTTTTCTTTAAGTTTTTGTTCTATACCCAGCGTAACTTACTTCATAAATATAATATTTTTAATAAAAATAATTCTTTTGTAGACATTCTTACATTATTCTTTCAAATTTCCTTTCGCACTTGTTTCATAATTTTCATAATAAATCTTATATTTTTATAAACATAAAATCCTTCACTTTAGCCTTTAAAATTTTGTAACTTGCCTTAAAAGAAATCCTATATTTAATCATTCATCCAATTGTGACAATAATTATTTTATTTAAATTCTAAAATGGGACATTACATAAATAATTATTCATGCATATTTTTTTGGGTGTTATATATTCTTCATGGAATATTTATCCCTTCTTTTCCACTTTCAACTCTTATTTATTTTATGCTAATCATGCACATTTTTCTCATTATTTCCATTATTTGTATTTTATCAAACTAACTAGATATTTCTACCTAATGTTTAATCCCAAACCATATCTCATGTTTTTCTATGATTTATCTATCACCAACATTAGACATCTTTAATAGATATTTAAACCCCAAACTATCTGGATATTTCAAATTCCTGTCTATTACAAATTATACCTTAATTATATCATCCTCTATATGAAGGATTTTCTTTCTGCTAGGCAACATTTTATAAAAGAAAATGTGTTCTAATCTCACAATTTTTAAAATATACAAAAATCGACTCGTTACAATATATAAATGCAATAATTCCTAGACTCATGACATTGTAAATCATAGCCTAGATGCCACTATCCTTCAAATTTCCATAACCATTTACCATGACCAAAATTATGCAATATATGAAATGCATATGAAAGCACTCAATTACTTTCGTTTCACATCCATGCAATGATAAGTTAATCAATGCAATGTCCGTTTATTTTAAGTAATGAAATTATTTAACAAATACATTATTAATATGTTAATGAATTTCAATACGGATGATCAAATATCATCATATGTAAAGTCACACACAACCAAAATATACCTTCAGATGGCTATGTATTCACAACCTAAGGGGAATCCAAAGTCACACCCCTTTTATTTTTCACTTTACATATGTCACACAAATATGTGGCCTGACAAGGTATATTGACTTCTTCTATGACCAATAATATCACTCGGATAATATCTTTTACACATATAAATAATTTCATGGTGCATGATTTGACATCCACATTATGCATATAATGAATGCATATATTACATACTAATAATATAGGTAATATGAATGATGCAAATCATGTTATTAAGCATACACAAATGATGTATGAAATAGTGTCATACATCTATCTAGACACCCTCTACTCATGTCTCAAATGGCTTATGCAATAGTTAAACAATTGGCTTAAAACCTAAAGAAAATATTCTTAACCAGCAAGGTTCGGACATCCACTCTAAAATATCTCAGAATTGTTATTCACTTTTGTGCATCTGCTCACCCTCTGGTCACCTGATCTCGAGAATGTTTTTCTTTACATTTATTTTTTAGACATTCGCACTAACTAATCTATGGATGCCTAGATGCCCACAGATCCTTGGATGCCTAGATGCACAGATGCCCATGAATCTACAGATACTCACACATCCATGGAAACTGACACATTTGCGGATACCCACACATCCGTAGATACCAGCAAATCCTCAGATGCAAACTCTTCCACAGATGCCCACTCACCCGTGGATACCCCAACATCTATAAATGCCCATACATCTGCGGATGCTGATGCTGATGCCCACACATTTCGCGGTTACTGATGCCCACACATATGCAGATACCTACGCATCCACTGATCCACACTCTTCTATCTACGGATGCCCACACATCTGCAGATATCGATGCCCACACATGTCACGGTTACTGATGCCCACACATCTACAGATGCCTACACATCTAAGGATGCACAATCTTCTAATTTTTAAACTTGCGGACGTCTGCCCCAAAGACGTGACATTTGTTCAAGACACATCTTCCCAATGACTTACAATTTCTCACAATTTTATTATGTTTTCCATTCTAAATCAATATCAAACCGTTCTAGGATTATACTCACACTAATAAACAATGCCACAATTAATGAACAACATTAATCATATGCCTACATTTCTATTCAATTTATCCCAAAATGTCATTAGATATCACTATCTAATTTAATAATTCATGATTTCTTATCTAAAACATTTTTCTAACATCTTTCATTTATTTTCCTTCAATCAATATATCAAAGCTCCAACCAAAACAATATATCTGTAATGGTGATAATGGTTATTAACATTTAACCAAAAAATCCAACGTTTTCTCTTTAATTGATCCAACACAGGACCAATGGTTCAATCAACTCAATTGCTTTCTTTAATCAATCAAATTAATCAATCACAATATATTTTATCATCAAACATCAATAATTCAAAATCACGTCAACAAGATATACCAGCTTATATTCCAATTATGTCATTTCCTTCACCAAAAACTATGTAATATAACATAGTTTATATTAAACACCTAGTTTAGGGTTCTTTCCTATTTAAAATTTCCTTCTTTCTTTACTTTCTAGAGCTGATACTTAACTCAAAAGACTCCTATTAAAGTATAGATCAATTTTTTTTGAAGGATGAAGGATCAAATCTCTCTTCTTCCCCCTCAATTTTCTCATTTTTCTTATCCTTCTCTTTTTCTTTTTCCTCTTCTTTTCTCTCTTCAGCCTCTCTGGTTTAGCACGAACTATTCCTTCTTCCAACATGTTCTAAGAATATTTATAATCTCAGCATGTTAAAGGTTAACTTAAAGAGGAGAATTTATCTATCTATCCATCTTATCCTTCAAATTTTATCATTTTACTCTTCAAACTATGAAAATTCACAAAAATACCATAGATAATTATCCTTAACCACTCTTAGATTAAAATAATTAATCTAGATTAGTTTTAAGCTAATCCCCATGTTTATCATAATTAATAATGATGAATTAACTTTAATTATCCCTTAATTACATCTTAATCACATATTTAGTCTCAAATCCTTAGGGGATATGTGGGAAATTTTCATTGGTTGCCCAATTTTATTACATGGACAAGTACTTCAAGGTGTTAAGAGCATTTCTCTTTTTATAAGTTTCTCCAAATTCTAACTCTAAAGTCCAAGCTAAACACGTTTTTCCAAAACAATGTAGTTTTAAACTCAGGTAACTTCAAACTTGTATAAATTTTATTGCACACATTCAAATTCTTTTAATCCAAAGTTATGCTTTTCATTTATGTGTCTATTTTATAACCTTAAAATAGTTTGAATTACTAATTAAAATAACATCTTCAATTAACCTCAAGGAGTAACTATGCTTATTTGTAGCATATCCATTCACTTTTGTTCAAAAATTCATATCTTAGTGAGCATACAATCAATTGATCAAACTTCATCAGAATTTCATAATGTAAGATATCTACTATTATACCTATTTTTACTTTGGAAAAATATCTTCAATTAATTGGTCAATCTCTTCCTTTAAGTCATCTCTTTGCTTATTTTCCCTTAATCACATTTTAATTCTAGTAAATATGATTATTATGATTAATTTTAATCTAGACCATCACAATCGTGATGGTCAGGAGTAGTAATTGATCAGACGTTGGACTAAAGGTCATTTCTTTCTAATATCTTTTTTGAGTGTTTTAATTCTTGGTGAGAGTTTATGTTTTGAGTTTGTATAAGATTCTAACCCTTTCTTAGTGTTTGTGTTCTCGAAAAATATTTTTACAACTTATTGTACTATATTTCTTGTGATCACTATGTTGATCTCAACCCATTTCTAGTGGACTATGATTTTCATTTTTATTAAGTCTTCTGTTGTAAACTAGGTTATGGGTTGGACGACAGGGTCTTCTCCAAGGATTGGGTCGTTCAATCCAACATTTCTGTTAGGCCCGCCTCTGGGTCGTGACAGTGCCTCTGGATGAAAATCCCTCATTTACGTCTTGAATTATTTCAAGAAAGTAACTTCTTCTTTCTTGCACACATTTGAGAATCATTGTGTAAAGATCCTTAAGTGATCTTATTTTCATTAAGTTTGCTTTTTATGAAAAATAGTGCAGACGCTAATGGCTGCAATATAGTACGTAGTACTATTTTTTCAAAACTCGTCCCACTAATGGCTCATGGGGCTTGTTTTTAACATGGGAAATTTTTTTTGAATATAAATCATTGTGTGCATATTTCATTAGCTCATGCTTTTCATTGATAAAAGATAAAATCAATTTTCTTTTGCATTGGGTATAGTTGTGGGACCTCTGCCGAGTTTTTTCGTTGATTACAAATGACTACCTATTTTTTTCAAAAAAAGAACTTTGGTGAACAAGAATAACTACTGCATTGAGTTTCGTTTTTATACTCATTTCCTTTAGAGTATTATATTTTTTTCATGGTGAATACTCATTTTATTTTCCCTCTTTGCTCTAGGGACTACATAATTTTATATTGGGTATTGCACATTTCAATTCTTGTATAGTATTTCTATTTCTGTTTTATTTGATTTATTGCACTATTTATATTCTTGTGATCTATGTAGAATTCGACCCATCTCGTGGGTGCTATGACTTTAAATTTAGTTTTAAGTTTTTCACAACGAATTATGAACCATGCTTTCAGTTGGGTGTTGTGTCTTCTCCGATAATTAGGTCGTTCAACTCAGAGTCTTTGTTTTAGCCCACCTCTAGATAGTGAAAAAGATAACATTTCACAATTTGCCTTATAAAGGCAAGAAATATCCAACATCAAATAAATGTAAGATCCCAACACATACCAAAAGAGTTGAATAGAAATGCAGAGGTTAATAGTTTATAATTAGAGTTTTTTTTTTTATAGTACTACACATTCTAATGCAAAATACGAGAATAAAATTGTTTTGACTTCAGTAGAAAAGGAACAATATTGTATTATAAGAATGGAGACTTTACTTAACTTGTTTTAGTAACGGCTGTAAAATTTTAGTGCAATGCAATTAAAGGCAAGAAATTATTAGAATTTATTACAAAATAATTCTTTCCCATTTTGTGAGGAGAATTATGCACATAATGGAAATTTCCTTTCCATAAGTAAATTTCCTCTCCTTTCCACTACATACCTGAGCATCCTCACCTCAGCAGTAAATTCTTTCCTTTTATTGGTAGTGGGTGGTGTTGGCAAGATGGAAGAAGAATATCCTTGTGAAACCATAATCGAAAATGGAGTGAACTTTGGCAAGTAACTTCCGTTTGGTTTTAAAGTGAATTTTCAGAGAAAAATCTTAACTTTAGGAATGTTTTGATCTAGGTTCATCGTATTGTCAATTGGGTTAAATTGTTGCATGCTTTGAGGTTTGAAAGATTGGATTTTTAGACGTTTTTATGAGGTAAAACTCGAGTTCCAATTTAAGTTTGGCTACGTATTGAGAATTCTGATTTGGTGGTGGATTTGGCTTTGTTTGAATTTTAAAATTTGGAATAACAAATTAAAAAACTATAAATTGTTGCATGAAAATGAATTGGTTTATATTTTAGAACATTTTGGTTGTTTAAAGTTAGAATTTTGTCGAGGAGTTGGAAAATTATTTGGAAGAAAATTTGAAATTTTCAAATCCCATTCAGTCCATAATGGTGGACAAGCATCCACAGAAACGATGATTTCCATCACAAAAGGGACGTGTCCACGGAAGTGTACATATCTGCAACAAAAACATACGTATCCGTAGTGGAAGGATATCCGTCCGCAACAAAAGCGTACGTGTAACATTCAGTAAGTTTTCCCATATAAAAATTTTCTTTTCTTTAAAACCATTGCGTGATAGAACACCAAAGTAATAAACAACGGAAGTCTTAATCGTATAAAACATAGAGTAAACATACAGCGGAAGTTGTTTACAATTTAATACCATAAACCAACAATTTTAAAAAATATTTCAACAAGTATCGTTAAAACATTTATTTAAATTCCATTTAAAGCTAATAGCACTCTAAACACTTAAAACAATTTAAACATATTTATTCCATTTTCATGAGCCATAACCATAAGGTCAATGTCGCCAACAGTACAAACGCCCACACAGTATTACTCCATCAGCTACGTCCATTTACAATTTTATCCAATCATCGGCTTCTTACTTACATCAACGAGACCTAACTATGAGCCTAAAGCTCAGTACATGGTATAAACGTAAAACACATACAATTTCTATAACATCATATACAGTTTTTTTTTTTGTTTCTTTGTTGTTGTTCATGTCTTTTCCTATTATTTAATCTGCTTATGTGCTGGGCGTATCCAACCAGACCACATAAACAACTGTTTGTTGTTCTTGTCTTTTATTGTTTATGTGTTGGTTGTATCCAACCAAATCACACAAACATCTGTTATTATTCATGTCTTTTACTGTTTAAATATTATGTCTATGCACCGGCCTTATCCAACCGGATCACACAAACATCCATTTATTTATCTTGATTTCTGTGTCGGGCGTATCCAACCAATCCACAGCTATTTACTTATCTTTGGTTTCTGTGTCGGGCGTAACTAACCAATCCACAACTGTTTACTTATCTTTGGTTTCTGTGTTGAGCGTAACTAACCGGTCCGTAGCTATTTACTTATCTTTGATTTTTGTGCCGGACGTAATTAACGGGGCCACAAAAACAACTATTTACATTCATTTCATTTTTGTATACTTTGATTTCTATCTGGGCTTAACCAACTGAATCATGGTTGTTAACGTATATTCCATTTTCGTGTACTTTTGGATTTCAAGTCTTAACGTTATCATGCTCATACAATCCTATCTAACGTGTTCCTCAATCGTATGCGTAAAACGTGATCCGTCCTAAATAAGGAACTGAACTTAAATCTAATAAATATACAATTTATAATAATCAATTAACAAAAATTAAACAACCCCTAATTCCCGTAATGTTGGCTCTTTTGGATAAACCACATGCAGTACCACGTACCTGAAGTCCTTAGCTTTAAAACAGTTTAGCACTTAAAGTCTCTACTCAAAACCTATTTATCACAACATAATTTATCAATAAGAATTCCTCAATGGCTGACCCTAACTCCAAACAAATTGTTGCATCTTCTTAATAATTTGTCCTACAATCACAATTCCAATCTAACAATATTTTCCAACTTCATTAGCATAAATGCATGTCTATGCGGTACACTCATTTGTATGCAATGACCAATAATAATTCCAATCTTATCCTACAACTCATCTCAACAACTAATACCGCATGATAATAGCCAACTTCATAAATAACACCTTAATCCATTAATACTTTCTCCAATAATAATCTACCAATAACATGTTGTCGTCGCAATCAAAATCCATCTTAACAATAATTACATACAGCAACCACCATATATAATAATCCTTAGCAAAACGTAGATGAAGGTAAAATTACCTAAATAATTTGATACTTGAAAACCTAAACTCTCCTTATAGTCTGCACCTCACTTTTCTTCACAAACCTTCAAAACTTCAGCCACATCCTTATTTCCTCATTCCTCCAGAACAAACATCAACCCACATCAAACCGTTACTCTCTCACGCTCAATCTCTTCTCTTAGACTCTCTCAGATATCACAGCTCTTTCTCAAAGTTTCTCTCAACAATTTGGCAGAGTAACCTCAAGGCTTAACTCTCTGAAACAACATTTTCATCCATCCTCAATTTATAGGCCATTTTCCAACGCTTCAACATTAACTCACAGAAGATAGAAGGCCATGGGACACAACCCATCAATGAACAACAACTCTTCATCGCCCAACAACCCTTTGACGTCCATACGTTTTAGAGGATGATTCGTTTTGTCTTCAGCGTCATTTACACTTCCAGATTATTACCATAAATGGCCTTCATAAATGGCAGATGATTGAGGTGGATGATTGGCTCTCCTTGGTGATCGATCGCCATCAATCCATCGGAAACTATCTATTTTCACACTGGTCGATCAAAACCTCGTCAATCGACCTCCCCGATTGACCGCTGACTCCAAACACTTATTTTCGTTTAATTCTCCAATTATTCATATATATATATATATATATATTCTCTCCATATATATATATACACACACACATTACCCTTAATAATCCATAATTCACTTTTTCAAATCATCAAAACCTCATCATATACCAAATGTCTCACCGTTTCTCATTCACATTATTCTTCACTAAATCCAATATGCCCTAACATAGTATAAATCCTATACCTTCAACCTTATTAAATCCATGTATATTTTCTCTTACTAATTCTACTGACTGTCAATCTAATTGATATCGTCCAATTTATCTCCAATTATCCCCAAATAATTCTCCAATTGACTTCAATTCTTCACAGAAGCTAATTATGAACATAACGGGGTATCATAATTCATTTATTCCAATTATGTTTCTCTTTACCAATATCTTTACTTCTCCAACTCAGCTTCTATCATTCCAAAAATTATCACTTGAGCTCTGCTTTCAGCTCAACAAAAATTTGGGATAATAAAGTATGCATCCGCAGGAACGAAGGTTGCTGGAAAACACGAGGCAACGTGTTTGTTTGTGTTAACTAGATTAATGGGGCAGCTGATTGTGTCATATCCTTGGGCGCAAAATACTAAACTTGAGAAAGATATATTTTTGTGGATTTAGTGATCGCCAAGTATTGTCGTTACTATATGTCTATGACATGGTTTGCTGGAGCCCATGAGTGACTTTATTTTGACTGATACACTATAGGGCCTAATTTATATGTTTATCACACTATAATGGAATGTTTTCAATATTTGCTCTATATTTCATTTTTACACCATTTTAAAATAATTTATTATAGTTGGCATGCTCTCTGTTTTATTATACTTTCTTGTTGAATATAAGATTTTATCTCTATTGAGTTTAGTTCAACTACATTTTCCTTCAGGACTTAGTTTAGAGGATTCCCAGTTGCCAACGCAAAAGTGAGTTCGGTTGGACTTTATAATAATATTTCCTTTTCAAGAGTTTATTTTTGAGGTTGAAACTTGATTTAAATTTTGTAATAAAATTTTAATTGTTTACTTTCATGACATATTTTGTGAAGTTGAAACAGTTTTCTAGAAGACTCATTTCGCACCAAGTTCATAACCGTTAAGTTCTGTTATATGTTAGAATCAATTTTCTTTATATATATATTACTTTGTTAGCTTTAGTCAGAATAGGGGAGAATAGAGGTGAGTGAGAGACGTAAAGAGAGTGAAAAGTGTATTCAAGGATAAAGTGGTTTTTTCTCTGTTAATATCTTGAAGGTTATTTTTGCTGTACTCTTGCTACTATGGTTGTGTTCTTGTAATCTTGGAACCAATAAAGTGATCAACGATTATCTCTGTGGATGTAGGGCTGCATTTGTCCAAACCACGTAAAACTGTGTTGTTTCTTTTCTTCTTTCTTCTCTGTAATATTTTGCAATTGTATTCTTTTTCACAACAATTGGTGCAGTGAGTGTGGATTGAAGATACAGTTGTTATTTTTTTGACGAGTAGTCTAGTTACCAAGATTTTAGATGGCTAAGTTTGAAGTAAAGAAATTTACAAGCAATAGTGATTTCAGTCTTTGGCGTATTAAAATGAAAACACTCTTGGTTTATCAAGGTATGGCTTAGGCAGTTGATAAAGAAGCCATGACTAAGCTACAAGAAACTGATTTAACAAAATCTAAAGATATTAAGACAAAGACTCACAGTGTGATACTTTTGAGTATTGGAGATGAAGTGCTGCAGGAGGTTACTTAAGAAAGATATGCATTATCGGTATGGATGAAACTTGAAGCACTGTATATAAAAAGCTGTTAGTAAGCCGCCTATATCTCAAAAAGAGATTATATACGTTGCTGATGGAGGATACAAAAGAGATCTAGATGATTTCAATAAAATAATTCTAGATTTGAATAGAATCTGAGTCAGAATTGATGAAGAAGATTAATTTATTATTATGTTAAGTTTTTTACCTAAGATCTATGAGCATTTTGTAAATACAATATTATATGGAAAATAGACTCTAACCGTGTCTGAGGTAAAAGCTGCATTAAATTCAAAGGAATTACAAAAACGTACTAACACAAAGGAGAACTCTGCTGGTGAAGGATTATATGTACAGGGAAGATCTCAAATTGGGGATCAAAAGAACTCTAATAATAGATCAAGATCAAAATCTAAATCTGTGAGGAGATATTTCTTTTGTCACAAAGAAGGCCATTACAAGAAGGACTGCTTTAAAAGGAAGAGGAAAATAAATGAAAAGAAAATTGAAAAAGGTGATGCTTCAGTAGCTGCTGATGGATATGAATCATCCAAAGTTCTAGTTGCATCAGTTGCTAATTCTAGACCTTTGGGTCTTAGACTTTGGGTGTTATATTCACATGATACCCAGGAAAGAAGGCCTCCATAATTTCAGTGGAATTTCTGGAGGACAAGTGTTACTCGATAATAATCAATCCTGTAAAATTGAAGGTGAATGTGACATTCAAATTAGGATGTTCGATGGATGTGTGAAGACAATTCAAAATGTCAGGTACGTTCCCAAACTAAAAAGAAATTTACCATCGATTGGAATGCTGGATAACTCTAGATGTTTGATAAAAATGGAAAAAAAACATCTTGAAAGTTACAAAATGGATTCTCACTGTGATGAGAGGAAGTCTGGCGAATGACTTATACATTCTACAAGAAAAAACAATTACAGGTGAATCATCAAATGTAATTGAAGCTCAGCAAAATGAAACTCAGTTATGCCATTTACGATTGGGGCATATCAATGAACGGGGTCTAATTGAATTATACAAAAAAAATCTATTAAGTGGTAAGACTATATCAACTCTGCAATTCTGTGAAAACTATGCTCTCGCCAAAAGTATAAGAATTATGTTCAATAGTTGCTCCCAAAGATCACAAGGAATTCTTGATTATGTACACTCAAATGTTTGGGGACTTGAAAAAATTGCATCAAAAGGAGGAGCCCACTACTTTATGATAATTATTGATGATTTCTCATCGAGGCAATGGGTTTATTGCCTGAAAACAAAAGACCAAGTTTTTGAAACCTTTTGTAGCCTAGAAAACTTTGGTTGAAAATCATATAGAAAGAAAGGTTAAAAAGTTGAGGACAGATAATGGTAAAGAGTAATGCTCAAAAAGGTTTGATAAATATTGTAAACAAACATGCATCCAACGACATCACACTATTAGCCACACACTTAAGCAAAATGGACTGGATGAACGCATGAACCATACAATTTTAGAAAGGTAAGGTGTATGCTCATCACGGCGGCCGCACCACGTTCGTTTTGGGAGAAGCTGTGAAGACAACTTGTTATCTTATAAATTTGTGTCCATCTTCAGCATTGAATTTTAAAACTCCATTTGAGGTCTGTCATAATTTTCCATCTAAGTATGAACGTCTAAAGATTGGTTGTACCGCGTATGCACATACCAAGTAGGATAAGGTGCAGCCTTGGGCCAAAAAATGTATGTTTCTTGAATATGAAGAAGGTGTGAAAGGGAATAGGCTATTGTCTTTGGAACCTGGACAACAAAAAATCATAATTTGTAGAGATGTGGTATTCAATGAAAAGGAATTTCTGTTGAAAAGTGTAACTGATGCTTCTGTCAATTTGAAACAACTTCCACCTCCAAGTATTCAGGTTGAGGTGGAGACAAATGCTAAAGAAGTTGGAAAAACAGATATTGACCTATAATTAGATATCAACAACTATCAGTCAACTGATGTAGAAGGGTTTGATGATGATTACCAACAGATTGATTATCAACTTACTAGGGACATATCCAAAAGAGTTATTAAACTAGTTTAGAGGTTAGAATATGCTGACATAATTGCGTATGCACTCCAGGTATCTGCTGATCTTAATAATTCTGAACCTTTAAACTACCCTGAAGCCATGGATCACAGTGACAGCAAATTGTGGTTAAAAAGAATGCAAGAAGAGATGAGTTCTCTTATAAAAAATAATACATGGACTCTTGTAGACAAACCTATATCCCAAAGGATCATTGGATACAAATAAATATTCAAACGCAAGAAAGATCCTGAAAAGTTAGGGAAACCAAAGTACAAAGCAAGGCTGGTAGCAAAAAGGTTTGTTCAAAGGAAGGGGGTTGATTTTGATGAAATCAAATCCTCGATAGTAAAACAAATGTCCATAAGAATTCTACTATCTCTAGTTGTTGTCCAAAATTTGGAACTAGAGCAGATGGACGTCAAGACAACTTTTTTACATGGCAATATAGATGAGAAAATCTATATTACTCAACCTGAAGGCTTTGAAGATTCTAATCCAAACAATGTGTGTTTACTGCATAAATCACTGTACGGATTGAAGCAATCTCCCCTATAGTGGAACAAACATTTTGATGAATTTGTTAATAGTATTGGTTTTGTTAGAAGCAAATTTGACCACTATGTTTATATTAGAGGAGAAGGAAACACAGGAAATACAATCTACATCTTACTTTATGTAGATGATATCCTCATAGCAAGGAAACACATATTTGCTATATTACACTTGAAGACCAAGTTAAGCAAAGAGTTTGACATGAAAGATATGAGACAAGCAAGGAAAATTTTTTGGATTGAAATTTTAACAGATTGAATCCAAGGAATTATGTTCTTGTCTAAAAAAAATTATCTGTTGAAGGTGTTAAGCTGATTTAATCTGTCAAATATTAAACCTGTGTTAACTTCTTAGGAGCTCAATTTAAATTGAGCCATGATCAAAGTCCTAAGCTTGATTATGAGAAAATATGGATGGATAAAATTCCATATTCTAACATTTTGGGAAGTATAATGTATGCAATGATCTGTACTAGATTAGATCTTGCATATGCAGTAAGTGTAACAAGCCAGTTCAAGGCTAATCCAAGAAAAATACATTGACATGCACTAAAATGGATTGTGAGGTACATTACTAATTCACTTGATGTTAGTTTAATTATGGGAAAATCTAAAACAGAAAACAATGCAATAGTTGGATATGTTGATGCTGATTTTGCTAGGTGTAAAGATTCATTGAAATCCATATATGGGTATATTTTTACTGTATATGGAGGTGCAATATGTTAGAAAGCTTGTTTACAAAAGGTTGTTGCTTTATCAACAACTGAATCTGAATACTTATCGGCTTCTGAAGGTGTTAAAGAAGCGTTATGGCTTGAGGGGTTAACTAAGGATTTTGGGATTGACAGCTCAAATTTGATTATTTTATGTGATAATCAAAGTGCTCTACATCTTGTGAAATATCTAACCTTTCATGACCGGACAAAGCATATCAATGTAAAATATCATTTCATCAGCGAAATTGTGAATCAAGGAACAGTTATTGTTCAGAAGGTTGGAACTGAGAATAATCCAGCAGATATGTTAACGAATGTATTGATAGTAGCTAAGGCATTGCTTAAACTTAGTTAATGTCCAGTATGAATAACTTTCATTGTGGAGAGTTACAGTCATTTGATCACATTAAAAAATGTTTCAACGTGAAGAATTGTGAAGTTGAAATAGTTTTCTAGAAGACCCATTTGGCGCCAAGTTCATAACCATTAAGTTTGTTATATTTTAGGAGTTTTCTTTGTATATATATTACTCTGTTAGTTTTAGTCAAAACAGGGGAGAACAGAGGTGAGTGAGAGACGTAAGGAAAGTGAAAACCGTATTCAAGGATAGAGTGGTTTTTTCTCTATTAATATCTTGAAGGTTATTTTTGTTGTACTCTTGCTGCTATGGTTGTGTTCTTGTAATCTTGGAATCAATAAAGTGCTTAGCGATTATCTCAGTGGATGTAGAACTGCATTTGTCCGAACCACGTAAAACTGTGTTTTTTCTTTCTTCTCTGCATTATTTTGCAATCGTATTCTTTTTCATAACACATTAATTTTTGCATTTATATTTATCACTTTATTTTAATGTCACTATTAGGTTTTTAGTGTAACTTTGTTGGTTAGACCATGATTATTTAAGACTTTTGCAGCCTATTTAATTTTAGAGTTAAAAAATCAGGCGTCTTTGTGTTTCGGATTGAGTTGTTTTTCCTTTCTATGTGGCATGAACTTTGGGCCATGATAGTTTTAAGCAAGTTTAATTAAAGGATTATCAACCGCATCAAAACCACCCTTCAAGTCTGAATTGTATTTTGATTTACTGTCAATAATTTGATCATGAGATCAAAGCAAGCTGATTAGGTTAGAGGGGGAGGAACAAACGAAAACACGTGATTTTTCCGTATTTTTGGGGCTTTGATCATTGAATCTCCACTTTTTCTAAACATCCCGCCTCTAGGAATCAAGTAAAAAAGAGAGATTATAGACCGGGATTAGGGGAGGATACAACGTTGTTCAGAATAAAAATCATAACAAATTACATAAATATTTACGAATGCATGTGAAGCGGGTCATAAAAAGAAGAACATAGCTTCTCGACACGTTTCAGTTGTTGGAACCAAGAAAGAAAGAAAAAATAGTAAAGAACAGTTGGAAGACAAGTACAAAGACAAAAGCTTGGAAACAGACAAATCTTGAGAAGGGAGATTTTGTTCCTTTGTTTAGTGTTTACTGTCGATTTAATTATGCTCCGTACGACTGTTTTGTTTTTCTATTTATAAACCAATCATTCCTAAGCTTAATGACAAGTGATTTTCCCAAACTGTAGGGTTAGTGGTAGACATGAAAGGTCCTCAAATTCGCACTTGTCTCTTCTTGCCTGGCCACATGACGATGTTATCGAGATGGAAGTGCGTCAAAAGTTGGACAAAACAAATGAATTTCTCTAACATGGGAAGCTTAAAACATTGCAAGCAAGCAAACAGGCCTGCTGTAATGCTGCAAAATGGTCTAGAATTTGAAGATATTATATTAATTTTTTTGGGTTAACAAGACTGCAGAACAGAAAAGCAATGCAAAATACAGTGGCTGAAGTATTCAAATCATATGAAAATGGTATCAGCCGATCAGGCAACTGGCAATATAGTCAACCTTGTTTTGTTCTCAACTGATAAACTTAGATGACGTATGTTTGATGTCATATGATCGAGAAATGTTGGAGATATTTACAAGTAATTAGGGTGTGGTTCGAGGTGTTGCGTGACATTGGTTAGAGGGCTGAGTTTCTGATCGAAAGACAATGCATAGAAAAGACAACTCAAGCCAACATCGAAGTTGGTAATGGAAGCTGGATTTTAACAGATTTCTCAGTGGATTTAGGGCAACGAAGTGTCTCAAAGCTGACAAATATTTGAATTGAACCCATAAAATTTTAACTAAATTTTGGAGTTTTACTTGGACGAAATTTCCTATATTTCAATAAATTTTTGTCTCAGATTCAGATCTAATAACGCTTATTTTATTAGCAAAAATAAAAACAAAGATACCCTCGCGAGCTTTTTCATTGTTAAAGTGTTACCATTCCACCATTTGCAAGGTTTACAGCTTTGAATGTTTGTGGAATTTACATAGGATGGAGACAATGGAAGATTAAATAAGCTTGGTCTACAGCGAGAGATCTGATATGATCTGCCATGATCTTTATGCATAGAGGCCGACACAAAAGTAAACACTGTAGAGCCATGCTGAGTCTACAGGCTGACTGCAGTGACACTTCCATCACTCTTTCTTCTGAAATGACAAAGCAGGGTAATCATGGCATCTGAAGTTCATTGCACTTCGATACTTGTAGAATGTTGCTGCCAAAAATGGCAGTCCTCTTCCACACTCCTTTCAGTTCTTAGTATTTAGTGTCTTTCACGTCCCTAAAAGGCAACATCTGTAACTTTATCCAAAACTAAAGCCTATGTGCTCGTGCTACTGCCTCAAAGTTATCATCTCTTTCTTTGATCAATAATTATTATGGAGTTAAGATTATTAAATGTTATCTGAGTTAAGATTATTAAATGTTCTCTTAATTTATAAAGGGTAATCACAAATCCAACTATAATAAGTCGACCATTATATTATTTTTTTTAATAAATTAATTACTAACGAATGAGAAAATAACAAAATAAACATCGCGATTATGTTTTCGTCTCCGTTAACAAGTTAAAAATACGATATCTCGCCAAGACACTACATAAAAACGGGGTGTCTCGCCAAGACACCGCAATTCTTTTGAAAATTCATTAAGTGGGTCGTTTTATGATTTCTAAAAATGTGCAATTAATAACTTATTCATTTCTACAATAAATTTAAATGTTTTAATTCCGATTTTTAATTAAAAATAATAATCTAACATGATTTTTGTTGCCAAAAATGACAAAATTAGAAGCAAAAATAATTGTTTTGGAGACGAATTAATACGCAGAAACCCTTCCAAGAAAAATCCCGAACAAAAATATATTTACCAAAAATATTTGATTACTCAAAATAAATATTTGATTACAAATAATTTTTTGTAGGGAAAATTTACAAAAAATGACAAGTTTATTTTTTAAAATTATTCGTAAATAAATATTTGATTACCAAAAATAAATATTTGATTGCAAATAATTTTTTGTACTGCAAGTTTATTTTTGTATGGTAAGTTTATTTGATTACAAAAAATAAATATTTGATTACCAAAAATAAATTTTTGATTAACCAGACACCGGGTTTTTATGCGATGTCTTGGCAAGACACTGCATTTTTATGAGGTGTCTCGCCAGACACTGCGTTTTTACGCGGTGTCTCGCCAGACACCGCATTTGATTAACGCGGTGTCTGGCGCATGACACAGTGTTTTTACGCGGTGTCTTGGCGAGACACCGCAGACACTGCGTTTTTACGCGGTGTCTCACTAGACACCGCATTTGATTAACGTGGTGTCTGGCGCATGACACAGCGTTTTTACGTGGTGTCTTGGCAAGACACCGCGTTTTTATGCGGTGTCTCGCCAGACATTGCGTTTTTACGCGGTGTCTCGCCAGACACCGCGTTTTTATGCGGTGTCTTACCAAGACACCACATTTTTAACTTGTTAACGGAGACGGGAATGTAACCGCGATGTTTGCTTTGTTATTTTTCCATACGTCGGTGGTTAACTTGTTAGAAAAAATAATATAGTGGTTAACTTGTCATTGATCACAAACCACGATGGTTGATTTGTCATTTACCTATTTATAAACCATGTAAGCATGTTTTATATTAAAAATTAAAATATTTAAAGCAAGTAAGAGGAATAAAATTATAACACGTCTATTTATTGAGGTTCTTTAATATTGATGGATGGTTTTTCTTTTAAATCTTAAAATAATTTTTGATTGATTGTGTATCTTTTTATAAAAGATGTTTTAGCTTCAAAGACCTTCATTATTAATTGTTCTTTTATTTATGAACTTTGTTTTTCTAGAAATTTATTAAAAAAACTTGGGTGGTTCTTTTGAATAGAGGTGACAAACGAGCAAGGCGAGCTCACCTTGAAAAAATCTAACTTATTGAGTCTACCAAGTTAAATGATATGAGTCTAACGAGTCTATCAATCCCAATAAGTCGAGTCTAACGAGTCAGCTCACTTTTTTTTTTAACTCGAGCTAGTTCATTAGTCACGAGTTAAAAGAGGTAAGCCGAGCCAACTAAACGAGTCTAACGAGCTTTAACGAGCCAAGTTTAACGAACCGAATATACATAAATATTTTTAATTTATATAATGTATATTTTTAAAAAATTTAATTATTAAAATTATAATAATTATTTAATATTATAATGTAAAAAAATAAGAATTAGTAATTTAATTAACAAAATTGTTTTATTAATGTATAAAATGACATGTATTGAGGAAAAAAAATTATTTGAGGTGCTACGATAAAAAGGTATATTATACGAATATTATTACAAATATTTAATGTTACATATTATTAATGGAGTATTACAAATTGAGAAATAAGAAATTAAGATGTTGAAAGAATTTTTTGCGAAAAAAAATAAAGGAAAAATGTGGTATTTATAGAAGAAAGAAAGAGAATGAAGGAAAGAAGGAAATAAAAAAAAAGAGGTGGTGAGGGGAAAAAACAATGCTCATATAGAAATATTTTTCTCATTAGTAATTTTGTTGCATAGATCTTATAACATTTTTTTATTTTCTATCAAACACAATAGATCTAACAAACACACATGACATAAGTATAATTGGTGTTTCCAGCTATGTTCGAGAAACTATTGACTAAGAACAAGAGATGCAAATATTATATTTTGTTGAATTTGCATTTCAATTACCAATTTCGAGTTAATTAGTCTAGTTAGCAATGAAATTTATATCAAATAACTAGGTAGAGAATAAAAAATCTCACTTAGAATGATGGAAGTTAGTTGAACAACTTACTTTTTATCGATGAATCTTTCATTTTGGCATTTATATACAAACAAATGGATTGTATTTGAAGATAGATATGACAAACGAGCTAGCCGAGCCAAGTCTGAAAACGTTTGGCTCACCGAGCTTAGAGAGTTAAACGAGTAGGTCCTAACGAGCTTAACAAGTCGAGCCTAACGAGGTCGCCCGAAAAAAATTTCAACCAAAGCTAGCTTACGAACCATGAGTTAAACGAGCCAAGTCAACCTCGGCTCGCTATAGTATCGAGCCGAGTGAGCAGGCTCACGAGGCAGCCCACTCATTTAACATCTCTCATTTTGAAGATGGAAAATGTAAAGAAACTAACCATTGAATTGAGTATGTAGTTTGTAATCTAAAAAACACAACATTCTCTCATTGGATCTATATACTACAATATTTTTATAGAAAGAAAACAAAATATATGAAGCATTACAATAGATCTTGTAAATGATTGAATATTATTTTCCTTGTATCGCTATATATTATGTTTTTCAATATTGTTCTATAAATTTCATGAATAAACTCTATGTTTATTTTATATCCAATTGTTAAGTATGATTCGAAAAGAGTAAATGTATTCAATAGCTATCAATATGAGAAATATCATAATAAGATTTACATTTGTCACGACCCAAAAAGGATCGGAGACAGAACGGGCAACAACGCGGCCCGAAGAACCGAATCACCCAACCCTTTTTCAATTAAATTTTATTAATTAATAGCAGAAGACTTAAAATATTAATATTATGTCAGGGCCCGACAATCATAGGCTTAACAGGTCTAACAGTGATATCTGATAGCATAGTAATATACATCCAAATAAATAACTATGCAGAAATTAAAAATAAGATTAGAGTTATCCAAATAAAGTATACCTCACAAAATGATCTCTCAAGGATAAACTATTATAGTACAAAAATAAAATAAAATCCTTGTTGAGGCTAAATCTTAACTCGGCAACTAGAAGACTACCTAATAAAATATTGAAAGGTGTCATTGGAGTGAGTTGACTAAACTCAATAGGAATCATGTATTTAAGGAAAAACTTAGTTAAAATGATGTTTAAGCATGCATGAATTTATAACTCATGTTTTATAAATTCCTTTCAGAAAAAGATGTACAAAAGAGCATGTGTGTGAAATCACTCACTAATATATGGTACGTATTTAAAATAAGTCCTTGTTGTATAAATTAAAAATCACAGTGAAAATGGAATCACTCACGGACTCCGAGCACACCATGCCATAGGCATATAACAGAATAAAGACGATGCTCGACGATCGCAAAGGCCAAATAATACCCTAATAAGGTTTAGGGATTCGCAACCCAAGAACACGGCACATACAGTTGTCCTATTATCTATTTGCACTCTAGGGATTTGAACCCAAGGACATTTGAAAAATCTCCTAATACTCAATTCAATAACAAACAAACACATTCCCCACGGTAGAATGTGTGAAAATAAAATAGATCCCAAATCGAGTTGATCAAACTCGATTCATACGACCAAGTTAATCAACAAATATTTATAGGTATGCTTAATTGGAAACGTGAACAGTGAAAATAAAATATAATATAAAAATTCGAGGGTCATAAAAATAGACGTGTTGTTTTGATATGAGACTTGTCTCAAAATAATTATTTTGTAAAAAGTACGCAAATGCAGTGCATAAATAATCTCTACCGCGAAGTTGATTTTTACCGACCAAAACCCAATATCCAAAAAGGCTCACATCCAATAGCCTACGAATATTTAATGAAGTTTGGGTACCTATTAAAAAAAAAGGTATTAAATTAAGGATTAAATTTCATATTTACATGTTTCCTAACCATCATTTAGAATTTAATCCAAAATAATAGGGCTAATACCCAAATACAAACTCAAATATGCCACAATAATTTATGGGCAGGCCATAGAATGCAGCTCATTGTTCACTGGTCTAGTCTGCAGTTTGTAAACCCAGACCAAAGCGCAATAACTAAAATAGACTCAAGCCCATCGATCTAATCAGACGAAGCCAAACCCAAACATTTCTCTGGTCTGCGATTCATTCTAGCTCCAGAATTGTGGTTCTTGCAATTGTCACAGTCGTGCAGAAGGCGACTTGTCCATGGATGAGGGAGTCGGAACTCCTCGTCACCCCCATCATCGACGCGGGTTATAATGTTTCTGGGTAAGATTCTTAGTCTCCGCTAGTTGCCCCACTGGCCAAGTCGTAAGAGCTCAACGTTGCGGCTCCACAATTTGGCGTTCAAACACCGATGTCCGTCTAAACAGATGCATCAACATCACCAAGAAATCCAACAAAATTTCAGACTCCAATTTTTGAAACGATTCCACAGGTAAAACGCAATTTAAACAAAGGAACTATGAAGGTAAAATCTCAATAAATCCAAGTTCAAAATCAACCCATCCAAACTAACAATTATCAAAGAATTCCGAGAAATAAAAATTAAATTTTTATACCTCACAAACTACCCATCACAAAGTTCAGAAAATTTTGGCCAATACTGTAAATCTTTCCTCAGTCCAACACCGATTCCTTCCAAATTCTAATCCAAATTCAGAACATCCATCAGGAAATTGAAAAGAAAACACGGTCGTGAGAATTACTCAATTCACACATTAAAAACAGATTGTAACAGAGGCGGTTGACAGAAGGGAGGATAGACTTTGGGAGTTGGCACGATCCGTCCCTAAGAGAGAACTTATGCGTATAGAGTGGTCGGAGAGGGAACAAATTTGGAAGGTAATCCCTCCCCGACTGAAGATCCATAAAAGGGGAAAAATATTTTCCTTAAACATTTTCCTTACACGTTTTTCTCTTAATTATTTAATTAAGATATAAATAATTCTATTATTTAAATAGGCAGTTGTTACGTTCTCCCTCATAGGAAATTTGGTCCTCAAAATTTAGAATAATCTCAAGAGTATTATTAAACAAACGAGAGTACTTAACCATCATACCATATTCAATTTCCCAAATGACTTATCTTTAACTATGGTTCTTCCACTAAACTCGAACCAAAGGTATCTTATTATGATGTAGAACTTTGATCTCACGGCTTAGAATTCTCTCAGATTGTTCCTCAAGACACATATTCCTGAATAGACACTTCCATCCTAGAAATAACATAAAAGGATCAGGAACATACTTTCTCAGCATAGAGACATGGAAGATATTATGAATATAATTCAATTGTGATGGTAACTCCAATCAATAGGTCACTAAACTAATCTGCTCAATTATCCAAAAGAACCTATATATCTTGAAGCTAATTTTCCCTTCACAATGAAGCAACTAATACCTCATTGATGTCACACCTTTCAAAACACAAAGCATTTGCTTTAAACTCTACTTCATTTCGACAGAGGTTTGAATAACTAAATTGTCGACTCTAAAATGAACACAGTCATTTCTTAATCACTTGAACTTTCTCAATTATCTTCTGAATCAAATCAAACTCGAGAGTGACACACTCCCCAGTCTCAACCTAACTTAAAGGTGATCTACACAGTCTCCAACACAAAGCTTCATATGGCAAAAAATTCGATACAGGTTTGATAATTGTTAGTATAAAAAACTCTACTAAAGACAATTGGTTCATCCAACTATCACCGAAATCAAGAATGCAAGATCTAAGAATAGCCTCAAGAATCTAGATCGTACGTTCAGACAGACTATCAATCTGAGGATGATATACAATATTCAAATAAAGCATTGTGCCTAAGCTCATTGAAGGGATCTCTAAAACTTCGACGTAAAACATGGATCTCTATCAGAAACAATACTTGAGGGAACACTGTGAAGATGAATGATGCCCTCAGTATACAATTGACTTAACTTCATCGAAGAGAAATCCATTCTGATGGGGATAAAATGTGCAGATTTATCAATCTATCAACAATCACTCACACTATGTCAAATTTTTGTACCGTCCAAGGCAATTTGATCACGAAATCCAAGATAATCTTGTCTCATTTCCACTCAGGGATAGACAAAGACTGCAACAACCCAACTAGTATTTGATGTTCAGCCTTAATCTACCAACAAGTCAAACACCTCTAAACAAACATAAATACATCCTATTTCGTTCCAACTCATAAATACTAATGCTTCAGATCATGATACATTTTTGTACTGTCGGGATAAATAGCAAATTTGGTCTTATGACCTTCTACCAAGACTGCCAGCCTCAAACCCAAATCACTAGAGACAACAACTCGATTCCTAAAGAATAGGAGTTGATCAGAACTGATCTCCCAACCGTCAAACTGCTCACTAGCTTGAATCATCTTAAATCTTTCTTTCAACACATTTTCAAACTTTGCAAGTCTTTCACACGTTGCAAAAGTGAAAGGATCGCTACTAGATTAAAAACTTTAATTGTATGATCTTCTTCTTGGTACTAAAGCTCATAATCTCCAATAACAGGACATTTATTCCAATCATTCAACACAAGGTAAGAGAGAGAGATCCTTGAGGATAATAACTCAAGCCATGAACTACACCATTAACCTTATTAGGATAGTATTCTAAAGTGAAATCGTAGTCCTACATATACTCAACCCAACGGCTCTGTCGGAGATATAAATCATGCTGCGATGAGAGGTACTTTAAACTCTTGTGATCTAAAAATATCCCAAATTAAACATCATGTAAGTAATTTCGCCAAATCTTTATGGCAAAAATAATAACCACAACCTCCAAGTCATGAGTAGGGCAATTCTGCTCATGCATCTTTAACTGATGTGATGCATAAACTATAACTTTGACATGCTACATCAGAACGCAACCTAAGCCAACTCTGGATGTATCACTATAAATTGCATAAGGCAAACTCTCATCAAATACTACCATAACTAGAGCAGTAGTTAATCTTTGCTAGAGTTCATCAAAAGTTGTTTGACACTTTTTATTCTAAATAAATTTCACATTGTTTCTGGTCAACAGCGTTAGCGATGCAATAACAGAAGAAAAATTTTGTATGAATCAATGATGATAACCAATCCGACCTAAGAGCTTACCCACTCTAGTAAAATTATTAGGTGAATTCCAATTTCACACAACTTCAATTTTTGGATGGATCAACGGAAATGACATTTTTGAGAAACAACATGGCTAAGAAATTTCACTTCAGTCATCCAAAAATTGCACTCTTTCCGTTTTGCATATAACTGACATTCACTCAAAGTCTGCATAACAATTCTCAGAAGTTCCATATACTCATCACAAATTTGACAATAGATGAGAATATCATTAATGAAATCCACAACAAACTGGTCAAGATTTGGTCGGAAGACATGATTCATGAAATTCATCAAAGCAGCTGGTGCATTAGTCAGATCAAACAGAAGCACCATAAATCCAAAATGTCTATAACGAATCCTAAAAGATGTTTTCGGAAAATATTTTCCACGCATTTTCAAATGATAATAATCAATATCAAATTAATCTTCGAGAAGTACATAGGTCCTCTAAGCTGATCAAATAAGTCATTAATCTACAACAATGTATACTCGTTCTTGATTGCCACAAGATTCAAATTTTGATAAGCAATGCATAGACGAAGCGAACTATCTTGATCCTTAGCAAACAAAACAGGTGTATCCCATAGTGAAAATCTATTTCGAATAAACCATTTTTGAACAAATCATTCAATCGAACACTCAGTTCATTCAATTCAGTAGGAGCCATGCGGTACGAAGCCATAAAAATTGGAAACCACTAAAAAATTAGAATCTCGTCTGACCGCAACAAGGTCACCGCTAATAACACCGTAAAACTCTAATCTCCTCAGACCACCCAAAGAAGCTCGCAAAATAGGAACAATAGGAAACATACAGTAATTACTTGGATGTATTAGGATCTTTCCGTCTTCCAATGTAAAGGTAATATTTTTTCTGAAAACAGTCGTTTTTAGCTTTGTATAAGTTCAATCAATCCATACCTAGGATTACATCAAACTGAACCATAGATATAACTATCAAAACAACAAATATTCATACCTGTGAACAATAAGGGCAGCATATCGAACAAACGATATACATTTCATATCTTTTATTCAGGGGATAACTCAAAATTAAAGAATTTTCTAGCTACTCTATGGTCACACTCCCATGATCTAAATCATCATTAACACTGATCATATGCCAACAATTAGTAGTGTTTCAATAGTTGTTTCTAAACATTGTCTCAAACTGAGTCCATGTCATCAAATCTAATAGTTAATCCAATTTAAGAGACTTCCACCATACATCAGTTCTTTTGTCAAAATAAAAGATTGTAAATCCAACCCAATACTTTGTTGGGACTTTTATAGCAGTCATATTATTTTGTATCACCCTTACCCAATTTTCAACACTCATTGGGTAAGCTCCGCCCACAAACACTAGACTTTAAATGTTTTATAATTTTATTGTAAGGGATTTCAATATAAGCCACTATCAGAGAATTCTCTATTAAAGTCATTGATCCACTTGAACAACTCTAATATTTGGTCCAAATATTTCCAACTCTTTACTTAAAAACTTACACTAGTGCCGAATTATACAATTCAAAGACTAATTAGAAGACTTTACCAAAAATTTTCAAATCCAAGTCTTCAAACGCAAGGTCCAAACTTAGACTAACATATTCCGAATATGGAAGAGTAAGCATTAAATTTTTGAAGGAAACTGAGGCTTTGAATTTCTTTCTATGATAAGTTTCTTAAGTTTAAGCTTTACAGGCCCACACATATAAGCCAAAAGAGTTCGCAGACTCATAAGTTCAGTAATTATATTTATAATAATTCACAAAGAGTACTCTTCATCACCTCTAATTGAAATTAGACCACTCTAAATTACCAATGTCCAATTTGAGAAATACCTTCATCCACTAGCGGACAATCTCAAGATGTCATTCATGCAGCACTTTAACTCAAATAAATTTTGTACTTTGTTCTTCGGCACAATAATTGTAACTCCTTGTATATTACTATACTATCTTATTGATATCATTTTTCAAAATGGACCCTAGCTCTAATACCAAAAATTTTGTCACGACCCAAAATGGACACGAGACAGAACAGGGAACAACCCGGCCTGAAGAACCAAATCACCCAACCTTTTTTCTCTGAAATTTTATTAATTAATATCAGAAGACTTAAAATATTATTATGATGCTAGGGCCCAACAAACATGGGCTTAACAGGTCTAACAGTGATATCCGATAGCATAGTAATATAATCCAAAATAAATAATTGTGCAGAAATTAAAAATAAGATTACAATTGTCCAAATAAAGTATACCTCACAAAATGGTCTTTCAAGAATAAACTATTATAGTACAAAAATAAAATAAAATCCTTGTCGAGCCTAAATCTTAACTCGGCAACTGGAAGACTGACTGATAAAATCTTGAAAGGTTTCGTTGTTGTGAGTTGACTAAGCTCAATAGGGATGATGTTTTTAAGGAAAAACTTAGTTAAAATGATGTTTAAGCATACATAAATTTATAACACACGTTTTATAAATTCACTTCAGAAAAATATGTACAAAATGGCATGTGTGTGAAATCATCCACTAATAGGTGGTACGTAATTAAAATCATCCCTTGTTGTACAAATTAAAAATCACAGTGAAAATAGAGTCACTCACGGACTCCAAGTACACCATGTCATAGGCATATAACAAAATAAAAGCGATGCTCGGTGATCGCAAAAGCCAAATAATACCCTGATGAGGTTTAGAGTTCGCAACCCAAGGACACGACACATACAGGTGTCATATTACCTATATTGTACTTTAGTGATTCGAACCCAAGAACATTTGAAAAATCTCCTAATACCTAATTCAATAACAAACAAACACATTTCACACAATAGAATGTGTGAAAATAAAATATACCCCAAATTGGGTCGATCAAACTAGATTCACACGACCAAGTTGATCAACAAATATTTATAGGCATGTTTAATTAACGTTAATAGTGAAAATAAAATATAATATAAAATTTGAGGGTCATAAAAATAGACACGTCATTTTGATATGAGACTTATCTCAAAGTAATTATTTTACAAAAAGTATGTAAATGCAGTGCATAAATAATCCCTAGCTCGAAGTGGATTTTTACCGACCAAAACCCAATTTCCAAATAGGCTCACATCCAATAGCCTACGAATTTTTAATGAAGTTTGGGTACCTATTAAAAAAAGGAGGTATTAAATTAAGGATTAAACTTTATATTTGAAGGTTTTTTAACCATCATTTAGAATTTAATCCAAAATAATAGGGCTAATACTCAAATATAACCCACAAACAGACTCAAATATGCTACAATAATTTCTGGGCAGGCCATAGAATGCAGCCCATTGTCCACTGGTCTGGTCTGCAGTTTGTAGACCCAGACCAAAGCCTAATAACTAAAATAGACTCAAGCCCATTGGTCTAGTCAGACCAAACCAAACCCAAATATTTCTCTGGTCTGTGGTTCATTCTGGCTTCAGAATCGCAGTTCTTGCGATTGTCAAAGTCTCGCACAAGGTGACTTGTCCATAGACGAGGGAGTTGGAACTCCACGTCGACCCCATCATCGATGTGGGCTATAATGTTTCTTGCTGAGATTCTTAGTCTCCACTAGCTGCCCCATTGACTGAGTTGTAGGAGCTCAACGTTGCGGCTACACAATTAGGCGTTCAAACGCCGATGTCCGTCTAAACAGAAGCATCAACATCGCCAAGAAATCCAACAAATTTTCAAAATCCAATTTTTGAAACGATTCCATAGGTAAAACACAATTTAAACAGAGAAACAACGAAGGTAAAATCTCAATAAATCCAAGTTCAGAATCAACCCATCCAGAATAACAATTATCAAAGAATGTTGAGAAATAAAAATTAAATTTTTATACCTCATGAACTACTTGTCACAGAGTTTAGAAAAGTTCACCCAATACTATAAATCGGTCCTCGGTCAGGAAATCGAAAAGAAAATATGGTCGTGAGAATTAGGGCTTACCGCGATTATTCCCAGACTTCAATTCACACATTGAAAACTGATTGTAATAGAGTCAGTTGACGGAATGGAGGATGGACTTTGGGAGCCAGCACAATCCATCACCGAGGGAGGAGAACTTATGCGTATAGAGTGGTCAGAGAGGGAACAAATTTGGAAGGTAATCTCTCCCTGACTGCAGATCCATAAAAGGGGTAAAATTTCTTCCTTAAACGTTTCCCTTAAACGTTTTTCTCTTAATTATTTAATTAAGATATAAATAATTCTATTATTTAAATGGGCAGTTGTTACAACATCAATATTTATTCTTACGACAGAAAATTACATATAGGAACAAAACCAAGTTCTATTTTGTTTATATGATCCTTAAATTTGGACAATGACACGCTTTTAGTCAAAGGATTGTCAATAATCAATTTAATGATAATGTGTTAAATGAACACTGTATTATCTTTAACACTTTCCTTTATAGCTAAATTTTAATGTTGATGTGTTTATTTCAACTATTACTACTCTTGTTTTTAGCTAAAAAAATTGCATTTGATTTGTCATAATATATCCTTAATGGTCTAAAAATAGAATCTACAATTCTAAGCCATGAAATAAAAATCTTCATAAACACATCACACATAGTAGCCTCAAAGTTGTAGGATCAAATAACCTAAGAAGGAGGGGAGATCAAATTAGGTTATAAAATGTTTTCGCAAATTAATTCTTTTACCATTTTGCTAACCTTATTAGATTAACTTCCCTAATGTCAAATTATTAATAAACACAACCAAGCAGCTAAATAGCAACAGAGGGAAAGAGAATCTAAACATAGTATGTTAACGTAGTTTGATCAAACTACTTACGTTCATGCTCCAAAGCTTTTCCCTTGAAGATTCAATACCACTATCAAACTCTTTTACAATTGATTGATTTCTTGGGTATCAATCCAGCCTTAACACTTTCTAGGGTTTCAATCCTTTTTCAAAGAAACAATGAAGATGTTTTTGAAATGTTAAGTGATAACTCCATGTTTGAGAATTATTACATTAAGATTTTGCATGGATTTCAACTAAAAGATATTTATTTTAGTTTTTTTTAGAGAAAATACTTGATTTTCTTGCAAAAAATCAGAATTTCAAAATTAAAGATATATTTTGTGAAATTAGTTAACTTTCTATATTTATCTAATTATCTTAGGTACATTCTAATGATTTATTTTATTTTTGCAAAAAGGAAACTTTCATGCACATAAAGAATAGTAAAGAACATTTTTGGAAAGTAACTAAGAGATTTAAGATAATCTCTACTCGGATAGTTGCTAAAGAAAGAAGTTTTTTTAGAAAGTTAACAAATAAATTCGTGAAGGCAACCAAATTCAAGCCCGAATTTCTATAAATAAGCCAGTGTCACTCCTCAGCAAGGCAAGTTGTCCAAGAGTAGTTTTAGCATAAATTAGAGTAGTTTTCATGAACGAAGAAAGAACAGAGAGAGCATAATGTGAACGTGATACCAATTTGTCTTCCAAGATTGACAACCAAGTAGAATTAGTTTGCTATTTTATTTTATTTTCTTCATATCCTAGATAATGATTAATTCTATTCTTTTGCTATGTTTTATATTATGAACTAACTTTCTCTAGACTAAGAGGATAAAGTACCAAACTCTATATTTGATGTTTATGACTTTGTGATTGTTTTATCAATTAGTTTATTCAATATTGTATTTCATCTTGTTATGGTTAAAGAGTGATTATCTAAATCATAAATCATTTTTCATATGTGTCAAATGATAACTTGAAATTAGAACTTGTATTGTGTTGTAATTAGCTTTAAACATAAAATTGGTGTTTCTTGCATTCATATATTCATTGTAGACGTATAGATTTGTATCATATAACTCTATTGAAATGTTGCAGTAGTACACAAAGCGGATGTCATAATATCAATCCAAGCCCAGATTTTCTCATTAACTAACATGATCAAGAATCTGCAACTTGGATCCTAATGGTATGGTGCAACAATTTCATGTGTATACTATGGAGGAGAGCATTCCTTTGAAATCTATCATTTGAATCTTGAGTTAGCATGCTATGTTAAAACTAAAATCAGAATCATTACTTCAACATGAATAACAATGGCTACTCAAACACTTACAATTTAGGCTGAAGACAACACCCATATTTCAATTGGAGTTTTTAAACTCAAAATCAAGGAGCTAAACCCTCTAATGCCTAGAATAGATATCAAAATCCACATGGTTTCGTCCTACAAAATGAACTTCAACAATAGGAGTCGTCTTTAGAAAAGCTACTAAAGAGTTTTATGGAAGAGACTAACACTACAATCCACAGTCAAGCTACATCATTGAAGCATTTAGAATACCACTTTGGACAATATGCCAATTCATTAAGTACATGACTTTAAGGTGCTCTCCCAAGCAACATTAGAAATCCATGAGTTGAGAATAATGAGTATTGTAAAGCTATCATCTTGAAGAATAAAAATATCATTGAGACTATTGAGGCACAGAAAGACCATAGAAAGATGCTACAATAGAGGCAAAAGAGCATCCTATACAAGAAACAATGAATGAAAAGCCAACTGAAAAGTTACCATATGAATGGTTTGCAACATAAACACCATATAAACAATAAAAAAAATTACGAGTTACTAGAACACCATCTCTTTTTCTACAAAGATTTTAAAAGTAGCATTAAGTTAAGTAGTTTAAAAGGTTTCTAAATGTTTTAAAATAGTTGCACATTAATGACCAATTAGTTGAGGCATTAGAACAAATGTCAAGTTATGCAAAGTTCCTGAAGAGCATCCTATAAGAAAAAATAGGTTGAGTGAATTTGAGACTATTGCAATGATTGAGGGAAGTAGTGTACTTCTGCAAAAGAAGTCGCCACCCAAATTAAAGGATCTAAATAGTTTTACAATATCTTGTGCAACTAGAAACAACTACTTTAACAAAGCTCTTTGTGATCATCGTTCTATTAATTCATTATTCCATGTTTTGGATCACTATTAGTTTTTATAGCAAGCATGTTTTCACTGTCCGGTTCGGCTCCAAACCAGTTGTTATTGCTGCTGTTATAGATGTGTAAAAAGCATGTATCGTCATTTTAATTCAACATTATTCGTTGCTATTTTGTAGTTGATACTAAGTATGTTTTCATTGTTTTGTTCAAATACTATTGCTGATCTGTTTCAACGTTGTTGCTGTTGTTCTTAGTCATTAATAAATCAGTATCACCGCTCTGTTTAAATGTTGTAATTGCTGCTATTATAGTCAATTAAAAGCATGCTTAGATGGCTATATTTTCTGTTGTTATAGTCGATTAAAAACATGCTTAGACGTTCATATTTCCTGTTGTTATAATCGATTAAAAGCATGCTTAGACGTTCATATTTCTTGCTGTTATAGTCGATTAAAATCATGTTTAGACGTTCATATTTTCTGCTGTTATAGTCGATTAAAAGCATGCTTAGACGTTCATATTTTCTGCTGTTATAGTTGATTAAAAGCATGCTTAGACGTTCATATTTATTGATGTTATAGTCGACTAAAAGCATGCTTAAATGTTCATATTTTTCTGTCGTATAGTCGATTAAAACAGACTTAGATGTTCGTATTTTACTGCTGAATAGTTGAATAAAAGCATGATTATGTTCTATTCTTGACATTTCTCTGATGATAATTGTGGATACCTTGTTGCTGTATATTAGTGGTTATCAAGCATATTTCACTGTTTTAATTGGATATTGCTTGCTACTGTTTTCTCTGTATAAAAACATGTTCTATTAGTCGTTTTATTGTTAAGAGCATCGATGGTTCCATTTCATTGTTATATGCCGATGTTACCTTTCCTAGTGTAAAAGCATGCCCTATTATCCATTTTATTAGATGCTAAGGGTATGATTTACTTCTACGTCATTGATATACGTTATCGTCACCCCATTACATTTTGAAAACACGTTGTACAGTAGACTGCTCGACTGCTAAATATCATGTGTTTTCTTTGTAGATGCCCTATATATATGTGTGGATACGTCTTCGTTTTCTTACGGGTTGAATTCTGCTATTTTATTATTGATTATAAATTCTCTAAAGCATTGTCATTTACTTTCCATGTATGTGTTATTTGATTGGAAGTGTCCCCATGCATTCACGTTAATAGAAACAATTAGGGGGTGCCACCTTGAGGTGGTACCCATACGCCCTAAGTGAGAAAAGGAATGTAAAGAAGAATTAAGAGAGTTGGGGAATGGGGGAGTAAGTACGGATTAGTCAGATAGACATGAATTAGAGAAACGTTACCTTTCCCTTGTTGGGATTGTGAGACGTTTTACCCTAGGTGGCTGAAGCCGACAAAGATCTACTCTCCCGCCATGAATTCTTCTAATTTCTCACTCGATGTACGAGTAACAAAAAAAATACGTAAGAAAAGATTGGTCTGGGCGGCCCCCATTCCAAGACGAATTAAAGAGAGTCATAAGCATTTGTACTACCCCTTTTCCTTATTGGGCTTTGTGCTCATGTCCTTACTTATGGTGTAGATAATGAAGTGATCTTAGCAGGAGTAGAGGAGGCCTTACCCATGGAGCCTGCGGTGTATCCAGAGGAAATGCGACCAGAGAAAAGGCATGGTTCAAAGGCAAGGGAGATAACTATTTTGTAAGGGTTAGCGACAAAGATGTTTTGTTGAATGTTATTTGTCGCCCTAACGTTTGTTTCAAATATTTATTAGGCTATGTAATACCCCGGTACTAATTTTTCCGACGTATGCAATGTAATCAAAGTTGGAATTGATATTATACAATTCAGCGCGTGACCTTACTCATTAATTATGACATATATCTATGGGAAAAAGTCATAGGATAGAAAGTTAATTTCAAAAATGGGAGAAAAATCTGGTCTGGGTGTTTTCGGACGTCTGCGGATGACATTTTGGACGAGTCATGTAGTCCTCAAACGCTTCATACATCGTCTCGAGAAATGGGACGACTCAGGACATGACTTCGTTGTGTTTTGGGATTTCAGACGACTTCGAACGATTTTGGACGACTGTGGATGCAGGCGGACGTTATGAGTTTGAATCTGTCCAAATTCTGGGAGAATTCGAACGCACGCGGATGATATCTCGAACGCCATTTCGCATCTGAATCCTGAATTTGAACCGTTTGAAAACTCATTTTAGACTGTGAAATGTTGGCCTTGCGGATGATGCGGACCTGAAGACCTCATCGCACGTCCCAATCCTCGCAGTTCAGCAACATAACTGATTTAAAATCAGAACAAAAATGACACACGACCAATAAATCGCCACCTCTCGACACAAAATCGCACGACCAAGCCGACCAACAGGGATTTGTCCACTGTGCCACCTGCTGGACGTATGAGTGGTCTCCAGGTAAGTCTCCCTCCCGCCTATTTACTTCTAAGAAAATTCCTCCTGGGTATTCTCTTCTCTCGGGTGGAATCCTTGCGTGAAGGAAGCTGCTGTGTTTGTGAAGGAGACACCAGTGAAGGTAAGGATTTGGGTAGTCTTTGGCTTGAGGAAGCTCCACCCACAAGTAAAACGAGTGTGTGTGTTGATTTTGGTGTGCAAACCCTTAGACAATAATTTGTCTTTATTCTGTAAATTTCCCTACTGCCCTTACTCTTTATAATGTGGTTGCTTCACTCTGTAGTTAGTTTCTACATAACTTGCTGCACAATTTATTTCAACACTTGTTTTATATTTACTAAGAAGGAGGTGTGATGGTAAGTCTAACATATGAACTATGGAGGAAACGTGAAAGGAAAGAATGATTCTATTGATTCATGAGATCACCTAGTAATATCCTTGTCTTGCTACTCATGTTCGGAACGTGTGTTGTTTACTTGTCAACCTTGGCGAACTATTTGTTTCTATTTCGTTGTTAAACTTAGTCTATGCTAAGAATATGATCGACCTTTACCCTATTCATCGTATGATGTAAACTAGTTAGTAATCTTCAAGTCATTACTTTACATGATAACTATTCATCTTCATGTTAATTGATTTGGAACCAGGGAACCAAACGTTATCTACTGTTCAAGCTCAAGTAAGTTAGTTGTCCATATTATGCTGCCGTATTACATGTTGAGTTGTTTATTTTGCTATCAGTATAGTTATTTAAAAAGCATGCTCTCTCTGTTTCATTTTCGTTATTTGTTATTACTATTGTTTATAGTTATTTAACAAGCATGCTTCGTTGTTCGTTTCCTTAGTTGTCTCGTTAGTTGATGAAAAGCACACTTTCGCTGTTTTAATTCATTATTCACTGTTGTATTAGTTGAATAAATGCATGCTTAGTGTTCATCTACTACTGTTTCGTTTTAGTCGATTAAAAGTATATTTTTGCTATTTATTTTGATATTCTTGTTGCTGCCATCGTTGATTAGAAGCATGTGTATCACTGTTCTGTTAATATTTTTTTATCACTGCTGTTCATAGTCGATAGAGAAGCATGCCCATTATTCCACTTTGTCATTAAAAGTGTTGTTGTTTACCTTGACTTAGAAGTGTGTTTGCATTTCATTGATTTCATTATGCATTGTTGTCATTACTCGATCATAAGCATGCTCCACTGTTCAATTTGATAATGCTCGTGGTCGTTTTTAGTCATTTAGAAGCATGATCCGTAGTTTACATAGTTTCATATCACCGCTGATTTATTAATCGATTGAATGCATGATCAACTATTACCCTCTACTGCATGATTTGTTGTTTAAGAGTATGATTAGTTGTCTGTTTCCGCTGTCATATTCACTGTTTAAAAGGATGCCCTATTAATCGCTTTATTGAACGTTAATAAGTATGTTCCGCTGCTCTATTGGACATTAACGCTATTTTCCTTGTCGTTGAGAAACATGTTTAGCCTCGTTAATATGTCGTTACTTTCATTATATAAAAGCATGCTCTGTTCTTGTTTTATTGGATGTCAACAATATGTTTAGTTTCCATCTCATAGTTATGCGTCGTCGTCACTTTCTTTATATAAAGCATGTGCTATTATTCTTTTTATTTGTTAATTATTGTGGATTCTCTAAAGCTTTGTTATTTACTTTCCATGTATGTGTTATCTAGTTGAAAGTGCTATGCTGTATTCATGTTAATAGAAACCAAGTAGGGGGTACCCCCTTGGGGTGGTACTCACATGCATGAGTGAGGAAAAACGCAAGGAAAATAATATTTCAGGATGGGTGGGATAGGCCCATCACTGAAAGAAACCCTGAAGGCGGGATATGCCAGACAGGAAGAAACCTTGAAGGCGGGATACGCCGGAAAAGGGGAATAATAGGGAGTTGGGGTAGATGGGTAGTTCAGATCTAGCCTGGCAGCTAGGATACACCCTTAAGTAGTGGGGAAAGAGACTAGTATGCACACAGGAGATTAGAAGCCGATCAAACTAGGTCATCTCAAAGGACAATCTCCAATCTCCAACTCAAAGTACGAGTAAAGAACCAAGAACCAGTGAACGTAATGAAAGAATTGGTTTGGGTGGCCCCCATTCCAATAAGGACTAAAGAGAGACATCTATAATTGCTTTCCCCCACTTTCTTACTGGGGGTAAGCTCACGTCCTTCTTGTGGTGTAGGTAACAAAGTTGTAATATCCCGAATTTTTATATCAGAATTTATTAAGAATAATTGGAAATTAATTAGGGGTATTTGGATTTGTGGGATAATTATCAGGGTATTACCAAGAACGTAACCATTCGGTTGTAATTTAAAGAATTTATTGGAGGTTGAATTGATGGAAATCGATTTAAGAAATGGAATTAAGAAATTTAAATTAGACCTCTAATAATCTTTTAACGATATTGGGACTAAGTTGGGAGTTATAATTTGGGTCGGTTAATATATGGTACGAATATTTAACACTTAAATATATATAGATATATTTTTAAAATTAATTACTTAGGATTTAAAATGGGGAAATTAAAAAGAAGAATTTAAGTGTAAAGGGGAGGGAGTGCTGAGAGAGAGAGAGAGAGAGAGAACTAGAGGGAGTGATCAGGATGACGATCTAGGACGACGACGGCGATGGTTCCTTCATGGCGTATGGTTCCTTCGCGGCATATGGCGAATAGCTACAAGGGTCGCGGGTCGTAACTGTGGGCGCAGGATGGTTTGGCGGCCCTAGCTCGAGTCTTCGGGACGGTGTCGGACGATCAGTGACGCGGGCAGCGATGGATGGCGATGGCGAAGGAGTAGCGAATGGCGATGGTGATGGGCAAACAGAGCTGCGGCCTCCAGCTTCGAGATTGAACTCCGACCCAGGTTCGATCGAATACAGGTCAAACCGGTTGGGGTTGAACCGTGTTCTAAAAAATCGAATCCCCTTGTACTCCCTTCCAGCGACAACCTCTGAAAATTTAGAAGGATTGTGGGAATGCTGTCGGTGGCAGTAGAATATAGAGACAGAGAGGGGAGAAACGTGAGACAGAGAAGATGGATGGAGAAGCTAGAGGGGAGGAACTCTCTGGTCTCCTCGGTTCCTCCAAGTTGTCAGAGCCGAGTGCTTCCCTATCAGCTGGTGAGTAATGTCTTTCTCTATTCTAGATTTTTTTGCACGTTCCTGTTAGTTAGTGAATGAAGAATTTCTATCTCTATTCTGGATTTTGATATGTTTTGTGAGCATGTTTCTGCTGGTTCCTGCTTATTAGATCTGTGAATAAATTATTGGTTAGAATAGGTTGACACACCTGGATTTGTTCTCCATTTGAATAGTTGTTGTGAGGAACTATTCCTATGATTTACTAATCGACTACAGCTTCTGGAAAATAAGTCTATGATGGTGTAAGTTATGGGCTGGAAAGTGGATTATTGTCTTTGTTGTTGGTTGAGTTGAAATCAATGATTATATGTCCATGTAATATACTTTATACTATGACTTTTGTTGAAGCTTGGTGACCATGAGGTATTAATTGATTTCTGCGAGAAGTGTGAGCATAAAGTTATGTAAATCAAAGGTTCTCTATTATTGGGTATAGCGTTGATGAAAAATAAGTTGATGGAAAACGTTAGGCGATTAGGTTTGATCTAATAATGTCTATATTGTTGAACATAATGAATTATGGAAATGAGACTGATTGGTGATTATTAATGATGGATGTTTTCATTATTGAGGGTGTTAAAAAGAGAAGAAGGATAATTATTAAATGTCAACCGCGATAAATAATTGAGGTGAGGAAATAGGGTAGAGTCTTGGCCATTGGAGGCTCTACCCACAAGTAGTACATGTGAGTTGTGTCAATTTTCCTTGATGTCTAT
The DNA here is from genome assembly GCA_022433065.1 of Begonia loranthoides. Taxonomy (NCBI): domain Eukaryota; kingdom Viridiplantae; phylum Streptophyta; class Magnoliopsida; order Cucurbitales; family Begoniaceae; genus Begonia; species Begonia loranthoides. The sequence continues at coordinate 10,525,062 of CM039483.1, forward strand.
GGTTTAAAATCTTAGTTGAGTAATTCCAGCAATGTTTCTTTTACTGCGTTTTGAACTCCCTTGTTGTTAATTTCTTATAACCTCTTTACTACAGTTGTTGAAAATATAATGCCTTATGATGATAGAAAGATGCTAAATGTTTATTGTTCGAATGAAGGAAAAATAATGAATGCTTATTGCTCATGGTATAATGATAGTGTATGAAGGAACAAAAGGAAAAGTGATCTGGTATGTTCCATTTACTTCGTTAAAAGTTTAGTGTTCGCATATTCTCATATCATTTGTTAATATAATAGATTTAGTTTATAATTCTTGGTTCTGGNCTCATATCATTTGTTAATATAATAGATTTAGTTTATAATTCTTGGTTTTGGTTAAGAGCTATAAATCTTCTGGTGTTATTTAGCATTAATTCATTTAGCACATTTCTTGTCATAATGAATTGTCGAGCATGTTTGTTATTGTCGTTCGTTAATAGATTTCCACATGCGACTAGCTAAGCATGTTTCTATTAGTTAGTTTCAAAATGTACATATTCCAACATGAATGGTTAGATAACCTCGCTGTGTATTTCGCTCGCAAAAGCATGATAATCGCAATTTCTAGCATGATAAAGCATGATCTATTAGTCATTTGTTAAGCGTGTTCTCGTTAGTCAATTGTTAATTTGTTCACTTTGTTAATACATGCCATTGTATTCGATCATCAAGCATGTTATTGTTTTCTATTGGTTGACTATATTTCTATGTAAGTGTTTGTTTAGATAAGCATGCTTAGTTAGTTTAGTTTATGGTTTTGCTGAGATAAGCATGTGAACCTAATTTTAATTAATGAATCAAGCATGTTTCTATTTCGTCGTTCATTAAGCATGTTTCCATTAGTTATTTGTTAAGAATGTTTCTATGAATCAATTGCTAAATATGTTTCCATGAATTGCTTGGTGAGCATGTTACTATTAGTTATTATTAAACACGTTTTTTTTACCAATTGTTAACTATGGAGTAGGGATGAAAGATTTGCACGCACGAGACTCAGGAGCTGGCCATGCAAAGAAAAAGAATTGAGTAAACGGTTGTAATGACATAAGTTTTATTATGTTGTATTCTCTTGTTTAGTTTATTCTTTAAATGATTCATTTCCGCTTCCGCTAATGTTTTACAATGATTTATTTTATAACGTTTCTACACATTTTATCAATTGGTTTTCATAACGAGTTTTAAAAAAGAGTTAGTAGCGATCCAGTTAGACACACTCTGATACGTTTTGTTTTAAAAAGAAAGAAATTTCAAATTTTCACGCATTTTGAAGGAATTATGAAAATCCGGGTCGTTACAGAAGTGATTCTCCCAGGAGTAAGGGAGGCCATTCCCGTTGGGCCTGTGGTAGATTCGGAGGAGACGCCAACGGAGTAGTAGTACGACATCAAGTAAATGAAGAAGAAGTAATTTTGTAAGGGGTAACGTCAAGATTCGTTTTGTGAGCTTTAATTTTTCCCTTTTAACCTTTTTAGAATATTTATTCAGGATAATATTTTGAAAATTTAAATATTAGACTTTTATTAACGTTTTAATTGATGCTTCAATTATAGTTTCACTAAATTTATAAATTGTAGTTTTTCCCCTATGTAATTCACCGTTTTAATAAGTTAGTAATGATCGGATTTTAGCGCTTTGATTTTAATTGTTAAGAGGTTTTTAAATAACGTTTTTCCTTATTTCTATCTAAAAACTTAAAATTTTAATGTACTCTTAAGACAAGTAAGAATGTTTCTTGTAACTTTTTTTTGCTCATTCCCAAAAGATTTAATATCTTGACGTAACATTAAAAACAAGTAAGAGTCCAGGTCGTTACAGGATGTGTTAAACCTTAACTCTAACTTATGTTTTAAGTGGTATTTCTATTTTCAATTTCGATAATATCTTGAGAGGTATTTATTTTACGCTTCTACTAATCTTTAAGTTAATAGTTTTTCTCCACTATTTAATGGATGCTAGAGTGAGTTTTGGTAACGGTTGGATTTTTTTAAAGCACTTTGATTTCTAAACGGCAAAGATTTTTAAATAAGGAATTTAAGTCATGCACCAAAAAATTAAATTTTTACGTATTTTTAAGATAAGTATAAATCCAGGTCGTTACAAGAATACTATATTCTTAGAAGCAATTTAATTCTTTGTTTACTTTCTCATTTGACAACCATTGCAAACATTATACTTATCAAAAGAGATTTTAGAAAAACCCCTAACTATATTATTTCTAGATATCTTAGCTAAGACATTCATTCTTACATGTCCTAATCTCCTATGCCAATACCAGCAATCATTTGAAAAAAAATTTGTCCCAAAACATAATTTTTATCAAAAGGAGAAAAATTATTTAAATCAATTGTATAAATATTTTCATTCCTATATCCAATGAAAAAGATCTTTCCATTTCTATTATCCTCTATCATGCATACTTTTGATTCAAAAATAACTTTGTATCCTTTATCACATAATTGACTAATGCTCAATAAGTTATACTTCAAACCATCAACTAATAGCACATTCTCAATAATAGGGTTGCTGATACTTATAATTTTACCTTTTTAATTACCTTCAAATGTGAAATTTCCTTTATTTTTGGTGATGAAGGTAAACTTTGAGCAATATCCTATCATATGCCTTGAGCACTCACTATCTAGATACCCTTATCTTTTATGGGAAATTCTCTAACCTACAAGAAAAATTATGTATATTTCTTAGGTACCCCAAATTTTCTTGAGTCTTTGAGTGTTAGTCTAGGTTCTTTTTAGAACCCATTTTAATTTCTCAAAAGATTTCTTGCCATTAGTTTTTATTTGACATACAAAAATTTTATGACCTACTTTATTGCATGTATTGCAAGTAGATGGTTTAACAAATAAATTTTTATAAGTTTTCTTCTTTTGAAAGTTTCATTGTTTAACTCATTATTGATTCGATTTTTTCTGAGAATAGGTCATTCCAAATGAATTACAATACTATTAAAAATATATGGAATGTTAATGAGTTCCAAAAATATGCTCATTCAAGTGGAGCGAGATTAAAGAAACAAATAATTCACCTTGTTAATCTCATCAACAAATATGGATAATGAAAGTTTTCTTACTTGTGGCATAAAAGTATGGGTTATATATCCAAAGAAATGATTGAAAGATTTGTAAAAAAATAGAATCCTTTTAGTTTGAATTTGATTGATATTTATATTTGTGTAGGTTGTATTAAAAGAAAACAAACAAGACACAAATAAGAGCCATAAGTAGCACACAACTCTTGGAAATTATACTCACTAACATTTGTGGATATTTTTATGTTCCATTTTCAGGTAGAGAAAGGTATTTCATCACCTTATTGATGATTTTTCTTGTTATTGGGTATGGTTATCTATCAAAGGAAAAATCTCAATCTATTAACGTTCTAGATGTATTCATTACTGAGGTTGAAAGATAGTTAGGCTGAAAATAAAAATTGTTAGAAATTACAGTGGTGGTGAATTTTATGGTAAATATGATGACAGTAGATAGTTTCCTAATCCATTCGCTAAATTCCTAGAAAGACATGATATTTGTGCTCAATGCATGATGTCTTGAACACCACAACAAATTGGTGTTGTAGCAAGGCATAATTGTAGTTTTGTGGGCATGGTTAGGATTATACTAATTAATTATTCTTTACCCTTGTCACTATGTATGGATGCATTAAGCTCTTATCACTGGGTTCCTAGTAAGACATTTCCAAAGATCTTTTAAACTGTGAATGGGAAGGAAACTTAGTCTAAAACATTTTCATATTTAAATATGTGTAGCGGAAGTAAGGATTAATAATCTGTATAAAAAAAACTAGATTTAAAAAAAAATCAATGATTAATTTGCTGATTATAAATAAAAAGCAAAAGGGTGTAGATTTTACTATTTGAACCATAGTACGAGAATAGTTGAAACTGGTAATGCTAAGTTCATTGAGGATGGCGAGAATAGTAGGAGTCTAGAACCACACAAAGTTGAGATTTAAGAAGAAAGCGAACACGTTTCTTTTCCCATTTCTTCTACTAAAGTTATTGTTCCTACAGGTGTTAAACAATTAAACAACTCACAAGAACAACAAATAAATATTTCGTGATGAAAGTCTCATCGATGAACCTATTATAGGTGTCCACAAGAAATAGTATTAAGTAGATCAGCTCTTTATGATGATTATATGGTTTTCTTATAGACGTTAGAACATAACTTAAGTATTGATGACGATTCAATTTTGTTCTCACAAGGTATGAATGGTATTGATTCTAATAAATGTCTAGGCACCATGAAATATGAGCTGAAATAAATGAATAACAGTTTGGGACATGTACAATTTTCGAGAGGTTATAAAAGAGTTGGACGTAAATGGGTCCTTAAGGTCAAGCGTGACTCAAATGACAGTATCAAAAGGTACAAGGAAAACTAGTTACCAAAGGTTTTACTTAGAAGACAACATTGATTACAAAGAGAATTTTCTCATGTTTCTAAAAAACAAATCTTTTAGAATCATTATTGTAATGGTAGCTACATTAGATGGATGTGAAACTTCATTTCTAAATAGAAGTTTACATGAGGATGTCTATATGGATCAACCAGAAGATTTTATGATTAAATAAAAGAAACATCTAGTGTGTAAAATAAAGAAGTCAATATATGGACTTAAGCAAACTCCTACAACAGTATATCAAGTTTAATTATATCATTCATTCATTTAGATTTAAATGAAACATTGTTGATCGATGTATATATTTGAAGGTTAGTGGGAGTAAGTTTATATTACTTTTTCTATATATTGATGATATCTTATTATCTACTAATGATATAATATTATTGTCTGAAACCAATAAATTCTTCTCAAAGAACTTTAAATTGAAAATTATGGGTGATACATCCTTTGTGATAGTAATTGAAATCATTTGTAATAGATCAAAAGAACTATTAGGACTTTTCTTAGAAAGCATATGTTAGTACAGTTTTAGAGAGATTCAGAATGAAAAAGTGTGATGCAAGTATAGCTTCAATACATATGGGAGATATCAAAGTGTTATAGATATGGAACACTTGAAAGTTTCAAAGAAAGTACTAAGATTCTTGTAAGGAATGAAAAAATTATATGCTTACTTGTAGGAGATTTGATTACCTCGAGATGACTGGATATTTAGATTCAGATTTTGGTAGATGTGTGATTTTTAGAAAATCTACATTTGTTTATTTGTTCCTCTTAGTTGAAGGAGTAGTTTCATGAAGAAGTGTGTAGCACTCTGTCACTGCTACCTCTTTCATGGAAGTGGAGTTTGTGGCACGCTGCATGTAGCGACCCATTTTTCCTTATCATTTTTCATAACATATTATGAATGGTTGAATCTATGTCATATATTATATATATTTTTTAAAACGTGTGAGGGAAATCGAAAGAAACTAGCAGAAGCAAATCACATTTATTATCATACTTCAAAAGTTACATTTTGAACATTAAAACTCTTAAAGGATTCTTAATACACTTTATACATTACATAACTCTTAAAGTTTAGTGAGACACAATCCATTGGTCAAAAAGCACCAGCTAACGTAAGCACTCGACATGGCTATTCTCCTCCCTACAGTCCTTGCTATCACTCAATGTTCACTTCAGTTGGATCAAGTTCCTAACCTACATTACAAGATTTAACTATGAATCTAACGCTCAGTAAGAGATAGAATGAATATGATCAATCTAATGCTCATGTTATGCATTAAAAGAAAAGAGCATTTCCTTTTAGTCAATTACTTATATCCAAACGTTGGAGATTATCAGTCCAATAGAAAAGATACATCTTATGGTCCATCTTACACAGAACCGTCACTCAATCCCAACCAAGGATGAGATATATCATCTTGTAGTTCTCCCAAGCAGAACCGTTGTTAATCTCTCCAACCCCCAATGCCTATTTACGTTTATTCAGTCCATTTCAATTTCACTAACAATATATATGTTTCATATCATTTCTTGGTCATGATGCATGACATGGTTGCATTTCATTCAACCATCAAACACAAATTCTAATAATATATCATAACTGTACAACAACTAACATTACAAAGCTAACAATCTATCACACAACACATCAAGCAACATTACAAAACAACACAACCTAGTATCTAGTGATATAGATCACAATGGTCAAACACATGCATATTTCTTACCGTAGGTCTTTTATGCAATTCAGCACTTAAGAGTATTTCTTCACAATACCTTCAAAACCAATAAACATCCATCAATAACACATGATAGAAATACACTCTTTTATACATACATTCTAGGGTTTTCACCCAATTTTTAATCTTTCATAACTTTCATAATTCTAAACCAAATCCATTAATTCCAAAACCTAACATATCCACTTGGTTTAACTCATAACTTTTTGAAAGATAAACATCAAACATTAGATATCATAATCACCCGATTTCAACATTTTCTTCTATTTCCACCCATTCTTTGTAACACAACCTCCATAATCTTATAAAACTTTTAATAAAACCATGAAAGAACTTGTCATACCTTGAAGTTCCAAGTGAAGAAAAGAAAGACAATGTTGGAGAGCTTTTTGGGAGAATTCATTTCTTTGAAGATTTTAAGTCTACAAACACTTATATTCCCCAAGATTTCCCCCTTTCTCCAGCCCCAAGCTGGAGGTGTAGCTATGCTGGACGTGCCGTAGAGTTGTCCACCCCATAAACCTCCAATCAAAATTTAACATTTCAGTAAAATTCAGGTGACCTTTTGTATACCAGTCGACCACTTTTTAATGACCACTCGACCACTAATCTTCCCAAGACTAAACTATAGCGTTTTCTCCATAAAACTACTCGACCACTTTTCCTCTGTCGATCGACAGCAAAACAACTCAAGACTAAACTGTTGCAATTTTTCCATAAATTTGATTGACCACCTTTCCTCTATCGATCGACCGCAAAATAGCCTTAAAGTCTTCATTTTTCAATCAGTTAGAATTTTGGTCAACCACTTCTATATTGTTCGACCACAAATCTACCCGAGACCATCCTATATTCTACCATGTATATTACCCGTCGATCAAACCCCAACAGGTCAACCACTTCTCTATTCAATTGTCCCGTAGCCATTTAAATCTCTATTACTCCTTAAGCCACAAGATAATATCTCTAAATTTTCATCATATAACAGAATTCCAATATATTCAATTCATATACCACCATTTCCAGACACATTACTATTAACAAAATATATTACACACACAATTCATTACATGGGATAAACAACGATTAAAGTTATGGATCAATATACGTTTTCCATATTTAATTAAGGTAAGTAATAATTTATAGTATTCAACGATCTCAGCAATTAATTGTTTATTTACAATCGTTATTCATTTTTAATTTTCATAATAGATGACAGTTTTAAATAATAAAAATTTTAAGAAACTAAAATCAAAATACCAATATATAATAAAATGCATTTAAATATCAAAGAAAATAGATTTTATAGATCTTTTTGATGTAGAGGCTATGACCAAATCACTAAAACTTATTGAGTTTACTTGAATTCTGAAAAAAAAAAATATATTATGACTTGCCAAATGTTCGTGTACTCGTTTAATATTTCTCTTATTAATATTTAACATAAAGTTTGATGATGGATTGATACAACCATCTTAATTGAGCTATATTCATATTCCTTCTTGATCCAACTGGGTATATAGCTTTCCTAATTTGTTAATTCATTACGTAATTATTTGCATATTGAATATTAAAAAATAGTGTAAAGATTCTTACCTCTTGCTGTTTCTTAACTGTGACATCAAGCTTATAGGCAATTCCGTTCTTTGAGTTCACTTGGGTCGATTTCTGATTGATTCCTAAAGTTATTGAGTTAGTTCAACTCGTTGGGTTGTGTTTGGGTAGATTGGGTCAGCCCTATTAGTTGGGCGAAATTGGCTTTAGCAAGAACTGGGTCAAGTATTTGAGCTTTGTAATTTGTCTTTTGGCCCATGGATTCAGCTGCGTGTTTCCTTCTCTCTTCCTAGGTTTTTTTCTTGTGTTGTCCGCATTACACTGGCGGATATGAGCGAAAGTTAGATGAGGACGAGTTCATCAATGGAGGGTCAGAACGATGTGTCTCCGAAACAGACTTCTTTCTTGTCTACTTTCTTCTCTATTGTCTGGTTTCGGCATCTAGGGTTTTAATGAAGCAGAGGATGGTGTTTTTCATCGGGTTCTATTGTTTGTTGAGGCTGGGTTACTGGCTCCGACGAAAATGGATGAGTAGGAAGTCGGATAGATGGCAGGAAGGGGGTGAACAGAGCTTACGATAACTCCTCTGTTTCAATTGCAGGAAGTAGAGAAATGTTTATGAGGTTAAGGGGATGGTTAACCTGGAAATGGTTAACTAGAAATGCTTAAAGTTTCTAGTTAGCTAATTAATAATATATGTGGCTCATGAATAGAAAATTACGAGAGGCGAGAAATTGAATCTCAATCTTTTTTTTTCATAGATTTACGTCACGTGTTATTTACTCTATTTTAGTTCTTAGTTATTAATTTCGTCACTCATCAAAATCAAATCTTTTGGTTACTTTTTGAAGTAGAAGTTTTAATTGATTTTAGAAGTTCTCTTACAAAGTATTATCTGTGGATACAATATTCGATCTTTGATCACTATATTATTTGTTACAATAGTGTTCACTTGCATTTAACACATAAATTATCTCAACAAGTTTTTTGCACCATTGTCAAGAAACAATTTTTATAATTGTGTTTTATAGTTAATTGAAATTTTTACACTGATTTGTCACTAAAAATCTGATATTTATTACAAGTACAAGACCTTGCATTAACATTAAAGAAGACAAGCCAAAACTAAAACACTTTGATCTAGAGATTGAATGCACTTTTAGAGCACCAAGGAGGGAAAACAAAGAAATCAAGTCCAATAGCCAACGGTAGAAGTAGTGCAACAACCAATGAACAACAAAAAGTAGAACAATCTAAGACCATGCTATTCCGAGAACACATGGTTTGAATTATGGGATTGTGTGGCCTAATATTCAAACAAACCCCTTTGAGCTTAAAGTAGGGATGTTTCAGATGTTGCATACAATTGGTCAATTCAATGACTTAGCTATAGAAGACCCTCACCTACATCTCAAGTCATCCATAAAAGTTTAGAGATGTTTTATAATGAACTTAGTGGCCAAACGAGATCTACTATTGATGTTGCAACAAACGGTGCAATTTTCTCAAAAAACAGAGAAAATATGACTAGGCTTGTGAGATTGTAGAGATGACGTCAAGTAATCTTTACTAATGTCTCATTGAGAGAGCAACAACTTGACAAGTTGTAGTATTATATGAAGCGGACGCCATAAAATTATAACATGGTCAAGAATCTGCAACCTAGAACCCAACAGCATACTATAGCAATCTCATGCATATATATTGTGGAGGAGAGCATTCATTTGAAAACTGTCCTTCAACTCCTGAATCAGCACTTCAATAGGAACAACAACGCCTACTCCAACACTTATAATCCGGGGTGTTGGAACTCTCAAGGTCAAAACCAAGGACCTAGATCTTTTAATGCCCAAAATAGACCTCAAAATTCACTTGGTTTGCGTGTAGCCAAATAGACCTCAACAACAAGACCCATCTTTAGAAAAGCTACTAAAAACGTTAATGAAAATAACTGAGGCTACAATACAAAGTCAATTTGCACCATTGAGAAGCTTAGAAAATCAGTTTGGAAAATGTGCAAGTTGAATAAGTACCAAACCTCAAGGTGGTCTCCCAATCAACACAAAAAATGCACGAGCTGAGAGTAAGGAACATTGCAAAGCCATAATCTTAGGGAATGGAAATATTATTGAGACACAAAAAAGGCCACATAAGGATGCTACATCAAAATCAGAAGAGCATCCACAAAAGAAACATGGAAGAACAGCCAACATAGAAGCTGCTAGAGAAAACAGGTTGCAACTACAATACCATAGAAAAAACAACCAGAATTGCAAGTTATTAGACCTCACCACCTTTTCTACAAAGATTACAGGAGCAGCAGCAACATAAGAAAATTAAAAGATTCCTAGATGTCTTAAAGAAATTGCACATCAATGACCTATTAGTTGAAGCATTGTAAAAAATTTCAAGTTATGCCAATTTTCTGAAGGACATTCTATAAAAAAAGAGGAGTGTTAGAGTTTGGGGTGACCCGAATTCTCGTTGGGCCGGGTTGGGCCCATATCCAATATTAGGGTTAATTAGTTTCTCTATATATTGATGCTTGAGTCGCAAAATTCATTGTACCTTGATTTCCAACTTAGTGATTTCTTCTCTGCCCGTGGTTTTTTCCCGTTAGGGTTTTCCACGTAAATCTTGGTGTCCCTGCTTCCGCAGTTTTCTTTTTCCGTTTCGCGTTCGATTCTCAACAATTGGTATCAGAGATAAGGTTGAGTTCCTCTATACCAATTCTCAACAATTGGCATCAAAGCCCAGGTGAAGTTCTCTATATCAATTTTCCAACAATTGATATAAGAGTGGAGTAAGAGTTACGTACTCGGATCGAACGAAAGTTGGGTTTACAATTTTCTTGTGAAAAATTGTATTTTGGAGAAAAAGAAATAAAAAAAAAAAAAAATTGGTTTTTTCCATCTTTCTACCCGGGTGGTTTCCAAAAAGAAGAAAAGCTTTCTTCTTTGTTCTCTTGAAAGTAGAACACAGAGCCTTCGCCGTTCGAAGCGAAGAAGAAAAGCAGCGACTTGACCTAATAGTTGCTCACAGAGAAGTCGACTGATCGCGCCGCTGCCGTCCATCCAGTGACCCGCTGCAGTCCAGTGAAGAACAGAGAGGGAACTCTGTTCGTTTGTTGCCAGTTCTTGTCGTCCGTCGCCAAGGAACCGAAGCAGCGAAGAAGCCGCTCATCCTTCGTCGCCCGTTCGTCGATTCGAACCTCCTGCACCATCCGGCGAAGAGAGAACCCTCTAGCCGCCGCCGTCCACCGTCAATCAAGGCTCCGTCCGCCGCAGACCTGCGAGCCGTAATACAGTCGGCAGTGTGAAGTTGATTTTTGGATGAAAAAAAAAAATCTGAAATTTTTAAATTTGGGTTTTTTGGAAAGCAGTGATTTTTTGGGTGCGAATTATTTTTGGGAAATTTTTTTTCCGTATTTTTGAGCGGATATTTTTTGGGTTCAGAAATTGTGGAAAAATTTCTAAAATTTTTGGGCATAATGAATTCAGTGAAATTCGGTATTCCGTTGTTGGATCGGAATACGAGGTTTCAGTTATGGCAGGTGAAGATGCGAGATGTGCTTGCACAGATGGAATTAGACGACGCATTATTAGGGCTCGATAAAATGCCAGCGTTATTGAGTGAAGAGGAGAAAATTCGAAAGGATTGGAAAACCCTATCTATGATACGTCTGCATTTATTAAATCAGATTTTGCAGGATGTTTTGAACGAGAAATCTGCCGCTGGTTTATGGTCCAGATTGGAGCAATTATGTATGAAGAAAACCCTGACGAATAAGCTACATTTGAAACAGAGGTTATATTCTCATCATTTATTGGAAGGAGCCTCTATTACAGAGCACTTGGTCACATTCAAGGAGTTAGTTTCAGATTTGGAGACTATGGGATGCAAGTACGATGAGGAGGATTTGAGGTTGATTCTGTTATGCTCGTTGCCTGCTTCATATGATTCTTTCAGAGATACGATCTTGTACAGTAGGGACAGTCTAGATAGGATCTTGTACAGTAGGGACAGTCTAACTCTGGAAGAGGTTTATGGTTCTTTGTTGTCAAAGAAAAAGATGAAGCAGCTTGTTAAGGAATCCGAATCTCGAGGTGAGGGATTCGTCGTTCGGGGTAGAACAAGAGATTCAAACAACAAAGGCAGTGATAATGTTCAAAGTTCGAAGGGCCGGTCAAAGTCAAGGAACCGAGATAGAACCTATTACTTCTGTCGTGGAAGGGGGCACATCAAAGCCGAGTGCCGTAAATTGCAGAATGAGTTAAAGAGAGCTGAGAAGGGAAAACAACCAATGACGTCCGGTGCAGTAGTTGTCGCACAAGAAGAAGACCGTAGTGATGGAGATCTTCTAATAGTGTCAGAGGGAAACTCAGAGCCAAACAAGGAGTGGATTCTGGATTCAGCGTGTTCGTTTCATGTGTGCTACAATCGGGATTGGTTTACGACATATGAGACCGTTTCAGGAGGTGCTGTGTTAATGGGCAATAACACACCTTGCAAGATAGCTGGTATTGGTACCATCAGAATTAGAATGTTTGATGGAGTTGTGAGGACATTGGGTAGCGTGCGACATGTTCCCGAGTTAAAGAAGAATCTGATCTCGTTGAGTACTCTGAATTTGAAAGAGTACAAGTACATCGCTGTAGGTGGAGGTTTAAAGATCAGTAGGGGTGCTCTCGTCAAGTTAAAGGGACACAGAAGCTCTGCAAATTTGTACGTGTTACAGGGGTCTACGGTGATGGGTAATCAGGCTACAGAGTTTGTGAATTCACCTTCAAAAGGTTTGTTGGAGAAGACTCAGAGGAAGTCAGGTTCTCAGGTGAAGTTTAAGTTGGGTTCTGAATCCACATCAGAATCAATATGTCAGCCTATTACAGATGTTCAGCGTGATGCAGTCACCACATCGTCACCAGTTTTAGTTACAGTTTCACGTCAGAGATGTATCGTCAAAAGCAGAACCAAGGGAAAGGATAAAGCTCCACGGCGATATAGTGAAACATCTACGGTGGGTTATGCATTGAGTGTGTTCGAGAGTATAGATTCAGCACATTCACATGCAGTTCGTTGTGACATCTCTGAAAATTCGATGGTACAATGGAGCAGATGTGATTTCTCTCCGAGTGTGTCTCTCAAGTTTAAGCAGGGCTTAAACTTGATCCGTACCAGATATTGAGTTGGCCCAACAGGGGTCTTTGTGGAAGAGGAGGTTATTTTTCGTTGGAGTTTTGCAGTTCGCCTTACATTGGAATTTCTTTAAAGGTGGAGATTGTCAGAGTTCAGTATTTTGGATTCGTTTTGGGGTGGGCTGTGAAGCCTGCATTGGATCTCTCAGGTGGAATTCGTGTCAAGGTGGAGAGTGTTAGAGTTTGAGGTGACCCGAATTCTAGTTGGGCGGGTTGGGCCCATATCCAATATTAGGGTTAATTAGTTTCTCTATATATTGATGCTTGAGTCGCAAAACTCATTGTACCTTGATTTCCAACTTAGTGAATTTCTTCTCTGCCCGTGGTTTTTTCCCGTTAGGGTTTTCCACGTAAATCTTGGTGTCCCTGCTTCCGCAGTTTTCTTTTTCCGTTTCGCGTTCGATTCTCAACAAGGAGGTTGAGGGAGTTTGAAATAGTTGTAATGATTGAGGAAGCAGTGCAATTCTACAAAATAAGTTGCCGCTAACATTAAAGGATCTAGCCAGTTTTACAATACCTTGTGCTACTGGCAATAATAATTACTTTGACAAAGCTTTCTACGACCTGGGAGATAGCATCAACTTAATGCCCATGTTTGTATTTAAACTACTAGGTATTAGAGAAGCAATGCCAACAATTGTGACACTTTAGCTCGATTATCAATCTTTAGTTTATCTAGAAGAGAAAATTGAAGATGCTCCTCTAGTCAATACAGATAAATTTATATTCTCTACTGATTTTATAGTTTTGGACTATGAAGCTGAAATTCTTATAATTTTGGGAAGACACTTTTTAGCCATTGGAAGAACTATCATTGATAAACAAAAAAGATAGCTGACCATGCGAGTTCATGATTAGTAAGTCACATTTAATGTGGTAAGAGCAATGACGTTTGCAGATGAACTTGAAGACTGTTCAACAGTTGAGGTTTTGGAGGCTGAAAATAATGCAGATGACAATAGTGAAGACTTATTAGAAGCTTAGGATTTGCATGATGAACTAGAAGATGTTTTTTAAGCAAATCAAATTCATAGCACACCTTAAAGACAATTTGAATCTCTGGAAATATCAGGTAGAGAAAAGAAATAAGGTAAGTTTTCCATCGAGGAACCACCTGAGCTGGAAGTGAAAACCCTACATGCACAACTAAAGTATGCACACCTTGGACAAAATAATATCTTACCAGTAATTATTGTTGCCCTTTTCTCAGAAAAGTAGGAAGTTTACTTATCACAAATTCAGAAAAGGCACAAGAATGTGACTAGATGGACCATCATTGACATTAAAAAAAAAAATCAACCCTTAAATATGCTTGCATAAAACAGGGAAATTAATCAAACAAAATCCCATAGATTGGGGTCTGTTACACGGAAAACCTGATGCGCAAACGGACAAGATTAGGAGAAGAGTGAACCTATGCGATCGATCGGCAATTGAGGTGAAAGACTAGAAGCTTCACAGTTTCAAAAATTCGCTGCTTCTGGACGAATATCGGTCAACCGGCTGCTGAGTGATAATTGACCGGTTGGCTGGAAGTTACTATATTTACTGCAAATCACTTTAGGAAATATTTGACTTTAGAAATCCGTAACTTGATGAATATGGAAGCTTTTCTCACAAAATTTGGATAGCAGCTACTTCAATGAATGATGAATAACTCCAAAAATAATGCTGAAAATTGCAACAAATAAGGAAATATGCCCAGTTGAATTAGATTGGCTGAAGAGGTTAAGAAATCACAACTTTATTCTTCGATGGGGAAAGCTCCACACCGTCAATTCTTCTTGAAAGTTGAACATCACTTTACACGTCCTTTTTCAAGAGAACAAGAACACACATACCAATAAGAAAGATTACTCAACTCACAAAGTAATCTCAATGTGATATCACACCAAAAAATTTGGATGAACACACCAAAGGTAGAAAAAGGAATCACTCTCAATTCAAGATAAACAAAGCAAAGCTTTAAGATTCAAATTCAATGTGTCTAAAACAATCACGCAAGGTAGTTTAAATAGCAACTCATAAACTATAAAATAGGAAATAACTAAAAAGGAAACTAAACAATAGTACTAAATCGACTACACACACACTTGGTCGATTACTATACTAAGTTTTTTGGCAATTTAACTTAAAGTAAATTACTTAAGTTATCTCTTGCTTATTCTTCTCCAAGTCTTGATGACTTTTGGCAACCTTTCCTTCTTCATGTTCGACCACATGGATGACTTCCATAGCTAAGCGTGCTTTGGCATTCCTTTTATCTTCATATTTGGCCACTTGAGATGGTTTTCATTATAATGCATGTTTTGACTTTCTTTGGTCTTCATGAGATATAATGATTCCTCCACTTGATCTACTAATGTGTTACCTTCAAAATAAGTTGAAAGGTAAATGTTGATGAATCTTTGGGCCCTAGCCCTTGTGATTGAACCTTGTAGTCCATAAAACCATGAAGAAAGGTCGCAAACAACTAAAACCTTGAACTATTAGAAAAGATTGACGTCAACCTCACAATCACGTTTCCCATCAAAAGACGTCATTGCAAATGCCGAAGTTTCATTAACGTTAAGGATCGTCAAAAGGAGACGTCCAAGGCGGCAGCAACAACGGACGTCCTTCAACGATGAGGGAAATCCAAGGTTGATCCAATAGGCGTACGAAGGATGTAATAATCGGGGGATGTTCGTCCTGAGTGTTGGATCGAGGGATGGACATCCCTCAACGAGGATGGACAACCAGTATGGAGTTAAGCAATTTTTGAAAGGTGGTCACAAACGATTGTTCATGGTCGTTGGATCGAGGGACGAATGTCCCTCAATGAGAATGGATGGCCAAGATGGAGTTAGGCCATCCTCCAAAGGTGCCCGCAAACGATGGTTCATGGGCGTTGGAGGCATTATGTTGAAGGGGGTCACGTGCAATTCACATTCTTTTCAAATGACTCACTTCACTTAAGACGAACGTCCCTCATTCCACAACAGACTTCCATCGACTTATAATGAGCATCCCTCGTCCCATAACAAACGTCAATTGACTTAAGACTACATAGTTCAGCCCACAACAGATGTCCGTTATGGGATGAATGACATCCGTTGAAGTTGAGGGACGTCCGTCTTTACTCGAGGGATGTCTGTTTTATATTGAGGGCATTGTTGGATGTCTCTGAATGCTAAACGACATTTTTTCTCAGGACAATGGCCTTGGACGCCCATCATCCCATCTTGAACGTCCATTCCCAGCGATTGATGTCCCTGATACATTGAGTGAACTTCAACTCTGCCTATATAATTAGGTAGAACGTCTACTGAGCCCTAGCTATTGCCGAGCGACATTTTAACTTCCTCTGAGCATTTCTACTTTTTGAAATCTCTCTTCACATTTCTATAACCAAAAAATGGCATCAAAGTCTGGACAAGTCATAACAAAGCGTAAAGCGGCTCCATCCAACGTTGGAGGTCGATCATAGGATAATTTGACTCATCCTTGCCTTTCTACAAAGGAACAATCTGCTACGGTGTTCAACACGATGTTGACCAAGGAAAGGTACGACAGTGACATCATATGTCATTATGTAATTATATATAGGACGGTAGAGTTTAATGCATTCACAAACTTTAGAATAAAAGAAAAGTTCTAGTGCATTGGACTAATTGGGTTGTGTAAGCTGGGGGAATTATTGTGAGAGGGTGGTGAAATTATTTTATGCTAATTTGGTGCGGGACGACAACCGACCAAATGAGTTAAGGACTTATCAGTTTGGCTTGTAGATTAGGCTAACTCTGAATGAGTTAAATGAGCTGATTGGATGTTCCATGGAGGAGCCAATAGAGGAGTATTTTCACGTATCCAAGGACCCAGACTTTGTAAGATAAGGAGAAAGTTTGGCATTGCTGAAGCAGTTGCATCGCAATCCTGACGTTGAATATTTCTATAGACCCAAATCCAAGGACCTAAATGTTAAAGCCAAAATCATCCAACACATGATAACCCACACAGTTTTGCCACATGATGAACATAGAGTCCATGTCAGTTACATGGATCTCTATGTAATGGAGAAACTCTACAATGGAAAGAGATTTAACGTTGTATATATGATTATTAATCTGATGAAGGCAATCCTGAAGAGTCCAAGAAAGAACCTCCTCTATAATTGGCTCATCAAGAAGATTGTTGACAACAGCAGGTTGGTGCTCCCTCCCAAGAAGTGAAGAACCAATGAAAAGACACTTGACGTCTACAATCAAGTGACATTGGCTCGGATGAGGATGAATAAAGTAGGAGGGGAGTGAGTATTTCAAGGTGCTAACACTCCATCCATGTCGGTTGCACAATCTCCATCCACGTCGACTACATAGCCTCCATTGAAGTTGGCTATACATTCTCCTTTAACGTCGTCGATTGTACTACTTCCTTGGACGTCGGCTGCACCGGACTCAGACCACATGGAAGTAGAGGATGATACTGTTAATCCCCTCCCCCCCTCCCAGTCCTTGCCTAATGTACTGATCATTGAGAAGAGGTAGAATTGTCTTGTATCCAAGTTAGATAGACATGAGAGGCTAATGGACGATATGAAGGCCACACTACAAATAAAAGATGAGCTGAGGAGAAATTGGGCTCACATTATTTGTCTTCTAGAATAAATATGACTTATTGGATATAAATAGAGGTTAAAACCTTATTAGCATGAAGTGGTTACAATTTTTGAAATTAAATAATCTATTTTGAGAGCAAATTTATGAGTCTGTCATGTTGATCTTAAAAAGTTGTTCTCTAAATACAAATGGATCTCTCATTTAGTGAGAATAACATGTTTATTCAAGGCGAAGATGATTAACTAAAAATATCAAAAGTTTCAAAAATTGAAGAGATCTTTATCAAATATCCTTGACTTTGTACCTGTTTGAAATTCGCTATAAAGATATAATTTTTTAATCCTTCAAACTAGATCTAAAAATAAAAATTATTTAATAGATATAATTATTATTATATTATAACGACGATCTGTATGATAAATTATTTTTTATAATACATATGTTATGCACGTTATTGTTGTTATGAACACCAGTAATTCTACCGTGTGAGAGAACTAAAAAAACAAAAAAAAATCCGCAAATGTCAAGCTTATGATGATTTTGATCATAAATTCACACATGGAAGAGAGATGAAATTACATTTTATTGCCTCATCCATATTGATAATTGCCATTTTGTGTTCGATCCGCAAGATGTAGTTGCTGTCTTATTTTGTGGCACTAGCACTAAGGTTTCTTGTGACAGGTAAATTTCCATCGTAGGTGCATTTGAGAACATCTGGTTTTCTGACCAATCGAGGCCCGACAGGTATTTTCCTTGGCTGTGGACGAATGTCCTAAAGAAGCACAAAATAAGTAAAAAAAAATGGTACAATAACCCAAAAAAGAAAAACACGAAAATCAATATACCAAAATTATATGGAAAACTCTTTCAAAAAAATGACGGACAAATAATAAAATTCATTATCTCAAAATCAATAATATATAGAGTAAATAAAAACTCTAAGGTGACTAAACTGAAACTCAGTAATACCAACTCTAACAAAATCAAAGAGAATGTTATTGAGTCTACACTTTGAAAAGTAGTCTGTGAGGAAAAAGAAGAGAAGTAACTCAAGGACCTGATCAAAAATAGCAATTGGAATGGCCAAGGTTGCCACAGCATTAGGTGAATCAACAATCCCAGAAATTCTTCCCTCACATGGGCAGCATGAGAGAAGAAGATATATCTGATTTTAAGCACCAATTTGAACTCAGTAATGGAGTTTTCTACAATATATATGTGTGAATTGGAGAGGAGAGATTTTTATTCTGACCTGTTCTTTGGAATACCCAAATTTGGATAAGTAATCGATGGCATTGAGAACGGCTCGCTTGTAAGCAACACTTGCGTCGAGAAAGTGTTGTCTTCCACTCTCATCAACGCTAATGCCCTCAAAAACCAACCATTCTGAGAATCTCGGTTCAACTGGTCCGATCTCAAAGATTGGGTTTACATGGAGGGTTGTCGGCCCCATCGGGGTGAGGTACTCTTTCATTCCGCCACGAATAATTTCGCACCTGAAATCACACAAACATTTATTTGCTCCAACTTATATATGGTTTCAAAAATTTATAGAAAAAAAAAATCACACTTAATTTATTCATTAAATCTAGTTCTTGTATATTATTTTCTATTTAATGAGTTGTTTTAACTCGATTCTAAAGTCTAGGATCTCTCGACAAAGTTCGAAATCACCAAAGAGAAAATTGTCGACACATTTCGCAATTGGATTAGAAATTGTCTACTGAGTTAGAAATCGAATTAAAACAACTAATTAAATAGAGAACATGATATACACGTGCTGAATTTGACAGATAAATTAACAGTAAAGTCCAAATTGACGATGACGAAAGGCTGAGCTTCGACTTTTCAAAAAAATAATTTGGAGTTGAATTTGGTAATGACCTCAAAGGTTAAGATTGCAATTTCATTTTACCCAAAAAAATGAAAAGAAATATTGGGAAAAGCCATTAGGAAATGCTATGTACTTGAGCTCAAGAAAACCACTCATTTCTATGGCACCACAGAAGGATACTTCACCATCTCCCTGTGAAAAGTGCATGTCACCAGTACTGAAGTTTGCTCCTTCCACAAAAACAGGAAGATATATCTTTGACCCTCTGCTGAGATTTTTTATGTCACAATTTCCACCATTCTCTCTTCCCGGAATTGTTCTGGCTGCCTCCATAGCAATCTTTTCCCATTCCGGTGTGCCTTCTCGGATCTAATCATATTCATCATAAGAAGAGCCTTTTCAAAAGATTTTGATTATTCAATAACTCATCAACCAAAACACATGCATATCTCACCAAAAATATTCATGTTAACACGGACTAATCTAATATTTAGATTCAGGGGAAATTGTGAGAAATCGAACAAGAAACGAAAAAACAAAAAAACTGAAGACACAAATTTAATAAAACTGTTTTGTATTCATACCTTTCCAAGTACGCAGCCCTTTGTTGTTGGTAGATTAGCAAGTGGTCTAGAATGCAAAACCTCACAAAGTTTCAGAGTCTGGAGCCCGTTTTCTTCAACCTGTCTTTCCCTTTCATTCCAAATGCTCAGAAGTTCTGCGGATGGAGCAGTTCCAATAATTCCCGGGTGGGTCAGACCCGGAAACCTAACTCCTGCATTTTCATGGAGAAGAATATGAATCCAGAGAAAAAGGTATAGAAGTTTAAAATAGAGGATTGACCTGGTATTTGAGGAGAGTATGCATAGATTCCTTCAAAGTACCAAATAGCTTTAGTTGCACAAGGAAAATGGTCAGTGAGAAACCCCCCGCCATTTTCTCTGTCAAAAGTTGCAGTATAGCCCCATTCATCCCCTGGAAGAGGACCCAAATTGCAGATTTCAACTACAAGAAGATCACCAGGCATCGCTGGTATTCCTTCCTGATCAACAACTCTAATTGGGCCACTCAGATAATGAACCTTCACAAATTTTCCAAACACACTACGACGATCAACAATTGAAGTACTGGGAATATTTTAGAACGAGAAAATATTGGATTGTAGTTGAATGAAGACCAGAATAATGAAATTGCAGATGAAAGTGTTCCGATTGCCTCGAATTTTGTTTTAGAAGTTGGATTGTAAGAAACGATTGTCTGTTCGTGGTCTATATGAGCAATTACTCGACCTCGATGATTTCTACTTTTGATTTAATAAAAGTTCAATCTTCTCAATGCTTGATAGAAAATCAATGATGAACAATAAAAAGAAACGCAACTATCTCATTCATTACTTCCTCTACATCATCCAATTGACGAATGATTTCTCTACCATCGATTGTGAAACCTAATTGATGAGCAGATTTGAAAAGAATCGGATAAAGATTGAAACTCACAGTGGATAGGTCTATGAATTTTACATCACTGGCTGACTCGCTGTCTCTTATGGCACCCCCAGTCCAATCCACCATCTCCACTCTGAAGAACTCCCCAGTTTTCACGTCTCCAACTGGAGGTATAAGAGGGTGCCACCGATTGTGCAAAGGAAGCTTCTGCTCCCATGGCCTCTTCGTTAGATCTACTTCAACCACAGCTCTTGGAGTTGAAGGTGCCATCGATTGAGCGAATGAAAAAACTGAAACCTACTCTGTTTTCCTGTCCTACCCACTTCTCTTTTTCAGATGAACTCGAATATGAACTCTAGACCAGTCAGACAACATCAACTGGACAAGCTATTTACCATTAATCTTGTTGGAGGGATGACCGAGACATAATTTTATATTAGCTTTATTCTTCGATTTATGGGTTCAGAGAGAGAGAGAGAGAGAGAGAGATTACGATGGAAGGATCAGCAAATTTGACGTCTAGAGCAGAGTAATCACGGGTGATACCACCTCCACTAAAGTCCATCATCTCAACTCTGAAAACCTCCGCCACACTGATCTCTGCAACCGGTGGTATATCAGGATGCCACCGGTTGTGAAGGGGAAGCTTCTGCTCGCATGGCGGCTTCTTCACGTCTATCTCCACCACCGTTCTAGCACCATACCTTGCTGGCTCAGCCATTGAACGTCCTCCGAAGAGTAAGGAAAGGAGAATTATGAGAATATTGATTGTTTCTTAATTAACCCATTAGAATGTTAATATCTTTATATATGCAAGAGAGGATGCTAGAAGACAACATGGTTATAGAGTTTGTTATAGAAGGAATATTCCTAGACATGATTCTAACACCCCCTGCAAGATCAAGGACGAAGGATACAGAGATTGTCATAACAAGTGAGAAACCTTGAAGTAGGAAGTGGTTTTGTAAGACCATATGCAATTTGCATAGGAGCAGGTGTGAACTAGACTTTCAATTCATTATTGAAGACTTTGTCACGAATAAAATGGAAGTAGATTTCCACATGCTTAAATTTTGTAAGCAGAACCGGATTAGAAGCCATGAAAGTGGCACTCAAATTATCGCAGAAAATTGTAGGGCAGCTAGGAGGAGAAAAGCCAATCTCCTATAGTAAGGAGTGAAGCCAAACTACTTCAGAAGCTCCATTAGCACTTCCGCGATATTCAGCCTCTATGCTAGACCGAGACATAGATTTTTGTTTTGCAGATGACATAGATTCTTGTGCTGTGATGATCATCTGGGCAAGCAGCCCAGTCGGCATCCCTAAAACAGCGAATGTCCAGAGAAGGAGATGATTGAAACAAGAGATAATAATGTCGAGTACCTTGAAGATATCAGAGAAGGCATTTCAAGGCTTGCCAATGACACTCAGTAGGTGAATGCATAAATTAACATAATTTGTTAACAGCAAAGGTAATATCGGGTCTGGTCAGAGTGCAATATTGGAGGCCCCCAATCAGACTATGATAAATAGATCCTTCTAGAAGCAGATGATCAGCTAATTTAGAAAGAATTGAACTAGAAACCATTGGGGTTGGCATGGGCTTGCAGTCAGACATCCGAGCACGAGAAAGCAGGTCGGAAATATATTGAGCCAGATGGAGTGCGACAGATGTGGATGCCTAGAATAAAATTTGAAGAACCAAGATCCCTTACAGCAAAGTTGGAAGCAAGAAAGTCAATAAGATTGTTGAGCAGTTGACTGTTGTTTCCTGCAAGAAGAATGTCATTAACATAGATGAGCATGAGCAGAATAGAGTCACCTGACTTCTAACAGAACAAGGAATTGTCTGCCCGTGAAGTTTTGAAGCCCCAAGATAGAAGAGCGGCCTATAGTTTGGTATACCAAGCACGGGGAGCCTGTTTTAAGCCATATAAGGACTTTTGAACTTTGCACACATAATTCAGATGATGCTTGTCCATAAAGCCAGGAGGCTGTTGCATGTAAATAGTTTCCACTAAATCACCATGAAGAAAGGCATTAGATACGTCAAGTTGCCTGTGATTCCACTGAAAGGTTAGAGCCAAAGACAAGACTAGATGAATAGTTTGAGGTTTGACCACGGGGCTAAAGGTTTCATTGTAGTCCACCCCCTCCGTTTGGTTATAGCCTTTGGCTACTAAACGAGCTTTGAAACGGTTGAGAGAACCATCTACATTTTGCTTCCGTTTAAAATCCGTTTATAGCCTATGACCTTTTGGCCCGGAGGCATAGGAACCAAAGACCACGTGTTATTTAAATGTGGAGCTTGCATCTCACTTTGCATGACAGCTATCCAATTAGAGTGCTTGGAGGCTTGGGAGAATGTAAGTGGCTCAAAAAGATCAGGGTCGGCAACACAAGTATAAACTTTGGGTTTGGAGATACCAGACTTGGAAAGGGTTTGCATAGGGTGAGTGTTGGAAGGAATAGGAGGTGGAGGAGAAATATCACTGGTAGAATGAGAGATATACTCAAAATGTTGTATGACTGGAGACGGTGAAGGAACAAATGTTTGGAAAAGGAGATACAGGATAAGAGTGATGGACGATAGGGGAGGGAGAGGGAATAAACTGAGGGAACATAATTGTTGGAATCGAAATAGCAGGAGAAATACAGGATGAAGGTGGAAAGGAAGAAGAATGTGTAGAAAAAGGAAATATTGTTTCATAGAAGATCACATGGCGACTGATATAAATTTTGGATGTGGAAATGTCAAAACAGATATACCCCTTGTGATTGGAACTGTAACCAAGCATGACACACATAGAAGACCTAGGAAGAAGTTTATTTGACTGGAACGGACGTAGGTAGGGGTAGCAGAGACAACCAAAAACTCAAAGCATGGAGTAGTCAGGAACCAAATGAAACAAAGTTTGAAAAGGAGAAGAATAATCCAGAACAACAGTGGGTAAGCGATTAATGAGAAATGTGGCAGTAGAAAATGCATAAGGCCAGAAACGTAACGGTGTGTGAGAATGATATAAAAGAGACAAGCCAATTTCTACAATATGACGATTTTTTCTCTCAACTCTGCCATTTTGTGCAGGAGTATAAAAGCATGAAATATGATGGACAATGCCTTTGGAGCTGAGAAAAGGAAGGAGAGATCGAAACTCCCCACCCCCATCCGACTGCAGTGATTTAATCGAGATGTTGAATTGAGTTAAGACGAGATCGTAGAACTGAATGAAATGGGATTTAACTTCATCCTTGGTTTTGAGACAATACAGCCATGTAAACTGACTGTAATCATCAATAAATAAAACAAAGTAACGAGCACCAGTGACAGAAGATTTTGGGGACAGACCCTAGACATCGGAATGAATCAATGCAAAGGGAGAGGAAGCACGAGATAAAGAAGGAGAAAAAGATAAACGATGAGATTTACTGATATTGCAAGCATTACGTAGAGAGTCTGAAATTGAAGACAAAAACAAATTGCAGGACATAAGAGCACGCTTAAGACAAGAAAAATGAGGATGTCCAAGACGAAGATGCCATAGGTGAGGAGAGCTGGAGGAGGCGGCATTGAGAAGAGCAGCTGGCAGAATGGGCGGGGAAGCAGAGACAGTGTAAAGTCCATGATGAACTCTACCTTGAAGAAGGATTTGCTGGGTGTGTTGATCCTTAACAAGAAAATAAAAAGGATGAAATTCGACAAAGACATTATTATCGTAGCACAAACAATGGACACTTATTAGTTTTGAAGAAATAGGAGTATGTAAAATATTGTTAAGGTTAAGAGATTTAGCAGAGGAGGGGAGTTTAGAATTACCAGATGCTTGGATGGGAAACCATGTACCATTTGCAGCAGAGATGTGTTCCAGACCAGTGTATGAATGAATGGATTGTAGGTCACTAGAGTGAGGAGTGAAATGATGAGTGGCCCCTAAATCCATTAGCCACATGGACGACTCAGATGAAGAGTTGAAATGCTCCTAGAAAGCTATATTTGAAGCAAGCGGAGTGACCTAGGTAGCTACTAGAGCAGCGACTTGGGCAGCCATCAGTGCAACGTGCAAGGCCCTAGGAGAAGGGCAAAAAGATGTGTTCAGGTGATGATAGCATTGCGGCGCTGTGTGACCCAATTTCTGGCAGATCTAACAGCGAGGCTTGTTGGATGGGTTTTTGCCAGATTTCAACGAAGAGGAAGGCTTCCCAAGGATACTGCCAATTGGAGGAATGGAGGGCTCATTCATAAACTGCAGGTGTGAGTTTGGTTGTGGTGATTGGTGCTGCTGGTCGATAGTCAGGGAGGAGAAATTAGCCTGAAGAGAAGCTGCTGAATGCTCCTTGTCCAGACGCGAGTCATAGTTGAGGAGAGGGCTATGTACGTCTTCAATCGATCGAGTGTCTGGACGATTCGTGATGGAGGTGACAAAAGCATTGTAGTCACTACCAAGACCACTCAACAGGTACAAAATATGATCCTTGTTGGAGATTGGTTCTCCAATGGCTTGAAGAATGTTGCAAATGGAACTTACTTTCTGGATATAATCTAAGGCCGTGAGGCCATCTTTGGATAATTTGTGCAGCTGGCCTCGTAATTCCGTCAGGCGAGCAAGAGATGTGGAAGAGTAGAGTCAAGCGAGAGCACCCCAAATGTCAGCTACTGAAGAATAGCAGACGATGTGAGAGAGTAGAGGGTCAGTGAGAGAGGCATACAGCCAACTCATAACAAGTTTATCATAACGATGCCACA
The DNA here is from genome assembly GCA_022433065.1 of Begonia loranthoides. Classification (NCBI taxonomy): domain Eukaryota; kingdom Viridiplantae; phylum Streptophyta; class Magnoliopsida; order Cucurbitales; family Begoniaceae; genus Begonia; species Begonia loranthoides. The sequence continues at coordinate 10,550,664 of CM039483.1, forward strand.
ATGTAAAAGCAGGATTAGGCTTAGCTGGATTTGGTTGAGCAGACTCCAGAAAGGGTGGAGGAGGAGAGGAAGAGCCATCAAGAAAGGCCTTAAGGCCATTAGCAATGACCACATTGAGAATCTGGTTTTTCCAGATTAAGTAGTTAGAGGAATCAAGCTTGACGGTAAGAGTTTGATGACCAGTCAGAAATGGAGGAAGAGAGGAGGAGGCGTCTATAGATAGAGGAGGCTGAGTAATGCTGCTGGAGGATGCCATATGTGGCTCTGATACCAAGTAAGCAAAAAGAGAATTATGAGAATATTGATTGATTTTTAATTAACCTATTACAATGCTATTCTCTTTATATGTGCAGAGAGAGGATTTTAGAAGACAATACGGTTACAGAGTTTGTTATAGAAGAAATATGTTTTTTTCCTTATTATTTATTTAGTTTTATTTTAAGCCAACGGAATGTTGAAAAAATTGAAATTTCTTATTTTTTGAATAAAAATAAATTAATTATTTTGATTTTACTATTACACCATGCTATGAAAATAATTGTTAAAACAAACTTAAATTATTCAATTTAATTACATCTAATATTTCTATGGTTATTATATGTTGGATACACGATATATTATATTATTATACATTGAGAAATTAACAAATCAACCATTGTATTTTATAATCAATGACAATCCAACCACTGTGTAATACTCTAGTAATATTTTCTCCATGTATGAGGTGTAATTAATTGTTGGAATAATTCATATGTTACGTTACATGAAGGTACGTGTAACGACTTGAATTTTTGTCACTTTTTGAAAATGCTTTAAAATTTTGAGAAAATGTGTCAGAGCGCGCCTAATCCGAACCGCTACCAACTGTTCATTAAAACTTGTAATAAAAATCCAATTTAATAAAAATGCGGAAACGTCGAAAGCAAATAGTTATTTAAAATGTTGCGAAAGTAAACATATGCGGAAGCGTAAATAATTTAAAGGAATAAACTAAATACTTAATTACAATTTAGAAAACTTAATTTAAATAAATTACAACCCAATTATCTTTACTTCTCGTAGCCTGGCCAACCGTAAGCTCCCGCATGCAAACCCCTCATCAACTGCTTCTTCGTTGCTCGAGGCTCCGCGCACACGTGTACCTACACCACAAGTAAGACATGAGCCTAAAGGCTCAGTAAGAAAATGAGTTTATGCATATGAGATGCCACTCGAATTATTTAGAATGGGTTGGCCCCAAGCCACTAATTTAATTACGTATTTTAGGAATAGTACGTGTTTTAGGAATAGCTCGTATGTGGAGAATGGAGTTTTGGGAATCCTATGGTTTCTAATTAATTATATTAATTGTTCTTTTGATCCCGACAAGGGAAAGATTAATGTTTTTCCTCACTCAAGGCGTGTGGCCACCCCGTCGTGGTGTTTCTAATTGTTTCTAACGTCATGAGACTACCCTAGAGGCACATACAAGGAAGTATATCAAAGCATACAATAATTGAATTGTAACAATATATTTAAAGAATGTTAACATGATTGAGGAGTTATGGCCTAATTCGTTAACATGCTCATATTAATTAACTTGTTTAGGTTAACTAATTTGACTTGGTTAATGCACCCACTTCATTACTAGCTTTTTTATAAATTCACAACTAAACCAATAACTAATAAATTAGTTAAGCTCTTAATTAACATACTTATTAATTAAGTTGATCTAAACATGCTCAAGTTGTCGATTTATAATTGATTAATATTTACAAGGCAACCAACTAATAAAATAAACAAAGCCACCAACAAAGCAATTAACAACTCACAATAGATTAACAATTATCACAGAGAATTAACAATACATTAAAGAACCATAACAGACATAAACATGCTCGACAATACAAACCCATATTTTAGACAAACAATGCATTAATGAACAATAGCATGCTTGAAAAGTCTATATCCTATTTTATTTACATGCTTATAATTATTATCTTGTTTAAGTTAGCTAGATTGATTAGGTTAACATGCTTGACAAATTAACAATAAGGTTAACATGTTCAGTAAGTTAGTTGATTACGTTAGATATAAACATTCAATTTAAATAGCATGCTCAAGGATTTATTTACAACAAGGAACTCAACGATGATTCGCAGCGGATATCCAAGTCAAGGCACCAATAGTAAGGAAATCATCTATAAAGCTACGCAGTATCAACAGAGAATTTACAGCAATATACAGAACATTGAAGCATGGATAAACATACAGGTTCACACTATCGCAGAGAGCTATCGCACAGAGCATCCAAAACATACAGCCAAGATGCATAGACAGTATCACAGAGCTATATAATGTGCGTTCTACACTATCAACATCAACAGTGAGTATTCCAGTATCACCAATAAAGCAAACACTAACTATGGAAACCAACCAACAGAAAACTACAAAGAACTAACCTATAACTTACAAGCATATAAAAATGCAGAGTATCATAGAAAACATACAGACTTCATAACTAATGCACCCATACTTGCAGTGTAGGTCTTCCACCTGGCCAAGACACACTCAAGTTCTTACCTTGAAGCGTTCACGCGTTAGCACCAAATCTTTATCTTTTATCTCTTTCTGATACCTTCATTAGAAATAGCTAGTCATTACAAAAATCATTTAATCCACTCGTTAACTTACTAATTAATCTCATAGACTTAGCTTAATAATTAATCCTAGTATTCGTTTCTAATAACTACAACAATATTAAATGCAACTTAACAATTTATTTTCCATGGCATAACCCAAATCTAATATGTTTATGCATCTAGAATTAACCAACAAATTGACCCAAATCTAACAGAGCACCCATAACATATATATTTCTCCATTAATGTGCTTTAACTAATTTGACAGAGAAGGAAATGCTCACCCAACCAACAGAGTGTTTATCCATACCTCAACCATCACATAATTTTAATAACAAAGCATCAACCCATTCACAGAACATGACCCATTGAGTATAAATTCAACATACACAGGCTCAACAATAGTTAACAGAGACATTATCAAGTAAATTCCTTATCCAACAATAACCAGTAAACATAAACCCAAACATCCAGATAATACTCAAAAACAGAATCATCCAAAATCTAGAAAACAAAGGAGAAATCCTTCTCATCGTGAAGACCCGAGGCAGCAACTCTTCCTGCACATAGCTCTCCTTCTCGGTTCCCAGGAAGAACTTGAAAAACCAACTCCTCCTCCAATCCTCCCTCTCCCTGTCTCTTTATCCTCCAAGAAGACAAGCACTGCCACTTCCTAGAGGCAGAGCGTAGCTCCTCTGCACATCCGACCAGCTTTTGCCGAAGCCACCGACAACGTCCCTTTCTCCATCGAGTACAATTCCAGCTGGAAGGAAAGCCAATGTGGAAGATTTGTTCCTGTCACTCGGTTAAACCCAACAACAGGCTGGACCGAGACACCTGGGTAAGACCAAACTCCCTAGCCACTGCAACTCGTCCCCTGACCACCACGCGAAATCGGCGATTTAGCTCCTGCCAATACCTCCAGAATGCCAAGAAAAGGAAAAATTGACCAACATCTTACCTCAACAACCACGCTCGGAGCTTGAATCATCGCCAACAGCAACACCAATTTTGAGCCCTAACCTCCCGCAACCGATCGCCTTGCCTGGACGCACGCCGAACCCGTCGTCGCACTCGCCATTGCCGTCGCCTGGACGTCCCCTGCGACCTCTCCCCCTCGCTCTCCCTTTCTCCCCTCTCTTCTCTCATCTTGCTATCTACCCATGAAACACTCGAACCCAGAATGGCCAAAGGCCATTCTGTGTTTTAAGTTGAACTGATTTAGTTCTTGCTGAACCGGTTCAGTCCACTCCAAAACATAATCTCTTTTATTAAATTACCCACTTAGTTAATTAAATTTAATCCCTTTTATTAAATTACCCACTTAGTTAATTAAGTTAAATCCAATTTATTTATTTACTTTAAAATACCCCTCAATTGATTTAATTTAGCAAATTAAATCTAATTTATTCTTTATCTCTAAAATACCCATAGGCCTAACGCTCCTAATATGCCTTGTAATATCCCGATGATTAAAATATCGGGGTATTACAGTACGTGTTAAATTAGGACAAGTTTATATGGGATAAATATTATGGGATAAGTAAAATATGGAATTTGGATGAAAAAGTGTGTGATGGGAGATTTCAGATGCAGGGAAAATCATGTGTATTTGGGATTTCGAATGCATGCGGATGAGGAACTGCATCAGAAAATACATTGTACGCTGTCCTTGAGTTTTGGGACGATGCAGGATGAAGACTCCGCGTCCAAATTCATCCTTCGCGAGAATTCAGATGAACGCGAACGGTGGCGGACGACAAAGCTTTGAATCTGTCCAATTTTTTGACAGTTTTGGACGATCGCGAACGAAGGTAAGGATGACTTCCTTCGTTCGAAAACACAATTGTGTCTGTGAAATGTAGGATTTCAGATGATCGCGGACGATGCCGAGAAGCACTCCCTCATCCGAAATGTCCTAGAATTACGAAAAATAGGGTTTAAATAATAAGTTTTCTTGTTATTTAAATCTCACTTAGTTGACATGGGGGATGAACCCCATGCCTGGACCATGCCTCTCCCTCTCCGTTCGGTGAAGCGGCCATCCCTTCCAGGTAAGCCCCACGTTTTAAGTGTCATTCCCTACTGCTCTCCATCATTCCAGCTTCTAGTTCAAGAGTGAGCCTCTGGAGAAAAATAGTGAGTGTTCTGTGAATTCATGGGAGTTAATGTATTTCCTTCGAGTGAGACATTGTACCTTGGGATTTAGCTCCCTATCTTTGAGTTCTCCCAGTTCAGCTTGAGCTTCCTAATTCCTTTAGGTAATCAAATTCCCTTATCTGTTAATCAGTTTAAAGCATGTTAAGGATAGTTATTATGGACGTATTGTTGGACATAGGAATTGTTAAATTGACATTCTGAATCAATCTGTTGCATGACTGATTATATGTATGAACTGCTTTGTTGATTTGATTAAGTGTTCTATGAACTCTCTGTGCTAGATGCCAATGATAATCGGTTTAACTACTACCTTTATTGTTTTGTGAAGCATGAATATATTGGATTTAGCCTTGTTGTATGGATGATAAGTTAATGCTTTTGTTGAATTTTCTACTTCTTGACTCTATGAATGGAATGGTTAATCTGGCAATGGACGGTGATAAGTATAGAAGTGTTATTTTGTTTGGATATAAACCTGTTAAGTTGCAGTTTTGGTATTATACTCTATTAGTTTAGATTTGAGTCATTAATTGGACAAAGACATGATAATAATCGGAAATGAATGTGGGGATTAATTATTAAGCTAAGTACTAATTAAGAAAATGGTTCCCTTTAGGAAATTTTAGTCAGTAATGAGGAATTATAATAGAAAAGACGTTAAGACTAATAAGTAAATTAATTGATTTTATTAATGAATCAATGTTTCTAATTGTGAATGTACTAAAAAGAAGAAAGATAGCAATTAAGTGTGAATGCCTCAAGCAATTAAGGTAAGTGATATGTGTGTACTTTGGTCTTTGGACCCTACATCGCAAGAATAGGATATGCATGTTTCGTTACTTACCGCTTTCCAAGCATGTCTACAGTTTTAAATAGCACATTTCCTTGTTTACTGTTTTATAGCATGTCTACAGTTGTTAATAGCAAGTTTCGTTGTTTACTGTTTTTATAGCATGTCTACAGTTTGTATTGCACGTTCTGTGAATCACACGTTGAATGTTTATTTATATTTCCATATTAACTGCTAAAACTTGTATGCATTCACGAGCATCATGCATCACAATTTTCAAAAGAATATGAAAATGGACTTTGTGCGTGGTTTTGAAATGGATAATAAACGAATAATAAGCAATAAAAAGTAAAGAAAAAAAAAACAAGAAGTAAAGTAAAGAAAAGAAAAAGACAACTATATGATGTGAGACCGTTTAAGTCATTCGTGGGCACGGTCACTAGCGGGCTTTCGGATTATGCCATTGCCACTAGCTAGCTTTCAGATTATACCATTGCTGCTCATATTGTTTGCAAAGTCCTTGGATTATGTCGGGACAGTCCCTGGATTATGTCGGGACATAACGGCTAATGATTAGCAGACTTTCGAATTGTGACATTGCTGTTATATATATCAGAGGTAAAAGACGAAAAGAACGGTCAATGGTTAGCTAGCTTTTGGATTATGTTATTGTTGCTATATCGGAGGTCATAACAGAAAATAAAAATATAATGATGATTAAAATGTAAAAGATAAGAAGATAAGAACAGAAACTGCATAATAATTTTTAGAGGGCACAGCATGAACATGTAGCATATTAGGCATTATCATTTACTGAACCTTAGGCTCATAGTTTATGATTTGCGATGTAGGTACAAGTATGAGAGAAAATGACGAACAGATTTAGGAGCAGCTGATGAAGGATTTGCACGGGCGAGACTTGTGGCTGGTTAGGCTAACGAATGTAAAGAGGATTTGTAAAATATAAAGTAACACTTTAATTAATTGTCTTTAAATGAACTATTTATGCTTCCGCTACGTTTTTAAAGAAAAAGTAATTTATGCTTCCGCTATGTATTGAGAAAAGATTTTTATAACTATAGTTTTCTACTATTTATAACGATTTTGGTAACAAGTCAAAGTAAAAGGATTTTAACGATTCGGTTATAAGAAAAAAACTTTGATTTCATATTAAAAAGTTTTAATAAAGATTTCAGTCGTTTTATAAAAGTTTTAAATTTAATGCATTTTTAAAAGGAAATAAATAACTAGGTCGTTACACAATGAACAATTTTTGTTAACAACTTAAACACTGAACTATGAAAGATTGATGACGCAAACACCGTGGTTACGTTTTTTGTTAAAAAAACGTTGTCTTTCTATTGGAGAACGTTGTCTTTCTACTGCGGAACATTGTATTTCCACTAAAAATTTTAAAATATTACTTTTCGCGCAGAACGACAATGTTTCACCTACGGAAAGATTATGTTCTACGAAGTTTCGCAGCGGAAAGACGTCGTTCCACTTAGGGAAAGATTTCGTTCCGCTACGTAAAGAATACTTTGTGCGAATGAAATATTACTTTCTGTAATAGAAAGAATACTTTTCGTAGAGGAAAGACTCGTTTCCTCTCAAAAAGTGATAAACACTGGACGAAGTAAAACTATAATTTGTAGAGAGTAATGTTTTAACATCATTTTCACAGTAATGTTTCTTTCAACATGTAACTATGATGTTTGCGTCGTCTATTTTTTATAGTTTAGAAGTTAAATTGTTAACAAAAAGTGTTTAGTGATTAACTTGTCATTGATTTAAAAGTACAGTGGTTGATTTATTAATTTCCCATATACTTTGTACTTAACATTATGCAAAATCTATTAAAAGTGATTAAATACATATTATTTTTATTGAATTTGCACCATGTATGATGTCACAAATAGGGTCTAGCGAACCCAAATGTATAGAAACTAAAATAATCACTTTATTTTAGACAAAATAAGTATTACAAATTAACGATAGAAGATCATTTTATTAGACTCTTCTTCTTCTTATATTATCATTGTGGTTTCTATTTTTTAGTGAGAGTTGGACATGGACACCAAAGAAAAGTTTTTAGAAACGGAAGAGTATAAGGCTAAACACCGTCAAAATAAAACGTATTCAACGGATTCAAGTAAAAAAAAAACGTATTACTCGGTCTTCAATTAGGCACGTAATCCAACTTAAGCCTAAAAAACTAGTGTTTAGGCGTGAAATCTCATAGTTTATTAATATCCTTTGATCACTATAATATATTTGATTTATTATACTATTATTATTAAATTATACACTATATAATTTTTTATTTATAACCAAGTTTCAGAACTTGTGGTTTTACATTCTTACATTCTGAGTTATGGACCACATTCTCTGGGACTGATTTGAAATGTTGCCGAGTGAAAAATTATGTGACAGTGATGATGATGTTTAATTTGACCACTAAGCAAGTATGTGACAAAGTTTAAATAAATCAACGTAGCTATCTTTGGGACCCTACAAATAAGAATCTTTTAGATACTGTCTGGAAAAGTGAAGTGCTAATTTCAATTTATTTGTTTGTTCTTACGGAGAGACTGCTTCTTTCATTGTTTTACCCCACATCAAAGGATAATGGTCCCATGCTATTTACTTTCCGTAGGAGGTGTGTTGAAAGGAGCAACCTCTTATTGCATTCATGTTTGCCCTCTACTTGAAAGATAGATTTCTTTCACCTTAACTCAATTTTCCCACCTTGCTTAAAAAGTTCAGTGCAGTATAAGTGGGGAATATTTTTTGGGTCCATTATTTTGTAATTTTGTTTCGGGGATTATTATGCTTTCATAATATTCGCACATAATTTTGGGATTTGGTTAATTTTTGCAATTCAGGAAACAAATTGGTCACGATGAGTTAAAATTTTCCCCTCTTATTGTTTATTTATTCAAAAAATGAATTTTTACCCATAAATCTTTTGTATGAGAACTTCTTTGGACAACTTTGGATAATAGAATAAGTAGGCCTATATTGTTACAAAGTTATGAGATTTTCAAGGTATGCAAACGTTGATCTAATTCTAGCAAATTTCTTTTCCAATTTGGGAAGTTGGGTAATGTAGTGGAAGGGTATAAAACTGATGGTTTATGAGAGATAATCATAATGTGAAAATAATATTTAAGAATTGTTTTGTTTTTATCAGAAAATCAAAAGAAAGGTTGGAAATCGACGAAATTGAAGTTGAGATTTTTATGTAATCATTTGAAATCGAAAAACGAGATATATTTTGGAGAACCCAAAGCAATTTTTCAACACAGTGGTCGACCAAGACATAAGTTTCGTCGACCTGTCTTTTTCGGGGTCAATCAGACTTTTCTATGTTTGAAAGGAACATGTCTTTTGGACTAGTTTTTGGGATTATTTTCGTAAAATCTCTGAATTGATTTCTATTTTGTGGGTTCTAACAATTTTGTTTGAAAGTCTTGTTAGCCTATTCAAAAAATACATGTGTTAAGTACGAGAATTTAATCATTGATCGGACTTAATGGAGTGATATACCAATTTAAAATAGAGATTTATTTTTATTTTCAGCATTGTATTATTTTTAAAAATATTTATTTTGAGATGCTTTCTCATTTAAAATATTTTAATGAACATATTTTCTTTAAGCATATATATTATTATTTCACTCAATATGTTTTCTTTGAGCATATACATTGTTTTATTGATCACTTTAGCACGTTGTAACGACCTGATTTTTCTTTACTTTAAAAATCGTGTAAAATTTAAAACTTTTTATTTACTTAAATCATTTCTAATTGCGTAGCGAAAGATTAGTTCATTATTAAAATCATTTAAAAGATATTAATAAAATTTTTTTCGTAAAATACAACGGAAGACTTGTAATAAAACAAGATATTAAGAAATACAATTATTTTTCTTTTACACTTATAAATCAATTTACAAATCATTTTTTTCTTTCTTATATTCTTTAACCTAGCCAGCCACAAGATCTGCGCATGCAAATTTTTCATCAACTATCTTTAACATGTTCTCTTGTTTCTCGTACATACCTACATCACAAGACTTAACTAATGAGCCTAAGGCTCTGTAAGTGATATAAAATAAAAGGTATGATGCACATGCTATGCCACTTTAAAATCCGTATGCAACACTTTGTTTTTCATTTTCAGGAAAGGGACCTATCCTTTCCTTATAGCAAGAGAAAAGATACATCCTATGATAATGTGGCTAACCATCACTCTGATGAGGAGATACATCCATTAGGGGTGTCACCACCGATGACCGTCACTAATCTCTTTTTGCTTTCTAGGCATTGGGGATTTCCGTACAAGAGAAGAGGATACATCCTATGGTTCATGTGGTTGAACCGTCACCCGCTCCCTACGTGGGAGGGGATACATCCATTAGGGGTGTTACCACTGATGGACCGTCATCAAATCTCCTGAACCCCCATATGCCTATTTACGTTTATCAATGATACAATGGATATTCCTACAGCCAAGTGATGGTTGTCCGCTCAGGTGATCAGCCCTCGAGAACGTCGTTTACTTAGTATGTATGAGCATCTATTCTACAACTTTTCATTTCCTTTTCAAAACTATGCATGAAAACCATTTTTGTAGCAATTTGAAAACCATGATGCATAAATGCTCGTGAATGGATACAATTCATATCATATCTCTATATAACCTTGAAACATGCTCATCTATTAAACATATCATTAAAAGAATCTAATTCTAATAAACACCTAGCAAGCAACAGTATAATTTGCGAAACATGCACAATTTCTGGCTATCCTATTAAAACAGTAAGCAACCTTAATATTCTATTAAAGTAGTAAACAATCAGCACACAAATTCTAATTCTTGCGATGTAGGGCCCAAAGACCAAAACACAAGTAGTATCACTTACTTGCATCCGTAGCGTTGCTACACTTTATTCTTTTTCATTTAATACCTTCAAAACTATTAAATAAACACTCATTAATAATTACAGACTATTAACCTCATTTCCACTGTTCTTTACTCGCAAAGAGTTCAGCAAGCCCAAATTCTCATAATAGAATTCCGACTAATCACTTAACGGTGTCCATTCATTTATGTTCATCAATATCATAACCAATAAAAAAGTAACCTTGATTTACAGGACCTTAAACTCAACACTTCTCTTGATTTTACTAATTATCATATTTGTATGTTTGTAGACAGAGAGCAACTCCTATAATCAAAATAGTGACCTTCCTTTGTCTAGCATAAATAACATACCAACTAACTGATTCATAATCAACAGTGTATTAGCCGAGTTTAACATTCTATAAAACCAATAAGCTGCAAACGTAATAGATAACAAATTTCTTTATCTTTTACAATTATCCCATTAAAATCCATAAGCTGATAATCCTAATTAGATAGCCTAAAATACTTAAAAATCCATAAACCGATTACAGCAGAGAGCATAACTTCATAAAATCCATAAATAGACAGGGAGGAAATGCTTACCTCAAGAACACCCGAGAGATTCCACTGAATTCCTTCACACAGCTTTTTCCTTCACTGCTATTTTCCTCCTGTCTTCTTGAGGGACACACGGCCTTTTCCTTCATCACCAAAGAGTTCCCTCTCGATTCTCTCTGTAAATAAAAATAACACTTCACTACTGCCTTTGGTTCATAGACAGGGAAGGAGCTTACGGGGAGCAACAGGGGATGGGCAGACATGATTCCCAGGGAGGAGGTCCAATTCGTCCCTGCCACGTGGAGAGTGCCAGACCATCAGTAGAGAATCACGTGAAGTTGATGGGATAGGCTGCCAAGAGATTTGCACAATTCTTCATGGGCAAGAGAACCAAGTGTAATCGGGTTCAGTTCCACAAAAATCGGTCGCACACCGGCAGCAGGGGCTATCTCCCACTGCCCGTTCGCTCCCACGCAGACAGCACAACATTTCGCCCCTTGCCATTGCGTCCACACCCCTACCGCTCATGCCACACCAAAAATACTGAACAACCCCATCACGAAACACCAGGGAGAAGAACACATAATGACTTACCTCGATCTGACGATGAATTTTGTTGCCCCAGCCCGTGCTCAGCCCATCCTCGCATGAAATGCCCAACCTTCCAATGTCGTGTTTTCGTCCGAGTTTACGTCCACTCCTCACCTGCGAACGATTCCTCACTGGCGAAGCCATCGGCCTCAAAGGAGATTTCTCCCGGTAGAATCGCTGAGCCCGAGCCCTCTCTTCATCTCCGCCTCTCTATCTCCCTTCGCCCTCTCTCTCGTTTTCTCTTTCTCTCACAAAATGGCCTCATGCCATTTTGTTTCATTTCAAATACTGGACCTGTTCAAGGGTGAACCGATTCAGTCCACTCCATTCATTTTAATCATATTTCTTCTTTCATTTTAAATCCTCCCTTACACTTTTATTTCTCATTTAAATTTCTCTTTATTCTTCATCTATTTAATAAATCATTTTCTAATAAAACCAACCACAACTTTCTTCTCATTTGTCTTTAAACTGAACCGGTTCAAGACGAGTCGGTTCAACCCTTTATTTCTCTTGTCTCACTTAATCTCCATTTTTTGGATGAATGTCACGATCGCATCTTCGATCAATGACTTGACTGTAAAATGTCCAAATTTGACAGATTCAAAACCTATTATTTTTCAGTCGCGTATCTCGTCCGCGTCTCGACCACAAAGTCGACTAAAACACAAATTTACAGTCTGTAACACATTTCGGTAGGATAATTCGACCGCGGAGTAGACCGCAGTCCGACCAAAACACCACATCATCTAATTTCTCCAAACGTCGATGTTCCATTTCTTATTTATTTATTTATTTTTTCATTACCACAATTATTTAATTACTCCCCATTTAATTTTGTGATGACCCAGATTTCTTATTCATCTTAAAAATACGTTCAATTTTAAAATTTTGATAAACGACTAGAATCTTTCGAAATCTTTTTAATTAAAATCAGAGTCTTTTTCTTAAAAATCCGATCGTCACTTAAAACTCATTACGACAGTCATAAAATAGCAGAAAACTATAGTTTATAAAGTCAGCGGAAGCATAACCTGGAATATTACTCAAAGCATTTATCAAAGTTCAAGGTTAAAAGCGAATCAACATTTACTGCTCAGGATACGATCAAAGGGTCAAGGTAGTAGTTAGGGTTTTACAAAAACATGTCTATTAGTAAACCCTTACAAAATAGATATTTTCTTCCTCACTTGGACCATACATCTACTCGGGCCGCATTTCCTCCAGATAATCCGTAGGCTCCACGAGAAAGGCCTCCTCTGCTCCCGGCACTACCATCTCATTACCTACACCACAAGTAAGGACATGAGCCTAAAGATCCAATAAGGAAATGAGGTTTATGCATTATGCTTATGCCTCTCTTTAGTTCTTTTGGAATACCCCCAAACCAATCTTTTCTTATGTTCTTTATTCATTACTCGTACATTGAGCAGAAGATTGGAGGAATCCATGGCGGAAGGGTAGTCTTTGTCGACTTCAACCACCTAGGGTAAATAGTCTCGTAGTCCTGATAAGGGAAAGGTAACGTTCTTTTAAATCCTGTCTACCTGGTTGATCCATATTACCCCTCCATCCCCCAACTCCTCATTATTCTTCTTTAATTCTTTCTTCCTCACTTAATGCATGTGAGTACCACCTCGAGGTGGCACTCCCTACTTTGTTTCTATTAACGTGAATGCATGAGAACACTTTCAAATTAAATAGCGCATACATGGAACGTAATGACAGTGATTGAAGGAATGACAAATCAATAATTAAAGAGAAAAATTTAAAACACATAAGAAGAACAAGGGCATATTCGAACAATTATAAGACATCTATGACAGAAGCGTATAATAGTGGAAATTTAGCATGCTATTGAGAAGTGGTCATATTTCAACCTATATTCAACTATTCCAGCAACTAAGCAGGCATTAATGATTGCGTATTACATACATTGACAGAAATCAGACAATATGAAGCAACAATAAAATAACCAAGTAGTGGTGTATGATGAACATAATAGATCAGCAGTGTATATCGCACAAAATAGCACAACTAACCATGTCTGTAAATGATGACTAAAACCAATAGCGTATAGCGAGCAAAATAGAACAACTGAACATACTTGACAATATGTAGCATACCATAATGAAATAGGACACAAAACATGCTTCAACAATATACGGTAGCATACAATAACAAAAAATAACAACATAACATGCTTCTTAAACGACAATATATGACAACGTACAAACGAATGGAACCACAAATCATACTTCTTAAATGATAATATACAACAGTGTGCAATGGTGATTTAGAACAACAAATCCTGCTTCTCAATGGCAAATAAAATAGGAATGAACTACGACTAAATAAGGCTTAACAACACAACCAAGCTTAACACCCATAAAATCAACTTTAAGCAAACTGAAATGTAACGAAAGAGCATTAAGCAGACTTAAAATATACAACAGAGAAAGCATCCAAGGAAAAATATAGGAGTTCAAGGTATCTAAGGAATCCACAGAGATTTAACTACAACAAATCACACGCACACACACTTTACATGGGTGTAAGGCCTTCATAGGCCAAGACTACCCAAATCTTTATTGTTTAAGAAGGTGAGCACTCACGAACAACAGTTCCTCTATACAGGGACTCACTCCAGATGGGAAGAAGCTGTATCCAGAGAAGAGAAAAAATGCGGAGGAAATGAATGCAAGGCTTAAGATATAGATAGGCTTACCTAAGGGGAATAGCCTGAAAACCTATGGAGGCATAGGGGGTGGCTCGCATGGTTTGGACTTGGAGGGGGGACTGTTCCTTGTTGAGGGTTCGCAGTTTAATTGGTTTATGCATCAATTTTTCTGATTTTAAATCCTCAATTGTCGCAGATCTGGGATATTTCGGACGAGTGTAGACATGATAGTCTCGTCCGCATGTGTAAAATTTCCTAGGCAAATTTGTGTTTACAGATGGGAATTTACGTCCTCGCCCAACCTGTACCGTCCGAAAGTGACATTCGGATGCAATATGGCGTTCGCATGTAGCGTCCGTACGCATCCGAAAGTGTCCAAAAATTAAACAGATTCAATGCAGATGCATTCCGTCCTCATCCGCATCGTCTGCATTTCATTCGCAGAGAGACAGGGTCAGTTCAGGATGCGAGGATCCGTCTTGCATTCATCCCCAAGTGATCCTAGCATGTGCGTACGCCAATTCTCGTCCCCATGGCGTCCGTAGGCGTACACATGAGTTATATTTCCATTTTTTTCACATTTTTCTACTAAACTTTTATCCCATAATATTTTTTCCATATATACATGTCATAATTTAACAAGTATAAATACGCAATGTAATATATAATTTTTCTCCAACATTTATTATATCGCGTATACGAGGAAATTAGTATCGGGATATTACAAATTTACCCTCAATAAATCTTAACCAAGTTTCCCACTTCACTAATCCTAATAATTTCCATATAATAAATATTCAATAATTATTTCATCAAATAAATGTCCTATAATTATCAAAGAAATCTTATTACACTCAGTTAATTTCTCAATTATCCTTACTTAATTATGGTATGGAAAATCGGGTCTTACACATGTGAACCAAGTTTGATCAACCTACGTGGGGGTGCTATTTTGTTAAACACATTCAATTGTTAGAGGATATGTTTGATTGTTAATTTGAGTAATGAGACAATTATGCATGTCGTGTCTAGGGGAAAAAACCTTAAATTTGATCAAGGTCTTCGTGACTTTGTGATTTCTGAGGACATTGTTATTATTGTATACTTTTGTAACGATCCGTTTTCCATATCATTTGTTTTCAAAACAGTGGGATAAAATGACATTTATGACGTAGCGGAAGCCTTTTCTTTTGATTTAAAAGATCCTTTGTACCATTTAAACCATTAAGAGACTCGTAGTATCATTAAAAACATTTGAAAGATATATTTCACAACATTGTATTGATCCCTACTCAAACATTACACAACTATAATTTAAAACAATTTTATAAACAAAGTGAGTCATAAACCATTGGTCAAAATCACTACACGACGCAAGTGCTCGATGTAGCTACGCTTGTAATACCCTGATAAATTCCTCGACTAATGTAATATAAAGAATTTTGTGGAAATGGGTGAAGAAATAGTATTAGATTAATAAAGATATAGAATTATGTTGGAAGAGAGAAGATTAATGTTGTTAATTAAAAAGGGAGTGTTAAATTAACATAGCAGTTTTTACCAAAAAAATAAAATAAATGGAATGCGTGGGACCGATTGATATTGCGAAAGAGGTGTTGGATTGGACGATACAGTAGATGACATGGTGAGAGCATGAATTGTTTAGGACCGATAGATTGTGCATGTTGACTGGTGATATCTGGTCGACTGTGCATGTCGATTGGTTCCAATGATTTCACTGGAAATCGATTTTTACATTACTCTGATCAACATGTATAGTCAACCGGGATGTCGCCTGCTCCCAAAGGAAATTAATACGATCTAGTTTCTTCCTGCGGCCATTTTAGGGTTCACGATGGATTTTCTATCGATTCTACCGAACCGATAACATTATCCACATGGTAATTGTCAATTGGACCACATAAGCTGTGGTTGTTGAGAGTCCATCAGCAGAGGCTTCTAAAAGGAGCCTCGTCTGCTGATTAACGGGGGAAAAACAGAAGAAGAAGTGGAAGTTGAAGGGGAAAGAGGAGCTTTAGGTTTTCTCCTTTGTTCTTTTCTAGTGACCTTCAGCTTTGATGAACACCATGAGGACAAATGTTGTGAGGGTAGAAGTTGGTGTTTGCATGCTTTGCTAAGGGGAGGTGTGAACTCCAAAAATTTTTCTATCGAGGATTGACTGTGAGGAATGGTAAGAAATAGTGTACGTGTATGGACAGTGGAGTCCTAAATCATGGGACTAGAGTCTATGTGTTTAAGTTGTTATGTAACACCCCGACTTTTTATATCGGGGTATTACCAAGGACATAGTCAGAGCGTTAAGTCAAGGGGAAATTTTCGATAATGTTTTCCCCGTATACGCGATGTAAATTAAGGACGGGGCAACTAGGACATTACGTTGTGTATTTATACGTGTCAATTTATGATGTGTATTTATGGGAAAATGTTATGGGATAAATGTTATGTAAGGAAAAAGGTGAGGAAAGGCTGTTCTGGGCGTTTTCGGACGCCTACGTCTCCCCTCTGTTCCTCCGTCTATATGAGGTGAGCCTCCTCTGGATACTGGAGCATTTGGAAATTGTGAAAGTGTGTGAGGGTGTGATCTTGCTGTGAAGTGGTGTGGTGAGCTAAGTGGAGTGTTACTCTGTCCGGAGGATTTTCTATCCATCCGTGAAGGGGAGTAACGAAGAGGTAAGGATTGACTGTCAATTTAGTTATGAATCTTCAACGTTTTGGGACAAGTTGGTTATGAATATTGAGCTTAACCTATATGACATGAATATTGAGCTTAACCTCGATTGTCATATTTGCTTAGGAAGTATTAAGAGTTGAAGGGTAATTGGGAAACCTTCTTTGGGTTGTTGCTTTGACTGCGGATTGGTTATTGTAAGCTGCTGAACGTTTGAGGTACGAATTAGAATATTGTTTTGGCCAAAGAGGCCCTACATTACGGGTTAGGTTACTCCTTGTTGTATGAATTGCTAAAGATGGTTAAATTACTGCTTGTTGTATAAATCGCTGAGGTTGATGAAATGCAAAAACTTTATGCTATACTGGTTGCCGAGAAAATAGCTGAATAACTCATATGAATTGCTCTGTCAAATATAACAGAAATATAAGAAACAAACTATATGGTGAAGCATGAGAATATGACTTGTGGAATCAGTTTAATTTTTGGTTGTTGGTATGACAATGTTGTCAAATGATGAAGTGCAAACTAACCGTTTACGGTGAAAGAAGCAGAAATTGTATTGCCTGGAAATGGATCATTTTAAGTCATTCATTATCATATTTGGTTGTTGAAGAATATGCTTGAAAGGTATTAGGACAGCCTAAAATTTGAGAAGTGCAAACTGTCTTTTTGGAATGCTAGGACTCTTTGATCGTATATATGCTTTGTTCTACACATATTCCCTTGCTCGTAACAGTTAAAAGAATGCTCCAATACTTGTAGTGCCTTGTTGAACACTAAAGCTAGTTAATAAGGTGAAATTAATATAGTTGCATTGTTCAATGGAAATTATGGATATTGTTTTTAAAATTATGCTGCTTCACAATTTCAATTGCAGTAAATTGTGTTTCTATTGTGTGTTATTTTCTATGCTTTGTTCGTGACATTCATGCACCACCCTAGGACTTATAAAACTATTCACATGCTGTATGTCATTCTAATATACGAAAATAGACATGTGGGGGTTCTGGAGGATTGGGAATGGTTGTCGTGGTGACACCCCTATTGGAGTGCCTACCCCCACTTTGGGGGTATGAAGGCATAGGTTAAGCCACGAGAATTGTAAGATTCTCAATTCTCTCGTACTGAAATCCCCAATGTCTTCAACAAAACGACTTAGTATGGCTCGTAGTGACACCCCTATTGGCGTGTTTTCCTGTAGGAAACATAGGTTAAGCTACGAGAGCAATTGACTTATCCATCGTCCCAAATAACAGATGAGATATGGATCTCCTCTGTAATACATTGTATGAACATGCATCATATGCATTGCATTTATTATTCTGATTCTTGCTGGGTGTTAGGCTCATTGTTTTCCCTGTAATGTAGGTGATTATGATAATGAAGAATTTGTACAAGTGGAAGAGGAGGCGTTCCAGGATGACCCTTTGTTTTATCAACCGATTTGACCTGCTGGGTGCGAATCACATATTTTGGAAGTTGTTGGTATTTTGAGTGAGAGGTATTTTGGTAAATTCTACTATTAGTGTTTTGAACATTTAAACTTGTAATAGGGACTTTGGAATTTTGTTAAGAACACTTGGAAACTACTTGTTCATTTCCATTATTATTCCGCAAATATTTACTCTGATTTCACGTTTCTTCTAAAAATGGATTTCAAACAATGAATAAATAAAAGCGAAAATTTTTATGACGTATTTTTAACGAGAAAAATAGTTTTAAATTGACGGGGCATTACAGTTGGTATCAGAGCGCAACCAGGTCAAACTCGATTCTGTAGACTGTGTATAACACAAGGAATCGTTGCAAAACACTCCTTCTACTGTAAGTAAAGTTTTAATTTTAAAAAATTTTAATTTCACCGTAACTTATTAGTTCTTAAAAACTTTGAATGTAGACAACAAATTGAAATGGCACGACGAGTAAGAAATAATATGCCAGTACCTGATGAGCAGAACGAAGCTCTTAACCGCATGACGGAGTAATTAAGCGTCATGCTCAATTTATGGCACAACAGACCCAAGTGATAGAGAGACTTGTGGAGCGTGGAAGTGGTAATGGGCATGGGAATGACAACGGTAACGGGAATCTTCGTGCCGCTATTGCACCCATGGAGGCCGGTTGGGAGTGGTTTCTGTGGCTTAAACCACTGACTTTTGAAGACAGTATTTCTGATATTTCAGCATCTGAGACATGGATCCATTCGATTGAAAAGATGTTTGCTTATGCCGACATCCGAGAAAGTGAAAAGGTGAAATGTGTTGTATACTTGCTGACTCAAGATGCACAGTATTGGTGGGAAGCAGTACAACCGACCACCGCTATGCAGACTCTCACCTGGAAGGGCTTCAAGGAGTTATTCAACGAGAAGTGTTTCAGCTTTACCGTTCAAAATCAGAAGTTTACAGAATTTCTACGGCTGAGATAGATGGGGACCGTGTCTGATTATATTCGAAGATTTGAGGCACTATCCCAGTATGCCCCATACCTGGTCAGTGATAATGGATCGAAAGTGCAGCATTTCCTACAAGGGTTGAAGGTGGAGCTTCCTAGATGTGTGCAGATGTCTGGCATTCGGGGTGTTTCCTATTCACAAATTGTGGCTAGAGCGCTAGACGCTAAGGATGTTGAGGGGATTGTGGCTAGACAGAGGGAGTATACTCAGAGGATTGGGAGGAATAATCCGATTATTTAGCAGCGTGGGATTCCACTTAGAAATCGTGGTGTAAGAAGGCTACCTGGACTTGAGACCCAACAGGGATATGACAAGTGCCCTATGATTGAAGCGACTGTTGCAGCACCTGCGGCACCTAAACTGTGCCCCATATATCGGAAGAGCCATCCTGGATAGTGCAAGGTTGGCACAGGTAGATGTTTTAGATGCGGGAAGCCCGGTCATATATCACGTAATTGCCCGACATTGGTTGATAGGGCGGCTCCACGTGCATTTTCGCTGCAAGGAGAAGGGAACGAAGAGGAAGAACTTTCGGCTGTCCTATCAGGTACACAACTATGATCTGACTATTATGAACGTATATTTTATTCACAAGATGTTAATGAAATTCCATATAGATGTTAATGCAATTCCATATAAACTTTAGAATCGTATGTTTAAATAAGTGATTTTTGAACACCTAAATTACAACTTACATTAATAATGTGGCCGCATATATTTTATTCGATACGGGCGCCACTCATTCTTTTATCTCTACATGATTATGTAAGAAGGCAAACTGCACACATGTCATTCCTAAAAATGGATATCGAGTACTCACCCCTTCTGGTGAATATATGACTGCTAATGGTATTCTTGAAGATTATGCAGTCCAGATTAATGGCCAGAAATTTTATGCTACTTTAATAGTTATGGATATTCAATGGTTCGAAATTATCTTTGGCATGGATTGGTTGACTTCAAATTGTGACGTTGTGAATTGTGTAAGATGAGAGGTTCACTTTTATCCTCTCGGTGCAAATTGCACGTTTTTCGAGAAATCTAGGAAAAAGGCAAACTGACAATTATTTCTGTGCTAAAGGCAGATCAATTGATGAAGCACGGATGCGAAAGATTTCTCGTCAGTGTTATAAAAACCATGATCAAACAGAAAGCGAATGTTGAAGATGTAATGGTGGTCCGTGACTTTCTAGAGGTTTTTCTAGATGATCTTCCTGGATTGCCTCCTTCCCTAGAAATTGAATTTGTTATCGATCTCCATCCTGGTATGGAACCAATTTCGAAGAATCTGTAAAGGATGGCTCCCGTTGAGTTTTGAGAGTTGAAGGTACAGCTTGAAGAGTTAATTACAAAGGGATTCAGTCGACCGAGTTTCTCACCCTGGCGAGCTCCTGTTCTATTTGTGAAAAGGAAAGATGGATCACTACGAATGTGTGTGGACTATTGTGAGTTGAACAAAGTAACTATTAAGATCAGATACCCTCTACCTTGGATTGATGATCTGTTCGATCAATTGCATGGTGCTTGTGTCTTTTAGAAGATCGATCTACATTCGGGGTATCATCAGTTAAGGGTCAAGCAAGAGGATGTACCAAAGACGGCATTTCGGACCAGATATGGACATTTCGAATTCCTAGTGATGTCTTTTGGGCTAACAAATGACCCTGTGACTTTTATGGATCTGATGAATCGTATATTCAGGAATTATCTGGATAAATTCATCATTGTTTTTATTGACGATATTCTGGTATATTCTAAATCAGAGGAAGAGCATATTGAGCATTTGAGAATTGCTCTATCTATTCTGAAGCGACACCAGCTTTATGCGAAATTTTCCAAGTGTGAGCTCTGGTTGAAAGAGGTCAGTTTTCTTGGCCATGTGGTTTCTAAAGAAGAAATTGCTGTGGATCCTACGAAGATTCAAGCAGTTGTTGAATGGGTATAGCCAAAGAACATCGGTGATGTTCAGAGTTTCCTTGGATTGGCTGGGTATTACCAACGATTTATCAATGGATTTTCTAAGATTGCTATGCCTCTCACCAGTTTGACTAAGAAAAATGTGAGATTTTGTTGGTCTGATAAGTGTGAAGAAAGCTTCAAGGAATTGAAGCATCGTTTGACCTCTGCTCTAGTATTGGCTCTACTTGAGGAAGATGGAAATTTTTGTATTTATTACGATGTGTCCAAATGTGGGCTTGGTGGTGTTCTGATGCAAAATGGGAAGGTGATTGCTTATGCTTCGAGACAGCTTAATCTGCACGAAGCTAACTAACCCACACATGACCTTGAGCTAGCTGCTGTGGTCTTTACATTAAAGATTTGGAGGCATTACCTTTATGGGCAACGGTGTGAGATTTTCACCGATCACAAAAGTCTAAAGTATATTTTTACGTAGAAGGAGCTGAATATATGGCAACGACGCTGGCTAGAGTTTGTAAAAGACTATGATTGTGAGATTAAATACCATCCGAGAAAAGCAAATGTTGTTGTAGATGCTTTCAGTCGAAAAGTTGCTCTGATGAGCATAACGTGCGAAGAAATGCCAGCAGGATTACTAAATGATATGCAGGAATTAAATGTACAGTTAGTTCCTGAACAATTGACGGAAGTTTTATCCGTTTTGACTCTTCAGCCATCGATATTGTAAAGAATTAAGGAAGAACAAGCGATTGATGCTTTATGTGAGGATTTTAAACTTGATCCAACTCTTCCCGAGTTTTAGGGTTACTCTCTATCTGCTGATGGGATCCTGAAATTTAAGAATCGATGGTATGTACCTGAGATATTATTACGGATTGCTATAATGAAAGAGGCGCATTCTTCTAATTTCTCTATTCACCCAGGATGTAACAAGATGTACAAAGACTTGAAGAAGCATTATTATTGGCCAAGAATGAAGCGCGATATTGCCTTCTATGTTACTCATTGCGACATATGTCAACAAGTGAAAGTTGAGCATCGACGACCTGGTGGTATGCTTCAACCGCTGCCTATACCTATATGGAAATGGGAGCATGTTACTATGGATTTTGTTACCGCATTACCCAGGACAAGGAAGGATCACGATGCAATATAGGTGATTGTTGACAGACTGACGAAGGTTGCCCACTTCTTGCCGGTAAACATGACATATGAAATGAGTCAGTTTGTAGAATTGTATGTTAAGGAGATCGTTCGACTTCATGGAGTTCCTGTATCTATTGTATCTGATCGGGATCCCCGATTCACTTCGAGGTTCTGGAAGAGTTTGAACAAGGCAATGGGTACAGAATTGAAGTTTTGCACTGCTTTCCATCCGCAAACTGATGGACAGAGTGAGCGGACTATTTAGACCCTGGAGGTATGTTACGAGCCTGCATTCTTGAGTATAAGGTTGGATGGGAAAAGATCCTTCTGTTGACGAATTTGCCTATAATAACAGTTTCCAGACAACTATTGGCATGACACCTTATGAAGTGCTCTATGGCAGAAAATGCAGATCTCCCCTATATTGGAGCAAAGTTGGGGAAAACAAGTATTATGGTCCTGAGATAATCTAAGAGACTGCTGAAATTATAGATGTCATTCGACAAAGGATGCAAGCTGCATAAAGCCGTCAAAAAGGTTATGCTGATAGTCGTCATCGAGAATTAGAGTTTGCCGTTGGGGATCGTGTCTATTTAAATTTATCACCGTTTAAGGGTGTTGTACGTTTTGGACGCAAGGGAAAGCTCAATCTGCGCTATATTGGCCCTTTTGAAGTCACTGAAAGGGTTGGTCCTGTGGCATATCGATTACTCCTACCAGAAGCTATATCAGGGGTACATAATGTATTTCATTTATCGATGTTGCAAAAATGCCTTAATGAAGCCACTCGCGTGAGACGTGAGGAACAGATTTGGGTACGTACTAACTTGAGCTACGAAGAGAAGCCGCTCAGAATCCTGGACACCAGTGTAAAAAGATTGCGCAACAAAGATGTTTCTCTTGTGAAAGTATTATGGCAGAACCAGTTCAACAATAAAGAGGCCAAATGGGAAAGAAGAGATGATATGTTAGCCAAATATCCAGAATTGTTTGTTTAGTCAAATTTTGGGGACAAAAGTTTTGTAATGTGGGTAGGATGTAATACCCCAAAAATATATTTTTACCCGTTTATCGATGTATTAAAAATTGATAGCTAATATTTATACATCTCATGCCATATTACGTGTTGATACAAGTTAAATTATGCTTGGAAAGTATAGGGTTAATGTTGAAAATTTACCGAAGTGTTAAAAATTATCGAAAATGTGAGCTGGAGGGTTTTAAGATGAGGTTCAGACGACACGAATGACGCGGACGATGTTAGTTTGTATCTGTACAATTTCAGATGCGTTTTCGGACGCATCCTTCTCGTCCGAAATCGGGCGCGGACGACGCAGACGTTGTTGATTTTAATCTGTACCAAATTTTATGTGTTTTTGGACGTGTTGGTATCATCTGAAAATGAATTTGGATGACTTATATTGTCCGAAAAATCTGACATCTGTGAAAATCTATTTAATTCTCCCTTCTCTCTCTTCCGATATCTTGTCTCACACACTAAGCTCTCTCTCTCCAGACCTCCTTCTGCAACGCCAGGCTTCTCCCATAGGATTGGAAGGCTTTCCACGTGGGTTTGTCTCAATGGACCACCCATCCATTGGTTTGCACAAAGATCAGTCTGTCCTGTAGCTTATCCCCTGCAGTTGCTCTGTCTCCCCTCTGTTCCTCCGTCTATATGAGGTGAGCCTCCTCTGGATACTGGAGCATTTGGCAATTGTGAAAGTGTGTGAGGGTGTGATCTTGCTGTGAAGTGGTGTGGTGAGCTAAGTGGGGTGTTACTCTGTCCGGAGGATTTGCTATCTATCCGTGAAGGGGAGTAACGAAGAGGTAAGGATTGACTGTCATTTTAGTTATGGATCTTCAACATTTTGGGACAAGTTGGTTATGAATATTGAGCTTAACCTATATGACATGAATATTGAGCTTAACCTCTATTGTCATATTTGCTTAGGAAGTATTAAGAGTTGAAGGGTAATTGGGAAACCTTCTTTGGGTTGCTGCTTTGACTGCGGATTGGTTATTGTAAGCTGCTGAACGTTTGAGGTAAGAATTGGAATATTGTTTTTGCCAAAGAGGCCCTACATTACGGGTTAGGTTACTCCTTGTTGTATGAATTGCTAAAGATGGTACTTGTTGTATAAATTGCTGAGGTTGATGAAATGCAAAAACTTTATGCTATATTGGTTGCCGAGAAAATAGCTGAATAACTCATATGAGTTGCTCTGTCAAATATAACAGAAATATAAGGGACAAACTATATGGTGAAGCATGAGAATATGACTTGTGGAATCAGTTTAATTGTTGGTTGTTGGAATGATAATGTTGTCAAATGATGAAGTGCAAACTAACCGTTTAAGGGGCAAGATGCAGAAATTGTATTGCCTGGAAATGGACCGTTTTAAGTCATTCATTATCGTATTTGGTTATTGAAGAATGTGCTTGAACGGTATTAGGACAACCTGAAATCTGAGAAGTGCAAACTGTCTTTTTGGAATGCTAGGACTCTTTGATCGTATATATGCTTTGTTCCATATGTATTCCCTTGCTCGTTACAGTTAAAAGAATGCTCCAATACTTGTAGTGCCTTGCTGAACACTAAAGCTAGTTAATAGTATGAAATTAATATAGTTGCATTGTTTAATGGAAATTATGGATATTATTTTTAAAATTATGCTGCTTCACAATTTCAATTGCAGTAAATCGTGTTTCTATTGTGTGTTATTTTCTATGCTTAGTTTGTGACATTCATGCACCACCCTAGGACTTATAAAACTATTCACATGTTGTATTTCATCCTAATATATGTAAATAGACATGTGGGGGTTCGGGAGGATTGGGAATGGTTGTCGTTGTGACACCCATATTGGAGTGCCTACCCCCACTTAGGGGGCACGAAGGCATAGGTTAAGCCACGAGAATCGTAAGATTCTCAATTCTCTCGTACTGAAATCCTCAATGTCTTCAACAAAACTACTGGGTATGACTCGTAGTGACACGCCTATTGGTGTGTTTCCCTGAAGGAAACATAGGTTAATCTATGAGAGCAATTGACTTATCCATCGTCCCAAATAACAGATGAGATATGGATCTCCTCTGTAATACATCGTATGAACATGCATCATATGCATTGCATTTATTATTCTAATTCTTGCTGGGCATTACGCTCATTTTTTTCCCCGTAATGTAGGTGATTATGATAATGAAGAATTTGTACAAGTGGAAGAGGAGGCATTCCAGGATGACCCCTAGTGTTATCAACCGATTTGACCTGTTGGGTGTGAATCACGTATTTTGGAAGTTGTTGGTATTTTAAGTGAGGGGTATTGTGGTAAATTCTACTATTAGTGTTTTGAACACTTAAACTTGTAATAGGGACTTTGGAATTTTGTTAATAACACTTGGAAACTACTTGTTCATTTCCAATATTATTCCGCAAATATTTACTCTTATTTCACGTTTCTTCTAAAAATGGATTTCAAACAATGAATAAATAAAAGCGAAAATTTTTATGACTTATTTTTAACTAGAAAAATAGTTTTAAATTGATGGGGTGTTACAGTTGACGTGGTTGGCTCGCGTCTGATTTGACTCTATCCTTTTTTTGGACACATTCGGATACATGCGGATGCCCTTTTGCATCCGAATGTCACCTTCAGACGGTACAGAATGGGCGGGGACACCATTTTTCGTCCGAAGGCACGATTTCTGCCTTAGGAATTTTACTCATGCGGACGAGACCAGTGCATCCACACTCGTCCAAAATAGCCCAGTTCTTGCGAAATTTTAGGGATTTAAAATGATGAAATATTGTTGTTTAGCCAACAAATTAAGATAGGAAGCGACTCTCCCCCACCCTCTAGCGTAGGTACCGACCTCCCCCTGCCCAGCCGACCTCTCCCTCCCCCTGGGTGCCTACGGGTTGTCCCCTCTAGGTAACTTAAACCATTTCTACCTTGGCTTTTCCTTCATTTTCGGTTCAGTCTTCATTTCCTGCATGAGAAGTTATAGAGAGTGAGAAAGAGACCTGCGTGAGTGCTATATCCGAGTGAGCTCCTGAGTGAGAGAAATTGTGTGCTATGTGAGTTAGGTGAAGTGTAGGTTGGCCATGGCGGGTTGAGTGTGAAATGTGAGTGAGGTTGAAGGTGAATTGTGAGGAGTAAAGTGGAAGTTTGGAACTAGGTGCTGCCTGAGAGCTGTGGAACCGTGAGCTGGAGTGTTGTCCTTGTTAGTTTTCTTTAATTTAGGTAAGGAAATAGGGGTGTCTTGGCCTGTGGAGGCCCTACACCACAAGTAGGTGTGCGTGAGTTATATGTTAGTCCCCTGAAATGTTTACTGCTTTGTTGTTGATAGTTCCTTGGATTACTTACCGTTGTTATTCCCTTGTTGATTTCTTTGTTGTAGATATTTCCTGCGTTGATAGTGTAGTTCCTTTGTTGATGGTTCTGTGGTTTTGTTCTCTGTTGTTCATTGTTGTTAGCTCTGATATTTCTTTGGTTGTGAAATTCGGTTGTCAATGTTTTACTTGGATAGACAATTGATGAATGAGAGTTATAACTTGAGGAGTATGAATGAGTGGAGAACTATGCCGAGAATAACCATGTTCTATAGTTTTACTTGCTGTTATTTACTGGCGATATATTTTCCTTATTCATGATACATACATTGCTCTATTGTTGGTTCTGTTTCTCACTATTTAATCTCCTTCTCACTATTTAATCTCCCTGTGTAAATCATAATCATTATGTTTAAACAACTGGTCTAATAATTCTGCATAGGTTAACAAGCATGGTTAAATAGTTAGCATGTTTAATTAATTAACTGAGCATGTAAAACAACTAATAATTAATTAGAATAACAATTTGTAATCTTCTTTGAGCATGGTTAATTAACTATTGAGCATGTTAATTAACTAGGTAATTAACTAGATATTGAGCATGTTAACTAGTATAACTAGATATTGAGCATGTTAATTGGTAATTAACTAGACTTGATCATGACTAGTCAAATATATTTAATCAACTAGTTATACATGTATAATCCATTAAACTATTAAAAACATGTTTAATTTACTAGCATGTCTAACTTCTCAAGCATCTTTAATTAATAACTAATCATTGAGTATGTAATTAACTAACTAGTTGGACATGTAAATTAAATAGTTGAGCATGTTTAATTAACTTGGTTACTTCTTGATGCATGACAATTAACTAATTGACTTAATTAGAATAATTAACCAAACATCGAGTATGTAATCAACTAAAGTGAATTAACTGGTAATTAACTAAACTTGAACATAATTAGTCAAGCATGTTCAATAAACTAGGTAGACATATTTAATCCATTAACCATTAAACGCATGTTTAATGAATTATAATAAAAGCAAACTAAGATTTATAACTAGATTAATATTAGTGTGCCAGTTCTTCCTTGTTAATATTCTATATATTATCTGTTTATTTCAATTTCATGTAATGTAACTTCCATAATTGATGCTTTACTTTATTAGAAAATAAGGAATAAGATGAAAGAAAAGTGAACTAAGCAGAAACGAATTAAGAACCTCGTTGATCATATGATTAAATGTTTTATGTTGTCTTTGTTATTGTCTTCTTGTGCTTGTTTTATATTATAGTTCATTAAATTCTACAATTCGAGCATGTGTAATTAAATTTGATCCTGTGAATCAACTAGACTCCCCTAATCTAAACATGTTAATCAATTAGAATACCTATCCAGAGAACAAATATAAATATTTTTTGAGCATGTTAATTACTTAGGATAACTAATTAGAATAATCACCTAGAATAATAAACATAGGAAGCATGTAAAATGACTAAGAAATTAACTAGAATAATTAGCATGTTAATTAATAGTATGTTCAATTTCTCTTTCGATTATTACTGTGTTCTATTAATTCGAGCATGTTTTCCTTGTTTCAATTCATTGTAGATTTTTCTGATACTGGTGTTCAATTCTTGTATTCCCTTATTGAGTGCGTTTGTTGTTTGACTTCCTTATGTGCTTCGTTATTACAATTCCATATTTCAATTGGTCTTTGATATGTGCGCTTTCAATTTCTATTATACATTTCTGTCCGCAATTTCCATTACAGTTACTTTTATTTCAATGTGCATTTCAATTACTGTTAATGTACGTTATAATGCATTATGCATCATGTTAGGTTGAAAATGTATGGTCATGCATCATGCGAATAGAAACAAATAGAGAGTCCCAATTTGGGGTGGTACTCACACATGCATAAGTGAGGTAAAATGTTAAGAAAAGGAAGGAAATGGGGAGTTGGGGGCAGATGGTTTGCGAGTCTAGTATGCAACTAGGCGAAGCCCCTCCCTCGTAGGGTACGGGAGTTCTAGTTGCAAGTAAAAGGTTAGATCCGATCCACTACACCATTGCACGAGAAAATCCTCAAATCTCCCGCTCGAAGTACGAGTAACGAATGAATGGATTAAAGTAAAGTAATGAATGAACGAATGGCTTAATGAAATGATTGGTTTGGGTGGCTCCATTCCAAGAGGACTAAATAGAGGCTATCACGTTGCATTAAACCCTTTTCTTTACTAAGTCTTTGGGGTTACAGTTTACTTGTGGTGTAGGTGTAGGTACTTGTATGTATGAATCAAATGCACGGAATTAGGAGTCAATGCGAAAGACAATAATCTGATATTAAAGCAGGGAGGAAGGATTTGCACGTGAGGGAGCTTGTGGTTGGCCAAATTAACTGAGTAAAAGAGAAAATGATTTGTAATTAAAGTATATTTAATTGTTTAGTGTCAGTAGAGCAAAGCAAAAGATTTTATAAACGATTTATGCTTCTGCAATGTTTTAAATAAATGATTTTATAACGCTTCCGCTATGTTTTACAAATGATTTTATAACTATGACATTTCATAGTATACCATGGTTTGCGAACAGTTAGTAGCGGTTCGGTTTAGACGCACTCTGGTAATTGTTTTAAAAAAGATTTCAATGGTCTTTTAAAAGTTTTAAATTTCACTCATTTTAAAGGATTTAAGAAAAACCGGGTCGTTAAATGTTACGTTTCTTAAATTTCCTACTTATAACTGTTAATATGTTGGATGTTTCATAATTTGTGAGTTAGTATCGTTGATGCCTCTACGTAGCTTAACTCCTTGTTGATTATTCACCATTGTTAGTTGCCTATTTTGTTCTTTGTTGTTGGTTCCCTCTGCCGGTGTTATCTCTTGTTATCTAAATTGTCACTCTGGGTTATTACATCATATTATATTGCATGATTTTAACTCTCTGTTAATAAACTATCACTCCTAATCATTGTTTCATGTTATATTGCCTGATGTTAGCTCTCTGTTAGTTGAACTATCACTCTTGATCATTGTTTCATATTATATTGCCTAATGATATGAGTTGTATACTGCTCTTCTATTTGGTCTTGATTGATATACCTCTTGAAGAATAGTACTCTGAGGGTATGTAGTTTGGATATGTTAAATGCAGTTAGGACTTGTTCTAATTAATTGAATGGTTTCCTTACCTGTTATGTGACATTGATATATTGTAATGATATTCTGCTTGTTTTTCCTATGTTATTTCATGCTATTTGATATTGACTTGCCCTATTCCATGCTGTAGACTTGCCTGCTTTGACATATATTATACTATTGTTATTGGTATTGTATTGCATTGACATGCGTCATGACAATAGAAACAATTAAGGATACCATGAGGTTGGTATTCACATGCATTGCACGAGAAAAAGTGGACTGAATGAATGTAGTGGGAATTGGGGGTTAGGGAGGTAGTTTGGATTCTAACTGGTAGACTCGAGATTAAACCCTGCCTTATTCGGGATGTACGAGCTTTTCTGTTGAGGTTTAGTTTTCGGCCAAAAACTATTCTCCTTGTGGAAAATATTCCCAATATCCCAGATCAATGTAAGAGTTTAATGTATATGAAACTGTGAGTAAAAATGAAATAATGATCAAGAGGGAATAGTTCTTTCACTCTTGATTATTGGATTATTAGCTCTTTTTTAGTTGAACTATCACTCTTGCTTTCTCTTTATCATTGTCTCTGTTCTCATGTGATTTTAATGCTACACTTCTTTCATGTTTCTTGAGAGGCAACATAGAAGGCATTGTATCTCTTGAAAAAGGCCGACTAGTGTTTCTCTCAACTTCTCTTTTTTTTTTTTGCCTTTCTATCTTTAATGCCAAAGATACCACATCATCCAAAGTCTCAAAGGATTGCAGCTCCACCAAATCACTAACTTCTTTGTGAAGAATCTTGTAATGGTTTTCTCTCTTTGTTCCTTCAAGGCACATTTATCCTTCAATGCTTCAAATTCTGTAAAGTATTCCTCACCGATTGTGTGCTTTGTTTTAGGCTTTCGAAATGAAGGAACAATTCTTGTTTGTAGTGGCCTAGAGCAAACCTCTTCTTCAATAAGGTCCTCATGGTCGCCCAACTTCTCACATTATTAACACCAACTCTCCTTCTTTGTGCTTTTAGGTCTTCCCACCAAAGGTTAGTGTACTCGGACAACTTCAAAGTCACCATTTGAATTTTTACCTTCTTGGAGAAGTCATAACATTCAAAGACTTGGTCCACCCTTTCAATCCATTCTAAGAAATCACTGCTATTGTTTGCTCCTTTGAAAGGAGGTATGGAGAACTTGACACACCTCATAACATCTTTACCATGTGATCTTTTTCTCGGACTCGGAAGCTCTTCCAAATCGGTTCCTTCTTCATCGGATTCTACTTCAAACAAACTTTCACTCCGGCCCCTTGAATCATTAGAAGTACTAAACATTCTTCTAGCTCCCAGGTTTCTTGGTCCTTTCACATACTCATTAGGAGAATCATCTCATCTTTTTTGTAGCTTGCTTAACATCTCCCTCATTTCATCAAGTTGTCGTTGAAAACTACTCTTGAATTGTTCTTGTTCTTTCTCGGGTGACTCATTTGAACTAGGTCTTGTTTCCTTATTATATGACATGGGGCTCCACTTCTTTTACTCATTTTCTTCTTCACAAATTAGAGTCATAGAGTTGCATGCAAAAGTCAACTAAGATTCTGATACGAAATGATGTGCCTCAAATCTCAATTCGGCAACACAAGGTCACTAGTAATCAGTTAGATGAAATCCTGAGCAACAAAATAAAATTAAATGGAACGGGAGCTGCATGCAACTTCTTGGTCTCAAATTTACAAAACAATTAGTAATCACGTAATATTAAATCACCACCAAAATTCAGCTTAAAACTCGTTGCACACACGAAGTTGTACGTTGAAGAAAAATAGTCTAGCAATCGGCTATGCCAAATCCGAGCACTAAAATAAAAAGGAATGGATCTCAAGCTGCATTTGGGCTTTGGGCCTCTAATTTTCAGGGCAAGTAGTAGACACAAAATATTGATTCACCAGCAAAAATAAGATTAAAATATGTCGTACAAACAAAGTTATGCTTAAGCAAATCTGGAACTCGGAAATGGAATTCTTAGAAAAATAGGATTGCGCCACTCTTAGAAAAACATGCATAACTTTAAAACCATCAATCCAATTCAAACGATTCCACCCAGCATTTCTCAAGAACAGAAGTACCAATAATCTCAAGAAAAAAATATAGTTGTAACCTTCAAGAAAAATGGACGAAATCGTGGCACCAAGTTGGTCCGCGCTCTTCCACTTGGCTGAGAGAGGCCATTAGTTCGGGTCCTTTGCAAAAGGACCTCTCCACCTTGGATTTGATACGTTCTTCTACCTTCTCCTACCAAATGACACCTCCTAATGAAGATTCTGGAAGAGATAGTGCCAATCTTCCCCTCAAGAATGAACAAGAACAGATGAGGGAGATGTTTTGGTGTAGGTTTTACGTTGAAGCTTGCCGTCCACCTAGGGTTTGAGACAGCACAAGCTCTTCAAGATTTTTGCACAACAAAATGGGGCTTTCAAATCTACCATTAGGGTTCTATTAAGGGAGACTAAATAATCCCCTAATGAGAATAAAAGAAAATTACAAAAGTACCATTGAGTTTTCAAAATTTGGGCATGAGGGCTAGGTTTACATGCAAACGGAGCACCTCAAATCATAAGCCAACAAAATGAACTAAAAACCATCAAAATAAGTCCTAACCAACATTTAATAATCCAATAACAACTAAAGTAATGATTTAACGTAGAAAATTCAATATGACATTCTTTAATCAACCTTGTTGGCATCGATCAAAGTCAACTCCTCTAAGCCGAGAGAATACTAGCCGAGTCAATTGAGAGTTGCATGGTTCCACGAGTAACATATTGGTTGATTTCCATACTACTCCATGTATGGGTTCCTCCTTAAGTTTTCTTAATGCATTATTTCCTACAAAACAATAACTCGTTAGATAATTGTTGAACCTCATGGCTCAAGGTCACAGGGTAGGGTTTTCGGGGCACATCAGAATAGTACCATGAGGATATGTAGTTTGGATATGTTAAATATAGTTAGGACTTGTTTTAATTAATTGAATGTGTTTCCTTACCTATTATGTGACATCGATATATTGTTGTGATATTTTGCCTATTTTTCCTATGTTATTACATGCTAGACTTGCCTTATTCCATGCTGTAGACTTTCCTGCTTTGAAATACATTATTGACACGAGACGACCTGCAAAAGGAAGTACGTGTTAGCAACTCACGAAGAATGATAGGGACGGAGATGTAGACCTTTGATCGGATCCGGGAACTATCTAACGTTAGGTTCACGGATTCTAGATTTTCGAAGAAAATCTACCGATCGCGGGCAATGGTTCGGTTTTCCCTCGCTCAAACTCCCAATGGAAGTTTGAAAAGGGAAAACTTACGAGTTAGCTCAAGCACCACGAGCTTGCTAACAAGGAAGTCCTCTACTTCGTCTCGGATTCGAAGATCCGGGGCGGCCGCTCGACGGAGTCGGGATCTCCTCACAGGGAAGGGAAATAGTAATATATTAATCTTGTCAAAATTGTCTTTCAATGCGTCTAACCATGGAAATTTATAACCTAGGTGATGATGAGTAAGGGTGATGGACGGTCGAGATGAGGCAGATGATGGACGGCCAAGATGAGGCATGTGGGTGGCAATATGCAGGCTCTTGGATGAATGTGGAATGAATGGCCGAGATTAAAGCTGGTGGAAGAACATGCATGGCGTACACGTGGCAGCTCCTTGATGTTTTCTTTGGGCTTGCTCTTTCCTTGGGCTTGAAAAGGATTGGACTTAGCCCATAACTCAATCATCACCATCTAACCTAACCAACAATCTAAATGCATGAATGGGTAAAGCTTATAACCATGCTTTACCCTCACAAAACAGGCGCAATGTTTGCCATGAAAATAAAAATAAGAAATAAATAAAAATATGCAGAATTGAAAGGTTACACGTTTGGGATGCCGGGAAGACAAATTCCCGTCTGATGAAGCTCATAACATTCACGTGTGTCCCAAGTCAAGACATGCACAGGTTGCTCCTTATCCGTTGGGACAACTTCCCAAATAGAATCATCCTCGAAGTTAATACCTGCAAAAGAAACAAGATCATCAGTAATTTGGCTAAGTGACAGTAAGGACCTTGTTTGCGATCGAGTAATAGGCCTCGGCCCCCGAGGCATGTCAATTATAATGTTGTTATTGGTATTATATTGCATTGACATGCGTCATGATGATAGAAACAATTAGGGATACCATGGGGTTGGTATTTACATGCATTGCACGAGAAAAACTATAATAAATGAAATAAATGGGAATTGAGGGTTAGGAAGGTAGTTCAGATTCTAACCAGTAGATTCGAGATTAAACCCTTTCTTATTCGGGATGTGCAGCTTGTCTGCTGAGGTTTAGTTTTCGGCCAAAGACTATTCTCCTTGTGGAAAATATTCCTAATGTCCTTGCTCAATGTATTAGTTTAATGCATATGAAACTGTGAGTAAAAGACATATTGGGTGGATTGCTTTTTGACATAATCAGACATATGCATGCATCATACTACATTTCTATTTCTTGATGAGCGTTAAGATCATGTTTATCTCATGATGTAGGTACACACTTATCGAGGAAAGCAGTAGTGGATGAAGGACATGACAGTGAGGTTTTGCTGGCTAAACAAAGGACGAACAAATTAATAAATAGGGGTGTGGTTTTATACACGGTCAAAAAATGTATTGCAATAAGCATTGTTATGTTTCATTGTTTTCAAAATAAATATTTTTCAAGGAAGGCCTTCCATCGCGTTTTGTATTTAAACTTTTAAAATTTAAGAGAAATGAAATGGGTCGTTACAATGCTCCTTCAGCTGCGGTCCATTGCCATCAATCAACATTTACCTCATTCAAATCACACTCCTCACCTACATCACAAGATTTATCTATGAGTCTAATATTCAGTAAGAGATAAAACATGGTTGTAACAATGTGATGCTCATGATATGCAGTTTCATAAAAACATGTTTTTTCTTTTAGTTTTTCCTTTATAGTCATATAATAGTCTAGACATTAGAGACCTATAGTTCAAGGGAAAAGAAACATAATCTGGTCCTCCTTATGCGAGACCGTCACTCAACCTCATTTCACAACGTCTATTTACATTTATTCAGTCCATTATCAGTTTTTCTATCAAAACATATGCATGAGAACATTTTTGTAACCTTTCTTGAAGACCCATGATGCATGAAATGTGCATATGAACGTAATGAAGCATAACCTTTTCAACATATTCATGCATTGCATTTCATTATCTATTATAGCATGTCAACAATAATCAATTATATTTTAATGGGAAATTAACAAAGCAACCACTGAACTATGGGGCTAATGACAAGTCAACTACTAACTAATTTTTGCTGACAAATAAAACACTTAACTATGAAAAATAAATAACGCAAACATCATTGTTAACCTGTTGAAAGAAACATCACCGCAAAGGCTACGCAGAAACATTTATGCTCTGTAATTTTAATTCTACTTCTGTTTTATGCTAAAATCGCAATAGTTAAAACAATCTTACCGCGAAGACGATACAAGGAAGTTCCGACATGGTCTTCTCATCATCGAAAACAATTCTGACTTTTTCAATTTTTTGAACATATTCCTGTGATTCACCTCTCCTCTTGATTGCAACTGTCCAATTTCCATCACCATTTTCTCTTTTCTCTACTCGGTCCATCATTGTTGTCCAGTTTTCATCACCCATGTCTCACTAGTAGAGGAAAGTAATCTTTCCGTAGGTGTAAAGTTGTCGTTCCACTACAGAAAGTAATTTTTCTACATGTGGAATGTTGTCGTTCCGCTGTGGAATGTTGTCGTTCCGCTACGGAAAGTTATCTTTTCGCAATGGAAAGTAATCTTTCCGCATGTAGAACGTTGTTGTTCCGTTGCAGAACATTGTCTTTCCATAGCAGAAACTAATCATTCTGCCTGCAGAAAGTCAAATTGTCAGATTCTTATTTCAATGACTCACTTTTTGCAGTAGAAAGACAACGTTGTGCAGTGGAACAACTATGTTTTTTAATGGAAAACTGAACTGCAATGTTTGCACAACGTCATATATGTAAAACAACAAACAATGTCATCAATATCAATACATTGATAATATCTTGTTATATAGGTCAAAATGCCAATGACATGCAATATCTCTTATCTTAATTCCTTAATGCGGTTTCAAAACTAATAAGTATCTTCTTGAGTGTTAGGACCTAAAATATGATAAACCTTTCATCAATATCCATTGAAACATTTATGACTATAACTTTACCTAAAGTATGCATAACTTTTAATATACACTACCTTTACCAATATTATGTATATTATTTGACCATTTTTTGATTACAACTTACACTCATTTAAAAGAACACAAGCCTAAAAGAACATGTTTCATTCATATGCATACTTCTTTAACTTCACTTCACAGTTTTCACCCAATTTTGAAAATTCATACTTCCAACTATACATAACCAATTTCATCAATTCCAAAACTTAAATCCTCTTGAGATGTCAATAATAACATACTCAAACAGTTTTACATTACAACCTCACTAAGATAGCCAATAAGTTCCAAATAGTGCAACCATTTGATTTTGCCCAATTTTCTCTTTTTTCATTCTCTTCACCTTACCAACTTTCTTAAACTCATAAAATTCTTTAGAATTATAGAGAAAACCCTTATTACCTTCAAAGAGTCGAGAGAAAGAGATAGATAGAGAAAAAGAGAGAGAGAGGTAGTTTCTGTGAGAGCTTGGTGTCTTACTTGATTTCCTTTTTACCTTGAAATATTAGAATTCTATTTAAGGAAAAGCCTTTCCCATATGCCACCTTTCTACATCAAGGTAGAGGTGTTGCACATATTAGATGTTAAGGTGTTGAGTCATCACTTTCTTTTCAATTAAAACATGACATGAAATATCATTCCATTTGACCCTTAGTATTTTTGGTTGATCACACCTTAATTTTCAGTCGATTGCCATTGTATAATTTCAAAGGATTCCAACACTAAATATTCATTTTTACGGACACTCACCTTTCTGCAGATGCCTAGTTGTCGGTAGTGAAAGCCTACCCTTCCTTAGACATCTATTTTACACTAAGCTGGATGACCGCAACCTCATAGCCGGTCGACCGCATTTCAATCCAAGGCACTAATTTCCTCTGAGCTAATCACCAAGTCCAAAGCATATATTTTGCCTTCTCGACTTCCATTCCAGAAGTGTTGTTCTTCATGCGGATGACCGCTCAATTTCTGTGTATGACTGCAACTTATTTTATCTTTTAGTATTTTAATCAGGCCAGACGCCCACTTTGGAGACAAATTTTCACTTGCAGACGTTCGTCAAACTATTCCATGCAAAATTTTACAAAATAACTGGCATTCAGACGTCTACTCCAATATTGATGATGTTTGTAACATCACTAAAGTTCACATCCCAAAACAAAACAAAATCATAAATTACAATTCCCAAAATCAATATCTTCAACAATCAAAATAATTATACCATTATCAAACATATCATTATCATAGATATTTCATACATAATTTTCATTTAGCAAAATAAAGTTTTTAGGCATTACATTCTCCCTTATTAATAAAGTTTTGTCCTCAAAATTTGAATGACAAAACAATTCTAGATATTTAGCTTCCATATCTTGTTTTCGTTCCCATGTAGCTTCTTCCATTAAATGATTTTATCATATGACTTTAACTAATGGAATACACTTATACCAGAGTTCTTTAATTCTTGAATCTAATATTTGCACAAGTTTTTCTTCATAATTTAGGGTTGGTTGAATTTCATTATTTTCTTGCATTACAACTTGGGATGAATCTCCAAAGAACTTCTTTAACATTGATACATAAAAAACATTATGAATTTATTCCATTGATAATGGTAAATCAAGTCGATATGTAGTCTTTCTTATGCTCTCCATAACCAGAAAAGGACCAATATATCTTAGGTTTAGTTTTCCTTTCTTTCCAAATTGCATAGCTCCTTTAAATGGTGACAGTTTAAAATATACCATATCACCTTCTTCAAATTCCAATTCCTGCCGATGATCATCTGCATAACTCTTTTCTTGACTTTGTGCGATTAACATTTTTTGTTGAATAATTGCTACCATATCAGCTCTTTGTTGTACAATTTTAGAACCATAGAGCTCTGCTTAACCAACTTTATTCTAATGCAATGGTGATCTACATTTTCTTCCATATAGAGTTTCATATGATGTCATTTCAATAGTAGCTTGAAAACTATTATTATAAGAGAACTCTACCATTGAAAATATTTTTCCCCAACTTATTTGAAATTCTAGTACACAGGCTCTTAACATATCTTCCAATATTTGAATTTTCTTTTTGCTTTGCCTATCAATTTGTAGATGAAAATTTGTGCTAAACCTTAATTTTCTACCCATGGCCTTATTTAAACCCTTCCAAAAGGCTGATGTAAACCTTGAATCACGATCCTATACAATTGAAATAGGTACTCCATGCAACTAAATTATCTCCCAAATATACAATTCTGCTTATTGATTCATTGTATATGTCATCTTTATAGGCAAAAACTGTGCATTCTTTGTTAATTTGTGTATGATCACCCATATAGCATCATGCCCCTTAATTGTTTTTGGTAGTCCAACCACAAAATTCATAGCTATATGTTCTCATTTTCATTCAGGTATTGGTAAAGATTGTAATGTTGCTCCTGGCCTTTGATGCTCTACTTTAATTTTTTAATAGATCAAGCATAATTCTACATGTTTAGCAGTATCTATTTTTATATTAGACCACCAATAATGTTATTTAAGATCCTATACATTTTGGTAATGCCAAGATGTATGAAAAAATTTGAGAAATGAGCTTCATTTAATATTTTTGTTTGCAGTTTTCTATTCACTGGAATGTACCATCTACCCTTAAATTTCACAATCCCTTCATTAGAAATAGAGTAATCTGATTGGTTCACCAAGGTCGAATCTGATTTAAGAATTATTCATTTAGGATAATTCTTTTGAGCTTCTTTAACCTTTTCCAATATTATAGGTGACAATGTCACAACTGATAAAGTAGATGTCAACTGTGAAGTAATAATTTGCAATTCAAACTTCTTAATATCATTTCAAAGTATTGGAGGCATGTCTTGATATAAAAAAAATGCATAGATATTGTCTTTCTACTTAATGCATCTGTCACCATGTTTGCTTTTCCAAGATGGTGTTTGATCTCACAATCATAATCCTTCCAAAATTCTAACCCTCGTCGTTACCTCATGTTCAATTCCTTCTAAGTAAAAATATATTTTAGACTTTTATGATTAGTAAATATCTCGCACTGTTGTCCATATAAATAGTATCTTCATATTTTGAGTGCAAATACAATAGCTGCAAGCTCCAAATCATGAGCCCGATAATTACTCTCATATAGTTTTAACTGCCTAGAAGTATAAGCGATCACTTTTCCATTCTGCATAAGCACACATCTTAAACCACTTTTTGATATATCACAATAAATACTATAATTACCATCCTCCAATGGTTGGGCCAATATTGGAGCTATTTTCAATGTACGTTTCAACTCCTGAAAACTTTCTTCACAATCGTTCGACCACCAAAATCTCACATTCTTCCTAGTCAAACGGGTCAGTGGTAAAGCAATTTTTTAAAATTGATCTATTAATCTTTGATAATATCCTACTAATATGAGAAAACTACGTACTTCACCAACACTTCTTGGTTGTGATCAATCTAAAGCTGCTTGAATTTTAGCTAGATTAACTTCAATACCTTATGTAGAAATCACGTAACCCAAAAAACTAACTTTTTCCAACCAAAACTTACACTTTGAAAATTTTTCATATAATTGATTTGCTTCCAAAATAGATAATATGATTCTCAAATGTTCCATATGTTCCTCCTTCATATGAGAATACACCAAAATATCATCAATTAAAACTATAATAAATTTGTCCAAATAATCTTTAAAAATTTGGTTAATCAAATCTATAAATGCAACTGGAGCATAGGTTAAGCCAAAAGACATGATTAACAACTCATAATGGCCATATCTAGTTCGAAATGCAATCTTTGAAATATCATCAGATTTTACCTTTAACTAATAGTATCCTAACCATAGATCAATTTTTGAACACAAGCGCCTTGTAATTGGTCAAACAAATCATCAATTTTTGGCAGTGGATATTTATTCTTGATCGTCATTTTGTTTATCTCTCTGTAATCAATTCACATCTGCATCGATCCATCTTTCTTCTTAACAAATAATACTAGCACACCACATAGCAAAAACCTCGGGTGTATATGTTGGACCGATGCACGCCTATAGGGGGGAGGGGGGGTGAATTAGGTATGCTAAACTTTTTCATGTGATATTTTTATCTCTAAATCCTAAGTGATTTAACACATTCAATGCATACAATTAATAACAAATAATAAAGAAGTAAAGGATAGAGAAAATCCAAACCAAATTTGTTCACGCGGTTCGGCAACTCTGGCCTACGTCCGGGCTCGAAGTTTCCAACTTGGAGATCCTTAAACCCAATAACCTCCCTGGTTATTGTTAATTGAACTTCATGGGTGTCAATAAAGCCTTTATAGACTATTCTAGGGTGTCACCCTCTTCTCTTTGACTATTCTTGGGGCGTCACCCTTTCACTTATTGTTTGAGTACAAGAAAATGTAAAACTCAAAATCCTAACTCTCCCAAATATAGAATCTCAAGTTTGGGAATTTGG
The DNA here is from genome assembly GCA_022433065.1 of Begonia loranthoides. Lineage (NCBI taxonomy): Eukaryota > Viridiplantae > Streptophyta > Magnoliopsida > Cucurbitales > Begoniaceae > Begonia > Begonia loranthoides. Next base: position 10,591,441 of record CM039483.1, read on the forward strand.
AGAGAGGTTTGACACTCAATTACAAATGAGAAATCGTGTATGAATTTTGTCAGAGCTTAACTACGTTTCTCTCTTTGTTAAAATGCACTTTAGAGTGTCTTTATGTATAGAAGAGTGCCCGACCGGATGACCTTTTTCAATTCAGTCAACCACCATCCAACCGTTGGAATGTTATCATTGTGAAATTCAGTCTGGTTGGTTGACCACTTTGTCCCCGGTCGACTGCTTCTTCACAATCTAGAAACTGGCTCGAATCTATCCATTTGTGCAGTTGACCACTTCTGCACCGATCGACCACTTCTCATCTAGTCAATCACTTCTCTGCAAAATGGAATTCTGGAGCTCTTTGTAATATTTGCGGTCGACCACCGCTAAACCAATTGACCGACTCTTCATGTTTTTTTAGCAAAATGGTCGACCGCTTCTATGTTTTAGTCGACCTCTTCTTCATGTTTAGCACTTCTTGAATCCTCTAAGTCTCAATGATCATTCTATAAGATACATGGACTTAAGTAAACACATTAGTAATCAATAATTCACATATTAAGGGTATTTCCAATAACGAATAAACGTATTTACTTAATTCAAACAAATGTATAATAAACAACTTAATTGTTCAAATAAAACTGTCATCATCGAAACAAATAACTTGTCTATTAGGCTAATAGTATAAATCCATTGTTCAATAATTCTTCTAGTTATACTTTTAACTCCTTTAATTCTGCCGATGCCATTTTGTATAGATTTTAAGAAATAGGTTTCGTACTAGGATATAAATTAATTACAAATTCAATTTCTAGATCTGGCGGTAATTCTGGTAGATTGTCTAGAAATACTCTTGGAAAATTCTGGACTATAAGAATCTCAACAGGTTTCACTTTTAATTTCATAATTGTATCAATTACACTAGCCATAAAACTCATACATAGACTTTTTAGTAACTGTTCAACCTTCACTACAGAAATTATAGATAATTTGTTCTTGTCCTTAATTTCTTGGAAAATATATCGCGTACCACATGAAGGTTAGAAATAAACTTCTCTTTTTCTAAAATTTATTGTGGCAAAATGGTAGAATAACCAATCCATTCCAAGAATAACTTCATATTCATTCATATCAATTATAATAATTTCGACATATAATATGTGATTATTGATACTGACACCACATTCTTTTAAAACACCTTCAGCAACCAAACAATCACTAAAGGGCAAAAGCACACTATATTCATTTTTAACTAATTGAAACAGACAACTTATTTTTGCACAAAATCCTGATGCCACAAATGAATGAGTAGCTCCAGAATCAATCAAAGTATATGTAGCCATGCCATTAATATAATAAGGGAAAAGACCCTCAGAGCCACTTTTCCTTGTTCTCCCACCCATGTTGGGCAAAATTTAGCTATGTGTCCTTGCTTGCCACATTTATAGCATTGTCTTGTACCTGCCCTTCATTCGCTAAAAGGATATTTCTTACATTTGGGACACTGGCTGGATTGAGATGTCTTAACAATTAATGAAGTGGCATTTGATTCATTTTGAATGCGCTTATCCTTTTTCTATTGTTCCTTGTTTTCAGATGACCTTTTTATTCCTCTTCCACTTTGCTGCCATCCTTTTTGTTGTTGACCTTGGTTGTTTTCATGAATCTTTGGTTTATTTCCCTCTATGTAGTCACCAAAAACTCAGCTTCTTCAACTTTCAACGCCCTAGATACAATCTTTGAATACGGTACATCTTGTGTACCGTATATTTTCACACCTTTGTAAATATCAACTTTCAATGCCTAAACAAAGTGATGCACCTTATGTTCATTGGTTGCCACTAAGTGCATTGTGAATCAAGCTAATGCTTCAAACTTCTGTATATATTCAGAAATAGATCTTGTTTGGCGTAATTGCACAAATTCTACCATTTTTTTTTGTTTTGGTAGTGTGCTTAAAATATTTGTGGTAGAAAATTTCTCTTAACTGCTAACAGGTAATTGCTCTTATATCATGAGTTGTCTTAATAGAATCCCACCAAAATCGAGCATCTTAACCCAACAAATAAGCACTGTAAGAAAATTTTCTAATTCCTCTAATCAAACATATATTCTAATAATCTTATCCATTCTTATGCTCTAGTAGAATAAGTAGTACTTCCACCACAACTTGGAGGTTTCAATCTTCTAAAATTTTCCCATCCAGCCTCCTCGTGAACCAGTACTGGATGTGGATTCCCATGCTCCTCTTGTTCCATGAATCATTCCAAGTAATGGAATTTGCACTCTACTATATCAGATAAGCGGCCAATATCCTCTTCCCACTCATCTCGGTTATTCACATTTCTCATGGTTTCTCTCACCATTATATTCTCCTACAATTAAATTACATAATGTGAAATAACATATCAAATAACTTAATGGAACTTAACTAAACTTACAGTTGAAGAAACATTTTCACATTGAGTCTAGTGTCATTGGCAGTCTACAATAACAATTTTGACTTGATTGTGCTCTAATACCAAATTTGTAATGACCTGTTGTCCATATCATTTTTTTTAAATTGTGGGATAAAATGACATTTATAACATAGTGGAAGTCTTTCCTTTTGATTTAAAAGATCCTTTGTACCATTCAAACCATTTAAAGACACATTGCATCATTCAAAACATCTTAAAGATATATTACACACCATTGTATTAATTCCTACTCAAAACATTACACAATTATAATTTAAAACAATTTTATAAACAAAGTGAGTCATAACCCATAGGTCAAAATCACCACGTGATGCAGGTGCTTGATGTAGCTATGCTCCTTCAGCTGCAGTTCATTGCTATCAATCAACATTTTCCTCATTCGGATCACACTCCTCACCTACATCACAAGTTTATCTATGAGTCTAATGCACAATAAGTGATAAAATAGATTTGTAATAAAGTGATGCTCATGATATGCAATTTCATAAAAACATACATTTTCTTTTAGTTTTTCATTTTTTAGTCATACAATAGTCCAGACATTGAAGACCTACAGTTCAAAGGAAAAGATACATCATTTGGTCTTCCTCATGCGGGACCGTCACTCAACCCAATCTCACAACATATATTTACATTTATTTAGTCCATTATCAATTTTTCAATCAAAACATATGCATGAAAACATTTTCATAGCCTTTCTTGAAGACCATGATGCATGCAATGTCCATATCAACTTAATGAAGCACAACCTTTTTAACATATTCATGCATTGCATTTCAATATCTATCATAGCATGTCAACAATAATCAATTTCATTTTAATCTTTTAAAGATCAATAATTACCTTATATAGCTTCAAGCATATTTATCATGTGATAGCATACAAGTTATAAAATCGTATCATAATACTATCCTCATATATCGAATACAATAAACAATGTCATCAATATCAATACATTCATAATATCATGTGATATAGGCCAAAAGGCCAAAGACATACAATATCTCTTACCTTAAGTCCTTAATGTAGTTTCGACACTAATAAGTACCTTCTTGATGTTAGGACCTAAACTATGATAAACCTTTCAACAATATCCATCAAAACATTTATGACTATAACTTTACCTAAAGTATGTATAACATTAACTGAAATGCACATATCTTTTAATATACAATAGCTTTACCAATAATGTGTATATTATTTAACAATTTCATGATAACAACTTACACTCTTTTAAAAGAACATGTGTTGAAGAACACGCTTTATTCATATGCATACGTCTTTAATTTCACTTCACAGTTTTCACTCAATTTTGAAAACTCATAATTCCAACTGTTCATAACCCATCAATTCTAGAACCTAAATAATCTTTGAGATGTTACTAATAACGTACTCAAGAGTTTTACATTACAACCTCACCAAGATAACCAATACATTCCAAATAGTGCTACCACTCAATTTTGACCAATTTTCTTTTCTTTTTTTTTCATTCTCTTCACCTTACCAACTTTTTTAAACTTATAAAATTCTTTAGAATCATAGAGAAAACATTTATTACCTTCAACAAGTTGAGAGAGAAAGGTAGTTTACATGAGAGCTTTGTGCCTAATTGATTTCTTTTTGCCTTGAAGTGTTAGAGGTGTTGCACATATTGGACGTTAAGGTGTTGAGTCATCACTCTCTTTCAAGTTAAAACATGACATGGAATCTCATTCCATGCAACCCTTTGTATTCCCGGTTTACCACACTTTAATTTTTGGTCAACTTCCCTTGTATGATTTCAAAGGATTCCAACACTAAATTGTAACGACCAGGTTTTTCTTATGTTTAAAGTTGTGTGGAATTTAAAACCTTTTCTTTTCTTTTGTAAAAATAGGGGAAGACTTTTCCTTCGTAAACCAATTAAAAGACAATAATAAAACTGTTTTCTTAATACCCTTTTATAAAACACAATGAAATATAATTAAAACAAAACATTAAAGAAATACCATTCTCTCCTTTTTATATTTAAATAATTTACAACCATTTTACAAATTTCTTTACAAACCAATAGCCCAGTCAGCCACAAGATCCGCTCGTGCAAATCCTTCATCAACTCTCCTTACCTCTCCTCTATATCGATATCACCAATATTATCACAATCACCTGCATCACGGGTAAGAAAATGAGCCTAACGCTCAGCAAGAAATAGGATGAAATGCAATGCTTATGCTTGTGTAGTCTGTCTCAGAAAATAACCTATCTTTTATGTCTTTTCATTTCGTTATTCCTTTACATTTCATTACTAGAGAAAGGATATATCTGCTAGTCGGTGTGGACTAACTGATGCTCGTCCTGTACTTGGGGTGAAATTTTCCATCTGGGGTGTTCCCTCCTATGGTTGTCACCGATCTCTGCAGTTTAAGCGTAGGGATTTTTGGAACAAGAGAAGGGATACATCTGCTGGTCGGTGTGGACTAACTGACGCTCGTCCCCTACCTGGGGTGATATTTTCCATCTTGGGTCTTCTCACCGACGACTGTCACCTTGTCTCCCAAACCCCCACATGCCTATTTACCTTTATCATTCATTTTATTTACACGCTGTGTCTTTTCTATCTTTATATTTTGTTACCAGATAAAGGATGCATCTGCTGGTCAGTGTGGACTAACTGACGCTCGTCCCCTACTTGGGGCAAGGTGTTCCATCTTAGGTGTTCCCACCTACGACCGTCACCAATCTTTGTCTTTTTCAGATGTTGAGAACTAAGAGTAGGGATACATTTGCTAGTCGATGGGGACTAACCAATACTCATCCCCTACCTGGGCCAAGGTTTCCCATATGGGGTGTTCCCACCTATGATCGTCACCCTGTCTCCCGAACCCCCATGTACCTATTTACATTTATTTATTCCTTTTATTAAAAATGACGTGCATATGCCTCATTTTCATAAGTCCTAGTATGATGCATGAATGTATACAGAGTATATGTCAAGGAAATATTAAAGCAGTGATATAATTGCTTATTTTCAAACAAAACAATCCATATCATTTTCTAGCATTTTATCAACAATTATAAGGAGCAACAACCTAAACATTTGTTAAGAGAGAGAGAGAGCAGTTTATATGTCAAATTATTTAACAGAGAGCATTTTATGCTAATTAACAAAGGGCCAGCCATGCTTTAATTGATTTAACAGAGAACAGTTTCTGGATATAGCTAATATTAGCAAGGTAATATCCTATCCTATAAGTGACATTCATGTTTCTCATTAACCGAGGTCTTTCTTCCAACAATAATACAAAGGGCAGTCATCCAACAATCAATAGATTCATACCTCAAAATAATTCCCCCTTGCCTTAACACTTCACGGTCACAACAATTGCATTTTTTAATTTATCTATATAACAGAGACTATATTAGCACAATATTTCACAACCAGAGACAACAAGAGATAATATTTCGTATAAGAATTCATAGCAACTTTTAATCAATTAAATGACAGCAGCTAACTCCCAACATCAATGGCCATGGCTATTGACAACATTTAGTTTCTTTTATTGACAACATGTTAACGATTGGCAGCAAATAACCAAGGCAGAAATCAACTTATGTAACATCCCTTAACTTTTTCCGTATAAAAATTTTCTTTTCTTTATAAAAACATTCGTGAGAGAAAAACCAGAGTAAATATAGAGTGGAAGTCTTAACCATAAATATACAGTGGAAGTCTTTTATATTTAAATACTACAAATCAATAGTTTAAAAACTATTAAATAAACACAAGTAAACCATTGACTTAAAACAGTTTGAAGTCATAAACTCTTAAAAGCTTTTAAAACATTTATTCCATTTCCATGAGTCATAACCCAAGGTCAATGTCGCCAACAGCACAAATGCCCAACCTGATAATAATCCATCTGTTACGTCTTTTAACAGCTTTGTCCAATCATCGGCTTCTTACATACATCAACGGGATCTATCTATAAGGCTAGAGCTCAGTAAGTGGTATAAACGGAAAATGTAAAATACACATACAATTTCTGTAACATCCTATACGGTTTTTTGTTTTGCATCTTTGTTAATGTTCCTGTCTTTTACTGTTATTTATTTTGTTTTTGTGCCGGGCGTATCCAACCAGACCACAAAAACCGTTATTTAATGTTAGTGTCTTTTACTGTTATTTAATCTGTTTATGTGTCGGGCGTATCTAATTGGAACACACAAATATCTGTTTACTTATCTTGATTTTTGTGCCAGGCGTATCCAACCGGACAACAGCTATTCACTTATCTTTGGTTTCTGTGTTGAGCGTAACCAACTGGACCACAAAAACAATTATTTACGTTCATTTCATTTTCGTATACTTTGGTTTCTGTGCCGGCGTAACCCACCAAACCATAGCTATTTACGTATATTCCATTTTCATGTACTTTAGGATTCCAAGTCTTGACGTTGTTGTGCACATACAATCCTATGTAACGTGTTCCTCGATCATATCCTTTAAACGTGATTTGTTCTATCTAAGGAACTGAACTTAAATATAAGAAACATACAATTCATAACAAGCAATTAAACAAACAATAAACACCCCTTATATCCCATGATGTTGGCCATTTCAGACAAAACACATGCAGTACCACTTACCTGAAGTCTTTAGCTTTAATGGGATAACTCTTAAAGTTTCTTGTAACTACCCAACTTTTTATTTCCTCTTAAAAATGCATTAAAATTTAAAAATTTTATAAAATAACTAAATTCTTATTAAAACCTTTTAATTTCAATATAATCATAGTGCCATTTGAAAGTTGGACCGTTAAAACTCTTTTCGTTGTACCTGCTATGAAAAACATTATGAAATCTTTTACCAAAATACAACGAAAGTGAAATCAAGAAATATAGTGGAAGCATAAATAAGTTGCTTAAGGAAGAAATACTAAACAAAGCATTACACATTAACTACAAGCCCCTTTATCTTTTACTTCTCTTAGCCTGACCAGCCGCAAGTTCCCCCGCATGCAAATCCTTCACCTTGCTTTTTGATCAGTTCACTGTTTCATCGTATATGTACCTACACCATAAGTAAACTGTAAGGCCAAAGGCTTAGTAAGGAAAATGGTTTATGCAATATGTTATGTCTCTCTTTAGTTCTTTTGGAATGGGGGCCACCCAAACCAATCTTTTCTTTTCTTTCATTCTTTCGTTCGTTACTCGTACATCGAGCGGGAGATTGGAGGAATCCGTGGTGAAAGGGTAGTCTTTTTCGGCTTCAACCACCTAGAGTAGACAGTCTCGTAGTCTCAACATTAAAAAGGTAATGTTCTTTTAATCTTGTTCACCTGACTGATCCGTACTAACCCTTCCATCCCCCAATTCCCTATTTCTTTTCTTTTCTTCATTCATTCTTAACGTTTTTCCCTCACATAATATATGTGTGAGTACCACCACCAAGGTGGCACTCTCTATTGATTTCTATTAGCATGATGCATGATGACACATTCTCTCAATAACATGATGCATGATGCAGTATAACGTAATATTAACAATATTGAATTGCACATATAAAGAAAGTAAATGACAATAATTGAATAGCGCATATAAGGAATGATAAGGAATGACAGTAAATAGCACAATTAATTATATCAGGGAATTGAACGGCGAATATGAATACCATACTTGAATTTGTAAAGTACAATAATAAAAGAATAGCAACTTAACATGCTTGTAATAGGGAACTACACAGCGACCTAACAATGAGTGGTTATGCTTTTAAATAATGAATTAACAACGAATATAAATAACTTGCTAGAGAGATTTCATGCTTTTAATATGAATATAAAATGACATGCTTGTAATATCATCCTTTTACATAACGAATTGAGCACTAATGAAATGGTGAACATGCTAAGCATTAACAATTCTAATTTAAGGATAACGTGCATGCAAGGTAAACATGCTCGAATGAGAAATTATGATTCTTGTTAAACATGCTTCTATTCCTATTTAATTAAACATGCACGGATTGGTTATAGTTAATTAGTCAATTAAACTTACTCGGATTAGTTATAGATTAAACATGCTCAGCTAGTTAATCAAACATACTTAGAATTCTAGTTAATTGAACATGCTCGAGTTAGTTAAACATGCTTAGATTACAATTATTATACTAGTTAATTAGCATGCTAAGGAAGTAATTGCAATTTAGTTATCCTAGTTAATTAATATAATCAAGTTCTAGTTATTCTAGTCGATTAACATGGTCAAGGGGTAGTTATCCTAGTCAATTAACATGCTCAAGTTCTAGTTGATTAAACATGCTTTCATTCTAGTTAAACCCAGCAAGTTAAACATGCTCAGATTAATTATCACAATAAATTAAACATGCTAGGATTAAGAGTGTAAGTATTTCTAGTTATCACTTATCACTAAACATGCTTAGATTCAATTATTATTCTATCACTACAGCAAGTAAGAAGGTGAAATAACAGGGCAGACATCAAGGAAATTAATAGTTCATTCATACTTATCATATCATTCATCATTTTATACTACAAGTAGTAGGCATTCATCATTCAACACTAACTATACATCGTTAAGCATTTCATTCATCATTCCTTATTCACTATCGTTAAGCATTTCAAATAATTAGAGTAAAAAAAATACAGGAAATTAACAACAAAAGAATTAGTATCAACAAAGAAATTAGTACTACACACTCACGCACACTACTTGTGGGTAGGACTTTGACAGCCAAGACACACCCAATTCCTTACATCAAAGGTTTATCGCGTTTGACGTTTAATAGTTATCCTTCTTCTCTTCTCCACACCTTCATAATTAAAACATCTATCATTAACATTTATAAATTACATTTTCTTTCCGTATTCTAACTTGTACAACAATTCTAAGAACTTCTTTGACTCATAAACGGAAATCATGCTTAGCTAATTAACAACTCCTCCTCCAGCAACATAGTCCAATTCGACATATTAACTTCCCCACAAACAATCATCATAATTTCACTTTATAATTGCAGGCAGAAGTCGTTCAATCAACAACCAAAAGAGGGCAGCACAACAAAAATAAATCCAACTTATTCACGCTTTTGGAAATTGACCAACAGGGTGTTATATTAACAATTCAACTTCACAAAATATACATCCAAATCTATAGAACACTGATCCTAACCAAACAACACAAAGAACATAATTTAACAAAATTCACAGCTTCAGCAGAGAGCATATATCTCAGCAACAGAGCTAAAAACAAAAATTCATGCACTGTCTAATACCAACCCACACCACATCAGTTAATCAACCACAACCCACAGAGCACCCCAACTCAGCATTCCATAACAAACAACAAAGGAAAATCTCCTTACCTGAAGACCCGTGAGTAGCTCTCTTCTAGGGAGCTCCTCTCCTCCTTCAACTCTTGGCTATTTCACCCCAAAATCCCACTGCCTTTCATTCTCTGCTTCCCTTATATCTCATTGAGCCAGAAAGCACACTACCCTGCCAGCCTCTTCCCCCGTGCATTTCAATCCTTTAGAGACACTCCTCCACCATGCCTCAGGTCATTCCCTGCTCCTCGCTATTCTTTTGCACATTCTGTTGCTGGCTTCAACCGTAGCAAAATAGAGGAGAAGACCGGCTCAAGCCAAACCACAAGCTGGACCACGGCCTTTGGCCAGTCTAGAACCAACCGCCAGCGCCACCACATCGACCAGAGATTGGAAACGCAGCCTCGCCGACGCCATACATCACTGTTGCCATCGCCATTGCCTCACCATCACCAGCCACCAACATCGATGAAACATCAAAGCTCACCACAACACGATGCAACCCCGATGACCTAAGCCCTAGCTCACAAACCGCGCTGCCCCGCAAATCAGAACTGACACGAACCTGACGGCGAAGGCCAGCCCCAAGCTCGTCACTCCTCCCGTCGACCTCCACTTTGCCGTTCTCCTCCTCTCCCAATCATTCTCCCTTTCCTCTTCCTCGGGTTCTCTCGTCTGGATCTCACCCTTTTGTTTTCTCCATCAAATCGGTTCACAATTCCTCAATCACCATTTAATTCCTTTTAAATTAATTACTCACTTAAATCCCCACTTTTAAATTCTAATTCTATTTTTAACCCTTTTTATTACTCTTACATTTTAATTCCTTTTTAATTATAATCCCATTTATTCCCATCCTTAAATTAATAACCCAAAAATGCCTTCCAATTTAATCCTGATTATTATCCAATAAATTTTTAACTTATAATCTTACGAATACGTTCTTGGTAATACCCCGATTACTTTCCAATTATCTTTATTAAATTTCGATATAAAAAGTTGGGGTATTACATTTCTTCTCTTCAATACCTATTAATTAATAGACAGCGGCTATTAATAATAAATCTCCAACTTCAATCAATAACCAGCGAGTAACCCTTGACCAATACTATCCGAAATCAACTTAGCTGTTATATTGTCAACTAATATCCTTTAATTATTTCTGACCTTATCCAACAATTTACCACTTCACCCATTGCTAATAAATCTATCTAATTTCCAATTGTAATCTTATTTCCTAATCTAATACCTTGAACCTAACATCCAATTAAACCAACTTAATAGAATATTAATCAATCCAATTATAAAGGATGATCTTTCACATGCTTATTAAAACAACCATACATAACTAAAACCCATTTTTAACAATATTACTTAGCAAAGAACCCCAAAGATTGAACCATTAAACCAAATTATTTTCTAGATACCAACCAACATCATCCAATGTCATACTTTTTAGGCAATTACTAAGCCCTATCACTAACGAACCATATTAATAATAATAGAAGTAGTTTTGCTTACCAATAGCCTTGCGAACATAGGGAACCCAGTAACTTTCTTCTCCTACAAAACTGTCTAACCTTCTCAGAAAAATATCCTCATTCTTTCTCTCTCCCTTAACATCTCAAAGTCAAAAAACTCTAGAATATCCTCATAGCTTCCTTCCCCAAACTCTCTCTCACCCGATTTTCTTCTCTGTCAAAACTTCCTCCAAAACCTCTCTATACTCTTCTCACTCAACCATCTCTAAAAACTACAGCACATCAGAGATCTCAGCCTCACAATTACACACACAGACCCTCACAATCCCAGAAGTAAGACCATTCTAAAGAATTTGGCAGAGCTTCAGCAGGGATTCTTTCTTCTTTGTAAAATTCTAGTCTCACACCTATCACTATTTATAAGCACTAACCCAATGACCCATCATTAACTCACTGAAGATAGAAGGCCATGGAACACAACCCATCAATGTCCAGCAACCCATCAACTTCTAGATGTTCAAACAATGAATTGCTTCATCTCCAGACGTTGGTTATCATCATCAGAAGGCCTTAATAAATGGCGAGTGATCGATTCACCAGTTAGTCGATCGGCCACCATGCAGCCAAATGACTTTTAAAATTCTTCATTAAAATTCAGAAAACTGTCCATTTATACGCCGGTTGATTGACACCCCGTCGATCGACCGCTTTGAACTACCGCCAGCTCGTACTGCTTCCTTGCTATTTAATTCTCCAGACTACTTCGTGACACACACACACACAGAGATATATATATATATATTACCCTTAATAAACCATAATTCACTTTTCGAAATATCCAAACCTCAACTTATACCATATGTTTCACCATTCCTTCTTCACATTATCCTTCATTAAATCAAGTATGCCCTAAAATATTATAAATCTTATACCTTCAACCTTGTTATATCCAAGTATATTTTCTCTTACTCATTCTACTGACAGTCAATCTAATTGATATAGTCCAATCTAACTCCAAATATCACCAAATGATTCTTCAATTGACTTCAATTCTTCCCATAAGCTAATTATGAATATAATGGGGTATCATAATTCACTTATTCTAAATGCATTTCTCTTGAACAATTTCTTTACTTGTCCAACTCAGCTCCTATCATCCCCAAAATTATCACTTGAGTTGTGTCTTCATCTCAACAAAAATTCAGGATATTACAATTCTCCCCCGTTATATACATTTTGTCCTCAAAATTTGTCTAGTCTAAGGTATCTATTCCTACCTAAAACATATTCTACTCGTATCCTTTCCTATTATTGTCATCTGTACCTAACATATATGCTAAGATTAATACCAAATGGGCAGATATAACAAAATTATAAATTTTATTGAATCGTGTAGTACCTGGCCTAGACGTAGACGATTCATCTTCTTGAACTCCATACAGTGAAAATACCTGCGGTGCTACCATTCCTTATTCCTTGACCAACAACAAATAATTCTTAACTTGATATCCTTGCTTTCTACACTTAAAGCATAGTCCAGTACCAGCTCTACATTCACCATAATGCTTCTTGTTACACCTAGGACATAGTCCAACTTGAAAATTCCCAACCAAAGCTGCATATATCTCTTTCCTTACATGCTTATAATTTGCAAGCTGATCCACATTGTTGAATGTACGCTTCTCTCTTCTTTCAATTATATGCTCATCCACTGGAGATTGAGTTTAATTATTCTTCTTCAGCTTCTATTTCATTTCTCTTTGCTTAGTAACTTGCATCTCAGTCTCATTGATTTCCAAAGCTTTTGTTACAATCTTAGAGTATGGTGCATTTTCAATACCATATATCTTATGTAATATCCCAAATCTTCGTTAAGCTGAAGGCATAGCTTAGTGTTAATTTTGAGATATTAGGAACTAAGTTGGACATGTAAAGATATTGGTCAAGGGAAACATAATTGGAATAAGTGAGTTATGATACCCCGCTAGGTTCATAGTTAGATTATGATAAGGATTGAAGTCAATTAGAGAATTGTACGATGATACGTGAAGTTTTATTGGACGATATCAATTGGATTGATAGTCAGTATAGGTAGTAAGAGGAAATATATTTGAACGTATTTGGATATTATAAAGATTGAGAGTTAGTTAAAAGTATAAGATTTATAATACTTTAGGACATATTGGATTTAATGAAGGATAATGTGAAGATGAAGTTGTATGGAAGATATTTCAAATACATGAAAGACATTAGATTAGGGTTATATATATAGGAGACATGCATATATTATGTTAAAGGAAATAACGTAAATAAAGATAATCTAAAGACAAAGCGTATATCATTCATTTGGAATTTGTGGCCGATTGGGGCGGTCGATTGACGGAGTGTCATCGACCAGCGACATCAACTGGTGTGAAAATGGATAAATTCTGAAGGAAAAATGTGCGACTATTTGTGGCAGTAGTTCATCATGGAGGTGATCAACCGGCATGATCATCCGCCATTTATTGAAGATTATTTTGGAGTGTTTTAACTGACGAGAGATGAAGCAAGTCATCGTCTAGAACATCTAGGAATAGAAGGAGACGTGGTTAAATGTGTCTGAAGTTGAGGAGGTTGACGTTATATACGTTAGGACATTAAAGGGGTTGCTACACATTGTTGAAGCTAGGCTTTTTGTCTTCTCGTGGCAGACGGTGAAGAGTCATATGTGTTGCCTATATATAGGAAGATTGGCAATGTTATTTTGGGTGGTGAAGACACTGCGAAAGCTCTGCTGAAATGTTGAGTGAGGCTTTGCTTCTGGAATAAGAGGTTCTATATATTATGCTTCTATGTTTTTGGAAGACGAGTGTGAGGAGTTTTCGAGATTTAAAGGAAAAAGGAGAGAGAAGGGTTTGAGAGAGAGAAGTTGTTTCATTGGTTAGTGATGAGTGTGCTGCCGTGAAGATGAGAAATATGTGAGTGCTGCCGTGAGAATTTTGGTTTTGTTGAGGTTTTGATAAAAAGAAGGTGACAATAAGTGAGAGTTGTGAATTGTTGTGTCTTCACTATTCTTTATACAGTAGACAATCGTGGAGAGGTATGTGTTCTTCTATTGTTTTTAACATGTTAATTAATGGATATGAAGAAGTGATTAGTAGTTGTTAAGTGGGATTATTTTGATAATATTATTATTGATCATGACCGTGAGGGAGTAGTAGACTGTGACATAAATGAGAATTATTATGTGGAATTTTGGAGGAAGTCATTATTGGATTAAGGGTTATTGTTGTTGCATAAAGTGATAAGGTTCTTTGATAGTTTAGGTATAATAGAAAGTTATCCATTATGGAAGTATGAACATGTTAGTTGAAGCTAAGGGGATGAGCATGTTAGTTAGCTAGGGGATTCTATTATTGAAAATTAATTATTAATAGTTATGTGTATTAATAATGGATAGGTTTTGTGAAGGAAACTTAAAGTGTTAAACTAGTAAAGCGAACGATTTCAGGTCCGTGCTATTGCATGTGCTTTGTCCGAAAGGACCTACATCACGGAAAATTAGAGTTTTGTTTGATGTTTGTTTACTAAATGCATAAGTTATGTTATTGTATGGAAACATATATTGTTTGCTTGCATGTTTATTAGATTTAAGTTCAGTTCCTTAGATAAGACGGATCACGTTTTAAGAATACAATTAAGGAACACATTAGATTGGATTGTATGTGCATGACAACGTTAAGACATGGAATCATAAAGTACACAAAAATGAATATACGTAAACAACTGTGGTCTAGTTTGTTATGCCTGGCACAATAATCAAGATAAGTAATAATTGTGGTCCATTTTGATACGCCTGACACAGATGTTTGTGTTGTTCAGTTTGATACGCCCGGTACATAAACAATAAAAGACTGAAATAATATGAGATAACAGAATGAAACAGTAAGATACATAAATAGCTGTTTCTGTGAACCGGTGTTTTTATGCTTGACACAGGAACCAAAGATTAACGACTGTGGTCCGATTTGTTACGCCCGGCATAGATGTTTGTATGGTCCGGTTTGTTACGCCCGGCATATAAAGAATAAAAGATAGAAACAGTAAACAAATGTTTGTATGGTCCGGTTTGATACGCTCGGCATATAAGCAAACGAAATAACGATAAAAGACATGAACAGTAAAAGAGAAACAAAACAGAAAACCTTATGCAAAGTTATAGAAATTGTATGTGAAATTAATGTTTTACGTTTATATCACGTACTGAGCGTTAGGCTCATAGTTAGGTCCCGTTGATGTACGTAAGGAGCCGAGGAATGGATAAAGCTGTTAAAGGACATAGCTGATGGAGTATTGATGTGTGGACGTTTTTGCTGTTGGCAACATTGACTTGTGGTTATGGCTCACGAAAAGGAATAAATGTTTTAAAAGTCTTTTAAGTGTTTTATGATTTCAAATATATGTTTTAAGTTAATGTGTTTTCTTAAATGTTTATTTAAACAATGGATTTGTTTTAAATTGTAAAAGACTTCCGCTGTGTATTTTATAAGATTAAGACTTCTGCTATTTATTACTCTGATGTTTTATAAAGTAATGGTTTTAAAAGAAAAAGAAAAATCTTATACGGAAAATATTATGGGATGTTACAAAATGGTATCAGAGCATAACTGAGTCAAAATCATTTTTGTAGACTACCAATAGTGCAAACTCAACATGATAATGCTATATCAACTGTAAGTATTAAGTACAATGCTTTATTAGGAATAGTGTTTTAATTCTTAGAATTAAATTGTAGGTAATTTAAATGGTGAAAGGAAGAAGGGGTCGTGCCCGTAGAAATAGTGTTGGACGAGGGGAACATACTGGTCGAGGTAATGATGAACTCGTTAATCTGGAGAATAATGGACTTGCCAATAATGTTGGAGGAAATAATGTACCCAATGATATGGAGGATAATGTACCTATTACTAATGTTGGACTAAACGAACCTACTAGTCAGGAGAATAATGATCAACCTGCTGACCGAGAAATTAATGGACCTACTGGCCAAGGTGTTGAGGAGGGTCAGACTGTACAAGGAGATACAATAAATCGTTTGGCTGGTATGATGGAACGTCAATTCCACTATATGGAACGTCTTAGGGAAAGGGAGGAGAATGGAAATCCTCGCCCGTGGGTGGCATGTGAGGAAGCCAGATGGGAAAAGTTTAGGAAATTAAAGCCACCAAACTTTGACGGGAAAGTATCGGATCCATCCCTAGCTGATGAATGGGTTAGATCCCTGGAGGATATGTTTGAGTACCAAGAATTAACGAAATGGAGAAGGTTCCATGCGTTACTTACCTTTTGGTTCAAGATGCGCGATACTAGTGTGACACTATTAAGGCAGCTTAAGACATAAGAGAAATGAATTGGACAAAATTTAAAGAGAATTTCTTTGAGAAGTACTTCAATCGAATAGTCAGGAATCAGATGTTGGTTGAATTTATGAGTCTCCGCCAGACTACAACTGTTGCTAATTACATAAGGAAGTTCGAGGCTCTTTCTCGATTTGAAAACTGTAACACCCATTTTTTTCTTTATCTTTTATTTTCGTTTAAAAATGTGTTAAATTAAAAAATTTTGTAAAACTAATGTGATCTCTTTTCAAAACAATATCAGAGTGCTTATTAAAAATCTCGGTCGTCACTTCATTTCATTTAGACCCATTTAAATCGTGGAAGACTAAAAATCATTAAATCTGTTTTCAAAATATATATAACGGAAACGCAAACGGAATTATTACTCAAAACATAAGTTAAAGTCCAGGTTTAAAAACATCACCTACTCAAAATAAGGTTTAGAACCATAGTTAGTGTTTTACAAAACGTGTTTACCATTAAACCCTTACAAAACATATATTTTCTCCTTTCCTTTAGCCATCCATCTACTCCAATTGCGTTTCATTCGGATACACTGCAGGCTCCACGGGGAAGGCCTCCTCTTCCGCTGATAGCACTACCATTTCGTTACTTACATCACAAGTAAGGACGTGAGCCGATGGCCCAGTAAAGGAAATGGGATTTGTGCTTATGCTATGCCTCTCTTTAGTCCTTTATGGAATTGGGGCCACCCAAACCAGTCTTTTCTTATGTCATTTGTTCGTTACTCGTACATCGAGTGGGAGATTGGAGGAATCCGTGGCGGAAGGGTAGATCTTTGTCGACTTCAGCCACCTAGAGTAGATAGTCTCGTAGTCCCGATGAGGGAAAGGTGACGTTCTTTTAATTCATGTCTACCTAACTGATCCGTACTTACCCTTCCATCCCCCAACTCCCCGTTCTTTTTCTTTTCTTTTCCTTATCATTTTTCTTCTATCAATGTGTGTGAGTGCAACCCTAGGGTGGCACTCCCTATTGGTTTGTACTAGCATGAAGCATGATGACAATTGAATAACGCATATACGGAAAGTACATAACAATAATTTAAAGGAATAACTATTCAAAAAGAAATTGGCAACTCAATAAGTAAATGGCAGAATTTAACGAATACATGAAAAGAATGAAAATTTAATTATAGGGCAACTATAAAAGAAGCATATAGAAATGGCAACAAAACATGCTTCTAAACAAAGATAGTAACTCTAGCAGGTATCATAGGATTAGGATAGCATGCTTGAGATTAAATAAGTACTAGCAAATTAACGTGCTCGACGCTTAATAAGAAATGATGTTGAAATTAAACTAGTAATAGCTATCTGACGAGTTTGAGGATTAACGAGAATGGAAAATTACCATACTTGAAATTAAACGTGTAAGGGTAATTTAACATGTTCGGAGATTTAACAAGTACTAATTAATATGCTCGAAATCTTTGACGACTAATAGTTAAGTGACATACATGAGTTGCAATTTAACATGAATATGTAATTTAACGTGCTCGAGAATTAGACAAGTAATAGTAGGCAAATAGTCAATGAATATGCTTACGAACATGCTTGGAAGTAAACAATTAATTAGCATGCTTAATCAAGTAATTGGTATACTTAAGCGAGTAAACAAGCATACTTGAAGACGAAACGAATAATAACTAGCTAACATGTTTATGCATTAAACGAGTTAATAGCTACCTGTCATGCTTGGAGATTAAATAATTTAATGAACCCAAAGTTTAATATGCTTGTAGAAACATTGCTTGTAATAACAACGAAGGAGTTAACAAGCTTTTGAACAATAAGCATGGTACCGAGAAGTATTATAGTGAACATGCTTGATACAAAAATTAAACAATGTGCAATATAGAGTAGTAGGCTTAGAACAGAAGTAAGTTGCAGTGAAGGTATTATAATTTGATGACTTAATACGAAAAAACAATGAACACATAGAGAGAAAAATGATCAACTCACAGAATAAAACATTCACAGAAAATACTAACTTTTAGTCCAGCTTATTTCTACTTAGCAATCATCATGAAATCCATAGTTCGTAACTTTACCTTACCAAGCTTGATGTCATAATCCTTAGTTCAACTATTGAGCAAGTATGGAAATATAACGACAGAGAAATCAAAGCTTACATCCAGAGCAATTCAACAGAGTAAAGATTAACAGTCAGTGAAGGTAAAGAAGCATTGAAATGTAACAAAAGAACAAAGCAGAGTATAACAATAGAACCAAGCAATGGTATGCAACAGAACAGAGCATCTAAGGGAAAAATATATGGAAGTTTAAGGCATCTAGGAATTTACAGAATTTTAACTACAGCTAACAACCATCACTCACGCACACACATTTTACTTGTGGGTAGGGCCTCCACAGGCCAAGACTAACCCAAATCCTTACCTATGTGTTGAAGGAAGCAAGCAGGGACATCAAAACTCCACTTCGTGTAACACCACACCCCCACCAGATGAGAAGGCAGCTGGACAGTGGAGAAGAAGAATGCAGGGGAGGAAGAAAAATGGACTGAATTGAAGGGCAAACTAAAGGTTAAAAGGAGAGGGCTGACATAGAGGCAATCATAACCTAGAAGGGGAGGAGGGTGGTGGGGCTATGTGCGAGCTGGAGCGAGAACTATGGATTTTGCTATCTTGGAGGTGTTTTGGCGTCTGAATATCTCGTAGTTATGGACTACGCGACAAACGATCTAATTTTAAATCCCTAATTTTTTGCTAATATTTGATGTTTCGGACGACTGCGGACGCATTGGTCTTGTTCGCATTTGTCTGCATGAGTAAAATTCTATAGGCAAAATTGTGGTCACAAATGAGAAATGGCATCCCCACTCTCCTCTGTACCATCCACAACGACATGCAGACGCGTTTTGGCATCCGCATGAATCGTCCAAATCTGTCCATAATTTGGACAGATTCAAATTGGACATGGCCCTTCCACGTCCATGCTCGTCCACAAGCGTCTGAAGGTGTCCAGACTTAGATAGATTCAATTTGAATACGACAACTCACGTCTGCATTCGTCCGGACGCGTCCAAAACTCCACGGCATAGAGAAGTCCGGACGCGAAATCATGTCCTGAGTCGTCCCCAAGCGTTCAACGTGCGTGTCGATGCTAGTTCTCATCCCCATGGCGTCAGCATGCTTCCGAATAGGCCAAAATTCTATTTTTTTCACATTTTCCAACTAAACTTTTATCCCGTAATATTTTCCCCCTAAATACATGTCATAATTTAACACGTAACTATATGCCATGTAATATATATCTATCTCCAAAATTCGATTACATAGCATACACGAGGAAAATAGTATCGGGGTATTACAGCTAATCACCTTGTGGCAACTAACAATCTTAAGGTTTATAAGTTTGTTCAAGGGTTAAAGGCTGAAATATATCATGGAATAAAGATATATGGTACTGAGGATGCGCGATATCCTAAAATTATAACAAAAGCTTTGGAAATTGAGGAGGCTGAAATACAAGTCATCAAGCAGAAAGAAATGGATCTGAAGCTGAAGAAGGATAATCAAGATAAATCTCTTATTGATGGGCAGATAATTGATAAAGGAGTGAAGCGGGTACTTCACAATGAAGATAAAGCAGCAAAGCATAAGCGTATGTGGAACGGAAAGGATACAACTTTAGTTGGAAATCTTCAAGATGGACTGTGTCTTAGGTGTAATAAGAAGCATTATGGTGAATGTAGGGCTGGTACTGGACAGTGTTTTAAGTGTAGAAAGCAAGGACATCTGGTTAGGAACTGCCTATTGTTGGTCAAGGAAAAAGGAATGGTAGCACCACAGGTATTTTCAATGTATGGAGATTAAGACGATGAACAGTCTACATCTAGGCCAGGTACTATACGATTTAATAAAATTTCGAATGTCGTTATGTTTACCTATTTGGTAATTATATTCACATATGTGTTAGGTATAGGTAACAGTAATAGGAAAGAATACCAGTAGAATATGTTTTAGACAAGAATAGATACTTTAGACTAGACGAATTTTGAGGACAAAATTATATAACGGGGGAGTGTTGTAATATCCCAAATCTTCGTTGAGTTGAAGACATAGCTTACGTGTTAATTTTGGGATATTAGGAACTAAGTTGGACATGTAAAGATATTGGTCAAGGGAAACGTAATTACAATAAGTGATTTATGATACCCCGTTAGGTTCATAGTTAGATTATGAGAATGATTGAAGTCAACTGGAGAATTGTACGATGATACGTGAAATTATATTGGACGATACCAATTGGATTGATAGTCAGTAGAGGTAGTAAGAAGAAATATATTTGGACGTATTTAGATATTGTAAAGATTGAGAGTTAGTTAAAAGTATAAGATTTATAATACTTTAGGACATATTGGATTTAATGAAGGATAATGTGAAGATGAAGTGGTATGGAAGATATTTCAAACACATGAAAGACATTAGATTAGGGTAATATATATATAGGAGACATGCATATATTACGTTAAAGGAAATAACGTAAATAAAGATAATATGAAGACAATGCATATATCATTCATTTGGAATTTGCGGTCGATCGACAGAGTGTCGATCGACCGGCGACATCGACTGGTATGAAAATGGATAAATTCTGAAGGAAAATGTGCGGCTGTTTGTGGCGGTAGTTCGTCATGGAGGTGATCAATCGGCGTGATCATCCGCCATATATTGATTATTATTTTAGAGTGTTTTAACTAACGAGAGATGAAGCGAGCCGTCGTTTGGAACGTCTAGGAATTGAAGGAGACGTTGTTAAATGTGTCTGAAGTTGAGTAGGTTGATGTTGTATACATTAGGACATCAAAGGGGTTGCTAGACATTGATGAAGCTAGGCTTTCTGTCTTCACGCGGTAGACGGTGAAGAGTCATATGTGTTGCTTATATAGGAGGATTGGCAACGTTATTTTGGGAGGTGAAGACACTGTGGAAGCTCTGCCGAAATGTTGAGTGAGGCTTTGCTTCTAGAATAAAAAGTTTTGTATATTATGCTTCTATGTTTTTGGAAGACAAGTGTGAGGAGTTTTGGAGATTTAAAGGAAAAAGGAGAGAGAAGGGTTTGAGAGAGAGAAGTTGCTTCATTGATTAATGATGAGTGTGTTGCCGTGAAGATTAGAAATCTGTGAGTGCTGCTGTGACAATTTTGGGTCTGTTGAGGTTTTGATGAAAAGATGGTGACAATAAGAGAGATTTGTGAATTGTTGTGTCTTCACTATTCTTGATACAGTAGACAATCTTGGAGAGCTATGTGTTCTTTTGTTGTTTTTAACATGTTAATTAGTGGATATGAATAAGTGATTAGTAGTTGTTAAGTGAGATTATTTTGATAATATTATTATTGATCATAATCGTGAGGGAGTAGTAGACTGTGACATAAATGAGAATTATTATGTGGAATTTTGGAGGAAGTAATTATTGGATTAAGGGTTATCGTTGTTGGATAAAGTGATAAGGTCTTTGATAGTTTGGATATAATAGAAAGTTATCCATTATAGAAGTATGAGCATGTTAGTTGAAGCTAAGGGGATGAGCACATGTTAGTTAGCTAGGGGATTCTATTATTGAAAATTAAATATTAATAGTTATGTGTATTAATAATGGATAGGTGTTGTGAAGGAAACTTAAAGTGTTAAACCGTTAAAACTAAAGATTTTAGGTACGTGCTATTATATGTGCTTTGTCCGAAAGGACCTACATCACAGGAAATTAGGGTTTTGTTTGATATTTGTTTATTAAATACATAAGTTATGTTATTGTATGGAAACATATATTGTTTGCTTGCATGTTTATTAGATTTAAGTTTAGCTCCTAAGATAGGACGGATTACGTTTTAATGATACGATTAAGGAACACGTTAGCTAAGATTGTATGTGCATGACAATGTTAAGACATGGAATCATAAAGTACACAAAAATGAATATATGTAAATAGTTGTGGTCCAGTTTGTTACGCCTGGCATAGTAATCTAACTGTGGTCTGTTTTGATACACCCGACATAGATGTTTGTGTAGTCCAGTTTGATACGCCCGGTACATAAACAATAAAAGACTGAATTAATATGAGATAACAAAATGAAATAGTAAGATATGTAAATAGCTGTTTCTGTAGACCAGTTTGTTACGCCTGGCACAAGAATCAAAGATAAATGACTGTGGTCCAGTTTGTTACACTCGACACAGATTTTTGTATGGTTTGGTTTGTTGTGCCCGACATATAAACAATAAAAGACAGAAACAATAAATGGATGTTTGTATGGTTCGGTTTAATACACCCAGCATATAAGCAAACGAAATAACAATGAAAAAAATGAACAGTAAAAGAGAAACAAAACAGAAAACTTTATGCTATGTTATAAAAATTATATGTGAAATTCATGTTTTACATTTATATCACATATTGAGCGTTAGGTTCATAGTTAGGTCCTGTTGGTGTAGGTAAGGAGCTGATGAATGGATAAAGCTGTTAAAAGACGTAGCTGATGGAGTGTTGTTGTGTGGACGTTTGTGCTATTGGCGACATTGACCTGTGGTTATGGCTCACGAAAAGGAATAAATGTTTTAAAAGATTTTTAAGTGTTTTATGATTTCAAATAAATGTTTTAAGTTAATGTGTTTATTTAAATGTTTATTTAAACAATGGATTTGGTTTAAATTGTAAATGACTACCGCTGTATGTTTTATAAGATTAAGACTTTCGCTGTTTATTACTCTAATGTTCTATAAAGTAATGGTTTTAAAAGAAAAAAAAATTTTATACGGAAAAGGTTATGGGATGTTACATCTTAATTCCTCAGTAAATCTCAGCCTTTAGTCCTTGAACAAACTGGTAAATCTTAAGATCATTAGTTGGCACCAAGTGAGTTGTAAATCGAGATAGTGCCTCGAACTTTCTTATGTACTCAGCAACTGAGGTAGTCTGGCTAAGATTCACAAACTCGACCAACTTTTGAGTCCTGACCATTCGGCTGAAATACTTATCTAAGAAAATCTCCTTAAATTGTGTCCAATTCATTTCTCTTACGTCCTGAGCTGTCTTAATAGTGTCCCACCAGTATCGCGCATCGTGAATCAAAAGGTAGGCAGTGCATGGAACCTTCTAAGCTTCGTTAATTCTTGCATACTCGAACATGTCTTCAAGGGATCTAACCCATTCTTCAGCCAATGATGGATCCGATACTTTTCCGTCAAAGCTTGGTGGCTTTATTTTTCTAAACTTCTCGCATCCGACTTCCTCACGTACTACCCTTGGGTGAGGATTTTCATTCTCTTCCCTTTCCCTAAGACGTTTAATATAGCGGAATTGACGTTCCATCATACTAGTCAAGGGATTTATTATGTCTCCTTGCACAGTCTGATTCTCCTCAACTCCTTGGCCAGCAGGTCCATTAGTTCCTCGGTCAGCAGGTTCTTCATTATTTTCTCGACCAACATGTTCATTCCTTCCAACATTGTTAACATGTACATTATTGTCTGGATTAACTAGTACATTGTTTTCTCCAACATTATTGGCAGGTACGTTATTCTCCAAATTCACGGATAACTCATTACCCCGATCAACAGGTTCATTATTCCCAACATTATTAGTGGGTACATTATTTTCTCGATTTACGAGTACATCCTTTCCTAACCAGCAAGTTCACTCCTTCTAACATTATTGTTATGGGAAGGCCCATTCTTCCCTTCGCTATTATATTTGCCTACAATTTAATTCTATAAATTAAAAAACTATTGGATAACTTAACATAACTATACATACATTGAAAGTCTTTTACATTTAAATACTACAAGTCAATAGTTTAAAAACTATTAAATAAACACAAGTAAACCATTGACTTAAAACAGTTGGAAGTCATAAAACACTTAAAAGTTTTTAAAACATTTATTCCATTTAGTGAGCCATAACCCAAGGTCAATGTCGCCAATAGCACAAACGCCCAACCTGGTAATACTCCATCAGCTATGTCCTTTAACAGCTTTATTCAATCATCGGCTACCTACCTACATCAACAAGACCTATCTATGAGCCTAAGACTCAGTAAGTGGTATAAACGTAAAACATAAAATACACATACAATTTATGTAACATCCTAAACAATTTTATGTTTTGCTTCTCTGTTACTGTTCATGTCTTTTACTGTTATTCATTCTATTTCTGTGTCGGGCGTATCCAACCGGACCACAAAAACTGTTATTTACTATTCCTATATTTTACTGTTATTTAATCTGTTTATGTGTCGGGCGTATCTAACTAGACAACACGAACATTTGTTTACTTATCTTGATTTATGTGCCAGGCGTATCCAACTGGACCACAACTATTTACTTATCTTTGGTTTTTGTGTCGAGCATAACCAACCGAACCACAAAAATAACTATTTACGTTCATTTTATTTTTGTATACTTTGATTTCTGTCCTGGGCGTAACCAACCAGACCACAACTATTTATGTATATTTCATTTTCATGTACTTTAGGATTCCAAGTCTTAATGTTGTTGTGCACATACAATCGTATCAAACGTATTCCTCGATCATACCCTTTAAACGTGATTCGTTATATTTAAGGAACTGAACTTAAATATAATAAACATACAATTCATAACAAGCAATTAAACAAACAATAAACACCCCATAATTCTCATGATGTAGGCCCTTTTGGACAAAACACATGCAGTACCACTTACCTAAAGTCCTAAACTTTAATGGGTTAACACTTAAAGTTTCTTCTCTTCAATACCTATTAATTAATAGACAATGGCTATTAATAATAAATCTCCAACTTCAAACAATAACCAGTGAGTAACCCTCGACGAATACTATCCAAAATAAACTTAACGGTTATAATCTTCAACTAATATCCTTTAATTATTTCTGACCTTATCCAACAATTTACCACTGCACCCAATGCTAATAACTCCATCTAATTTCCAACAGTAATCTTATTTCCCAATCTAATACCTTGAACCTTAACATTCAATTAAACTAGCTTAATAGAATGTTAATCAATCCAATTATAAAGCATGATCTTTCACATGCTTATTAAAATAACCACACATAACTAAAACTCATTTCTAACAATATTACCCAGCAGAGAACCCCAAAGATTGAATCATCAAACCAAATTATTTTCCTGACAACATTCTTTAGCAATAACCCATACGATACCAACCAACATAATAATCAAATGTCATACTTTTTAGGCAATTACTAAGCCCTGTCACTAACATACCCTATTAATAATAATAGAAGTAGTTTTGCTTAGAACTAGCCTTGAGAACACAGGGAACCCAGTAACTTTATTCTCCTACAGAACTATCTAACCTTCTCAGGAGAATATCCTTATTCTTTCTCCCTCCCTTAACATCTCAAAGTCACAAAACTCCAGAATATCCTCACAGCTTCCTTCCCCAAACTCTCTCTCACCCGATTTTCTTCTCTGTCAAAACTCCCTCCAAAACCTATCTATACTCTTCTCACTCAACCTTCTCTCAAAACTACAGCACATCAGAGAACTCAGCCTCACAGTTACACACACAAACCCTCACAACCCCATAAGCAAGACCATTCTCAAAAATTTGGTAGAGCTTTCGCAGGGATTCTTTCTTCTCTGTAAATTCGTGTCTCACGCCTGTCACTATTAATAGGCACTCACCTAACGCCCCATGATTACCTCATTGAAGACTGAAGGCCATGGGACACAACCCATTAATGTCCAGCAACCCATCGACTTCTAGACATTTAGACAACAAATCACTTCATCTCCAGATGTTGGTTATCATCATCAAATAGCCTTCATAAATGGTGGTCGATCGATTCATCAGTTAGTCGATTGACCACCATGCAGCCAAACGACCGCAAAAATTCTTCATTAAAATTCAAAAAACTATCCATTTATACGCCGGTCGATCGACAACCCGGCGATCAACCGCCCCGAACAACCGGCTGCTCGAACTGCTTCCTTGTTGTTTAATTCTCCAAATTACTTCATGACACACACACACACACACACACACACACACACACACATATATTACCCTTAATAAACCATAATTCACTTTTTCAAATAACCAAACCTCAACATATACCATATGTTTCACCAATCCTTTTTCACATTATCCTCATTAAATCTAATATGTCCTAAAATATTATAAATCTTATGCCTTTAACCTTATTATATCAAAGTATATTTTCTCTTACTAATTCTACTGACTGTCAATCTAATTGATATCGTCCAATCTAACTCCAAATATCACCAAATAATTCTCCAATTGACTTCAATTCTTCCCATAAGCTAATTATGAACATAATGGGGTATCATAATTCACTTATTTCAAATGCATTTCTCTTGACCAATTTCTTTACTTGTCCAACTCAGATCCTATCATCCCTAAATTTATCACTTGAGCTATGTCTTCAGGTCAACGAAAATTTGGGATATTAAATAGCAGCTTATAAATAATTGAGAACAATAATTCAAGGTAGTAGTCTCACCCATTTATTGTTGACAGTATTGAATTTCTAGTAAATAATAACACCCAACGAAGTCATTAATCCACACCAAACAAGGAAGAAATAAACAACAACAAAGTCTCGTGATGCAGGGCCTCCATTGGCCTCCACATCCCATTTCTTACCTCAAGATTTTTCCTTCCACACTCGGCGGTCCACGGTTTCTCCAATAGTCTATGACAACAGCTGTACACTCCTTCTTTCTCGTTCACTCACTCACTCGCTCACAAGAAGAAGAATAATAGAATGCCTCACACTTAACCACTCTATCACAGCTCACCCAATAGAAATAAAGAGTTTCCCCTGCATACCCATCCATTGTTATTGATTTATTGACAGAAGGAGACTTTATGGGGACATAATGTTGATGGACAATAACCCACTTTAAGGGAGGGTGGTCTAATGATGGTCAGACATGTGGAAAGCGCCTTATCCATTCAGGAGAGGAGAGAAAATTATTGGGGGAAAAATAAAAGAATGGTTGACTAAAGCAAATATTTTGTTTAAAATAGACTTTTTGGTCGAGTAAGTTGACCGAACCCTCGACCGCACCATCGATTGATTACCCCATTTTTGCCTCTGTTTTGCATTTCAGTTGGACCTTGTATTATACCTTTACCCAAAACTTCCAAAGGATTATGTTACTTCCACGTCTATAGAATATCCCGAGTTAGCAAAACACTAACTCATGTCTAGGTCACTTGATTTTCTATTATGTTTGTTGTAAAAGAAAAACCTTTGTCTGTGTTTCTTCCCTTCTTATGTGATAGCTCATAGCAGCCTTTTGCAATATTGCCAACTTTATTGCATCCAAACATCTTCCTCGTCTATACACCCTTGTATCCAAGGAGAAAACCTACATAAACTACACTTATTTCACATCCTTAACTCCTTTATACACCAAAACATCAAATCTGTATATGATACTACAAGGTATGTACAGTACATATTGCATCCTTCATGATAGAAAACACCCTTGATACAACAATTTCTTGTCCTATAAGTTCAACCAGACTAATCTTTGCTAGAATGACTACCCTTATTACTTTCAAAATATCATTTTGAATCAGCTAAACACTTTTTGAAATGATCTCTTTTACACTTTGACACTACTTAGCTTCTGATGACACAACGTTTCCTCTTTGAAGCGATATGTCTTCCTAAACATGCTTTACACCTTCTTGTGACTTATCATCAATAGGAAGTCCATTCGATCCTCTTATCTCTGGTTGACCCTTCATCCCCTATTGGGATTTCATTTCCCTCACTACTTTTCTATTTCTCTCCTTGAACTCTAAGACTTGAAACTTAGCACACATAACTTTCTTTTAACTTCCACTTATTCTTTGACCTTAACGTGTTCAAACATACTCTTTACTATTAAGATCCATCCCTCCGAGCTCGTTGGATGATGAACTTCTCCTTTAAAACATTGCGACTTTAGTCGTCGATACCTTTTATACTTAAAATCTTTGGGAACTGTCTGTTGTTGGTTTCTTCGTTTCTTTAATTCTCTACTCCATTCCATAGGTCGAACCTGATGTTCCAATACCTCCGTTAGTTTACTAACCATTTCATCCATTAGACCCTTGTTCCGTCTTGCTCCCCTTACCATCTTGCTCCAAATTGATCAACCTAATTCATTGACTTCATCCACTACAATGTTCTTCAACCGTAACCGTTATGAACAATAAAACATTAATCAACAACTTATTAACCCATTCTTCCAATTAAATTCATTTGCAACAGATTCAAAGTATCAATCGAATATATCCCACAATTTCTCCTGATAAGCCAATCAACAATATGTTTGGAGTACCGACCTAGCAAATCTTCAAATCTAGGATTTTTCATATTACAGATAACCTTTATATATTATAGACTTCCAGCTCCATCAGAAATTAAATCATTTCAAATCATATATTTCTAACTTCCAATTAGAGTCAATTGCTAATACCATCAATGCATGAATATGCAGTAGGCTACCTAAATTTTTAGAGAGATTCTTCACCCTTTAATTTAACTTGGCACATATCATATTCTCCCCCTACTTTAAAAGAACTCCTTGGATCCATAAATCAAAAGCGGCTTTAGACCTAACAATTTCCAAAAACTATCAATTTATAGGAACCAAACTGAAATACAACATAGAGGTAGTAATTAACTCATTACACATATAGGCTTCCCACAAAACATACCACCTTTCTTACACTTTTGACATCAACTTCCCTATTGGCTCCCTTCTTCAACGAATTACCTCACACCCTTGGACGTGCCCTCAACTTAGCAAGAATGTAGTTGAAACCTTATAACACAATTGCCATGTGTGAGAATCGATCATCTGCTTTATCAATATCAAGAGCCTTTGACACAATCTCCACATAGGCCACATCTTGAACACCGGGTATTTTAACACTTGTTTGAACTTCTGCCTTAAGTCCTTGCACAATCGGCATACCATATGTTCATTATTGCTCACATGATGAGAGGCAACCGTGATAATGCTTCAACTTATGCACATACCCTGCAACCATTCCTTCCTGGCGAAGCTGAGCAATTTCAATCAGCTTATTCGTCCGTACTGTGCAATTGAAATACTTTCAAGAAGATTCTCTTGAATTCTACCCGTGTTATCGTATTCACATCCTTGGTTATTATGATTGAGTCCCATACGAGATGGAGAACTTAAACCAAATGCAACATAGGTTCTATCATCCATTCTAAACTTCTCATAACTTAACCAAACACTAGGATACTATTCTCAATGTAAATTGACTACAAACCCACAACGGTAAATAGTGCGTACCTAAACCATGTCAAAATTTATCGTCATTATTAATTCAAGTCAGTTGTACAAATAGACTAGATTTTCCAAACTTCCAATTCGTGATAGAAATCTAACCTATGCAGGAAGCAACAATAAATTAGTTTTTCATCAAAACAGATTTCTTATCCTTATTTAAGGCATATTCTTTGTTCAACAATGCGGGTAGTGATTAGGGCACCAAATACTTAACAATCCACCACTGCAGGTTCACAACACTCTTTCTTAAAATTCCTTAATAATCCTGATAGAGTGAATAAATGCCTGACTAACTAATTATCACCTTCATAATTTAGCTTAGTCCTTAGCCCTTAATGCTTTTCCTTCCCATAACAATTCCACCTTCAATCTAGTCCTTTGAAACTTATGCAACCCCATTTAGTTATCTAATTGCTTTAGTTCATGCAGGATTTTCCTTTCCCTTATCCCCTTTTCCAATTTATGAAAATTTGAGCAGAGTTTCCCCTGTTTTTTTACTCCCCCAAAGCTACATTCATACATCCTGCAAGCAAACCCAAGCAGTTTCAGAAAAGTCCATTAACTATTGAATAAATTTCCAGAGAAACCACTCACCTATCCTTTTCAGAGTAGTTCTATGGACATAATTCAAAACGTACCATGATGCACCCTCGAGTCTACCATCACAAAACACAAGTTTAGTCACATGTTTCCCAGCATTTCAAAATACAACACACAAAATATTTGATCACGGTTAGGCTTACTAGTCCCTTCATCATTTTCTACATGGAGAAAACTTTCTCCAATTCTTCTTTCCTCGGGCATCTCCTGACCACATGTCCAGGCTTCTTACACTTGAAACATCGTCCTGACCCTGCCAAGCATGTTCCAACATGACTTTTGGTACACCATGGACACAGCTCTTCTTGTGGTGTCCCCACAGTGGGTTCCTTAGCAGCAGTGTTTCCTTGGAGATATTCCTGTTTTTCCTACTGATTTCCATCCTCTAAGGACCTCTTAGTCCCCTTAGCAGTCGACTCTCCTCCTTCCCTTGGTAGTGACTGTATCGCTTCCATGAACTTCTTATTGGATTCCCTAAATCCTTCAACCAATTTTTCAATGAGTTGGAATTAATTTTCCATATGGTCCATCAATAGGCTGACGATCACATCCACCTTCTTTGCTCTTCTCTCCATGTTATCCCTTCACAAATAATCCATAGAAATAGAAAAAAAATATTCATATGTCAGTTAAAATAGCACAAAGTATACTTACAGTCAATGAAGCATTTCCACGTCGAAGCTTGTGCTGGTAGGCAGTATACAGAATCGGTTTTAAAACCCTAGCACTCTTATACCAATTGTAAAGACCCAGTTTTTCATATGTTTAAAATCATGTGGAATTTAAAACTTTTTCTTTTCTTTTGTAAAAACAGCGAAAGACTTTTCTTTCGTAAAAAAATTAAAAGACAATAATAAAACTTTGTTCTTAAACCCCTTTTATGAAACACAACAAAATATAATTAAAACAAAGTATTAAAGAAATATCATTCTCTCTTTTTTATATTTAAATATTTAACAACCCTTTTACAAATTTCTTTACAAACCAATAGCCCAGTCAGCCACAAGATCCGCCTGTGCAAATCCTTCATCAATTGTCCTAGCCCCTCCTCTATATCAATATCAATATCACAATATTATCACAATCACCTACATCACGGGTAAGAAAATGAGCCTAACGCTAAGCAAGAAATAGGATGAAATGCAATGCTTATGCTCATACTTATGGTTGTGTAGTCTTGCTTAGAAAATAACCTATCTTTTATGTCTTTTCATTTCATTATTCCTTTACATTTCATTACTAGAGAAAGGATACATCTGCTGGTCAGTGTGGACTAACCGATGCTCATCCTGTACCTCGGGTGAAATTTTCCATCTGTGGTGTTCCCACTGATGACCGTCACCGATCTCTGTAGTTCAAGCGTTAGGGACTTCCGGAACAAGAGAAGGGATACATCTGCTGGTCGGTGTGGACAAACCAACGTTCTTCCCCTACCTGGGGTGAGGTTTTCCATCTGGGGTGTTCCGACCTATGACCGTCACCCTGTATCCCGAACCCTCACGCGCCATTTTACATTTATTCATTCATTTTATTTGCATGTTGTATCTTTTCGATCTTTATATTTCGTTACCAGAGAAAGGATGCATCTGCTTGTTGGTGTGGACTAACCAACGTTCGTCCCCTACCTAGAGTGAGGTTTTCCATCTGGGGTATTTCCACCTACAACCTTCACCAATCTCTTTCTTTTCAAATGTTGAGGAATAAGAGCAGGGATAAATCTGCTCGTCGGTGTGACTAACCTATGCTTGTGACTAACCTATCCATCTGGGGTGTTCCCACCTATGATCGTCACCCTGTCTCCCAAACCCCCACATGCCTATTTATGTTTATTTATTCCTTTTATTAAACATGATGTGCATATGCCACATCTTCATAAGTCCTACTATGATGCATGACTGTCACGATTCATAACAGTATACAGAACATATGTTAAGGAAATATGAAAGTATTGATATAACATCTTATTTTTAGACAAAACAATCCATATCATTTTCTAGCATTTTATCAACAATTATAAGGAGCAACGACTAAACATTTATTAAGAGAGAGAGAGAGAGAGAGCAGTTTATATGTCAATTAATTTAACAAAAAACATTTTATGCTAATCAACAAAGGGCCAGCCATGTTTTAATTAATTTAACAGAGAACAGTTTTTGGATATAGCCAATATTAGCTAGGTAATATCCTAGCCTAATAGTGACATTCATGTTTCTCATTAACCGAGGTCTTTCTTCCAACAATAATAGACAGGGCAGTCATCCAACAATCAACAGATTCATACCTCAAAACAATTCCTCCATGCCTTAACACTTCACGTTCACAACACTTGCATTTTTTTAATTTATCTATATAACAGAGACTATACTAGCACAATATTTCACAGCCAGAGACATCAAGAGATAATATTTTGCACAAGAATTCACAGTAGCTTTTAACCAATTAAATGACAGTAGCTAACTCCCAACGTCAATGGCCATGACTATTGACAACATTTAGTTTCTTTTATTGAAAACATGTTAATGATTAGCAGCAAATAAACGAGGCAGAAATAAACTTAGACAACAATAATTCAAGGTAGTTGTCTCAATCCTTTATTGTTGACAACATTGAATTTCTAGTAAGTAATAACACCCAACGAAGTCATTAATCCACACCAAACAAGGTAGAAATCAACAACAGCAAAGTCTTGTGATTCAGGGCCTCTTCTAGCCACCACATCCTATTTCTTACCCCAAGATTTTTCCTTGCACACTTGGCAATCTACGGTTTATGCAATAGTCCATAATAGCAGTTGTACACTCTTCTTTTTCTTCACTCACTCACTCGCTCATAGGAAGAAGAACAACAGAATGCCTCACATTTACCCACTTTGTCGCAGCTCACCCAGTAGAAATAAAGAGTTTCCCCTGCATACCCATCCACTGTCATTGATTTATAGACAGAAGGAGACTTTATGGGGACATAATGTTGATGGACAATCACCCATTTTAAGGGAGGGTGGTCTAATGATGGTCGGACATGTGGAAAGCGCCTTATCCATTCGGGAGAGGAGAGAAAATTATCAGGGGAAAAATAAAAGAATGGCTGACTGAAGTAGATTTTTCATTTAAAATAGACTTTTCGGTTGAGTAAGTCAACCAAACCTTCAACCGTACCATCGACCGATTACCCATTTTTTTCCTTTGTTTTGAATTTTGGTTGGACCTTGCCGCCGTGCCTCGACCGTTTACTTGACTATAAAATCCATGAATTTGACAGATTCGAAACCTGTTGTTTTTTGGTCGTGCATCATGTCTGCGTCCTCAACCGTGTTGTGTCCAAAAACTAAGAAAATGCAATATGGAATACATTGTGGTCGAATTCGACCACGGCCTCAACCGCCCGTCGAATGAAAACGCAAAATGCACTTCCTTGCTCTTGTCTCTCCTCTTTTACTCACTAAATCAATAAACCCTTAAATAATACTCCTCTAATTAACCCTAATTATCTTCTAACAAATCTTTTAAACCATAATCCACCAATTATCTCTAATAATTATCCAAATATTCCATTACATCCAATTAATTTTCTAATTATCTTTACTTAATTCCGTTACGGGAAATTGGGGTATTACATGAATATTCCTTTATGCAGAAACTCACCTTTCCACGGACACCTAACTGTTGTGGTGAAAGACTAGTCTTCCACGAACATCTATTTTACACTAAGCTGGGCAATCACAACCTCATAGCCAAGCAACCGTATTTCAATCTGTGGCACTAATTTCCTTTGAGTCGATTGCCTAGTCCATAGCACATATTTTTCCTTCTGGACGTCCATTCTAGAAGTTTTGTTCTTCATGCAGATGATCGCTCAATTTATGCTGATGACAACAATTTATTTTATCTTCTAGAATTTTAATGAGGTCCGACTCCCACTCTGAAGACCAATTTTCACTTGCGAACTATTCCATATAAAATTTTATAAAATACCTAGCATTTGGATGTCTGCTCCAATATTGAGGACGTCCGGAACATCACTAAAGTTCACATTCTAAATCAAAACAAAATCATCAATTACAATTCCCAAATATCTCAAGCAATCAAAATAATTATATCATTATCAAACATATTTCATACATAATTTACACTTAGCAAAATAAAGTTTCTAGGTATAACAATTTTATATCTAGAGTTCATGAGTAGCTCCATTTTCACTAACATTTTCTTGTTTAACAATAGAGACATATTGTACGTACATACCATACTATAATGATATGTTTTGATATTTTTCCTACTGTTTGTTTCTATTTAATTTTTATGAAATGTTTTATACTTGTCATGTTCACACTTATTTCTTAATAAAAATGTTGAATATAAAATTTTATCTCTATTGAGTTTAGTCGACTTATTCTAACGACACCTAGTTTTTGATTTCAATTATAGAGATTATCACCAACCAGTGCCGGATTGAGCTCGATAGTTATATTTATTTTATTTGTTCCTATTTTCCTTGAGAGTTTTTAGTTGGTGAGATATGACTCTTATGTATCTCTTTTAGAGGCATGCTATGTTAGCCTTTATTCTGACAAATTTATGATTGAACTTATATTGTTACCTATGTAGATGTCACTGTAAATCTCAGTTTAAGCACAACATTTGGGCCCTCGCTAAATTAATTTGTCTTCTA
This sequence comes from Begonia loranthoides, assembly GCA_022433065.1. Lineage (NCBI taxonomy): Eukaryota > Viridiplantae > Streptophyta > Magnoliopsida > Cucurbitales > Begoniaceae > Begonia > Begonia loranthoides. The sequence continues at coordinate 10,626,712 of CM039483.1, forward strand.
CTGCTAATTTGTGAAACTATGGTTGAGGGTTGGACAGTTTAACTTTTCTAGGTTAGATCGTTTCTCGTTCCATCATGGATCCCTTACAAGTCGTGATAGAATTTTTAGTATTAGACTTAGATTAATATCTTGAAAATTATATCACTAAGATAGATAGTGTAATAGTATATAAGAGACTTTTATATTTTTGTGTGCAAGGACACTATGCTAAGACCTTATTTGATTTTGTAAATAATTCTTCTGTTACTCAGAAGGGCACATTGGATATGTGCATAAACTGCTTAGTTATATCCTATTATTCTTTTGTCACTCGAGAAATGTACTATGATTTTTAACTAGAGACATCAAGTTGGAAGACCCTAAGGCTCATTGCATGACTCTCTTAAGAATTTATGTATCTTAAACCTTGAATGTTTTAGGATGAACCATGAGACTAATCATAAGAAATTCTTAGAAAATTTGACATGAAATTGTTAATGTTTCGAGATGAATTGAATTCACTATCTCAAGAAAAATGACATAAAGTTTTAGTAAATAATCTAGAAACCATTGAAGTTTCATCAAATTACGAGAATTTGGTTCACCATATTTTATTTGAGGAAAAGAATTGAAGTATGATGGAAGTCATGACTATTCATTACTTGATTGAGGATGTTAAATGGGACTAGATGAAATAGTGTTTCATGATAACTTGATCTGAGAGAGATCACAATTTTAGAATACCAAGTCAAAACTGTGAAATTGGCTCAGTGATCTGAAGTGATTGATTACATTTGATAGAACTATTAGTTTAAAATCACTATTTGACGGGTGTTTAGGTGAGTATAATGAACGATTATCATAGAGGAACCTAGTGAGAGTAGGATAAATAGAAAGAGCTAACAGAGATGTTCCTTAAACATGTTTATGTAGTCGGGTTTTTAATGCTTAAGATTGGATAGAATATTGTATCTTTCCAATTTATATGGTATGCATTGAGGGATGTTAGGATATGGCATATTGTTGTTTCCTCATTGTTGCGTTTCTTTTGAGGTTAGTGGTAGACAAATTTTAGGGACATTAACAAAACAAACCCTAAACTTTAAAATTAACGACAGACCAAACCTTGAAGAAATTTAGTGAACAATTAAAACCTCAAACTATGAGAAATGAATGACACAAAGCTCATATACATGTTTCTCTTCAAAAAACATCGAGGTAAAATGTTGCAGTCATGTTAACGACAAGGATCAACAACGACCATCCTTTAATGACGAGAGATTTCCAAGGCTGATCCATGAGTTGGGCATCCTTGGGGCCATTGTAAGGCTGAGGGACATCTATGTTGGCCATTGGATGAAGAGATAGATGTCCTTCAATGAGGATTGACGTCTAGGATGGGAGGAGGGGTGCCGACGGACGATGGTTCATGCTTGTTGGATCGAGGGACGAACATCCCTCAATGAGAATAGACAGCCAGGATAGAGGGTGGCCATCTTCCAAAGGCGCCGGCAGACAATGGTTCATGTCCATTAGAACTAGGGACGGATGTCCCTCAATGAGAATGGACGACCTGGATGGAGGATGGTCATCCTTCAAAAGCACAGGCAAACGATGGTTTATGCCCGTTGGATATAGGGATGGACATCCCTCAATGAGGATGGATGGTTATGATGGAGGATAACCATCCTCCATAGGCGTTGGTGGACGTTATGTTGAAGTGGTCACATGTAAGGCACACACTTTTTTAATCGGAACAAACTCCCTCCACTTGCGGCAGACGTCCCTCACCACACAACAGACGTCCATCGACCTAAGACAGATGTCCCTCCACTTACGTCGGACGTCCCTTAATCAACAACGAACGTCCCTCAAACCACAATGGACGTCCCTCCACTTACAATGCTATTTAGCATTGAGGAATGTCTGTAGATGTTAGGGGACATCCATTGATGTTGAAAGACAATATTGTTTAGTATTGAGAGACATCTCTCAACTTACCATTGACGTCCCTCAATGGTATGGATGTCCCTTAATGTCATGGACCTCTGTCAATACTAAATGATGGTGTTGACTGAACTTCAACTCCATCTATATAAGTGGTAATGATGTCCTCTGCAAGGGCAAACATCTACCCTAAATCCCTAAATACAATCGAAGTGTGAAGTTTTTTAATGTTTCACATCAAACTTCATCGAGTAGTGTTGCACATCAAACGTCATCGAGGAGTGTTGCACCATCCAATGATGAAGAATCCATTAACTGCAAAATGGAGGTGGATCCTATTTTGGCAGCTCAGGCCGATGAGTAACGTGCATTCTATCATGAAGTTACTATAGAGGTGCATTTAATCTTGACATCTCTAGATGAGGTCCTTCGTTTAATATGCGACTCAAAAGATGATGATTGGGTGGATAGTATGCCTCCTCAACTAGAATATTCTTCCTCGGATCTCTGTCTGGGCAAGAAGGATAGTTCGTTGAACATAGTTAGAGAAGAAGTGGTTGAATATGCATCAATGAATGGGCACAAGTAAAGTTTTTCAAAAAAAAATCTCATCGATTGACTGTCGTGTACAAGGATGGATGCAATTGGAAGCTTCACGCTTCAAAAATGAAAGGTTAACTTATGTTTCAAGTTAAGAGCTATAACCAGATTCTCACCTATGCACGACAGATGAAAAGTAGACATGCTTCTGTCAAATGTGTGGCAAACCAATATTTGGATAGTTTCAAAAGTTAGCCCATGTTTAATGTCAACATTACCATGAATCTTGCTAGAAGGGAAAAGATTCTAGCTTAGAAACTTAACGCAAGGAATGGTGATGAACCATATAAGCAATTATGGGCGTACAGAGAAGAGATTTAGTGATCTAATTCTAGCAGCACATTGTTAGTTATGGTAGATAGGAATGATCTTATGCCCAATCCAATATTTCAAATGATGTACAAGTGTTTGGGTGTGTGCAAAAGAGGTTTGTTAGAGTGTGGTAGACCTATCATTGTCATGGATAGCTGTCACTTGAAGGGGTCATGCCCAGGTCATTTGCTCACAGCTATCAGCATTGACGACAATGATGGAATTTATCTAGCTATTCTAGTAGTTGTTGAATCAAAATGCAGAGACTCTTGGTCCTTGGTTTTGAGTTTCTTCCTTTTGGATATAGATAGTGATCTGGGCAGGGGATGGAAATTTTTTTCAATCGATAGAAGGGGTTGGTTCCTACTATCGAACAATATGCACCGGCAGCTGAGTATCGTTTCTGCCTCAGACACTTGTATGCAATTTCAAAAAAAAATTTCGAGACAAGTAGTACAAGGAGGTGATGTGGAAGGTAGTTAGGGCCACAACATTAGCAAAGTTTGAGAAAGAGATGTAGAAACTATTTGTGGTTGACAAGACAACACATGTATTTGCAAAACATTAACTCAAGGTTTTGGGCAAAACATTCATCAGTTCCATCCCAAAATGCGACATAAGCTTCAAAATTTTGAGTGAGTCCTACAATGCCTATCTCCTACCGGCCTAGGACAAATCGATCCTCACTATGTTCGAGATGATTAGAACGGTCATCATGTGTAGGATCATAAGAAACATGAGAAGATGGCCCAGTCAACAAACCTATTGTGTCCTCATATAAAAAAGAAGCTTTCTAAGCTACAACATGTGGCTTGAAATTGGTGTCAAATATTTGCAGGAGGTAGTCGGTTTGAGGTCAGTGACATTAATAAATGGTACATAGTCGATTGAATAGATGCAGCTGTAATTGTTACCGGTAGGAGTTGACTAGAATACCATGTGCTCATGTCATCTTGTGTATGCATTTTATAAGGACTTCAGTTGAGGATTATGTTCATGTATGGTATCAGCGAGAAACATACATGAGGAACATGAGAGATTAATGAGACTATGTTCCTTATAGGGAACGTCGTATGAATGTTTAGTCAAGTTGTTCTACACAAATTGTCATTTAGAACCCAAACCCTGGTGGGGAGGACTTTTACATATTTATTATCTCTTACTTAGGATTATGATCATAGTTAAGTCTTGTGATGTAGGTATGCATGGTATCAAGGATAGGAGCAGTCGATGGAGCATTTGTACATTGCAGGCTTGGTAGCTAGCTAGGCTGGTCGACCTGGTCATCGATTGCAGTGGCGAGTGGAATACTGAGCGATTGATCATCTTTAGGTAGGCAATCAACCGACATTCGTAAAAACACTTTATTCGGATGATTTGTGGTCGATCATCCTCATGAAGGAGATCAACCGGGAAGTTCAAGAGTCATAGGGAATTAGTAGAGTTTTGTACTCTGATTGGATGAGATTTACAGTGGTGCACCATGTGTCCGTCAACCTGGTGCTCCACCTCCAAATGGCAGCTTGAGAGGAGTAAGGTGGTGGGTTTCATAAAGTAGAAGGGCAGTGTGAGAAGGAGTTTGGGGAGGTCTCTGGGAAGAGGATATGGCCGTGACCAAGAAAGGGGAGTTCTATGAAGAAGAAAAATGTGAGTTCTGAGAGAGAAAGAATGTGAAAGGAAGAAGAAGAGAAGGAAAGTGGAAAGTTTAGCTAAGGGAAGGAGTTCGGTGAGAGAACTATAGAAGATCAGAGGGAAGTCTTGAGGAGGAACTACCGTAGTGTCTTCTTCTTCTTCTTAGAGCAAGGTAAGAGATTTGTGTGTCTTTTCCCTTCATGGGCTACATCATAAGAATAGGAATGTTTGATTGTTGGTTTATATCCTATTCATTGGTTGGTGTAATGCATTTCATAATATTGTTTCTTGGACGTTGAGAAACTATGTATGATCTGCTCAATTTGGGTTCAGTCTTGCATCCTCCCTTTTCAGTTACTGCTATGCTAATTGGTTAATATTGAAGTAGGGTATATTAAATGGACACTGTTGATTATTCACCCACTGTTTACAAGTCAATAAGAAAGTTGCACAATCTAATGATGAAATGCTAATTTCTATTTTTATTTACTAAGTCTTGGTTGTTCTTTATTGCTTACTGCTTAATAAAAGTATTGCAATACCGTCTATTTTATTGTGAGAAAGTTGAGTAATTGTAGCATGTTAGTGCTAAGTATACTTAAGTTATCATTATTCTCTGATTTGGCTCATGACATGCTCTGCCAAATTTTATACTCAACTTTACCATGTGAAATTAACATGGTCTTTGTGATTTAATAAACTATTAAGGTCCAAATGGGTAGAAGGGTGCTCTGTTTTACTCTTTGATTTCTTTTCTGAAGAGTATGGCAATTCAAGTTTCATGCTCTGTCTGGTTGCCTATTCTATTGAGGTTTATGTTTTGTATGAAACGCATTCATACTCATACATTGTAGTTTTATAAACGATACAAAAATGTTTTTCATGCATGGTTTTGAGAACGGTTAATGGATGCTTAGAAATAACAAATGGATGGTGTTATAGGTTAGTGGTATGGAACGCTAACCTAAGAACCAGTCATTGAGGGCTAATCAACCGAAGCGGACGACATCTATTTGGGTTGTGTGCTTATCCAATATGCCATTAAAAGTAAAATGGAAATAATTGGAGTAAACATAAATGGGCATGTGGGGGTTTGGGAGACTGCTGACGGTCTTAGGTGGTAACACCCCTAATGGAAGGATGGAAATGAACTTGTTTGCTGATGAATGGATGGATACATGCTGATGGATGGATGGAAATGAACATGTTTGCCGATAAATAGATGTAAATAAACTTGTTTGCTGATGGATAGATGTAAATGAACTTGTTTGGTGAGAGAGAGAGAGAGATCTGATTTGGCTTGATGGACGTCCTTTAACTTATGACAAATGCCCATCAACCAACAACGAACATCCCTCAATCCGCAACGGACATGCCTCTGCCCATAGTAAACGTCCCATAACCCACAATGGAAGCCCCTCAACACTAAAAGACAAAGTTTTTTAGCATTGAGGGACGTCCGTGAATGCTAACGGATGTCCCTCAATGCCATGGACATCCCTCAATACTAAATGATAACATTGAGTGAACTTTAACTCCATCTATATAAGCACTAAGGATGTCCTTTTCAAGAGCAAGTGGCAACCCTAAATCTCTAAATACATCCACGAGTGAAAATGTATCAGACATGGAGGTGCCTATTTCAGTAGTCTAGGTCGATGAGGAATGTACGCTTGACCACAAAGTTGTTATAGAGGTGCATTTGATCTCTACATATGTAAACGATGAGCTTTGTTCATTATGTGACTTAGAAGTCGATGTTTGAGTGAGAGTATACCTCATTTTTTTGAATTATCTATTGTGTTTAGTTTCACCAACTAAACCTTATTCTCCACATTTTTCTTCACTTCATTATTTATTATAATTTAAACACAATAGATAGCATGAACACAACCATCCAAAAATAATCACATAGCCAAGCATTAATTCCTCAACCTACAGAGCATATTCATCAAAGCTGTAAGCACAACAGAGAACAAATTCCAACTGTGGCCATCACTACAGAACTAGAACCAAGTAGAAATTAAAACAAGGAACCAATTTCCATTAACAAAGAACATTTCATCCGAAATACCCATAACCAAAATAGAGAGCATTTACTATCATTCAACCACTAATATGCATGCAATAGTAAGCGCAAACACTTCACAACTAGGAAGCAGTAAATCATAGGGAGCACTATCCAACAACAAGGCATTAATCTTAACATTTATCACTAAGCAACAAGAGGAAGAGGCCCTAAACAACTTCATCTTCCAATTTAAACACAACTTAATCCATAAAAGCTACGAAGGAAGCTCTGTTTACCTGAAGAACTCACAATCGTGTTGAACTCACTTCCTTCTTCTTCCTCCTGAACTGCTTTCTCTCCTTTTTTGTCTTTCTCTTTCTCTCTTTGTCTTCTTTTTGTGTCTCTCTATTTTTCTCTTCTGTTCTATTCCTCCTTATCCCTTTCTCTCATAGCTTCTCTCTTCATCTTTCCTCTCGGCCTTCAGCATTCTCCCAAAGGTTCAGCCTCATCGAGGGAGCTCACTCTCGTCATTCTCACCATCCCTTGTTCTCGGTGCTACAGGAATCACAACATCACAGGTTCAGTTTGCGCCCATGGGCTTGGTCGCTTTCGCCATTTGTACCATCTGATGCATCATCACATGATCGCGCCCCTCACAGTGAAGAAGATTCCTAGTTGCGGGAGCCATTTCTCCCTTGGTCCATCTTCACCGCAAAAGGTCGCTCTCCCTCTCATTGTCTACCCCTGTTTGCAAGGAAGGTCTCTCCTCGCGGGAGAGTTGTCTCTCTCTTGGTCCGAGTCCCTCCCCCTTTCTCCTCTTTCCTTCAGCAAATTCCTTCTTTTATTTTAACCTTCCATCCTTCTTCATTTAATTCTATCATTTCTTAATTCCCTTTTATTTCATTTATTCCAATTTTAGATTCACTTACTTAATTAATATATATATATATATATATATATATGTTATATTAATCGACCCACTTCAAACTCCCAACTTATTTCGAATATCACTTGACAACGATTACCAGTCCAATTTAATTCTTCAAGTCCATTTCTTAAATTAATTTTCCAAAATCGTAAAATAATATACCCTTTTAATAGGACAATCTGATAATTTATTAAATATTTTCAACGACATCCTTAATCATTTTTTAAATGCATCCAATATTAACATTATCATCATCCTTAATCTAAGCTTAATGTGATCCAAAAGTCCCTGGTATTAAAGGTTTGGTGTCTGGCTAAGCTGAAGGATTAAAGGAAAAAGGTTTTGAGTCTGTAAAAGGATTATTCTTTTAAGTTAATACATGTTTTCCAAATCGTAAACCCTTTAACAGAAGAATATTATTTATCATATTCTCAACTGTTTTGTTTTACTCATAAAAGTCTTCTGCTGTGTTTTACAAAAGAAAATGTCTTTCAAATTATACATTTTAAATTGTAAGAAAATGGGTCGTTACAGATGTACTCCCCTTTGCCTAACCTGTCCGTGACCACCACATTGGCCTGAAACAGACCAAGATCTAATTCTGCCACAGCCAATTAAGAGACTCCCAGGGAGACCTTGAAAACAAAGAGTAATGGATGCAAAAAAGCCCCATAGTCGGATTATCTTGAGCAAGAGAAATGTCCCCATGACATGTAGTCGATGTCACGGTGTGGACTACAATGTCCACTCTTGTCAAGGTGGATGCTCAGCCATTGATGAGGCAAGTGGCAACAGTAGGGCCCGTGGCAGAAGTGGTAAGGGTGGACGACAACCTCACAAGACACATTGATGGATTTTATCATTTTTGGCGAGACACAAGTGAGTAAATTGTTATGCTTTCAAACAGCATTCTAACTATGTGCACTTTGTATGATATAATAGTACATTTGTGTTATGCATGAGTCTGTCACCCCACATCCACGTCCTTAACTATGTGGCTCAATGGTACTATTTCAAATATTTTTTAGTAACTTAATTGTACTCATTAATACTGATTCTCGTAACTTTGTATGTCCTAGCTTGTTCTCTTAATATAACTGATCTTAAGAGAAATGATTGGGCATTATAAATGAGTGAATTCAATTAACTCATTCAATGGATGGATACATGTTGATGGATGGATGGAAATGAACTTGTTTGCTGATGAATGGATGTAAATAAACTTGTTTGTTGATGGATAGATGTAAATGAACTTGTTTGGTGAGAGAGAGAGAGAGAGACATCTGATTTGGCTTGACAAACGTCCTTTAACTTACGAAAAATGCCCATCAACCAACAATGAACATCCCTCAGTCCGCAACGGACATGCCTCTATCCATAGTAGACGTCCCATAACCCACAATGAAAGTCCCTCAATACTAAAAGAGAAAGTTGTTTAGTATTAAGGGACGTCCGTGAATGCTGACGGATGTCCCTCAATGTCAAGGACATCCCTCATACTAAATGATGACATTGAATAAACTTTAACTCCATCTATATAAGCACTAAGGATGTCCTTTTCAAGAGCAAGTGGCAACCCTGAATCCCTGAACACATCCATGAGTGAAAATGTATTAAACATGGAGATGGAGCCTATTTTAGTAGTCTAGGTCGATGAGGAATGTACGCTCGAGCACAAAGTTGTTATAGAGGTGCATTTGATCTCTACATATGTAAACGATGAGCTTTGTTCATTATGTGACTTAGAAGTCGATGTTGAGTCAGAGTATGCCTCCTCAACTTGACTATGCTTTTAGAGCACGTTATTACATTGAAGGAGAATTATCTGAAAGTCGCTCAAAGAACTGATGTTTTATTGTTGAAGTATCTATTGAAGCCTATTGTTATCCCTAAAGACTTGCAGTAACAACCCAAACCCATCTCCAGGCAGCTCAAGCTTCGTAAAACACATAGAAAGTAAGTAGATATTTGGTTGTAATGGAAGAGCAATAACAAGAGCATCTTTAGGCTCTTCCATTATAACCTAATATCTACTAGCTTTCCATATTTTTAGCAAAGCATGAGATGCCTGGAGATGGGTTTGTGTTGTTGTTTCAAGTCATTAGGGGTAATAATAGGCTCCAACAGATACTTCAACAATAAAATATTACTTCTTTAAGCCACTTTATGATAATTCTCCTTAAATGTAATAATGTGCTCTAAAAGCATAATCTAGTTGATATGTGTTTGTAACTTAATTGTAAATTAAGTTTCAGATAGTTCTATATGAATGTACTGTATTGGGAATGCAATTGATGAATGTATTATACTGGAAAAATCTATAAACAGATGCTATTATATCAATGAAACCGTTGTTTAGTTGTGAATTGAAACTGTAAGTCGTGAGTTGTTAATTAACTTTAAAATTACGTCAGTTAAGAGAAAAAATAGAAAGCTACATCAATTCAACATTAACACATGACCTGAAAGGAGAGAGAGAGAGAGAGAGAGAGAGAGAGAGACATTCGTTTTGGGTTGATGGATATTTGTTGTAGTATTGAGGGATGTTAACTGCTAAAAACGTTGTCCCTCAACCAACAACGGACGCCCCTCAGCCTAAAACATACATTTCTCAACTTACAACGGACGTCCCTTAGCCCAAGACGAACGTCCTTAAGCCAACAACAGACATCCCTCAGATTACAGTGGATATCCCTTACCTTAAAATAGATGTCCTTCAGCCCACGACTGACGTCCATCGACTTACAGTTTGACATAACAACAACAACAACCAAAATAACAACAACAACATCCAGAATATCATAATAACAACATAGATAAACAACATGTTGGATTAAACTAGGGGGGGGGGGGGTAATTAGTAGGTAATTTCAAAGCACAATGAATATGGCACAGGGTGAGAAAATTTACCACTTTTTTTCTGTAAGGGCCATGACAATTGCAATTGCCTAATGTAATATCCCCTAGTAGCCGTAATGGGTGTGGTGGTCAACAGATGACAGGAAATAACTTTGCTTTGGGTGTGTCTAAAATTAACACCATATATTATAAGTAGCTAGGCAAAAGGAAAAAATAGTACATGAAGAAATAAAAGTGTCTTACATGGATCCAACCAAGACTTATAAGCGAGTCGCTCAGTTGTACTTCAAGCACCTCCTCCACCTTCTAAGTGTCGTAGTGCATAAAAAGAAAGCATTCAAGAGATTTATTTTCCATAACAGCTTCTTAAACATTGATTACATATTCTTAAGAAGTTATCCTCACCGAGTCACATGTTGGCATTTGCTTTAGAATGATGAGAGTCGTTACAGTTAAAATATCATTATTTTAAAAAAAGACAACACGATCCAAGATGTCTTAAGCATACAATCAAAATTGAGAATAATTTTAAAATGATATAGTTTTTTACCCTAATGCTGACAAGAATACCACATGTCTCCAAGCTCTTATAGGTATTTGCATGTGCCAATTTCATGAACTCCTCCATCCAATTCATAGGCTGCAATGATCAAAACCAAATTGAATATATACCACGTGTAACTTTAGATGTGAAGCAGACCCTAGAACTGTTTCCTTCGATGGAGGACCTGTTGCCAATATCTTCTTAACTTTGGCAATGGTTGGAGGAAGGGATGATTACCTGATGATAAGAGACCCGCATGGTTAAAACAAATTATTCTATCTAATTCAGAGATCTTAAACCATAGTACTAATTCATATATGGAAAGTGCATATAAAATAAAAGATTTACTAGCATCCATCTAGTCCAACAACAAAAGATGGAGAAGTTGCTGGGGCTGCAAGAGGAACTACTGGTGGGGCTACTAACAAGACTGTAGGAAGAGCTGTTCGAAGAACTACTGGTCGAGCTACTGGCTGGGCTACTGGAAGATCCACATTCCTCCTTTACTCATCTAGGAGTGCCTCCTCCACCCATCTAGGAATTGCAGATGAATGGAGTAAATATCTTCCATTCGCCTTTCCAACCTCTCCAAGGTCACAACAACCAGTTCCACTACTCCTCAATCATTGGTATAGAGTGCAAGAAATGAGGAAGGGGTTGAACACTATCGTCCTCCACCTCCACCTGATTTGAGTCCGTTTAGCCGACGTCCAAGGACGTTGTACAGCCAACGTCGAAGGAGGCTATGTAGCTGACATCGATGGAGGCTATGCAGTTGACGTTAATGAAGTGTCTATGCATTTCAATACCCAGTCCCCTCTCACTTTGTTCATCCCCATCTGAGCTAAGGTCACCTGATTGTAGACATCAACTGCCTTTTCATTGATTTTTGGCTCATTGGGATGAAGCACCAGCTGGCTGCTATCAACAATCTTCTAAACGAGCTAGTTATAAGGGAGGTTCTTCCTTGGACTCTTCAGGATTGCCTTCATGAGAATAATAATCACGTATACAACGTTGAATCTCTTTAGGTTGTAGAGCTTCTCCATCACATAAAGATCCATGCAACTGACAGGGTCTCTATGTCCATCACACGGCAAAATTATGTGGGATATCATGAGATGGATGGCTTTGGCTTTGGCATTTACGTCCTTCAATTTAGGACTATAGAAAGATTTAATGTTGGGATTGTGAAGCAACAATTTTAGCAATGCTAGACCTTCACCTTATTTTATGAAGTCTGGGTCCTTGTATATGTGAAAATACTCCTTTATCGGCTTCTTTGTGGAACATCCAATCAAGTCATTTAACTCATTCAGAGTTAGCCTAATATCTCGCCCAAATAGATTAGTCCTCAGCTCATTTATTTAGTGGCCTGCCAACTCTAAATTTGCATAAAATAATTTCACCACCCTTTCACAATAATACCCCCTATCTTGCACATACTAGCCATTCCAATGTACTCGAACATTTCTTCTATTCCAAAATCAGCAAATGCATTGAACATACGTGATATAATGATAGAACGACATATGAGTTCATGGTTGTACCTTTCCTTGGACGACCCTGCCTTGAACATACATGAAGATTGGTCCTCTACAGATAGGCAGGGATGGGTTAAATCCCCTCATGATTAACCTTGAGCATCAGAGGGAATCGCATTATGCTTCGCTATAACTTGTCCAGCCTTTGATGTCATTTTTTGGTTCTATAAATGTGAGGAGAGATTTCAGAAAGTTGAAATGCTATGTAGAAGTTGAAATGTCATTAAACAATCAACTAGGTTTCAGTAGACATCCTTTCCGTTTATATAGGCGGAGTTGAAGGTTGCACAATGTATAAGGGACATCCTTTGAGATGAGGGACGTCTGTCACTGGAAATAGTTATTCAAGATGGAATGATGGGTGTCCAAGTCACGGACGGCCGCAAGGTATGATTATTAAGAAACAATGTCGTTTAAGATTGAGAGACATTCAACAATGCCATTAACCAACATCGGACATCCTTCAACTTATGACAGATGTCCTTCAACTTACAACCGACATCCCTAAAACCACAACGAATGTCCCTCAACTTTCAACGAATGTCCATGTCCATGAGGGACATAAGTCGTAAGTTGAGAGATGTCTATGAATACTAAATGATGTTGTCTCTCAACATCAACGAACATCCCTCTATGCTGAACGATGTCCATTGTGGGCTAAGGGATGTCTATTGTTGGTTGAGGGACATCCATCCTAATTGGGTCCATCTTAAGTTGAGAGACGTCCATTGTGGGATGAGGGACGTCCATTCTAAGTGGAAGGAGTCTACATCCATTTAAAAAAAAAATTGTGCCTTGCACTTAAGCCCCTTCAACATAATGTCCGCCAACGCCATTGGAGGATGGTCATCCTCCATCTTGATCATCCATCCTCATTGAGGTACATCCATCCATCGATCCAAGGGGCATGAACTTTCATCCGCCAGCAGCCCTCCTCCCATTCTAGACCTTCTTCTATGAGAATAGTAGTTTGTCTCTTCATCCAACGACCAACATTAACATCCCTTGGTCTTACGATGGCTCTAACAATACCCTTCCTCATGGATCAACCTTGGACATCCCCCGTCATTGAAGGACATCGGTTGTTGATCCTTGGATTTCCCTATTAGACGGTCCTTGACATTAACATGATTGCATCATTTGCCTCAATGCTTTTTGATGGGAAACATGACTACGAGGTTTGCGTTGTTCATTTCTCATAGTTTGAGGTTTTAGTTATCAAAAAAAAAATTCAACGGTTGGTGTATCAGTGACCCCATAGTCTAGGATTTTTTTTGTTAATTTCCAAAAATTTTACTATCCCCTTGTCATAGGGTGATCGTTAAATATTGAAGGTAAGATTTTAGTGTTTGACACTCTACAAATGTTATTGTTAACAGACACGAGTTGCATACGAGTTTGATAGTTTTGCATATGAATAAGTTTGATGGGAACTACAATATGGACTAGTTGAGTGATTAAAGGTAAAATCAACTATTATGTGAAGAGTGTGACTCTTCAGCTAGTAATAGACATTATTGGTTTTTTTGGCGGACATCGGAGATTGGAGCACTATGAGATTGTTTTGTTGTTCGCAGAGATTATGGGCCAGTTAGGTCGGTTCCAGATTTGTTAGTTGTGATTATGTATCCTAAAGTTTTTTTTACTTGAGGATCTATTAGAGTTACTACTCAACCATCAGATTTTATTTTATGTTCATTTGATTCCCGATAGTGCTCCATCTCTTATTACTTTGTACATGATATCTCCAACTGAGTTGGGTGCACTTCATATGCAATTGAATGATCTATTGTGTAAAAAAAATTTATTCATAATAGTATAACATTGTGTGATACATCGGTGTTGTTTAGTAAGAGGTATGTAGTTGATTAAATTGAATATTGACTACTAACTATTAAATCATGTTAAGATCAGTGATAACTATGCATTACCGAGGATTACTAAATTTTTTATCAGCTAGATGGATCAAGCTACAATATATGATCGACTTAAGGTTGGGTTAACATTTGTTAAAAGAATTGAGGGGAGAATCTTCGTAAGGCAACTTTATGGACATTTTATGAACATTTTGAATTTATGGTCCTTTCGTTTGAATTGAACTATAACGCCCTGTGGCGTAAATTCTTTTTCATGCCATTTTTTTTATAAAATCCAATCATATCTTTGAAATTAGACAAATAGAACATGCCTTAGTAAAATAAACAAACACCGGAAGTTTTTTTAATAAAAAGTTTAATTTAAAAATCCAAACGTAGTTAAACCTCAACATAAAATAAACATAAATCCATTATTGTCATTCAACTGTCCAAAAGCTTTACAAAATATCTTAACTTAAATTCAAATATTTAAAAGTATAATTTAAATAAAGGTCTTTTATTTCACATCGTTTTTCTTCGAGGTTTCACCCAATGGTCAATATTGCTCTGACAATGCCACAACCTATGAGAGTACTCCTTTAACTGCATCCTTCATATAGTTCCATCATCAAGTGTATAATCAAAGTTTTCCTCACCTACATCCTAAAATTCATCTATGATTCTAAAGCTCAATAAAACATTCATATATATCATGAACATGAAATGTAATTCATAAAAACATGTCATTTTAAGTCATCGTTCTTTATTTTTCTTACACTTATCAATCTAGTCGTTAGGGGTAATTCAATCTAGGGGAGAGGAGCCCCATTTGATCCACCTCATATGGGACAGACTGCTCAAACCCAGCTCCACAAGTGACTATTTATATTTATTCAATCTTTCTTAAAGAAAATATTTTTCATGATGCATGAGATGCGCACATGATCATACAATGCAAAGCATAATACCCTAATATTAGTTCAATTTGTTTTCTCATGCATAACAAAACAACAATATGTCACCCAAGTCATTACATCAACACATCCTTATCGTGCATAAGCATAGCACATCCTCTATCAATGTCTTAAAAAAAATAGAATCACATTCTCGATCAAGGTCTTCATAAACCAAACAATGTAACACAAGGAAATAATATCCTAGCACTTTGTGATGTAGGTCAACATGACAAACATTTGCAAATATCACTTACCTCAGGGTCTTAATGAAGTCCAATCATCTAGGATAATCACCCTTAATTGGTCAACTTCTAATTCGCTTTGTTTCATATACAAAGTGATTTGTTTTCCTCCCAAGAATTTGAGAGAAAAAAGTGAAAACTTTGTGGCTCCCCATGTAAGAATGAAATATTCTTACATTTGACAGTCTAAAAATTTTTCAAACAAATGCTTTTGAACGTCCTATATAGCTGTCAAGGATGCATGTGCTTCTACCATGGATGTGTGTGCTTCTGCTGCGAATGTTCGCTCCACTCACATTGTCCACAAATCACAATCTGCAACATTCACATATCTTTCTAGACACACTTCATTGTGCTGATTCTTTCTCACATCTACGAACATCAACACTTCTACTATAGATATTCACCCCACACACATTGTCTGCAAATTAAAATCCACCACGCCCACATATCTTTCCATGGACATATTTCATTTGTACAAACACCAACACTCTTGCAGACACTAACACTTCTTCGGACACCTCATTCTATGGATACTGCCTCACTTACAATGTCCACTAATTACTATCTACCGCATTCACATGTCTTTCTATGGACACACCTCATTTCACAGATTCCATCTCACATCCGTGGATAGCAACGCTTCCACAGACACCAATTTTTTTACAAACATCATTACATAAGCACATACACATCATCCTCTGGACATCAACATATCCTTCCACCACTTTAGCCTTAAATTTTTCCACATCAAGCTGTCCTACCCCTATAGTATTCTTAATAAAAAAATATATATACATTCTATGTTTTTTTATCAAAATATAAAATTTTTCCATGAGAAAATAATTTCCAAATATAATATTAGTCAGTCCTTTTAAATTCCCAAAATATAATATTATACATAAAATTATTTGTAGAAAGTTTGCTAGCGTTACATGACAATGCCCTAGTTGATTTATGGATATGGGAAGTGAGCTTTTTGATTTTATTTGAATCTACATGGTATAATCATTTTTTATAATATATTGGTTATTTATAAATCCATGATGAGTAGGTAGAAAATATGAGAAATGTGTTGCAACAGAGGAAAAATCAGTTGTATGCTAAAAGAATGAAATGCAATTTTTAGATGATAAAAATAAAATTTCATGGACATGTTGATTTTGGAAATGATATCTCATTAGGACCATTTAAGATTTTGAATGTATTGAAATGAAAATTCTAAAAATGTTCTTAAGGTTCGAAGTTTGTTGAGTTTGGTTGGATATTACTCGAATTTCGTGGGAAACTTTTGTGCTGTTACTTTGCTATTTGTCTCAATTAATGTGAAATATTGTTAAATTTATTTGGAATGGAAAGTGTCTATCAAAATTTGAAGAGATAAAAATATAGATTAACTGCAGCACCGATGTTGGCAGTGCTCGGTGGTGATTGTCTTATGCAGTTTATATTGGTGAATTGGATATAAGACTTGAATATGTGTAAATGCACTCAAATTGACTTAATGCATATGTGTTTAGTCAATTGAGTTTAAGAAAGCAAAAATACCCTAATTATGATTTGTTTTTAGACCAAATTGCGCGAAGGTTATTATTATGACATGAAATTTAAGTTTGTCTTCGTGTCTTTAAAGTTTGAAATATTTAGTCACACAACGTGATTTGAATTTCAGGCTAAAGAGATAGATCAATTTTAGAGATTCGATTGTGATTTTACTTTGGAATATCATTATTGTAAGCCAATGTTATGGCAGCAAATGCTTCTAGTCAACATCCTCAAGACTTTATTACTTTGTCGAGTGTTAGAAGAATGGAAGAGAGTTTTCAACTATTAATAACTAAAATATGAGATATCATGTTTCCTACCATTATAGAGGGAATTAAGAAAATGTAAAAGTTTAATTGTGAGTTTAAGGAAAGATTTGACCAATTGAGAAATGGGTATCAATATGAGGTGTTTGATTAGAGTAGCTAAGGAGTGATTGATGGTACGATCTCTATTTATTCTACTATGGCTCATGTGATTTTTGATATTGATGCCAGACAGTTTTATTTCAGCATCATTTGTTCACTTGATGGGTGTGGTCTTTGAAAAGTTAGGATTTCCCCTATTTTAAGTATCCCTATAAACAAACACTATAAGATATCTCGCATAGTCTGATCTGTTGCTCTTGTCATTGGTGATCATAAGCAATTGGTTGACCTGATAGTATTACCTATGGATCAGTATGATATGATCCTTGGTATAGATTGGTTAAGCCAGTACAAGGCTAAGATTGACTAAACCGAAGAAGTATAACCCTCTTGTTAGAAGATGGACAAAGCTTGGTACATCAGTGCAGTGCTCGTATGTACCATATATACTCTATTTTACGAGCTTATTTGGGTGGAAGAAGAAAATTGGAATACTATAGGAGTGTTTTTGCTATTAGCGGTGACAGTGTTTTGATCAGGCAGGATCTTGTTATGTTGATAGTTTCTTATTCCCCTAATGTTTTTCCAGGGGATCTGTCTTAATTGTCATCCGATCGTGAGATCAAGTTTAGTATTGATTTAGTACCCGATAATGCTCTAATTTTCATAGCTTCATATTGCATGGCTTTTACTAAACCGAATGAGTTAAGGACTCAGCTAAATGATCTGTTGAAAAAAAAAAGTTCATTCATAATAGCATGTCTCCTTAGGGTGCACTAGTTTTATTTGTGAAAAAACAAGATGGTTCATGATGTTAGTACATTGATTATCGCAAACTGAGTCACAGAACAGTTAAAAATAAGTCCCGTTACCAAGAATTGATGACTTGTTTGATCAACTCGGAGTTCAATGTATTTCTCAAAGATCGATTTGAGATCTAGATTTCATTAGTTACAACTTCGCGAGAACGATTCTTAAGACTGCTTTTTAAACATGATATGGGCATTTTGAATTTTTTGTGCTATCCTTTGGTTTGACTTAAGCACCAGCTACTTTTATGGATTTTATGACATGAGTCTTTTGACCCTATCTCGATCAGTTCGTAGTGGTTTTTATCAATGATATTTTGATATACTCGAAAACTCATGAGGAACACATAATCATCTAAAGATTGTGCTACAAACTTTACGTGATGAAATTTCTGGATGATTGAGGTAAAGTTTCTGGGTCATGTCATTTCTCAAAGTGGTATTTCTATAGACCCAATTAAAGTTGAGGCAATACTAGATTGGAAGCGGGCCAAGAACGTTGCTAAAGTGCATAGCTTCTTAGGTTTAGCTGGTTATTTTTGGTGGTTTGTGGAGAATGTTTATGCTAGTGCATTGCCATTAACATAGTTAACCATAATTGATGGGAAATTAAGGACGGCAAGTGTCAGATAGCTTTTAAAGAGTTGAAACATAGACTAACCACTACACTAGATTTGGAAGTACCCAATGAGAGTTTACCATAAGCAGTGTATACTAACACTTCGGGAGTTGGTTTGGGTTGGGTTTTGATGTAACAAGATAAAGTTATTGCTTATGCATCTATATAGTTGAAAATACATGAGTGGAATTATCCCACCCATGACTTGGAGCTTGCAGCTGTTATATTCACATTTTAAATTTGGCGAAGTTGTTTATATGGCACAAAGTTTGAGGTATTCTCAAACCACAGAGTTTGAAGTATTTATTTACACAATGTGATCTAAACCTCCGACGATGATGATGGATGGAGTATATAGAGGATTATCACTTCTCTTTGAAGTACTATTCTGAAAAGACCAATGTTGTGGTTGATGCCTTGATTCGGTACCCTCAAGGTTCTATCTCCTGTCTTGTGTTAGAAGACTAGAAAAGATGGTTGACCATGGATGATTTTGAGCTTTAGTTTCAAGGGGATGATCAAACAGCTCAGGTGTTTAAATTAGTAGCGACTCCTACACTTCTACGACAAGTTAAAGATATGCAGAAGTCTAATAAAAGTTGAAAGAGAAGTTTGATTATATTCAAGCTAGTGAACAGTTTAAAGATTGGAGGATTGGTACATATGGTGTTCTCATTTTCAAAACCGTTTCATGATACCCAATA
The DNA here is from genome assembly GCA_022433065.1 of Begonia loranthoides. NCBI lineage: Eukaryota > Viridiplantae > Streptophyta > Magnoliopsida > Cucurbitales > Begoniaceae > Begonia > Begonia loranthoides. The sequence continues at coordinate 10,646,167 of CM039483.1, forward strand.
TATCTGATGTAAGGCAGATAGTTCTTGCAGAAAGCCATAAATCTAGATTTTCTATTCATCCCACAACACCAAGATATAACATGATATGAAACGACAATATTGGTGGGTCAGAATAAAGAAAAACTTAGCTAATTACGTATCTAAGTGTTTCACATGTCAACAAGTTAAAATCCAGTATTAGAGACCAGCTGGATTGATACAACCCTTACCTATTATGAAGTGGATGTGAGATGTGATTACTATTGATTTTTTGGCTAGTTTGCATGGGACCACACAAAAGTTTTATGCAGTATGGATAATAGTTGATCGATTGAAAAAGTTTACTCATTTTATTCTGGTTAAAATGAATTTCTCTTTGACAAATTTGAGAAAATTGTATATCAAGAACATCGTTCATCTTCGCGTTGTTCCTTCGAGTATTGTGTCTGACCAGGATCTGAAGTTTACTTCTAATGGAGAGCCCTCCAAAAAACTTTGGGTACTAACCTTAATTTGAGTACAACTCATCACCCTTACACCGATGATCAGTCTGAGCATACTATTCAAATTTTGGAGGATATGTTGAGGTCATGCATATTAGACTTCAGTGATAGTTGGTTGAATCATTTATCGATTGTTGAATTTCTTTATAACAACAGTTATTATACTACTGTTGGGGTTTTACCATATGAAGCATTATATAGAAGATCATGTAGATCACCCTTATGTTGGGTTGAGGCCAAGGAGCGAGTCATCCTTAGACTTGATTTGATTCAAGAGACGATTGAGAAAGTCCAAGTAACTAAATAAACACTTAAAGCAATTCAAGGCTGTCAAAAAAGTTATGCAGAACTTTTGAGGAGAAAATTTGAATTTAAAGCTAAAAACTGTGTTTTTTAAGGTTCTTCCACATTGAGGTATCAGTTGTTTCTGTGTAAAGGGAAAGTTATCTTCCAGATTTATTGGCCCTTTTCAGATGATCCAATGAGTTTGTTTAATGAAATATCAACTTGATTTACTACTGCAACTGATATATGTACATAACGTTTTTCACGTCTCTATGTTAAGGAAATTTGTTTCTAACCCATCGTATATCATCTCTTAGACTAATGTGCCTATTCAAGAAGATGTTTCTTATAATGAGGAGCTTAAGAGGATTTTGGCCTGTGAAATCAAAGTTTTATGTCACTGTGAGATTCCTTTGGTTTGAGTTCAGTAGAAGAACCATAGCAAAAGAGAAGTTACTTGGGAAATTGAGTCAGAAATAGAAATAAAGTATCCTCACCTATTTGGTGGCACGTTCGAAGTTGTTCTAAATTTCATAGATATAACTTCCTAAGTGAGGGTAAATGTAACATTTAAGAGATGATTAAGTAATTTCCTTTAAGAATGAAATATGGCAATTCAATGTATTATTTAATTATTCATCCACAGCTATTTTCTCGGAAAGAAATTGCTTCATTAACAACCATTTAAGGACACCTTCTAGGATTTCATTCCTATCTAGTTATGTTGAATATTCTCTCCAGAGAAGAGCAAGGCGTTGAATAAAAGAGAGAGAGAGAGAGAGAGAGAGAGTTGGCTATGAATTGAAATTAGGAGTTGACATAGTCGGTAAAGAATCTATACTCTTTATTATGTGAAAATATATCATTTTAGAAATTAAAATTTTGAATAATGGAGTTGATCAGATAGACATTTTGTCTATTGGATCGAGTTGTTGAAACTTGAAATTCAAAAGCCTGAGTATTGGATATTCTCATAAGGTAACAATTAAATTCTCTATACAGTGTCTGATCAAATTGTGTGGATTTGCTAAGAATATTGACTTCTGATTTGAGCATTAAAATCAGTGGTTTGAAGAGTAAAATTTATGTATGGATTATTTTGTGTTGTTAAAGTTAAAAAAATATTGAAGGAAAGTAGGAGTCTTTTGAACACCTAGAAATTTTATGTAGCAGGCAAGCTACACATCTGTAACGGAAAAATTGGATTTCGCAGCGGAAAAATTGGATTCTGTAGCAAAAAAAATTGATTACGCATGGAAATTGGATTCTGCAACAGAAGATTAGATTTCGCAGTGAAGCTAGGATTCCGATGTGGAAATGGAAGTGAAGGTTTCTGAAATAATATGTGGCAACACATGTCTGCGAAAACGACTTCGCTTCCACAATAAAAACAGAAGTGAAGGTTTTTGTAGTTAAATATCAATGACATGTGTCCGCAAAAACTAAGGTGTAACACCTGAGAAATATGCTCGTTCAATCTTGTGTAATGTTGCATTTTAAAATTTAAATAGATTAATTATTATCACAATTATAGAATTTTAGTGAAGGATTAAATATTAGAATTATTAAGTCATGGAATTAGGAGAGTTAGAATAAAGAATTTTATTATATAAAAATATAGGATTTATTAAGAAATTAGGAAAGTCGCTGCGGAAGGATTTTATTATATGGAAAATATTATACGCTAGCTGTGGGATGAAGTTGGAAAAGGAATGTGTAAAAGATTGGATGAAAGACTGGTCGTCTCATTGGAAAGGGGTAGACAAAGATCGATATCTATGAAAGTGTTAGGATCTATGGGATTGTTCATGCCTGTGGGTGTTTTTTGTCTGCGAAGGAATTGTGTACATCATAGACAGTTATTGGCAGATAAGGCGGAGGTGTGAACATCTGCGGGGGCATAGGCGTCTGCAGATTGTTTGGAATTTGTAGATGTATTTATCCACGAATGGGACAATGTCTTTTTGATGAGAGGATGTTTAATGGAGAAACGGATGAAACAACAACCATTGGATAAGGACAGGGAACGACTAAGATCAAAGATGGAGAAAGATGAGGAAGAGGGTTAATTAAGTATTTTGTGCAATACATGTGCTCATTTAAGGATGCGAGAGGAAGAAAAACCATTAGATTGAATTAGACGATGAAACACAAATCGTTGGATTTAAGAAAAGATCCTTCTACGTAAAGAAAAGATGTTGTGTAGAAAGAATAAGTAAAAATAAAAGTAAACGTCCTTGTTTTATGCTAAAGAAGTGTGTCCGTGTAATGGAATGTTTCCGCGGAAGTGTTGGTATCCATGGATTGGACGACGTCGTTTTGGAATATGGAACATGTAATGCCTCGAGATGGTAAAACTCTTTTTCTTACCTTTTTTTAAATACATCGTACATAAAATTCATGCCTTTAAAATCATATATAACAAAAGTCTTTAAAATAATTCTCTTTTAATATCTAAGCATAGTAAAACTTATCATTTATTAAATATCATTTCGTACTTTTTTAAAACTATGCAGTGGAAATCTAAATGAAAACTCAATTAAAGTCAAACGCAGTAGAGCTCATCATTTAAACAAATGTAAATAACTATAAAAATATTTATACTTCAATTCAAACAATAATACACATAACTTTTAGTGAAAAGCTTTGTAAATAGTTATTAAAATCCATCTTTTCTTAATTCTCACCCACGGGTCAATTTCGCTTCAACAACGTTCTACCTTTGCCTATGAGAATTCATCTTCAACCACTCTATCAATTGTTTCTATCATCCTATTCCATAATAAGTTCTTCATTACCTACATCACAAAGCTCACCTATGAGTCTAACACTCACTAAGAGATGTATAACATAAACATGACTAAGAGATGCAACATATAACAGATGTAGCATGTAACATGACAATGAGATGCAACGTGTAAAAACCATGTCTTCTTCGTCAATAGTCTTTTTCTTTTTCTTTCACTTTACAGTCCAAATAGTTATAGGTAATTAGTCAAGGGAGAGAATGACATCATTAGGTCCACCTCATGTAGGACAGCCAAATTGAACCTCACTCAAAACGATCGATTATGTTTATTCAGTCTATTTTTCTTTTTTTATTATCTTTCTTAATGAAAACATTTTTCATGAATGCATGAACACAACAATAAACATATCATCGATCAACGTCTCAAAATAAATAGTAAACAAACAATAATCATATCATCAATCAATGTCTCAATATGAACAATGAACAAGCAATAATCATATCCTCAATCAACAGCTCGTAGGCATCACATCATATCATCATCAAAACATATTCTCAATCAACAACCAATAGAAATCATATCCTTAAATAATATCACAACGTGAATAGTAAACAGTAAACAAATCAATAGTAAACAATCAACAAACATCATATCCTCGAACAACAGTCCGTAGGCATCATAGAAACATCAAAATTCTACCTAACCCGAGCACTTTTTGATGCAACTAAAGGCCAAAGAAAACATCACTTACCTAGAAATTCTTAGTAGAGTTTAATTGTCCTAATTATTCCTATATGCTGACCTTTTCCTTTAAGTAAACAAAGAATAGGTTATTAAAAGAATAACCCTAACATCACTTACTGTCAAAATTACTTCAGAAACTAAATAGTGGAACCTACCTTGAGAAACTTGAAGGAGAGTTCTCACCTGAGAGCTTGAGAAAAAGCTCTCTCGTCCAAGGGGTTCTCAAGTGATTAGGATTTAAACTGAAACCCTAATATTCAAAGACTAAAACCATAAAGTTTCGCAAGATAAAATCTCAATTGTGTATGAAAAGTTGCAGCGGACGTGCGCAACAATCTGCTCAACCAATGACCAATAGCCACGCCAACTCTAAAACTTACATTTGCAGTTGCCAAAGAAACCACGAATGCAAACACTTTCATGGAAGCCAACGCTCCAGCAGAAACTCCAATGTTACCTCGAATTCCTTAAATCCAATGATGACGTTTCACTTTGTCTAATTGTATGCCGCAGACACCAACCTATCTACAGAATCCAACGCTTCTACTCTGATGCTAATAACCAAGACTCACTAAACAAAATGACGTTGTTCCATCACTTAAAACACTATCACAGATACAAATGCAGCTGCAAAAATATGCTAAAACATAAAACGATGACATTCCTAACTTACTTAACTCTCTCGAACAACATTTTTCCCTTCCGTGGAATTTTTTTCCTAATCTTACGGCTCACACTTCTTCTACTAAACTAAATCTAATAGCCTAACATTTTTCTACGCCTAAGTGGCATCAAATGCTCCCGTAGAAGAATCTTTTCCTAATCTAATGGTCTACGTTCTCTACTACTAATCTAATCCAATGGTACAACTGTTGGCAGTAATACGCCCAACAAGCAAATGTAATAGAACAATTTTATAATATATAAATAAATTTATATTGATTGATATTATGTTAACATTTTATATCATGTTTTAAAAAATTCATAGAAAATTCATTGGTTATTTATGGTAACTTTATATTGATATATTTTATATATGTGGGATACAATATAAAGGGTAATAACCAGAATATGTCAATGACTTATATTTGAAGTATGGAATCTTCAAATAGTTCATAGTCATAAACATAGTTTATCTCATTAAGAATGTATAGTCATATCTCGACTAAATATGTAGTGACATAAGATAAATATGTTTTATATAATACGAATACATAGGACTGGACCAAGTAAAATTATATTGTTCTGATAATTTCCGTTAAATGTAGAACAATTAATTTTATCATAATGATGGTCATATATGTATGATCTTAATTCGTTGTATTTAATAAACTCCTATTTTATTTTAATGTATTCTTTGATTTACTCGGTAAAGTTTTGTACGAATTATGATAGTATACCTTGTATATTGGGAGTAAATTAAAATGAATAGCTTAAAATGTTAATATCGATACAATGAAATCCATTTCTATAGATTCCGTTGTTTGTTAGTTCAAGGATCGAATAATTAGCGCGCAATTCATAATTGTTATAAATTAATTATTCAATTAAAGAACTAATGGTAGTCAAGGATAAAGAAGCAATATGAGAGGTTAATGGATTATAAACCTAGCTCTATTGCAAATCTAAATGGAGGGTTAATTCATATGTAATGACTATATCAATGGACATTACTTTAGGTAAATATACTCTATAGTTTGAGAGTGCAACTCTAAGTATTTAGTGGAATTACTTTAGAGATAATAATTATGTTAATTAATATAAAGAGTTTATATTAATTAACGAAATATTATTGGAGCTTAAAATTATAAGTTCATCAGTCTCTTCGTCACCTTCTATCATTATTCGAATAATAGAAAAATGAACAACGTAGATTAAATAATTAATTATTTAATACACTCAATAATAAGTTTATTATTATTTTTCATTAGATGAAATAATTGAATTATTGATTATTCAATTAATTAAGATAAAATGACAAAAGTTGTCATAGTTAATATATTTGTTATATTTCATTAAATGAAATAATTGAATTATTGATTATTCAATGAATTAACAAATATAAAGTAACTTTTAAAAGTAGTTTTTAAAATGGAGTTTGTCAAATTTGAATTAATGTCAAATTTGAGTTAATATCATAGTGCCAAGTGTTGAGCCATGGTGACATGACCTTTTGTTTTCCATAACATTTTTGTTATAAATGTGTTATAAATTAAATGTGCCAAGTGTTGAGCTATGGTGACAAGACTTTTCATTTCCATAACATTTTTATAAATGTATAAAATTAATGATAACTTTAATGATGAATTTGTTGTGTTTTTCTATAAATGTCATATGGCCATTATGGAGCAATACCACTATAAATAGAGGTTCAATCTCATGAAGAAAGGGTTGGAGAAAAAGTTGAAGTGGATGTTGAAATCTTTGAGATTAAGGAATCCATTTTGAGAGCAAAATTTGTGTCTTCCATGTTGGCTTTAGAGAAGTGTTTTCTAAATCCAAATAGATCGTCTCATGTGTTGAGAATACGATCTATCATAAATTGAGTGTGATCTTGTTTCGTTCATCACGCCCACATGTGCTTATTCGAGGTGAGAAGGATTGGCAGAGAAGATGATTTTGTACCTGTGTGAAGTAAGCTACAAAGGTAATATTCTTCATCTTTTAGTTTAGATCTAAATAGAGATTTTAAATACATATTATTATTAATATATTATAACAACAATCCGTTTTATGTTCATGTTGAATTTTTTTTTCATAATACATAGGTTACACACGTTACCATTGTTATGAACATCGGTAACTCCGCCGTGCAAAAGAACCTAAAAACCAACAACAACATCATCCCACATCAAACACTTTTGCGAAGCATCTTTCTCCATCTTAATTATTCACAGTCTTTCTTAAACCTCATCCAACACCTCCTAGTGCATCTAATCCTTTCTACACATATTTTCCTTAATTTTAAAACATAAAATAATTAAACCAACAATTTACACTTTCCTTAATCATGGATTATTTTTACATTATTTTTTACTAATTCTTATATATTTGGCTTTCCTAATTTCTCAATAATTTCTATTTTATTTTATTATCTATAAAAATAAATTTATTTATTGTAACTTTCCTAATTTCAATAATTCTAATAATTCTACTTTTTTAATTCCATCATTAAAATCCCATAATTAATCTATTTAATTCTAAATTGTTGTATTTACATAATTAAAACTATTCATGTGAAAAATCTGGGTATTACAGAACATATCTGCGAAAAGGTATACATCTGTGATAGAAGGAAATGTCGTCATTTGGATGATGTATCCGCTAGAAAAATGAGTGTTTGCTGATGGAAATGTTTCTGCAATGAATAAGTGGAGGATGAATGTTATCATTTCGTGTAGAGAACCTGCATTGAGTAGTAGAGATGCAGAAGCATACACTTCCGCGGAAAGGGAGATGTTCGCAGAAGATAAAAGATGGAGTGAAACGTCATTGTTTGGAGCGATGAAAAGTACGTAGAATGAAGTATGGCTTCTGCGGAAGGATTTGTGACCACAATAATGTTGATGACCGCTAATGTAAGAATAAAGGCTTGTGTGACAGATTACCATTGGACGAAATAGATGAAGTGGACGTCTAGAACGATAGCTTACACGTTCGCTGTTGCTAGGGACATATTTGAACAAGTTTATTTTCCATATTATCCATGAGCTGCAACTTGATTCTTGGACTGTTAGGAAACGATAAACCTAAGATACAATTTCTACGAGATTTTCTTCCTTAAGATTCTCAATTAGAAGATCTAAAATTGACCAGTTGGTAAAGATTTGAAAAAAAAGAAAAGAAAAAGAAACACTTTTTTTATAATATTTTTTCTTAGTTGGATTTAAGTTTAAATATCTTACAAATATTTATATTTATTTTAAGATAATTTTTACTACGTTGATATTTTTAAATGAGATTGCTTTTAAGTCTTTCGCTGTATCGTTTAAAGATATGATTTTTATGAATTGATATATGATGTATTTAAAAAAATGGTATGAAAAACAATTTACGTCACGGGCGTTACATAAATGTTTCCGCAGAAGTATGTGGAAGACAGAAATCAATGGAAACGTGCTCTTACGCAGAAGTGTTCATTTATGTAGAAATGGACCAAGGGAATGATGCTTCGTGAGCGGACATTCAGACCCAAATCCATGGTTGACCGAATTTTCAACAGTGTAAGGACAAATTTGAAAAGTTGAATTTTGGGGCTTGTTTTGTGATTTGCTCAAGTTGATTCATATCCCAGTTATGAGTTCCAAGGAATTTTTAAATGGTTTAGAAAAGTGTATTGATTTGTATACGTTTACTTTGATAGCTCCAATGGATTAGCGAGGGATTTGGACCGATTGGATTCTTGATTGTTCAGCTTTACTTGGCTATTTGTAAGCCAATTGATGTAGAAATTTATTTTATGTCCAGCATTACATTATTTTTCTAAAAATTATTTTGAGATATGTTCACATATAAAAGTGACATAACCATTTAGATGACTAATTTGTTTATCATATTATCCATTATATTTTCACTAGACATATTTAAAAATTGAGCATGCATATTTAATGTTATTGAACAGTTTGATTCATGTTTTTATTTGTGCACATTCAGTTGTTAGAGAATGTATTTATTTGTTGTTGTTAACTAGAGTAATAAGACAATTATATGTGTCGTGTTCCTGGGCACAAAACCCTAATCCCGAGTTGTTTGTGGCTATTGCGATTACCGAGTATCACCATTATTGTTATTGTTGATGGAATTATATGCTGTAAATGATTTTATTTTCACAAAAATTTATAGTAGTGAATTATTTAATGTTACATACCACACTATAGTGGGTTATTTTGGAAACATACCCTACTATGTTTTGCTTAATAATACATAATTTGTTTTAACACGACATACTCACATATTCTTATATTTTATTTATTGAATATAAAGTTTATTTCTACTGAGTTAGTTGACTCATCTCATATGACTTCCCTTCATTTCATAATTTAGTTAAAAGGATCCTTATTTGCTAGAGCAGAAGTAAGCTCGGGGATTTATTTTCTTTTCTATTATTGTTATTTTCTAGAGACTTTGTTGTGAGGTTAAGAATTGACTTAGTTTTGTTTTAGATTTATACTACTACTTACATGTGATGTTACTGTTGGAATAATAGTTTGACCATTTTGGTTAGGCCCTGACTATTTTATTTAATTTGAAATTTCTGCTGCTCTTTAATGTAATTAAGTTTTAAGAAGGGTTGGGCGACTCTATTTATTTTCGGTCCAAGTCATTCCTCATTCTATCTCAGGTCCCCTTTCGGTCATGACATGACTTGTCTATTTTTATAATATATAATGAACATGTTTTCTTTGAGCATACACATTAATTTATTGATCACTTTAGTCATGTGAACAAAGTTTGATCTATTCATGTGGGAGTCCTTTTGTGCTGAACACATTCGACCATTGGAAGATGTATTCGTTTGTTAACTAGAGTAATTAGACAACTAAATGTATCGTGTCCCTTAGGCACAAAACCCTAAACCTAACCATGGTCATTTGTGGCTTTACGATAATTGAGGATCGTTGTTATTACTGTATAAGTCTATGGTATGTCTAGAGTTAGAGAGTGGTTTCATTTTCACTGACATTTTCTTGTTTAATAGTAGAAATTTATTTTACATATGTATCACACTATAACGAAAAATTTTGATATTCACCCTAATGCTTGTTTCTACTAAGTTCTTATAAAATGTTTTATACTTGACATGGTCATGTCTATTTCTTAACGTAAATATTAAATGTAAAACTTTATCTTTATTGAGTTTAGTTGATTCACCCCAATGACACATTCTTTCAGGTTTTAATGAAGGAGATTATTAGCAACTGACATAGAATTGAGCTCGACAGTTATATTTATTTTATTTATTCATATTTTCCTTGAGAATTTTTAGTTTGTGAGATATGACTCTTATGTATCACTTTTAGAGGCTTGCTATCTTAACATTTATTTTGCACAATTTATTATTAGACTTATATTGTTATCTATAGATGTTATTGTTGGATCTCGATTTTAGTTTGATAGCGCACACACAATATGCATGATTTCTCTTTCTCTCTCTTTTCTGTTATTTCTCTCCTTATTAGACACTGCCATTTGGTAGTCTAACAGAGTATATATATTGTAAGCAGAACAATACACAATATCAGAGAAAATAGATTCCTCTGTAATCATCTCGTCATCTTCATTCTTCTCTGTAACTTGGTATCAGAGCCCTAATGGCATCATTAGGCAACAATACTCTTCCTCAACGTCAAACAACTAATAACCCACCTCCTCCTGAGCTTCCTTCATCCTGTACCCCAAATATTATTCCTCAACATCAAACAACTCATAACTTGTCTCCTCCTGAGCTTCCTTCATCCCATACCCTATTTCTTCCTCCCTTCCCATCTCAATCTCAGAACCTCACTGTCAAACTGGGCACCGACAACTACTTGCTGTGGAAAACCCAACTCCTAAATGTGATCATCCCCAATGGACTTGAATGCTTTCTTGACATAAACTATCCCATCCCACCCAAATTTCTTGATAATATCACCATCCAAATTAACCCAGATTTTACAATGTGGCATCGTTATAACCATCTTGTCATGAGCTGGCTCTTTGCTTCTCTTTCTGAACCAATTCTGCCATAGATAGTGGCCTACAATACCATAGCAGATCTTTGGACTCACTTGCTCAATCCTATACTGCAACTTCGCTTGCTCGAATCACCGAACTACGTAGTCAACTGCATCGTCTCAGCAAAGATGGCCTCACTGTAAATGAATATATCTAGAAGCTTACTGCAATTTGTAATAACCTTGCTGCCATTGGTGAGCCAGTCTCTTCAAAAGACCAACTCATCTATCAGTTCAGTGGCCTTGGGAGTGAATACAACTCTTTTGTTACTGCTGCATCTTATCAATTTGTTGAACCAATAATATAAGAAGTGCATAGCCTACTTCTCAGTTATGAATTTCACCTTGATAAACAAAATCTACCCCCACCTCTACCAACCATCCAAGTGAATGCAACTGTCATTCCACCCATGTATTCAACAAGGCCTCCGTATCCAGTTCCTTATTCTCTTCCACAAAGCATTTTGGGAAGACCAACTAGACAACCACATCAATGGCGACCACCTAAATCAAACTCTTATTAGCCTAAGTGTCAAATATGTAACAAAATAGGCCATACAACATTGGTTTGTTATCATCGTAGCAATATGACCTTCAAACCTCCTCCTCGCTCAATGAACACCTCTGTGACTCAACATGATGGCTCCTTTAAGAACCCTCCATCTCACAGCTCACAACCTTCTTGGTGTTTTGACTCCAGTGCCTCAAACCATTTTACTCCCAATATAAACATGCTTAATAAAGCAACGCCATACTCTGGAGCAGAACAAATCATGGTGGCTAATGTTAAGTACTTACCTATCTCACATGTTGATCATTCTGCCATTCCTACTATATCTGGTACCTCTCTTACTCTTTCAAATACAATTCATTCTCCTTCCCTATCTCATAATCTTATTAGTGTCAGTAAACTTTGTGCTGATAATAATGTCACTGTTTCTTTCTTTCTACTTCATTTTGTTGTGAAGGATCTGAAGTCTCACAACACTCTCCTGTGAGGAACTCTTCGTAATGGTCTCTACCATGTTCTGTCTCCCTCACAAATCTTCAATTCATACATGGCTGTGCTTACATCTGCAATAGTATCGTTACCCATTTGTCATCAAAGATTGAGGCATCCATCTCTTCCTATCTTACGCTCTGTTTTATCTGCAATTTATCAATTTCCAAACACTTTTCTACTGACTTTTGTACTGCTTGCCCTCTTAGTAAAACTCATCATTTTCCATATTTTAACTCTCTTTCTCATTCTGCAAATTCATTTGATTTTCTGCACACTAATTTGTGGGGACCCTTTCCCTCTGTTTTTGTTGATGGTTTTCAGTACTTCTTACTTATTACAAATGATTTTAGTAGATATACCTGGATATATTGCCTTCGCACCAAAGATGAAGTCTGTGTTATTTTCAAAAATTTTCACTCATATAACCACACACAATTTGGAAAATCCATTAAGTGTGTCCGTTCTTATTTGGAAGGAGAATTTTGCTCGCTGTCTTCTTTCTTCAACCCTGTTGGCATCCATCATCCGATATCTTGTCCATATTCACCTGCTCAAAACGGTCGCGTTTAAAGAAAAAATAGGCATGTTGTTGAGACAGGCCTAACATTACTTTTTCAATCTGGTTTACCCATTAAATACTGGTCCTACGCCTTCAATACAACCACTTACCTTATTAACAGACTACCCACACCAGTACTTAACTCCAAGTCTCCTTTTGAATGCCTCTACTCAACCCCGCCATCCTACACACATTTAAGAGCTTTTTAGGTGCTTCTGTTACCCAAATCTACGACCCTATAACTCCACCAAACTTTAACCTTGTTCCTTATTGCGTGTATTACTCAGTTACAGTAACCATCATAAGGTTATTCACCCTCCACCCTCCACCAGCATGGCATATTATTTAATGAATCATCATTTCCTTATTCTACTTTACTCATCCCTTCATTCTCAAATTCCTCCTCTGCCCCCTTTCCTCTACCTAATTTACCTCCACCTCCATCATTCAATTCTTCTCCTACCTTTGTTTCCTCGGAAATCTCCTCTTCCTCTTCTCCTTTATCTTTCACCACACCTTTATCTTCACCAGTTCAAAATATTGATACAGATCAATGGGTTTTCGATACAGTTCATCCTTCCTACCTGCATCCAATGATTACAAGAGCAAAGGCTGGCATTTCTAAACCTAAAGCATGGACATCATGTACAACTTCCATTAATCTGACACCTACCACCTTTGTCCAAGCTTCAAAGGATCCTAATTGGGTCTCTGTCGTGGCTGAAGAAATGGCTGCTTTAATAGCCAACAATACTTGGTGATGCAAACCACAAATATTAGAGATCTGAGACCCGATAGCAATGCGAAATAATCATAGGATGCCTTGGAGATTCAAGAGAAATTAGGAGCTCGACCCATTATCTATAAAGAGATAGCAACCGAGACTATCAAGGAAAGAAACTTGACACAAATCAAACTTATTGATTGAACCAAAGCTATCAAGTTCGACCTTTTCAAGCAAAAACTTGAAGAAGATCAAGTACTTAAAAAAGAACTCAAGAAGAGAATTACTCTCTAAAGAAAATGCTCTCAAATTTCAAGTTGTAAGTTCTGAATTGTCATGAAGGCTTACCCATCCTTATATAGGCAACAATAAGAGACCTAAAAACAATATAAAAAGACTTAAAATATACAAAAGAATTGATAAAAAACAAAGTTAGGTGGATTTGCCCGCGGGTGGCACGCTGGAGGCAACGCAGGGCAGCGGCACGCACGGGAGAGAAGAGTCAATGCGCGTGGCCGGAGCAGTAGGTGAGTGTGAAGGCACGCACTCAGTGCGCGTGCTAGCAGGCAGCGAGGCTGCTCTGTGGTGCAGTCTGGTAGGTGCGGTGCGCTCGGCAATAGTGGAATAGCGCGCACAAGACAGTGTGGCAGGTGGTCGGCAGGGCGGTGCGCAAGAGTGGTCAGAAGGTCGGTGCTGGCCAACGCAGTGGACGGTGCTACTGCACGCACGGCAGGTAGGTGTGAACGCGCACGGTGGACGACAGGTCGGTGGGCAGCGAGCACTGCAGGTCAACGCTGGCAGGCGCTGTAACGACCCAGATTTTCATAATTCGTTAAAAATACGTTGAAATTTGAGAAAACATGTCAGAGTGCATCTAATCTGGACTGCTACCAACCGTTCGTTAAACTCGTTATAAAAATCGTTTATTTAATAAAATGCGGAAGCGTTGAAAACAAATAGTTATTTAAAATGTTGCGAAAGTAAACATCTGCGAAAGCGTAAATAATTTAAAGGAACAAACTAAACACTTAATTACAATTCAGGAAAAGCGTAATTTAAATAAATCACAACCCCATTATCTTTACTTCTCGTAGCCTGGCCAACCATAAGCTCGCTCGTGCAAATCCCTCATCCACTGCTTCTTTGTTTCGCTCGAAGACTCCATTCGTCGTGTGTACCTACACCGCAAGTAAGACGTTAGCCTAAAGGTCCAGTAAAAAAATGCGTTTGTGCGGGATGTAATGCCTCTCTTTAATTATTCGAAATGGGTCTACCCCAAACCAATCTTTAGTTACGTATTTTAGGAATAGTTATGTGTTTTAGAAATAGCTCGTATATAGAGCGTAGGGATAGCCTATTAGTTTCTAATTAATTTTGTTAATTAGTCTTGTGATCCCGATATGGGAAAGGTTAATTATTTTCCTCACTCAAGGCATGTGGCCACCCCGTGGTGGTTATCCTAATTGTTTCTATCGTCAAGGAACTATCCTAAAAGCACATACAAGAATTAACTAATAGCACATACGAGAGTGTTCATATGACAATCAAAAAGAGCATAATTATGCATAATGAGAAGGCTATGACATATAAATTCTAAGCAATAAATTGACAAATTTATAACCTAATTTGTTAGTGTGCTTATATTAATCAATTTGTCTAGATTAGCTACATTAATTAGATTAATGTACTTGATCAATTAACAATTAGATTAGCATGCTCTAAGGACCAATGATTTACACTAGTTATAATTACTTCAATCTATTAGCATACTCAACAAAGGGACTGTGCAGGGCAATAAATTTAACAGTACACTCAAGGAGATCAACAAGGTAACCAGCAACTAACAACACAATTAACATAGAGCCAACAACAAACAAATAACCAAAATAATAGAACTAACAACGAGGGACCCACCACCTAGCAAAACACAGCATTAGTAAATTCTTACAATCAGATAAGGGAATTATCTACTAGTCATCAACCAAAAACACACGTCAACAACAAGAATAGGGATGTGCAGAGTACCCAGCATAGAGAACAGGCAACAACAACAGATTATCAACACTACGGAGAGAATACAGAGAACTATCCATACAAGCGTCCAAAACATTCAACAAACAACCAACCATAGATTCTCTCACGCACACGTTACTTGCGGGTAGGGCTTAGACGGCCAGACACTACCCAATCCTTACCGAAATGAAGACACCACGCAGGGACAACAACTCCCTTCCACGCAGTAGCAGCTGCTCCGGCACCCGCTCACAATTCAGCTCACGGCAGCTTTGGTAAAGACAGCAGCTGGACAGCAGCTTCACGAGCACCAACAGCACAAACCACATCAGCAGCACTCCACACTAGGTCACACCTCAGCTACCAGAAGAACCAAAGAGCACCCAGCACACCCAACGCCTCCCACGCGAGAAGACCAACCCCTACATCCCTTCGATTCCACTCTTGCCAACACCTCCAGCCAACAACCGATCATCAGAACGTGAAGGAGAAAAAGAATCGGCTGCCATACCTCGAACCGATGCCGAAAAATGCCGCATCGGAAGTCCTAATCCGTCCTGTAGAAATTGCCCAAACCGTGCCCTAGCTCCGCACAATTCTCGCCCACGGATGCGGCTCGCCAGGACACCGGACAGCGTCGCAGCAGTCGTCCCGCACCGTCGTCATCGTCGCCTGATCGCCATTCGCCCTTCGCGACGTCCCCCACGAACTCCCTCTCGCCTCCCGTCTCGCTCTCGTGTCGTTCGCGAACCACTAGTGAACAAACACAGGAATGGCCGAAGGCCATTCTGTGTTTTAACATGCTGAACCGGTTCGGTTCAGATGAACCGGTTTAGCATATACCTCCACTCCTCTTCATTAATTTATCCACTTAATTTTTCCAATCTCATTTCAATTAAATCCTTTATTAATTAAATTTAATTTATTAAATTTAATCCGATTATCCAATCAACTTTAAAATGCCTCTAGACTTAATGCTCCTAGTACGGCCTCTTTAATATCCCGATAATTAAAAATATCGAGATGTTACAGGTGCTTGGTCGGTGCAGTGTGTGCCTGGTGGCGGGCGAACGATAGCAGGCACACTGTTTGCACTGCGTGCACACTGGATGCTGGGCGGCGCACTCGGTTGGTTTGGGTCGTGGGCTGCTTCGTCTCTCCTTCCACTTTAGCCCTTTTTTTTCAATCAAATTTTATCTTCGGCCTCCATTGGATCTTCCTTAATCCCTAAGACCCTCATGGGCCTTGACTTGCCATTTAATGAGTCTTTAACTTGGACTTCATTGATTAAATCATGTATACTTTTGTCCATCTTCTTTGTCATGGATCCTTTCATTGGTTCTTGCATGTTTTGGCTCTCAATGACTCCATGAATTGTATCACTTGGTCTCTGGTCTCCCTCCTCCACATGCTAAAGTGGTTGGCTGTAAGTGGGTATTTCGAATTAAGACTAATGCAGATAGCTCCTTTAGTCGCTACAAAGCATGACTTGTGGCAAAGGGTTTTCATCAAATAGAGGGCCTTGACTATTATGAAACATTCAGTCCTGTTGTTAAACATACAACCATCAGAGTGGTGCTCTCTCTAGCTTTATCTCAACAGTGGATTCTCAAACAATTGGATGTAAGTAATGTCTTTCTCCATGGTGATCTATCTGAAGAAGTTTTTATGGACCAGCCGCTGGGGTTTAAAGATTCCTCCCAACCATCTCTAATCTGTCACCTCCATAAAGCTCTTTACGGCCTCAAACAGTCGCCTAGAGCAGCTTGGTATAACAAACTCATGACAGCACTGCTGCAGTTTGGTTTCACAATTTCAAAGGCTGACTCTTCTATGTTTCTCTACCATTGTGGTGATTCTCATCTGGTAATGCTCGTCTATGTAGATGACATACTTTTAACTGGCAACAACATCTCTCTTCTTCAAAAGATAATACCTTTTTCTAAGTGCTAAATTTGCTGTGAAGGACCTTGGGCATCTAAATCATTTTTTGGGCATTACTATATGTCATTCCACTGATTCTTTGGAAATCAATCAGTCAAAGTATATTTCCAACATCCTATCTAGAGCTCAAATGCATGATTGCAAACATGTGGCAACACCACTTATACCAGCTCCTATTCTCTCTAAGAACTTAGGCTCTCCACTACAAGATGGCTCAATTTATCGACAATTAGTTGGAGCTCTCCAATATTGTACGCTAACTCGACCTGACTTTGCGTATGTTGTTAATAAATTGTACCAATTCATGCACGCTCCAACTGATATACATTGGCAAGCACTCAAACGTGTCCTCGTTATCTTCAAGGAACAAGGTCTTATTATCAATCATTTACTGCCTCTCCTTGCTATGACTTAACAGCCTTTACGGATGCTAACTAGGGCTCCTCCTTGGATGACAGACGAAGAACAAGCGGATATTGTATTTTCATGGGTCCTAATATTACTTCGTGGTCCTCCTCTAAACAACATTTTGTGTCTCATTCTAGCACCGAGTCAAAATATCGGAGTATAGTAGACGGAGTTTCTGAAATTATGTGGATTCAATCTCTCTTGACAGATCTTCAGCTCCCCCTCGCATTCTCTATGATAACGTTAGTGCGACCAATCTAGCTGCGAATCCAGTTTTGCACTCCAAAGCAAAACATGTTGAGCTCGATTTTCATTTTGTTCAAGAAAAGCTGTCCAAAAATCAACTCACAGTCTCCTTTATTCCGTCATCTCTACAACTTGCCGATGGCCTGACTAAACCTCTACCGACGACTGCTTTCAACCTTTCAAGACAGAAGCTCTGCTTTCGACCACCTTGGACTTGAGGGGGGATGATAGCGCACACGCAATATGCATGATTTCTCTTTCTCTCTCTTTTCTATTATTTATCTCCTTATTAGACACTACCATTTGGCAGTCTAACATAATATATATATTATAAGCAGAACAATACACAATATCAGAGAAAATAGATTCCTCCGTATTCTTCTCGTCATCTTCTTCTTCTCTGTAACTTAGTCCAACGTTTAGGCCATAGCTAAATTTATTTAGTCTTTCGTTACTAATCAGTTTAAGTGTCGTTGAGGGTTAGATGGTTTGATTTTTTTTGCATCGGATCATTTCCCATTTCGTTGTAGGTTCCTTGCGAATTGCAACAAATATAGCTCAAACTCTCTCTTGTATTGGAGTTTTTAACGTACTGTGTTAATATCATTTGCACCAGATTTTTCCTATAATGTTATAGGCGTAATATCTGTGTATCTTCGTGATTTGAACGGTAACATTGCCAATTTAACTATAACACACACACATATAACATGGTACAGTTCTCTCAATGCTTGAGAGCTAAAAAGAGGGGTCAAACGTGTAACACTATGCTCAATTTGACTGCACTACATACAATTATAATACGGTACCTCTATTTGCCTTCTAGATAGAGAAAGAGAGGAGGGGGGAGAGGGAGGGGGAGGTCTTGACCGTGGATCCATATGCGAATTTTGACAATAGTACTTTATATTGATAACATGGTTCAATTAATAGACGTTATATCAGTCAGCTATGGGTCCCATAATAATAATAAGAATGATAAATAACATGTTGAGTAAGCTTGTGGTAATGTAGAAAATGCGGACCTGTGAGATTTCAGGGGTTTGAATTTGAAAGGCTAGCTACAACCATTTTCAATTATAGTGCCTCCCTCAAATTAATATAGGTTGGCACAAATGTAGAAAATAATATAGAAACTATATTTACTGCAAATATCTGTTTGCCCAAAAATTATCATACTATAATTATGTTGCATGTAACGTTTTGTTACACAATATTTTAGAACACATGTTCTTTCTATTTTCTTGGTACCTTTTTTTTATTGAGAATGTGGAGAAGAGGGTTTGTTTCAAAATTGGAAATTGAACGAAGGCCAATATTTGGATTTTTGGCGACCTTAAATGCAATAGGTCCAATCAATTGGTATCTTCAAATATAGTTGAATTATTGAACCTACATATAATTATGCGACAATGGTCCCCTTCTATAAGATACCCCTTTACATAGCAATTTATGATGCTTGGTTTTGTATTTATCAAAAGTTGGAAGGACAATGTTGACCTCTAGAAAGAACCCAGAAAATGGAGATTGTACGAGTGCTAGGTGATTGAATTTTTAAGTAAAGATAAGCTAAATGCATTTCTTAAAATAATTTGCCAAGAGACTTGACATCAAGATGTTGCCTTGCTACTTATACTTTGATGAGACGTTAGTGTGCTTAGAATAATTGTGCAAAGGGTGTATAATAAACTCTGAACCATTGAATAAAGAACAAATTAAATTTTAAAGTAATTTTGTGAACAATTAAAATGTCGTATTATGATAAATAAAGAAGGCAAACTTCACTATAATATTTTTTTATTAAAAATTTAAAAAAAAATTTCTACAGTAGATAGGTCGCCTGCACGGGATCTGTACATGAAGCAGTTGTAGTCAAAGACTTACTATTCGTAATTGAAGACAAATATCCGTCGTGGAAAATAAGTCATATTTCAATTACTTACTTTCTTCAATGGAAAAGAAATATCTGCTATGGAAATGATATTTTTTTTGCAGCGGAAAGAGTAATTTTTGTAGCGGATAGTTGCTTTCTACAGTGGAAAGGATAATTTATATAGCAGATACTTGTGTTTTACTGTAGAATCTTAGTTTCCTTAGTAAAAACATTTATTTTGTTCTCATATCAATCAATGTATCAAAATACACTCTTCCTAATGTAATAATCAAACAATTTTTAATATCAATTTTATACTTATCATTTAATCTTAAAAATCGATAAATATA
Source organism: Begonia loranthoides (assembly GCA_022433065.1). Classification (NCBI taxonomy): domain Eukaryota; kingdom Viridiplantae; phylum Streptophyta; class Magnoliopsida; order Cucurbitales; family Begoniaceae; genus Begonia; species Begonia loranthoides. The sequence goes on from CM039483.1 coordinate 10,666,264, forward strand.
AATAATTTGATATAAATTAAAAATAAATTATTACTCATGCTTGAAATTGAAGACCAAATTATGCTATAATACAAGTCCTCCAATGATGGAATTGTTACCAGGCAAAACTTAATCTATAGAATTGAACTACAACAAAATGAAGGCATGAAGCCAAGCAAAACTTAATCTCCAGAATTGAACTACAAGTGACCTAACTTCGCGGCTGAAGGAAGAGATTGTGGATCATGATCTCACGCCAAAACCAAAGCCATTCAATGATTAATTCATTCATTTTCTTAAAAAAAAAAAAACATAAACACGATCCACTAGGCAATATTATTACTAAAATATAAAATATTATAATAATAAAAGGATGCCCGTCATTATCCACAAGTGAGTGACAGTTATTATATTATATAAATCAGAAATAATAATTAAAAAAAAAAAAGAATATAGAAAAAGCTGATAAAGCAAAGAGAATCCAACGGTGGAGCATCATCCATCCGCGGAAAAACGGAACCGGTAGCGCCTCAGTCTTTGGAATTTTATCCACCCACCCATTCATTCAAGTACTCCGTCCGCTTTCAAACTCAGTATTTGGACTTACCCGACTCTACTCAACTCAACCCGACATTTTATAATAAATTGTATATTATTATCATTTACATTTACTCATTAATTATGTATCTTATTCTATGTTATTTTCAATTTATTATATCATTTGCTCCATATTTTCACTATTTATATACATATTCTGGTGGTAGTACAACGAGTTTCATTTCCATTGTGGATTTGTTCTCTTCCTCGTCCTCTCTGCTTGTGTTTGTTGTGGCCGAGGAAGATTTCTGAGTGAAGTTTTGTGTTCATGCGAGGCTGAGGGTTTCTGATCTGAGACACGATGAGTTGCAACGGGTGCAGAGTTCTCAGAAAAGGGTGCAGCGAGTCTTGTTTTCTGCGGCCATGTTTGCAGTGGATTGAAAGTCCTGAAGCTCAAGCCCACGCCACCATTTTTGTTGCTAAGTTCTTTGGCCGAGCTGGTCTCATGTCCTTCATCTCTGCCGTACCTGAATCTCAGAGACCCTGTAATTTGTTTTTTCAACCACTTTCACCCACCATCTGTTTATTTTGTTTTTTGCTTTTCTGCTTAGTTTGATTTGTGTTTTGCCTTTTTTTTTTTTTTGTTCTGTTTCAGCGTTGTTTCAGTCACTGCTATTCGAAGCGTGTGGGCGGACGGTGAATCCTGTCAACGGCGCCGTCGGGCTTCTCTGGACGGGAAACTGGCATATGTGCCAGGCGGCGGTGGAGACTGTGCTTCGGGGAGGGACTTTGAGGCCTTTTCCGGAGGTTTTCGCCGGAGGATCGCTTGGTTCCCCTTCGGATGAGGCGTCCAATATGGATTGTACGGACATATGGAAGCTCCGAGATCCGAAATTTAGTTCACGGCTCTCGAATTCCAGAAACAGAATCTCCCCTAACTGCAGGCGATTGGAGGGATTAACGAAGCCGCAGCGGCCTCTCACCGATCTCGATCCCCGCCAGACGCCCATTGTTCAGGCCAAATTGTTGGAGAAACGAAGGCCAGGAAGTCCGTCGATGAACTCGGAGGAATCTGTGACGACAACATGCTTCCAAAGCAGTGTGGTGCGCGACCAGTACACAAATGGAGGAACGAGAAAGCTTCTCAACTTATTCATATAAATATGGAATTTCTATGGTGTAAAACTATTCTCACTTTTTCAAAATTAGCGTTTCGTTTGCTTTTCCGAGGACCTTTCTGCAAACCCAATTCAGTAGCAGTCTCTGGACTCGATTCCGGTGAGATTTTGTTAGTCACCGGCACATGATTCCTCTCTTTTGTCACCTGTTTTTGGAGAAAAAGAAAGAAGAAGAGGCGAGTCTGTTGTTGTTTCTGGGCTTCTTTCTTGTTTCGCCATGACCTCTGTGACTTGGAATAAATCGAACTTCATTTTCTTTTCTTTTATTTTGGTTTTATGGAGTTTGATCATTTATGGAGTTTGATCATTCTTGTTTGGATTCCTGGAAAACATGAACATGCAGACAGTTTGTAGACATGTTTTTGCCGAGGTATGCTTCGATTTGTTCAATTATCCACATTTTCAGGATCAAACTACCAAGAACTTTGGAGATGGTCGTGTAGGGATTTTTCCGAGTAGATTGTTGTGAAATATGAACTCTTTTTGGTTGCCCCTAATGTATGAGTTGCCCATTTGGTGAGTTAACTATAATCTTGAACACTAAATCCTCCTCTCAATCAATAATGGCGCACTACACTCACTAATTAGTTCAGATACCCAAGTAGTTGTAGCACGTTTGGAGTTTTGCATACCTCTTGCTCCTCCGACTGCTCTCCTGGAAGTTTTTGTTGAAAGAAGAACTCAAATACACAGTAGAATAAAATATATTTTTTTTCCGTGTAATCAAATAGTCAAAGTAAACCAACAAAAGTAACGAGATCAACAACACAAATTTTTAGCGTAGAAAACCCTAAAAAAATGTGAGAGTAAAAAACTACAGGATCCGTAAGCTACTTAATCAAACCTTCTACTATAACAAAAATAATGGGTACACCAAAGTTCTCTCTAGTTCAACAAAACTAGAGGCATACAATATTCATCAAGATTGAACACACTAATCTTGAAAGATAATAAAATCGTAATAAAGGATAAATCTAGGGTTATCGAATTACAATCTTGTTTTTACCCCAATGGACCGCCTTAGAGAGCTCAAACGACAATCTCCACCTTTCAGAATATACTCATTGATGTCGCGAACCTACCGTTCCAATTTCAAGGTGATTCAATGGTTGATTCTTGAGAAAATTTAATTCTCGTATGACTGCTTCTGAAAATTCGAGAATTTCTTTTCTTCTTTTTTCTCTCTTCTCTTTCACTCTGTGTTTTGTTCACACTCTCTCTCTCTAAAATTTCATTAATCACAAAATCTCCTTTTACACTCAACCCATAAAATATGGGTCGAGCCCAAAAGTTTCTAGGCAGGTTGATGTGAATGGAGTCGATGTAAAATGTTCAAAGAAGAGTCCCCGTTCATGAGGGCCAATCGAGCCAATGAATTACTTAGCTAAAGCACGTTGCAAACATTGACTTTCCTTCCTATTTTCGAGCCCTAGTTGTAGGTCAGTGGGATGACATAAGAAGTCGCGAAAAGGAGGATGGAACCCTGGCTTTTGGAGAAGAACCAAGAGACGCATAGACTTGCAAACGCAGAGACTCATACTGTACACCGTCGATGCGTTTCCAATAATTGTTTTATTAAAAACTATACCTTTTTATTTTTTAATATGAAATAATTAATTATTTCTCTTCCTGTTTTGTGCTTTTCTCACCACTCGCTCCTCTTATCTGGGGCAACGCGTGGGATCCACGTCCTCACCATCATCCACACCTATTGACATGCAGTTTATTCCATTTTTAGTTGCTGAAAATTGAATTAAATTATTTAATAATTTGTTCAATTAATATAATTAGAAGAAGAATATTGATTCGTTTTTTTGAGGAAGAATATAAAGAAGCGCATGGCACTTCGGCCTACGCAAAGGCTGCGTCTCGCCGCATTTGCTCGTGGGCCCACGACTAACCATCTCCATCCTTTACGTGGGCCCGCTCCACGTCAGCCTCCACACTTGCCCCCACTTGCATCGCTGCTTTGGTTTTTGGCGTTTCCTTATCTAATTGTATTCTCTCTCTCTCTCTCCCCCCCATCATTTTTCCTATTTATCTAATATTCAGAATGGAAACTTTTTCTCATTTTGATTTATTTAATTACCCAATTGATTTCATTCTTTTTTTTTTTAATTTAAATTTAATTTTTCCATCAATAGGCTGAAATGGGCTATTTTTTAATTTGAAAAATAATGTTGAAAATCGAATTATCAAGTGTTTTGGACTCTAAGTTGGAGGAGCACCATAGGAGAGGAATTGCATAATGTTTTAACATGGTCACGTCAATCAAAATCGTGGCTGTTTTTTTTTTTCTCTTTGTTTTTGAGGTTCATTTCTGGCCTTTCCTTTGGCAGGGAAGAATTTTGAGTATTGAATGCAGCAAAATTAGGACTAAATATCTGGAGAGACTTTGTACCCATCCCTACCCCATTTTGGATGCATTTCTTCGTTTCCGTAATCCTAGTCTTATCTGGGTGGTCCTCATGCCTAGTTTCCACTTGTGGACGTTCATGCATTTCCATGTGATTTACTCTTGTGGTTCCTACAAACCATGAGTTTTGATTTCTATTTTCATGATAGTGTGACGTTCTTCATGGAAGTGGAGTTCAATTTGATGATAAGGGTTGTTTTTTTTTTTAGGATCTCTCACATCAAAGAGTCTTATAGAGATTAATTACAACTATCTCACTCAAGCAAAATTGTTGTTGATATCATTAAATAGAGTAAATAGTCTTGGACAAAACAATCCCTAATTCATTTAGGGAGTAAATAACTTCTTTTATAGATTATTATCTAATTTATTATATGCTACAAAATAGAAGAAAATAATGATAAACTAGATTTTTTGTAACATGATTTGACAATATGTAATATCTCGAATTTTCGTAATACTAAGCATACAACTTAAGTAATAATTCTAGGCTATTAAGAGCTAAAATGAATGATTAAGTTGTTGGTCAAGAAAAACGTATTTGGAAGAAGAGAATAATAATACTCTGAATTATGTTCGTATTAAGCTTAGGATGATGATTAAGGATTTATTGAAAATTAACTTGGATAATTTAAGTGTTGGTCAAGGGAAAATACATTTGAAAAATAGTAAATTACAGTATTTAGTTGTTGAGAATAATATGGATGTTAATATTCAAGTATATATTAGGTTTAATAAAGAATAAAGTGATGGAGGAAATGTGAATTATACACCGAAGTACAGGGGAATAAGTTGAGGTTGGATAATTTGAAAAAATGAGTTATGTTTTATTAAGGATATATATATATATAATTGGAGAAGAAGAAATAATGTGGCGGTTGATCGTGAGGTGTGTGGCGGTCGATCTCTGATGTAAATATTACAGATTGTAACTAATGTGGTACCAGTATATTGTCCAAAGGGAATTGATCGACCGGTAATTCGCTATGTTGAAAAACTTAAGGATTAGCGGTCGATCGTTCACTAAGGCGATGATTGACTAGCGTTGATGAAAACTGTGAAATTTCTGATTAGCAGTCAATCATCCAAAGGGATTCGATCGACTAGCGTCCAAGACAATTTTGATTCTAGAGTTTGGCGGTCAATCACCTGAAGGAGGTTGATCGACCGACGATCTGAAAAGTCGCCTAAAATGATAACTGTCGCTTGGAAATGGAAGAGACTGACCTTTGATGCTTAATGGACACTCGGGGAGTTGTATCTCTTGGTTGTCCACCTTCATTGGACACTGAAGGGTCAAATTTGTGGCCTATAAATAGATAAGGGGGGATTGAGAATTTACAGAGAAGAAAATGGTGAGAAACTAAGGAGTGTAGCTGTGATGCTATGGAGTTTTGTGATTTTGAGAGAGAAACAATGAGGATAGCTAGTTGCTGCTAGAATTTTTTAGAGTGAGAAAGGAGAGAGAGTTTGACTAAAGGAACTATTATGAGGAGTTTTTTGCTTTTGTTCTAGTCTGTTTCTGTGTGAAACTTGGAAAGGTTAGAGAGAAGGTTTAAGAGAGTTAGAAACTAAGAGAGTGAAAGTAGGTAGCTATGAGGAAGACAAGGTGGTTGTTGTGCTGTTTTATGGGGAGAAGACAAGGTGGCTGCTGTGCTATTTTACGGGGAGAAGACTTCAACAGTGAATGAGTTAGCAACGTGAGGTAATATATTTACGTGTTGTTGTTGATGACTACTATGATTGAGAACCTATTACTGTTGTTGTTTTGAGGAATTGAGATAGTGCTCCTTCTTGCAATTCTTTTAATACTAGAATAAACTGTGTTTGTTTAGTATTGTCATAATAATAGAGATTGTTGGAAAATAAGGTTCTTCAATATGGTTTCTTGTTATACTAAGATATTGGATTGGGAGTAGCCACATTTGTTTATTGTTTGGATGCCATGAAGTATTCACACTCGGGACAGTTTTGGAGATGAAAGGAATATGGTTTTGCATATTGGTTAGAGATTATAATTGTTAAGTTGAATTGTTGGATAAAGGTTCGAAATTATACTTTGTTGGTTAAGGTGTCAAATATATTACTCTGTTAATATGATATGTTTTGGATATAGAGTAAGGACTATTGTTTTACAAATGATTGGATTTTTGTTATTGATTGGTCATTGCTATCCTTTGGTTTTTATTGGTAAAGAACTATCAAGTGGACATTATATCCTGATTATTTATGGAAGCTTATGTTGTTAGATGATGGGATTGGAACTCAATGATAGGATAGTTAAGGTTGAGGTTTTGTTCTTTAAGGTGTTATTGAACATGTCCATTTGATGCTGAGTTTGATAAATTATTGTTTACTAATGAATAGGTATTGAAAGGAAGAAACTTTAAGTACAAACTCTCTAAAGCTAAGGTGTAATACCCCAACAATATTTTTCCCGTGTATGCTATGTAATCAACGGTTAGAACAATTCATATGTTACATTGCATGGCGATCTGTGTCAGTTTATGTCATGTCTTTATGGGGTAAGTATTATGGATTAATTAAAGTATGGAATTTGGAAGGAACCATGTGTAATGGGAGATTTCAGACATAGTGAAAATTTGGTGTTTTTGGGTTTTCGGACGCACGCGAATGAGGTGTTGCGTTCAAAAACGCATTGCATGTCGTCCTGCATTTTGGGAGGATGTCAGACGATGCATCGTGTCCCATTTCGTCCTTCAACGCGAGATTTGGAACGAGCCAGGACAAGTGCGGATGCACGTGGACGATGAAGGTTTGAATCTGTCCAATTTTTGGACAGTTTCGAACGCACGCGGACAAAGGTGAGGAAGAATTCCTTCGTTCAAAAATGCGAATCTGCTTGGGAAATGTTGATTTCGGACGCACGTGGACGAGGCAAGGACGCACTCCCTCGTTCAAAAAATCCCAGTTCTACAAATAAATAGGGTTTAAATATTAGACTTCCTTGTCGTTTTGTCATTTAAAACCCACTTATTCGATAATGGAGGACGACATCCCACGCTTGGACCATGCCTCCTCCATGTCAAAGCCATCTCTTCCTTGCTGTTTGGTGTACGAATGTCACTTCCAGGTATGGTTCGTTTATTAAACCGTCCAGCCAAACCATTCTCTGCATTTTCTCCTTTTCTTCTCCGTGTGTGTGTGTCCTCTGGTGAGAGGGTCCTACGTGAGCAAAGTGGAGTGAAGTGGGTATCCTGTGGAGTGAACAATCGTGCCTTAGGATTCAACTCCTGCTCTCGGATGTCCAAGTTCGTCTTGGTTCTTCCTCTAGGTAACCCAATTCTCCTATGCTAATTTAGTCTTAAGCATGTTAAGGAAGTGTTATGGCTAAATTGTTGGACGTAGAAAGTGTGAAATTGATGCTCTGAATTAAATTGTTGGATGATAGAAATTGTGTATTAAATGCTTTGTTGTTGGATTAAGGTTCGATAAACTCTTTGTAATGGATATCATAGACTAATTATTTGGATAGAGTCATTGTCCTTATTGTTCTATGTGAAGCATGAAATGTTGGATTTCTGAATGATTGATATGTTAATGCCTCTATTGATGAATATGGATAATCATATTGAAGATTTCATGTTCTTTTAATTATACATGTGTAGTGTTCTCTGTCAGAGCTATTAGAACTGTTAAATGGTTGAAGAAAAATATTGAACGAATGCTTTCTATTTCCTTGGAATGTATTAGCCATTGATGGTTAAGTCGTGGTAGGTTAGGTTCCATTTAAGCGTGAAAGAAGTACTTAGAATTATTGTATAAGTTAAAATACAAAAAAAAAATGAAAGTTATAAGTCATAATTATTAATGGTATATGTTTTGATTATGAAGGTAGTGGAAAAGAAGAAGGGCAACTTTTAAGTGCCAAACGCGATAAAGATTTGAGGTAAGATATTGAGTAAAGTCTTTGTTCTGTGGAGGCCTTACACCATCAGCAGAGTCTTTGAATGTTTATTTGCACTTCTACTATGCTCCTTTACTTGTTACGCTTATGATATTCCCACGTTATTAGTTTAATGCCTAAGCATGTTTAGGACATTAGCATATCATTTATGTTGTTCGCACATTGTTACTTTAATCTCTGAGCATGTTTAGATTATTAACATAGTGTTTCATTTCCTTTAGTTTCCTTTAAATTTCTAAGCACGTTTAAATTGTTACTGTTCTTCCTTGAACTACTAAGCATGTCTACTTTGTTATTATTTTCTCTTAACTTGCCAAGCATGTCCATGTCATTATTGTTTCTTCTAAATTGTCGAGCATACCTAGATTAGTGTTGTTTCTTTAGAATTGTCAAGCATGCTTACATTATGTCTTTTTAATTGCTAAGCACGTCTATGTTGTTATTATATCTTTTGAATTGTTAAGCATGCCTTCATTATTGTTTCCTTTAAATTGTCAAGCATGTCTATATCGTTATCGTTTTCTCTAAATTGCCAAACATGCCTATAATTATTGTTTCCTTTAAATTGCCTATCTATCTTGTTATTATCGCCAAGCATATCTATATCGTTATTATTTCCTATTTTTCTATTGTTTCCTTGATGAATGGATTGAATGGCTTATAGTTGTAATGTTAGCAATTGCATTGACATGCATCATATTAATAGAAAAAAGTAGGAAGTGCCACATTGAGGTTGGTACTCATATGCATTAAGTGAGAAAAAAGAAATAAAGAAGAATAATAAAGAGTTGGGGAATGGAAGAGTAGTGCGAATTTGGCCAGGTAGACAGAAATATTTATACCCTCTCACGGGTCACCCTCTCACAGGTTATGAGAAGAAAAGAACGTTACCTTTTCCTTGTCGGGACTGCGAGACTATCTATCATAGGTGGTTAGAAGCCGATTAAGACTATCCTCTCCATAGGATTTTTCAATCTCGCGCTTGATGTACGAGTTATATAAAATATGTAAAGAAAATATTGGTTTTGGGGCGGTACTCATTCCAAAAGAATTAAAGAGAGGCATGATCATACAGCCTATCTCATTTCTTATTGGGCCTTGGCTCACAGTTTGCTAATGGTATAGGTGCTCCTAAGAGATCAAATAAAGAAGCAGTTGATGAGGGATTAGCACACGCGAGACTTGTGGCTGGCCAGGCTAAAGAGAGTAAAAGAGAAAACATTTTGTAATTAATCCATATTAAATTGTTTAGTTTTCCTTAATTGAATTAATTACGCTTCCGCTATATTTTAAGAAAATATTATATAACTATAGTTTTCCACTGCTTATAATGATTTTCATAACAAGTTTAAAGAAGGGTTTTAACGATCCGGCTTTTCAGAAAATGAACTCTGATTTCAATTGAAGGATTTTAATAGAGATTCAGTTGCTTTATAAAAGTTTTAAATTTAACGCATTTTCAAAAGTAGTAAAAAATCGGGTTGTTACAGTTAGTATCACAGCAACTGCCTGCCAAAACAAGCTTCGACGTGAAAAATATTTCATTAATTGTGAGTATACTACTTACTACTTTAGTTATCATATGATTCCTTATTTTATGTTGGTAAATAGTTTGTTAGGAAATAACATGGAGGGAGAAGTGAATGTTGAGAATGTGATCGTCAATCAGTTGATGGAATATATGGAGAGTCAGTTCCAACTCATCAAAAAACTGGTGGGAGGACTTAGAGCCTTCAATAAGAAATTCGTGGAAGGTATGCAGGCACCACCAAGGGAAAGAGGAGAGTCGGGCACTGAGGGAAGTAAGAGGCCCTTGGTTGATAGCATTCAGCTCGGAGGCCGAAGACGTCTCCGAGGTAACACTGTTGTTGGGAGGCCCTCAGTGGAGGCACCACGAAAGAGGTTATGCCCCTGGTGTACCAAGAATCACGACGATACATGTCTGGCAGGGTCGAGGCAATGTTTCAAATGCAAAAGGTCTGAACACATCACCTGACATTGCCTCACCTTGTCTGAGGAAAGGAAGAAAGTGCTGGATAGAGTTTTCACCCTATAGGAACGAGAAGGAAGGACTAACGAACTACTAGCAACTAAGTATTTTATGTTTTGTAAAGATGAAAGACTTATGACCAAACTATGTTTTGTAATGGTAGGCTGGAAGTGTACCATGGTATATTTTGGAATGTGTCCATAGTACTAGTTCGGGAATGATAACTGAATGGTTTGCTTTAAAACTAGTAATTAAATATTGAACCCCACTATAACTGTTTGGGTTGTTTGTAGGATGAATGAAATGTAACTTTATGGAAATTGTTTCTCTTAGAAACGAAAACGTGAAATGAAAACGTGGAAGATAAATGGAAAAGAACACAAAACAAAAACGTGAAAAAGAAAAAGACCACAAGTAAATATGTTACATGGATGTGGCTATGATAACTTGGACGAAAATTCTCGAAGGGTAAGTGGTGTCGAGAATTCAAGACACGACTTGCTCTAAAATAGTGTCAACAATTTTTAACATTGAAGGAATAAAAGAAACGGAGTATTTCTGTCGTAAGTTTTAGCCACATGCATGATACGATGTAGACACAAATACAGATACGGAAACAGAAACAAGAACGGAAACAGAAACTGATATAGATACGAATACATATACATATATAGAAACAGAAACGGAGACGGATACGAAAACGAAAACGGAAATGGAGACGGCCATAGATACAGATACGGATACGGACATGAATACAGAAACAGAAATGGTTACAGAGACGGATAGAGAAATGAAAACAGAAACATAAACAGAAACATATACGGATACAGACACAAAAACAAAAACGGAGACAGATACGGATACTGTAACATCCCATTTATTCTTTCAATTTAAAACTCATGACTTTCATAAACTTTTTCTTTTAAAATCACAGGGAAAGACTATCCATTTGAAAACTAACTTAAATAAGACTTGCTTAAATAAATTCCTTTTCGTTAAACCATTTATTACTTAAAACATTTCGTATTATAAAACCTTAAAACATTGCAACATCGGAAGACTTGTATTACGAATACTTAAAGAATTTAACATCATTTGAAAATCTACTTAATATAACAAAACATCAAAACAAAGTCATTCTGTTCAAACATTACATTTCTTCCTTAAACCTTTTAGCCTAACCAGCCGCCAAGCCTGCAACGCACAAATGCCTCATCAACTGCTACCATCTCTGATCATTTGCATACCTACATCACATGACATGACTATGAGCCTAATGATCAGTACGTAGTATAAAAGTAAAACGTGCTCATACAATACTATTCAAACACATACAATATTCTGTTTTGTTTATCTCTTTTACCATTGCATTTTTCTTTTTCTGTTAGGTTTTCCCTTTTCTATTTTTCCTTTAAGCATTTCTGTGAGTGAGAGCAACCTCTTCAGTTTTCGAACTCACTCACTCGTTGGATGAAAGTAACCTCTTCAGTTTTCGAACTCACCGAAACGAGTTCACCTCCGATAAGCAGCTACGGCATCAACCATACTACTCAAACCCATACAATATTTTGTTTTGTTTATCTGTCTTTTACCGTTGCGTTTTCCTTTTTCTGTTAAGTTTTCCCTTTTCTATTTTTCCTTTAAACATTTCTTTGAGTTAGAGCAACCTGTTCAGTTTTTGAACTCACTCACTCGTTAGATGAGAGCAACCTCTTTAGTTTTCGAACTCACCCAAACGAGTTCACCTCTGGTAAGCAGCTACGGTATCAACCAAAAGCTATGCTAGCGTTTGTACACATAAATGTACAACAATCAGTTCCGACATCAATCGAGAATGTACTAGTAGCCATGTGCATCAACGCTAATGGCCTCACTTACAATTAGCTGGTCTGTTTCGACATCAATCGAGAACAAACTCTTCTTTTTCTTTTACTTAATTGTCTTTTGTCGTTATTCATTCTGTACTTCGTTCCCACGTGAGATCAACCTCTTAAGTATCCGAACTCACGTAAAAACTATCCATTTACATTTATGTTTATTCGTAATTCAATTTCATTTGTACTTTCATGTGCATTAGGAACAATGATGCAAGTATACAATTTCATCTATCGTGTCTATTATCGTAAGTTCATAATGTGCACCATATCCTAATTAAAGAACGGAACTTGATTCTAATAAACATATAAGCAATCATTTAACAATACGTTTCTAATATAACATAAGTTATGCATTTAATAAACAAACATCAAATAAACACCTCCTAATTCCAGTGATGTAGGCCCTTTCGGACCAAACACAAGCAGCAATACGTACCTGGAGTCCTTAGCTTTACAAAATTATCACATAAACTGTTCTTCACTAAACCTCTTCATAATTGACACATATTAAATTATTAATACTAGAACAACATTCATTAATTATTCCCTAGACTCATCATCTATGTTCTGAACACATGAACCATATTCATCCTAACTTCCAACATCATAAGTTCCATAACTAATTAAGTATAATATCCACTTAATGGTTCTTAGCAATAAGACCCAACAATTATCAATGATCAATCAACGCAACAACCCAATAATAACAATCCTTACTAAATATTTTAAACATATAATATTAATAAATTACTCTATATAGGTGGTAACTTAAAGTAATACTCTTTTTCTTAATTTCCAACTTACTTTAAGAAACAGTGTATCATCAGATACCAATCAACGGTAGGACTAGAAGATCTAACCAAAACCCTATATTCAACAATAAAGATTTATGACAAAGCATTTGTTACCTAAAGCACTAGAGACAACACGAAATCCCTCCTTCGCAGTGTTCTCAGCATCATGCTTATGACCAGCAATCCTTCACAACTACCCACGAAGAAATACCAAGGCCTCACAATATTTCCTCACGATTTCACTCTCTTTCCTTCCACTCTTTCAAAATTCTCAAAACTATAAATCTTTTACTTACCAACAGAGACTCAGTCACAGTTTCTTATCCATCAAACTCCAGAACCATCAATTTTGGCCTCACAATTCACGGTTTCCTTTCTGTAAAACTACATCTTTCATAGACTCTCCTTCTCTTTTCACTTCAAAACTCAACATTTCCCTCTCAAACTCCTTACTCAACTCTCCAGAGCCTCTCAGCAATATCCTATAATCTCTCCCTTAAACCAAATCGACAGAGCTCCCGGATTGTTTTTCCAACTTCCCCCTGAACCTCCACTGCCTTCATTTTCATTTTATAAGCCTCAAAATAACATTTCACCATTAACCATTTGAAGATGGAAAGCCAAACAATGATGCCTCTTAAAAATCCAAATAGTTTAACATAAATTCTTTTCTTTTTCATACGTGTATAACACAGACATAAACTTACAGCGACGCTTTTCAGCCTCCATATGACAATTTATTTGGCGGTTGATTGTTTCTAAGCCATGAATGACCACCATGCTCGTTTGATTAGTCACAATTCACTTTTTGAACACACCAATCGACCGGTGTTCAAGGGAGATCAACCGCCAGTCATTTTTGACCATCCGCCACTCAAAAATCAGAATATGTCTATATATATATATATATTTATATAACCATTAATTATATATATAAATTATATATCTATAATCTGATATACTCATTATTAACTATTTATTTTACTTCTCTTAACCATCTCCTAACTCTCTAATTTAATCATATGACACATAAACAAATCACATATCCAAAGCTAGTACTATATGCAATATACTCATAATTGCAATTTCTAATATCTTCCATTAGATTTCACCTTAACCAAACCAATATGCACTAAATTCATATATATATATATATATGGACATCAATATCACCTAAATCAAATTATACTATGTATTCCACTGTTCTTCCTTCACCTTCGTCCAAGTTAAATTCCAATAACTGATAAGAACCTTATTATTCACAAGCTCTTAGTCCATACAATATCCAATTTACGTCTAAATATATTTTCTCTTGTTAATTCCACTAACTCCAAATATATTTTCTTTTGCTAATTTCACCAACTCCAAATATACTTTCTCTTGCTAATTCCACTAACACCAAATATATTTTCTCTTGCTAATTCCACTAACTATAATTCTAATATATATTGTTCTATATAATTCCAATGATCATCATACCATTCTCCATAACTTTAATCATTTCCCTATGCTAAATATGGACATAATTTTGGCATCGTAATTAACTTTATTTAAACATGTTTCACTTGACTAACATCCTAAATTGTCCAATTTAGCTCATAACATCCCAAAATCATCACATAAGCCTTGTACTTAGTTCAACAAAAATTCGGGATACTACAGATACAGACCCGAAAACGAAAATGGAAACAGAAACAAAAACAAATTTTCAAAAACGAATTTCTGGAAATGGATACGGATACAAATACAAATATGGAAACAAAAACGAGAACGAAAACAGAAACAGACACGGATACAGAAACAGATATGGAAACGGAAACTGAAACAAAAAAGGACACAAATATGGATACGGATACCAAAATAGGAACAGATACAAAGACCGAAACTGAAACAAAAACGGATACAGAAACAGATACAGATACAGAAACGGAGACGGATACAAAAACAGACACGAACACATACAGATACGGGCACATAAACAGACACGAAAATGGATACAAAAACAGAAACAGATATGGAGACAGAAACAGATACAGATACAGATACGAATACGAAAACTAAAATGGAAACTGAAACAGAAATGGGTACGATTACAAAAGAGCCAAACAAAACTAAACAAGGATCTATGAGACATAATGAATAGTAGATTAATGGGAATATGAGAGTGCCAACCTCAAACGATGGAGTGTTGTAGCGACTTAGAAGGACGAAGAAATAAACAACTAACATTATCCAGGAAGAGATCGAAGTTTGAAATACTGTTAAAGTGAAACTTTCAAATAAAATTGACATAGCTAATCCAAAGTTGAATGAAATGAAGCATAAGTACAACAAGGAACTACTAATGTATGTAATGGAAGTGTAGTTCGGCATTTATTAAGTCATGAAATGTTATGGGCGTAGAAGTACGAGAATAAGAAAGTATTGAAACCGATGGAGGATTGAGGACAGTAAGGGACTATTTCAGATTGTTAAGTCAAAGGGGTATTTTCTTGGCAAATTTCGAGGATGAAATTTATATAAGGAGAGAGGAATATAATACCCCGACAATATTTTTTCTCATGTACCCTATGTAATCAACGGTTAGAACAATTCATATGTTACAATGCATTGGCGATCTGTGTCAATTTATGTCGTGTCTTTATAGGGTAAGTATTATGGATTAATTAAAGGATGGAATTTGGAAGGAACTATTTGTAATGGGAGATTTCGGACGTAGTGAAAATCTAGTGTTTTCAGGTTTTCAGATGCACGTCGACGAGGTATTGCGTCTGAAAATGCATTGCACGTCGTCCCCGTGTTTTGGTACGATGCTAGATGATGCATCGCATCCTAATTCGTCATTCAACGTGAGATTTTGAACGAGCCAAGATGAGCACGGACGCACATAGACGATGAAGGTTTGAATCTGTCCAATTTCTAGATAGTTTCAGACGCACGCAGATGAAGGCAAGGATACTTCCTTTGTCCGAAAACGCAAATCTGCTTGGAAAATGTTGCTTTTGGACGCACGTAGACAAGGCAAGGATGCTTATTCGACAATGGAGGATGACATCCCACGACTGGACCATGCCTCCTCCACGTCGAATCCATCTCTCCCTTGCTATTTGGTGTACGAATGTCGCTTCCATGTATGGTTTGTTTATTAAATCGTCCAGCCAAACCATTCTCTGTATTTGCTATTTTTCTTCTCCGTGTGTGTGAGTCCTCTAGTGAGACGTGAACTTAGTGGAGTGAAGTGGGTATCCTGTGGAGTGAACAATCGTGCCTTAGAATTCAGCTCCTGCTCTCAAATGTCTTAGTTTGTCTTGGTTCTTCCTTTAGGTAACCCAATTCTCCTCTGCTAATTTTAGTCTGAAGCATGTTAAGGAAGTGTTGTGGCTAAATTGTTGGACATAGAAAGTGTAATACCCCAAATATTTTCCGCTCTTTTGTTAATGTATTAAATTCAGGTAATTAATATACATGAATATTATATCATGTTATGCAATGGTAGGGGTTGAATTGTGCTTAGAAAGTATAGGGTTAATATTTGAAAATAAGTTAAGTGGAGAAAAGTTAAGGAAAAGTGTGTATAGTGAGTTTCGGACATGTACGGATGCCACTCCGGACGACATATCGCGTCCGCAACACTGTTGAGCTGTGTCCCCATAATTGGGACGAACTGGGGATGACTTTCTGCGTCCCAAACTGGTTTTGTGAAGGACATTTGGATGGAAGCGGACGAAGCGGACGATGCAGACAAGAAAGACTTGCGTCCATATTGAATCTGTCTAAATTTTAGGCACATTCAGAAGGTAGCGGACGAAGAAGGCCCACGTCCGATTTGAATTTGTACAAATTCTGGGACAATTCGGACGCTGCAGACGCTGCATGCGGATGCCTCGGCTCATCTGAATTATTGGGAATTTCCAGGAAACCCATTTATAAACATTCTCTCTCTTCCGACTTCTTGCTCACTTGCCAAATCCTCTCTCCTACAGCCTCCTTCTGCAACGACCAGGCCTCTCCTATAGCTGTGAAAGTTTTCCACGTGGGTTTGTTTCAATGGACCACCCCTTCGTTGGTTTGCACAATCGTCAGCCCTCAACCTGCAGCTTCAGCTTATCCCCTGCTGTGGCTCTCTCTTCCTTCCGTCTATAAGAGGTAAGGTTGTATGCTTTCTACTCTAGCATTGTAATGGATGCTGAGGGAGTTACTTTACTGTGAAGTGTGAATCTGGTGAGCGTGAAGAAATTGTGATTTAAGTGTAGAGGAGTGGGTTGGTTAGTGGTTGCCTGAAGATATTTGTCTGCAGGGGATTGTCCACCGTGAAGTAAAGGAACTGTTAAGAGTTGGAAGGATAGTGGATCTACATTGGTTGTTATTTTATTGATAGTGCTGCTGTTCTATTGCGTTAACTGCTGGAGAGTTGAGGTCAGAGATAAGGACAGTATATGAGGATGGATGTGGTGATGCTCTTGGCCTCGATAAGATGGTTGTTGTTTACTTATTTGGATACAGTTTTTGAGTGTTCTTGGATGATGTGCTCTATTGTTTAATTCAGTGTTCTGTGACAATCTGTTTAACCATTGTTGAAGGGATTTATGTTCTGTCACTTGGAATAGCATTCTGTAATGTTAATTCATGCACTTTGTTGGTTGGTTAATTATGATAACATAACTATGTTAGATTTGGTTATGCTGCTGGGAAGTAAACTATTAAGTTGGATTATGTTGTGGTTTCTGAAATGCTAAAAGAGAATGTGTTAACTTGCTGTCAAATGTTCAATCTGTCATTGGGTGTTTAAGTTTTGTCCTCGAAGATAAAAATGAAGTGTTAAACATATATTTTGGATAAACATGTTGGATGAGTATTCTCTATTGGTAGTGATAATCTTTGGTGAAAATGTTGGATGTCTATTTTGGAGAGTCAATGTTCTGTTGTTAATTGTTTAGCTACTCTTTTAGGATTTTGTGAAGCATTAGTTTAATGGATTAAGCATTTTGTTTGGATTATAAGTAGTGGTTCTGTTGGATTGTCTAGATGAGTTGTTGGATAGAATTGTTAACTAAGTTTGCAGGAGAGCTGCCACGTGGAAAACTCATGCCACCTAATTAATTGGACTTAACCAGTTTAGTTGGGAACCAACAAGATTAGTCCCGAACTAACTTTTTCCACCGAACCAGTCCTGTCTCCACTGCTGGTCACTGCCATAACCAACCAAAGCAACTCCGGCCACACTTTGGCCGAAATCCGTCCAATGTCAGGGAGAAGAACAAGGAACATAGGTAAATTCATCGACTAGACTTACCTCCATCGACGATTTGCAGCTTCAAATCGTCCCTACAAGAGTGAGGACACATTTGTCCTATGAAGTTCTAACTTTGGATTGCAGTTGACTTGTTTTGCTTCTTTTGGTTTAATTACATTCTCCTCTGGTAAGAACAAATGGTTTATGTAATATTCTATGATTTAGAATTTTGGATTTATGGACATGGATGCATAGTTTGTTTGGACATTTTAGTTTACTATTATGCAATTATTGATTATTCTCGCAATCACTATATGGACCGTGATTCATCACAAGTGGGTCACGGCTGAGTATTTTTACAAGTCTTCCGCAATAATTTAACAAGCCTTGGGCTGGGCGAACGAGTCTTCTATGAAGACCGGGTCGTTTGGCCTGACGTTTTCGTTCGGCCCCCCTTCGAGTCGTGACAAAAATTCTCTTTTCCCCCATTTTCTTCTCTTTTTATTTTAATCACTTGAAATCTTTACTCTTCATTTATCCAACTCATCCTTTAGTATTCAAATAAGAATTTCACTGATTTGATTAATTGACCAAAATTTCAAACGTGATCGCTACGTAATAATTCGGGTCAACTTTTCAATGTTACTACTAATTTTAATGCGAAAAATTTACACGTGGAATTTATTCTCTTGAAAATTCTTGGGTTTTACAGGAGACTTGATGAATAGTTGGACACCACTTCTCACATCTTTTCCTCAATGAGTAGAGCTGCAAATGCCAATAAGAGAACTCACTCAACTCCAAGTGAGCTCAATCTTGTGATTGACTCACACAAGAATACTTTGGATGTAACTCACAAAAGTGTTTGAAAAATACATCTTTCCAATTTTGAAATAAGCAAAATTTTTTTATATTCAAACTCAATTTTTCTTAAACATGTACATAAGGTGACTTTATATAGTCAATTACAAAGCATATAATAATAAAAAAAATTAAATAAGTAATAATAACCCTAATTGACTCAGAATAAATTGTCTGATTTTCTATTTAATAGAAACTAAGTTAATTAACTATAAGAATATTAAATTAATATCTTTCTTTCTTCCTCTCCAAGTATAGATGTATTTGGCAGCTAATCCATGTTGGTGTTCAGCTACTAGGATGGTTTCCATACAGAGATTTATTTGGTCTCCAAGCTTGGACACTTGAACTTTCTTTATTTTTTACTCTCTGTTCCATGGGCCTTTGACATAGTAAATGAACTCCACATTTAGTGATCTAACCCATTTTAGAAAGCTTAGAAAATCAGCTACAATCTTTATGGAACACTCATTTTGAAATGATGTCGCTTTGAATGCCAAAATAGTCAAATACTCATCAAAGATAAAAAGGAAGACAGTTTTGGAAAGTCTTTCCATTGCTCTTTGCACTTTCACTTTGGCTTGACCTTGAATGACGCTATGATATTCTTTGAGGCTTGGTTAATAATAGAATAGACCCGTATTCCATCAAATGTTCGATATTCTTTTTAATTGTTTATAAATATTGTAAAAGAAATTTATTATGATGAGGGATATTATTTATTAAATAAATTTTGTTTGATTTTAGAAGTGTTTTAATGGATGAACAAGCTCGCATGTGGCCTTCAGACGTTCCTCATTCTCCATGTAAGATACTTCAACATGCATGCATAATTCTGCCACGAGAGAGGGGAACCAAAACTATACTTTAGGCTTACACACACTACCCCATATAGTCTTGTAGATTATCAAACCAACATTTTTTTTTTTTTTACCTGTGAGAATGTAGAAGATAATTACAACTCTATTGTTAGATTTACGGTGTGACCTAAATTCTATTGGGCCAGACCGGCAGGTCCGCATTGTAAATCTCATTTAGAGTTTTATTCTCTATAAATTGATGTAAGATAGATTCGCAAAACTAGCGGTTGTATTTTGATCTTCATAGTATATTTATTCTTCTGTCTGTGGGTTTTTCCCTAAAGGGTTTTTCCACGTAAATCTGGTGTCCCACATCATATTTCCTTTTCTGGTTATCGTTCGATTTCTAACAAGTGGTATCATAGCTTTGGTTTCGAGAGTTCGTGCTTCCAAATGTGTTTAAACAAATTCACTCTGATCGTTCGCATCGAACGACGTCTGTGTAATTTTTTAGAAAATTACAATTTTTGAGAAAAAGAAAAGGAAAAAAAAGAAAGGGAAAATTGTTTTCCCTGTCATTCATCTTGCTCATGAGATTTGTTTTTCTCTATGGTCCAGCCACCATCATAAACAATTGCCCCGTTTGTCGTGAAAGCTCTAATTTTTTTTTTTGTTTGGAGTTCTCCAGAGCATTTGTGTCTTTGAGCAACAAGTTCGTCATTGGAGAGTTGTTTTTATTTATCGTCAGTTGCCATAGATCATCTACATTTTTGTTCTCAATTCTCTCTGTCAAGTCATTTCGATTGGGGTTGTCGCGAGAGTATCCTTTGCAAAATTGGATTTTTTTTGTCAGAGAGAAATAATTGAAAATCATTGGAATTTTTGTATAATTTTTTGGAGATTAAATTTGATGATTTATGGCAAATTTGGAATCGCGGGAATATCTCAATCTTGGAGATTGTTTTCGGTTGAAATTCAAATAAGATTTGAATTTTGTAATATTTTGCGATTATTCAACGATTTGATTTGATTTTGGAGTTGATTAGTTATTATAGAAATATCTAAATTTTGATAATATCTTTTGGAATCTTGTGATATCTATGGTTTTGTGCTTCATTTTTTTAGGTGAATATTTTATTAAAGCTAGTGATTTTGGGTAAGATATTTTGTTCAAAAGTGTGTTTTTGTGGTGATGAAATCATTAAAGTAGATCTTCCACTTTTTGGTCGAGATTTGATATTTCGTTATGGTACGATAATGATAGTGAAATTTTAAAATATTTTTAAAGACAGTTTTGATATGGCAGGTCAAGAGACGAGATATACTCGCATAGATTTGGATGACTCTTTGTTGGATTTGAAGATGTCATCATCGTAGTTTAGGTGTTTTTAAACCTGGTCAGCATCAGTTGCTGAATTTACCTTTGAAGATTTTTATATTGGTGATCTATATATTTCTTTAAGACAGACAGACGAGTCTTCATTGCAGATCTTCTTTAAGGGTGTGGAAGAGGAAATTTTGAAGATTTAAAAATTAGTTCCTTCCATTAGAATTTGTTTCTAGATAGAGATTTTCAGAATTCAGGGTTTTGAATTCGTTTTGTTGAGCTGTGTTGATAAGCACGCGCTATGGATCTCTTTCATAGAATTCATGTCCACGTGGAGATCTTTAGATTTCGGTGTGACCTAAATTTTATTGGGCCAGACCGGTAGGCCCGCATTGTAAATCTCATTTAGGGTTTTTTTTCTCTATAAATTGATGTAAGCTACAGTCGCAAAACTCGTGTTGTATTTTGATC
Source organism: Begonia loranthoides (assembly GCA_022433065.1). Taxonomy (NCBI): domain Eukaryota; kingdom Viridiplantae; phylum Streptophyta; class Magnoliopsida; order Cucurbitales; family Begoniaceae; genus Begonia; species Begonia loranthoides. The sequence continues at coordinate 10,687,655 of CM039483.1, forward strand.
TTCATAGTAGATTTATTTCTCTACCTGTGGTTTTTTCACTAAATGGTTTTTTCACGTAAATCTAGTATCCTACATCGTATTTTCATTTTCTGATTATCGTTCAATCTCTAACAGCTATCTTTTGAGATATTCTGACTATGAGAAGGAGAGAGGAGTCTTGACCTGGCCTTGAGCTTTTGGCTTGAGGCAATTTTTGGAAAATGTGTTGGCATTCGTTTTTGATACAGACCATTTGGTGCCTGGGAGAGATGCTAATTTTGTGCATAACATCATGATGAACACGACATAATTGTTTTCTAGATGTGGATAAAATTTGTCCTCCACCTCTTGAAGTAAATTATATTTGTTGATGTTGGCTGGGCTTAGCAGGACGTTATATTGCCGAAGACGAACTGATTCCAAAGTTTGTCTTAGGAAGCTAGCATAAAACTCACTTACAAGGGATATGATCGCTTCTTCAGGTCTTGCACAACATAGAGCTGATGGTTGATGCTGCATCAAGTTTGAGAAAACCATATTATCAATTGCTGGCATAGGGGGAAATTTTTAAAATTGTAAAATTGTCACGTCTTGGGTGTTATTCAAAAATTTACCCAGGATAATAATTTGTGATTTTTCAATTATTGCTAAGGTTTATAAACTAAAACAAAATCCAAATGTTAAATACTAATTATTATTTGTGGAAATAGAAAAAAAAATATTTTATTTTTGTACAAATGCCACAACATAAATATTATGCCATAGTGATGGACTACAAGGTCCAATCACAAAAGCTATGGCTTAAACACTCATAAACACTTACCTTTCTATTTATTTTGAAAGGTAACTCAATAGTAGATTAAGTGGAGGAGCCACAAACTCGTGAAGACCAAAGAAAACCCAGACATGTTTTGTAATGAAAATCATCCCCAATGGTTGAGCATGAGGATCAAGGAAGACCCAAGCATGGTGTAACTTCTTTCCTTTGAAAAACATGTAAAATTTAAAACTTTTGAAAACATATTTATTTTATAAAACAGCGGAAGACTTTAAAGACAATATCTGAAATCATTTTCTTAAAACACTTTATAAAACAAAGCGGAATAATGTATAATACAACATTTTACAACTTACATACTTTACAAAACCATTTTTCTCTCTTTAAAACCTTTAGCCTAGCCAGCAACAAGATCTTCGCGCGCAAATCCTTCATCAACTTCCCATTGACTTGTTCTTCTGTGTACCTACATCACAAGAAATAATCTAATCAGCCTAACATTCAGTAAGTGATATATAAGAAACTATAAGAATGCACGTCCTATGCTCTTTTAAAACTCACATGCAGTTTCCGTTTCCGTTTCTCTTTCCTTTATCTTTTATGTTTTAGTCTTTTACTTTTATGCATCTAACCCCGACACCCCCGGCGTAGCAGCCGTTGACCGATACTAGCAATGCATCTATCTTTACATTTTGCAATTTTCGGTGCTGGGCTTTACTTACCGGTGCACAAGAACTGTCATCTTACATTTCACTGTGTTTCTGTGCCAGGCTTTACTTACCAGTCCACAAACACCGTCATCTTTACATTTCGCTATGTTTCTGTGCCAGACTTTACTTACCAGTCCACAAAACATGTCATCTTTCATTTTGTTGTGTTTCTGTGCCGGGCTTTACTTGCCAATCCACAAAAACCGTCATCTTTACTTAATCATTTTCTTTACATTTATTTCGTTTATTATTTGTTTCGCTTTCCATGGTAAAATAGATATTCCTACAGCCAAAATGATGGTTGTTCACTTCGGGTGATCAACCCTCCACGAACACCGTACACTTAGTATGTGTGAGTATCCATTAAACCACCCCTAAAACCATGCATTTAAAACCCCTTTTCGTATTGTTTGAAAATCATGATGTGTGATGCTCATGAATGCATACAGTTTTATAATTAAACATGCTCATCTATTAAACATATCATTAAAAGAACATAATTCTAATAAACACTCAACAATACAATTTGCGAAACATACTCAATTTCTGGCTATCCTATTAAAACAGTAAACAACCTTAATATTCTATTAAAGCAGTAAACAATTAACACACATCCTAATTTTTTCAATGTATGGCCCGAAGATCAAAACATAGGCAGTATCACTTACCTGGTTTCTGTAGCAGGTTTAGCATTTATCCTTTTTCCTTTAATACCTTAACAATTAATAACATTTAATTGTCAATAATTCTTCAACAACAATTAACGGAGTTCTATAAACCATAACACCTAACAATGTATTCCAGCCAATCAGAGACTAATTCTATCAACTGAACATAACCCTCAATTATAATCATCCTTCACTATTTTATCTTCTACCTTTTATTCCCAAAAAATTCATAAATAGAATATAATTCTTCCCTAATATCTATGCTTAGTAGACCATTAACCAAAACGACCATAGAACATAAATACCAACAATATATAATGAGCAGAAATTTAACGGAGAAGCATAGTTATCAAAGCTATATAGAGAACCATTTTCAACAATAGAGCATGTCTAAACAATCGATAACCAATAGTAAGTGTTACCCATAAAATAGAACAGAAAGCATTTTAAACCAACAGCATAACCTCAGCCTTAATCCAACATAGTAACGCACTTTTAGAAATTACAGAAATTTCCTTTAACTTCATCAGTGCATGAGAATTTAACCCACAAGCATACATACTTTTTCCACTTCACAACCAAGAAACAGTGAGCATTATCCAATGACCAAGTATAAATCCAAGCCCTAGCCCAACATACATAACATTTTCACTTTACCAAGTTAAAGAGTAAATCCATAGAGCCTTATTCAACAACAGAGCATATCTAATCATAGAGAGTAGCTCATAGAATGCAGCACTAATCCAAAACAACAATCAACAATAAGAGGCAGTAATCAATATGCTTTTGTCCAGTAATCTAATCAGTAATTAAATTATAGGACAATATCGAACTGAACTAAATCCAAGCTGTAATCAAGACATAGAGCATTAATCACATCCCAAAACCAAGGAATAGGAACTAACAGAATAATCCGAAACCAAATAAAACATTCCAACAGAACATAAACTTTTTCATTCAACAATTCATAATAGATAGAGAATATTTATCCAACCATTCCTCAACAATATCCATTAACAAAGAACCATTTTAAAGCATAAACCCAATATCCGAATACAGAGTATAAAACTCCAAGAACAGAGAGTCCAAGCAACTACACAAATTTATAAATTCGAGGAGTGAACCTTGCATTATCAGAGAAGACTCGAGAGAAAGCTCTCCTTCCCCCTTCAATCCTGCTTCTTCTTCTTCTTCTTCTTCCACTTGTTTCTCTTTCAGAGAGCACATGACTCACAGTTTAATCAGAGAGTTCCTTGTCTCTCTTTCTCTTTTTCTCCCTATCAGTTTCTATCTTCATAGAGTTGCATCACCCACAGGTTCTCATGACCTCACCACACAAGGAGCTTGACTTGCAGCTTCTCCCTCACGTTCTGTCCATTTCTTCCTTCAGAGAAGTGCCACAAATAAGCTCTCCATAGTCTCTACACAATCTGTAACACCCTGCTTTTTAAATTCGATAATTATTGGGGTATTATCAAGAATGTATTCGTAGGATATAATTTAAAGGGGGATAATTAGTGAAGAATTAAGATAGAATTTTGATTTATTAAGTGATTTAATTAAGGATAAATAAAATAGAATTTTAAAATAAAAGAAAAAGAAAATTAATAAAAGACTGGAGAGAAGTGCGCATGGCTTTCGGCCATTTCGCAATTTCTAAAATAGAAACGTGAATAGAGGGCGAGAATTTCGCTGGAAGACGGGCGATCTCAAATGCCATTTTCACGATTTCAAAGCTGAAATGAGAGCGAAAGAGAGAGGGAAACTAGGAGAGAGGGACGAAGAGAGAGCCGAGAGAGGGAGATTCAGGAGGTGGACTTCACGATAGGGGAATGATTCCCCGCGGATGATCTTCTTCGCGAATGGCGAGCAACGAGCGAGAAGGAGAAGGGCTCGGATGAGGCAGGGGAGAACTCGCGAAGGAGACGAAGCTCCCACGGGGAGATGAACTTCGGCCAAGGCTTCTCCGCGAAGTGGGTGTGATGGATGAGTGTGGTCCGACGATGGCGGGTGCGACTTGTCTGGTGGTGAGAACGACAAGCGTTCACCTTTGCCCACAAGTGCAGAATGCGAAATTAGGGCAGAGAACGGAGGACGGCTCGAGCTACGGGTTTCGTTCGGGTGAGTGCCTCGGCAAGGGATTGAGCTCCCGGGGGCGATTTTGATAGTGGCGAATCACCGGCAACTAGACGAGGTAAGTCCCTTGTGTGTTTTGGTTTCTCGGCATTCCATTGCTGAGCATTATCGTTCTGAATGTTGAGTTCGGTTCTAATGTACTCCTCTATTCTGTTTTCTGGTGTGAATTGTTGCTTTGTTGTGGAATGGTGCGTCGTTGTTGGTTGTGTAGCATTCAGAATTGGTGAGGATGGAGTTGGCAGAGGTGAAGAATGAAGGCAGGACCCGAGCAAGGACGATGGAAGCAGGGGAGGCTAAAGCTGCTCCTCTCGGGCGTGCTTTAGGTAAGATGAGTCTCCTCCCTTTGGCTTACTGCTTTGATGGATCAGTGTATATTGTGCCCTGTCAATTGAAAGTAACCCCCCTGTGATTTACTGCTTCCTAATTGGTTACTGCCCGATGCATAGACATCAAGAATCACATCTTCTGCGTAGACCACATCTTGAACCTTTGATACAACTTCGATTTTCTACTACATAGATATCAAGAGCCTTTGATACAACTTCTGCATAGACCACATCTTGAACACTAGATATCTTAACGCCTCTATAAATTCTTATCTTAAGTTCTTGCTCAAATTGGTGTACCTTATACCCATCGTTGCTCGCAAGATGTGAGGCAAACCATGACAAAGCTTCAAACTTGCACACATACTCCGTAACTATTTCTTTTAGCTGAAGCTGTGTAAATTCTACTAGCTTACTTGTCCCTATTGTGCAATTGAGATACTTGTCATGAAAATTCTCTAGAATTCTATATGCGTTATCTTAATCACATCCTTAGTTATCTTGACTGAGTTCCACCCGAGATGGAGAACTTAAACCAAATCCAATATAGATCCTATCATCCACTCTAAACTTCTCCTATATTAACCAAACACTAGGATACTATTCTCGGCACGACCTAGGCTACAACCCACCATGATAAACAATGTATGTTAACCATTTTGAAATTCATCATCAACATTAGTCCTAGTTAATCTTACAAACAGACTAGATTCTCCAATTTCCTAGTTCATGACAGAAGTCTAGTCTAGGCAGGAAGCATCAATTAATCAGTTTCTCTTTTTAATACAAACAAGTTTCTTATCCTTATTGGAGGCAGATTCCTAGCTTAACAATAAGGGCAACGATCACGGTACCAATACCTAACTATCCGTCACCGGATATCCGAAACACCCTCTCTACACTTTCTTAATAATCTTGACTAATTGGATAAAAACTTGACTGACTAATTATCGTCCTCATAATTCATCTTTGTCCATATCCCTCAATATTCTTCCTTCCCATAATAAATTCACCCTCTATCTAACTCTTTGCAATGTAGGCGACCTTGCCAAAATGTCTACTTAATCTAGTTCATGCAGAATTTGCTTTACACTTATTACCTTTACAATTTATAAAAATTTTCGCAAAATCTCCCTCTATTTCTTTACTCTCCCAAAGCTAATTTCTACACTCAAAACCCAAACAGTTCCAGTATCGTCTATCTTTTATCATATCCATCATTTAACCTTGTCAAAAGAAGCACGATTGCTTATATCAATTACAATCATTCAAACACCGTACTTTTTAATTTACATTACATTTTCCATAAGTTTCTCCAAGTGACGAGATTGTCGTCCCACCACCTCTGTCAACTGGTTGATAGTCTCTTCCACGTTATTTACCACTTTTTCCTGTCCAACCCTTCCTTGCCCTCTGGCCATGATACCCTTTTCATCGCAAGAAAAAAACACTTAAATAATTAATAAAAGGAAACAAACTTATTATCATACTTACAGTTGATAGAGTATTTCCACGTCGAAGCTTGTACTGGTAAGCAGTCTACAAAATCATTTTTAAAACACAAGTGCTCTGATACCAATTGTAACAACCCGAAACTTCTTTTTTTTGAAAAATGTGTAAAATTTAAAACTTTTGAAAATATATTTCTTTTACAAATAGCGGAAGACTTTAAAGACAATATCTGCAATTCTTTTCTTAAAACACTTTATAAAACACAGCGGAAAATGTATAGTATGACCTTTTACAACTCACATACTTTACCAAACCATTTTTCTCTATTTAAAACCTTTAGCCTAGTTAGCCACAAGATACGCGTGTGCAAATCCTTTATCAACTGCCCATTGACCTGTTCTTCTGTGTTCCTATATCACAAGATATAATCTAATGAGCCTAACATTCAGTAAGTGATGTAAAAGAAACTATAAGAATGCACATGCTATGCTCTTTTAGAACTCATGCAGTTTCTGTTTTTATTTTTCTTTCCTTTATCTTTTACATTTTAGTCTTTTACTCTTATGCATCCGACCCTAACGCCCCCGGCGTAGCAGCCATGCATCGATCCCGGCAATGCATCTATCTTTACATTTCGCTGTGTTCCTGCGCTGGGCTTTACTTACCAATCCACAAAAACCGTCGTCTTTACATTTCACTCTGTTTCTGTGCCGGACTTTACTTACAAGTCCACAAAAATCGTCATCTTTACATTTCGTTGTCTCTGTGTCGGGCTTTACTTAACAGTCCACAAAAATCATCATCTTTACATTTCGATGTGTTTCTATGCCGAGATTTACCTGCCGATCCACAAAAACCATCATCTTTACTCAATCAATTTCTTTACATTTATTCCGTTTATTATCTGTTTTGCTTTCCATGGTAAAATATATATTCTTACAGCCCAAATGATGGTTGTTCACTTCAGGTGATCAGTCCTTCACGAACACCATACACTTAGTATGTGTGAGCATCCATTAAACCACCTTTAAAACCATATATGTAAAACCATTTTCCGTATCGTTTGAAAACCATGATGGGTGATGCTCGTGAATGCATACAGTTTATAATCCTCGAAACATGCTAATCTATTAAACATATCATTAAAAGAACTTAATTCTAATAAACACTCAGCAAACAACAGTACAATTTGTGAAATATATTCAATTTTTGGCTATCCTATTAAAACTGTAAACAACCTTAATATTCTATTAAAGCAGTAAACAATCAACACACAAATCCTAATTTTTGTGATGTAGGGCCCGAAAGACCAAAACACAGACATTATCACTTACCTGGTTTCCGTAACGGGTTTAACACTTATCCTTCTTCGTTTAATACCTTAACAATTAATAAAATTTAATTGTCAATAATTCTTCAACAACAATTAACCGAGTTCTATAAACCATAACACATAACAGTGTACATTGCATCATCGGAGAAGACCCGAGAGAAAGCTCTCCTTCCCCCTTCACTCCTGATTCTTCTTCTTCTTCTTCCACTTGTTTCTCCTCCAGAGAGCATACAGCTCACAGCTTCATTAGTGAGTTCCCCGTCTCTCTTTCTCTTTTTCTCCCTGTCTATTCTATCTTCATAGAGTTGCATCATACACAGGTTCTCACGGCCTCACCACATAGGGAGCTTGACTCGGAGCTTTCCCCTCACGTTCTGTCCATTTCTTCCTTCAAAGAAGTGCCACAAATAAGCTCTCCATAGCCTCTGCAAAATCTCACCGAACACTCATTAGGAATCAATAGCTGTAAAATAAGAGGACGTGGAGAAATTATAAACTCAACCGTTTGGGGATTATCACTTACACACGGGCAGGAGACAACAGAACCGGGTTCCACACCTGTCCGCTTCCACACACACACAACCCCTGCTCCTTTCACTGCCATTCACCAAAAAATGCAGAATCATCTTTTCTACAGCAACACACGATGCAAAATCAAATAACAGAGCGTAACTAAACCAAACACCTTCCTCGGATTGGCGCTGCTAACTCCAGCTCGCAAGAGTAGCTTGCTCGTTCCAGCGGGTCCTGTTACCCGAGCCGTAGCTCCCGCAGCCTGATGTTCCAGTTCCTCATGTCGCCACCCCTAGGCCGATGGACAGCTCTTCGTTCGTCGCTCCTCCTGAAGCAGCTCCCCAAGTCGTCTGCCACTCTCTCTCTCTCTCTCTCTCTATATATATATATATATATTCAGAAGAATGGTCGGGTTGCTCTTCCTTCGCCAAACCCCTTTCCTTTTCTTTCAGCCAAGAATCGCACCGAACCAGTAGTTCGGTCCTCCCTCTTTTATCAACCTCTTCTCTTATTTAAACCATTTTTTCTTTATTTTAATTCATTATTTTCTTCTAATTCATTTCTTCTTTTAATTCTGCCAATCCTCACTTTCATTTAATTATAAACTCTCAATTAATATTAAATATATATTTATGTGTTAAATTACGTATCGTATATTAATCGACCCAAATTCAATTTTCGAATTACTCCAAACATCATTTGACCATAATTGCGGGTCTAATTTAAAATTTTCAAATCCATTTCCTAAATTAATTTTCATCAATTAAATCTTTAATAATTATCTAATTAATCCAATTACACCCAAATAATTTTTCAATTATTCTCACTTAATTCAGTGACGAAAAATCGGAGTATTACATGCTGAGTTATGGAAACCATCCCAAGTAGCCAAGCATGAAGAAGAGAAAGTTGCCAAAAGTCATTAAGTGTAATATCTCGATTTCCCGTAACAGAAATAAGTGAGAATAATTGAGTGTAATATGATTATTTAGATAATTATTAAAAATTTAATTGATGGAAAGTAATTTAGGAATCGAAATTAAAGAATTTAAATTGGGTCCCTAATTATTGTCATGATGTTTGGACTACATCACCAATTGAATTAGGTCGATTAATTTACAATACTTATATTTAACACACATATACATTAATTAAATAAATGAAATAGATGGGAAGTTATATTAATTAAATAAGGAGAGGATTGATTGAATAGACGAGGGAATTAGGGAGGGCTGAACCAGTTTTCTTTTTGGGGTCGGTCTGTTTTATGGTCCGCGGCCGGTCCGGGTTTTGAAAATAAAACAAATGGCCCGCGGCCATTTGTTCTGAAGAAGCCGAGGGAGCGGGGGGACGACTCAAGGACGAAGGGGCGATTTCTGCGATCTACTTCGCGGTGAAGGGCGCGACGACGCGTCGCCGTGCGACTTGCTGAACCGCAGGATGGCGGCATCGTCTGAGTCGTGGGGATGAACGGAACCCATGATATTGGAATTTCTGGAGCGCCCGAGAATGAGGGACGAAACTCCTGCGAGCTGGATTTTTCGCAGCTCTTATCGGAAGTCTTAGAGACGAAGGCTTAGCAAGGAATGGGGGGCAGCTTTGGGCAGCTGAAATCTCCACTTCTTCGGTTGAGGTTAGGGTTCCCCTGCATTTTTGGATTCTCGGTCTTCAATGTCGAGAATTGTGAATGCGTTAGTTTTGATGTATTTCTTTTCTCGGTTTTCGACTGGTGTGAGTTGTGGTAGAATTCTACTGTCATTCGTTGGTTCTGCAGTTGAAATGGGTGAAGGAGATGGGCGAAGAAAATTGGCAGGGGCAAACTGTGTGTGAGAACCGGGCTTGGGGCTGGTCCGGCCAAGATGAAGAATACATATCCCAAGCTATGTTTTCTACAATTTCTCCTCGTTGGCTTTTTTACAGATGGCAACTTCTAGTGGGATTGAGAAAATTGGGATACGTAAAAACGTATAAGCAAAGGTTCAACCTTCTGGTAAAATAGGAAGGAAGCACAGATAGGAGACTGATGGGAGAAGCCCTCGGCTTATGAAAAAGAAAGAGAGAGACAGACAAGGTGAGAGAGCACAGGTGATAAAGAGAAGGATGAGAGGAAAACTCTGTGGAGGAAAAAGGAAGCAGTGAAGCTGAGGACAGGGGGGAAGGAGCTGTTTCTGTTCCTCGGGTGTTCTCAGGTATTCCCTGTGGCTTCTCTTGATTTTATGGAATTTATAAGATTGTTTAATGCCCCTGTTGTTTGGCTGCTCCTTGGTTTTGTGAGATATTATGATTGGATGGATTGTTCTGCACTGCTGGGTGGTTTAGTTGCTGCCGAGGGATATTATTTCCTTCCTGTTGTTTAAATACTAAATGATAATATAGTTAGCATCCGGTTCTCGATTTCTCTCTCTGCTATTTATGGATATTTTGGATGAAATATGCTTTGATAACTTGTTGAACTACCACCAGGGTGGATATTTAGATTTTATCAATTGATTTTAATCTCTATGAGGTGGGTTGCTGAATTGCTAGACTTAATAAGGGTTGATACTCAGGTGATGGGATTTAGTCCCCGTTTCTAATGCATGATGGGGATGTATATGGGAAATAAATTTGTATATATATATTGTGATCACTGAATTTTAAGCAATATTAAACAGTGTATCATGAAGCTTCCATATATTTTAGAGTTTGTATAAGCATGTTATTTAATCGTATATTAAAGAAGAAAGAAGTGGGAAATTTAAAGTTGTGATTAGTTTGGTTGAATGGAAGCCTTAATGTTAGGGGTATATGGGTCTGTGATTTTGGATGGTTGAATTAAATATTGATGAGTATATATTTAATTATTTTGAAGGTACTAAAAAGGAGAAAACGTTAAGGGCTAGAATGCGTTACGGACCGCATGTAAGTGATATTGCATGTGCTTTGGTTTTCGGACGCTACATCGCAACAATTAGGATTTGTGTACTGATTGTTTATTGCTTTAAAGGAATATTAAGGTTGTTTAATGTTTTAATAGGATAGCTAGAAATTGAGCATGTTTCACAAATTGTACTATTGTTTGCTGGGTGTTTATTAGAATTATGTTCTTTTAATGGTATGTTTAATAGATGAGCATGTTTCGAAGATTTTATTGATGATGTAGAATTATATGCATTCACGAGCATTATGCATCATGATTTTCAAACGATGCGAAATATGGTTATACATGCATGATTTTAAATATGGTTTAATGGATGCTCATACATACTAAGTGTAACGACTCGGTTTTTATTTCTTTTGAAAATGCATAAATTTAGAACTTATCCTTTTATAAAAATGTCAAAATATTTTTCCTTTATAAATCTCGATCGTTAAAACTCTTCACTTAAACTATTTATCATTTGCAACGAAAGTAATAAAATCATTTTATGAAACGCAGCGGAATTAAAACAAGCATTAAAGAATTTTAGTTAATTTACAAACATTTTTACACATAAATTCTCATTTACTTGTTTAGCCCAGCCAGCCACAAGATCCACCCGTGCAAATCATTCATCAACTGTCTTTGACATGTTCTCCTGTTTCTCGTACATACCTACATCACAAGACTTAACTAATGAGCTTAATGCTCAGCAAGTGATATAAAATAAAATAAACATGTTATGCATTTTCGAAATCTTTTTTCGTTTTTTGTTTTCGTTTCTTTTTCTTTTCTTTCCGGTTTCATTTCGCATTTCATTTCCTTTCTTTTTCAATCTTCTTGATCTTAACTTTACTTGATCTTTCCCTTTCCGTTTCTCTTTTAATTTTATTTTCTTGAAGGGAACCTATCTGTTCCATATACTGAGGGAATGGATACATCATATAGTCATGTAGCTGCTATCTGTCACCCCTACATGGGGATACATCATATGGCCTCACTACCATGACCGTCACCATTCTTTTTTTGTTGAAGACATTGGGGATTTCTGTAAAAAAGAAATGATGAACACTAGAGTCCACGTGGTTAACCATCACTCTGGTACGGAGATACATCATATAGTGTCCCCACCGATAGACAGTCACCAAATCTCTTGAACCCCCACACACCTATTTACGTTTATTCAGTGACACGATGGATAGTCCTATAGCTAAGTGATGGTTGTTCGCTTGGGTGATCAGCCCTTGAGAACGTCGTTCATTCAGTATGTATGAGCATCCATTTAACCACTTTTCGTTTTTCTTTTCAAAACCATGCATGAAAATCATTTTCGTATCTTTTGAAAATCATGATGCTCGTGAATATATACAATTCTATCACATCTTACCAATAATCTCTAAACATGCTCGTCTATGAAACATATCATTAAAAGAACCTAAATATAATAAACATCCACCAATAATAGCACAATATATGGAACATGCTCAATTTGTAGTAAAATAGTAAACAACCTAAATATTCTATGAAAAGAGTAAATATGCAGCATACAACCTTAATTCTTGCAATGTAGGGTCCGAAGACCAAAACACAGTAAGTATCAACTTACCTGACAGACTTCAATGCAAATTCAACACTTAACTTTATTCTTCACAGTACCTTCAAAAGCTAAATTAAATACCCATCAATAATCATGGATTATTAACCTTAACGTCATCTATACCATTAGGCCTTATTATTAAAACAGAACTATCAACCTCTTCATAATTCCCTTTAGCTACACAATTTATCAAAATAGACAGAGAATACTTCCTCTCATGTCCACCATTCATAACAATGGAGAGCATTCCTAATTGACATATACAATTTTTCACAATTCCTAGTACATATACTTATTGAAACGGTAAAATTCATGGGAACCAACAGAGGATATTTACAACCGAATATTTCAAGCCTTAACAGAGAACCACATTCTTCATCTTTCATCCTCACTTTTAACATAATTAAATCCACAAGCAGAATATAACTTGTCCAATTTACAGAATAACACACACAACCTAACTCTACCATAACCCAACATGTTCACCACTCTCAGCATTAATCACAACAAGGACAAAAACCCACTTGCAGCACATAAACTTAACCATAAAATATAAAACCTCCTATTGCTCATTAAGCATTTACAAAGACAGAACACCCATATCATTAATCAGAAACATAACTTCAACAAGGTAGGACGTTCAATATTCATCAGCATTTTATTTCTTATTGCATATTCCTTTAAAATTCACAAAAAAACCCATGGGAGAATTCTCCTTACTTGAAGCATCCGAGAGAAACCAAGGAGAAGCAGAGAGCCCTAGCTCCATATGCATTTCCACTCGGCTGCTTCTCTATCACCTGAGGGCAGAGAACAATTCTCCAGAAGTCCTCTGCCATTTCTCTTCAAACTCCTCCTTTCTGCCAATCACAAACGCCCATTGTAACATTCTCCCACGCAAAACTGGACATTTCATCGCATGGTACACCAAACAAAACCAAAGGAAATCACCAGCGATGGAGACCGAAAATCCAAAAATGCAGGGGAACCCTTACCCCACCCCTGCTGTCCGAGATCAAGTCCCCCAACATCGCCAATGTTAATCCTAGTTAGGCGATGCGAACACTGCAGCTCGCGGTACACGGTTTGTCCATTTCAGCAGTTCAGTCACTCCGAGCCATAGCTCTCGCAACTTGCTGCTCCCGCACCATGACCAGCATCCTACACTCTTGCTGGACCACCACACACGCCGGTGAAGCCCTGCATCATCTCCTCTTCCCTCGCGATTTACCCTCTCGGGTTTTCTCCCTCGACCGTCTCTCCCTCCTTCTCTCTCCCTTCTCTCTTGTCATTTGTTTCTTTCCTCTTCAGAAATCTAGGGCTTCATTTGAGTTTCAACCAAACCAAGAACTGGACCTCTTAAACCAGTGTGAACCAAAAAATTGAACTGGCCATGCCGAACCACATCAGCATCTTCCCCCTTTTTAATTACATTTTTGTTATTTTAATTTGATTATTTCAATTCATATTTCTTTTATTTAATTCCTTTAATTAAATTCTTCGTTTAATAATTATCAACCCAATTTCAATTCTCGATTTATTCTTAATATTTCATGATGATAATTATCGGCTCAATTTAATTCCTTTGATTCGGTTTCCCAATTAATTTTCGATCAAATAAATTCTCAGTGATTATCCAAATATTTTTCAATTAAATTTCTCATCAAATAAATATTCAATTGTCCAATTATGCCCATTAATTTCTCAATTATTTTTACTTAATTCCGTTACAAGAAATTGGGGCATTACACTAAGTGTACAGTGTTCGTGGAGGGCTGATTACCTAAAGCGGATTACCGTCATTTGGGCTGTAAGAATATCCATTTTACCATGGAAAACGAAACAGATAATAAATGATATAAACAGAATAAATGTAAAGTAAAGATGATAATTTTTGTGGACCAGTAAGTAAAGCCCAGCACATAAACACAGCGAAATGTAAAGATGACGGTTTTTGTCGACCGATAAGTAATGCTCAGCACAGAAACACAGTGAAATGTAAATATGACGATTTTTGTGGATCGGTAAGTAAAACCCAACACAGAAATACAGCAAAATGTAAAGATAGATGCATTGCCGGAATCGATCAACGGCTGCTACGTCGGGGGTGTCGGGGTCGAATGCATAAGAGTAAAAGACTAAAATGTAGAAGATAAAGGAAAGAGAAACATAAATAAAAACTGCGTATGAGTTTTAAAAAAGCATAGCACGTGCATTCTTATAATTTCTTTTATATCATTTACTGAGCATTAGACTCATTAGATTATGTCTTGTGATGTAGGTACACTGAAGAACAAGTCAAGGAGCAATTGATAAAGATTTGCATGCGCGGATCTTGTAGCTGGCTAGACTAAAGATTTTAAAGAGAGAAAAATAGTTTTGTAAAGTATTCGAATTGTAAAAGGTTGTATTATACATTCTTCCGCTGTGTTTTATAAAGTGTTTTGAGGAAATGATTTCAGATATTGTCTTTAAAGTCCTCCGTTGTTTTATAAAATAAATATGTTTTCAAAAGTTTTAAATTTTATATGTTTTTCAAAGGAAAGGAGTTACCGGTTGTTACAGTTGGTATTATAGCACCCATGTTTTAAAATTGATTATGTAAATTGCCTACTAGCATAAGCTTCAGCGTAGAAATACTCCATTAACTGTAAGTATGATAATAAATTTTTTTCCTTTTATTCAATTATTTAAGTATTTTGTCTTGTGATGAAAATGTGGCAAAGCACAAGCAGTATCATGGCCTGAGGACAAGGAAGAGTTGGACAAGAAAAAATTGCGAATAACTCTGAAGAAACTATCAACCGGTTGACTGAGTTGGTGAGACAACAATCTCGTCACTTGGAGAAACATATAGAAAATGTATTGTAATAGATGTAAGCAATTGTGCTTCTTTTGACAAAGTTGAATGATGAATATGAAAAAATATAGACGATACTAGAGCTGCTTGGGTTTTGAGTAAAGAAATAGAGGAGATTTTGCCTAAATTTTTATAAATTGGAAAGGGGATAAGTGCAAAGTAAATCTTGCATGAACTAGATTAAGTAGATGTTTTAGCAAGGTCACCTACGTTGCAAAGAGCTAGGTAGAGGGTGGATTTATTATGGAAAGGAAGAGCATTGAGGGCTATGGACTAAGCTGAATTATGAGAACAATAATTAATTAGTCAAATGTTTATTCACTTGGTCAAGATTTTTGAGGAAGTGTAGAGAGAGTGTTTTGGACATTCGGTGACGGATAGTTGGGTGTTTGGTACTGTGATCATTGTCTGCATTGTTAAACTAGGAATCTGCCCCAATAAGGATAAGAGACCTGTGTTGATTAAAAAGAGAAACTGATTAATTGTTGTTTCCTGCCTAGACTAGACTTCTATCATGAACTGGGAAATTGGAGAATCTAGTCTGTTTGTAAAACTAACTAAGGCTCATGTTGATGATGAATTTCAAGATGGTGAAGATACTCGCTGTTTATCATGATGAGTTATAGCCTAGGTTATGTCAAGAATAATATTATGGTGTTTGGTTGAGTTAAGAGAAGTTTAGAGTGGATGATAGGATCTGGTTTAAGTTTTCCATCTCGGGTGGAACTCGGTCAAGATAACTAAAGATGTGACTAAGATAGCGTGGATAGAATTCAAGAGAATTTTTTCGACAAGTATCTCAACTGTACGATAGGGACAAGTAAACTGGTAGAATTCACTCAACTTCTGCTGGAAGAAATAGTTACGGAGTAGGTGCATGAGTTTGAAGCTTGGTCACGAGTTGTCTGGCATCTGGTGAAAAGTAATGAGCATAAGGTAAACCAGTGTGAACATGGACTTAAGGTAGAGATTATGAAGACATTAGGAGATTCGGTGTTCATGATGTGGCCTATGTGAAGGTTGAATCAAAGGATCTTGATATCAAAGAAGCATAAGGTCAGTTCTCGAAACAAGACGATTAAATTATAAGATTTCACCCATACTTATAAGAAGAAGAGGGTTACTTAAGGTATAGAAAGGCGTATGCTTTGTGGGGAGATATGTAATGAGTTAAACATAGGCAGACCAAGGACTTGTATCGTGAACCTATAGGTTAGGGAATTGTATGGAGCCTAAAAAGAAGGTAGGATATTGAATGTGAGGAACTATGGAAGATCAAAGTTGGATTTTGAATTTAACTAATATTGCTAAGTAGAGGTTGGGAAATCTGTCATAGATAAGGATGGATGTGGCTGATGTTATGAATTGGTTGCTAATGAATGCAGTTAGAAGAATGGTTGAAGTGAGTAGAGATTTTATTATTCACGATGGTAATGGTTGGTGAACATTGTTGAGAATGTAGGTCTAGTGTTTCCAAGGGTTGAAGTTTAATAGACTTTGTTCGTCAAATAATAATAGAATGAGAAGAGACGTAAGACGGTACAGAAATACAAGAGATGAAAAAAATGATGGACTAATAAAAGTATTGGAACGTTAGATTCAATCTATAGAGCGGAGTGGAGAAATAAAGGAACAGATAAATCAACAGCTAGCGATCCCCAAAGATTTCAACGGTTAGAATTGCCATGTTTTGGAGGAAGGATTTCGATTTCCTACACGTGCAGAAGGCTAGATTCGAATGATGGATGGTACGTTTAAGTACACTAAGGTCGAAGAGCAAGTGAGAGTTTAGAGAGAATTTACATGTGCCAAGGAATAAGTCATAAAGTTTAGGGAGAAGTTTAAGAAAATCTTTTGTGAGAGATATTTTGAGCGCATCACAAGGACTATAAGGATGATTGAATCACTCAACTCTGCCAAATTGGAACAGCATTGGAAGTAAATCATGAGGAAATAAGTGTGTATTCAAGAAGACACATGGCCTCAAAAGAAAAATGTAAGATTTTCAAGAGTTAAACAGTGTCAAAAGTGTAAAGAAATCATTTTGGAAGGTGTCTTGCCCATTCAAAGCAATGTTTTAAAGGTAAAAAGAGTGATCGTTTGGTTAAGGTTGTTGGTTTTTGGTTAAAGGACAGAAAATATTGGCACTGAAAGTGTTTTCTATTGTTAGAGACGCAATATGTAGTGTATTGATATTTTGATATATCTAGGCATTAAGGAAATGAAAAGAGTACAAGTTTCTGTAATAATTCTCTTCGGATGTGAGAGTATATAGATAAGAAAGGTGTATGGTTGGGTTAAGAGGTGTGATAGAAACCATAAAGTGGCCCTTTGGAGATTTAGTATAGAAGAGTGACACAAGGAGTTGTTTGCGTATGTCTATACGATGAACGCTAAAGATTATTTTAGTTGTTGGAGCGAGGAAGTGGTTAAGTTAAGCTAAATTTCGAGAACAAAATTTATATAAGGAGAGAGGAATGTAATACCTTGATTTTTTGTAACGGAATTAAGTGAGAATAATTAGGTATAATAGAATTATTTGGATAATTATTAAAAATTTAATTGATGGAAAGTAGTTTAGGAATCGAAATTGGAGAATTTAAATTGGGTCCCTAATTATTGTCAAGCGATATTTAGATTATATTGGGAATTGAATTAGGTCAATTAATATAACATTCGTATATTTAACACACATCTACATTAATTAAATAAATGAAACAGATGGAAAGTTATATTAATTAAATAAGGAGAGGATTGATTAAATAGAAGAGGGAATTAAGGAGGGTTGAACCAGTTTTCTTTTTGGGGTTGGTAAGGTTTTGTGGCCAGCGGCCGCTCCGGTTTTTGAAAACAAAACAAATGGCCCGCAGCCATTTGTTCTGAAGAAGCCGAGAGAGCAGGGGGGCGACTGGGGGCTGAAGGGGCAATTGCTGCGATCTCCTTCGCGGTGAAGGGCGCGACGACGCGTCGCCGTGCGACTTGCTGAACTGCGGGAAGGCGGCATCGTCTGAGTCGTGTGGATGAACGGAGCCCGCGATGTTGGAATTTCTGTGGCGCCCGAGAATGAGGGACGAAACTCCCGCGAGGTGGATTTTTCGCAGCTCCTATCGGGAGTCTTAGAGACGAAGTCTTAGCAAGGAATGGGGGACAGCTTCGGGCGGCTGAATTCTCCACTTCTTCTAAGGGTTCCCCTGCATTTTTTGATTCTCCGTCTTCAATGCCGAGGATTGTGAATGGGTTAGTTTTGATGTATTTCTTCTCTCGGTTTTCGATTGGTGTTAGTTGCGGTAGGATTTTGGTGTCATTATTTGGATTTGCATTTGAAATGGATGTAGGAGATGGGGGAAGAAAATTGGCAGGGGCGAACTGTGTGTGGGAGCTGGGCTTGGGGCTGGTCTGGCCGAGATGAAGAATATATATCCCAAGCTATGTTTTCTATAATTTCTCCACGTTGGCTTCTTTTACAGATGGCAACTTCTAGTGGGAATTAGGTGAGAAAATTGGGATATGTAAAAATGTATAAGGGAAGGGTCAACCTTGCAAAATAGAAAGGAAGCACAGAGAAGGAGACTGATGGGAGAAGCCCTCGGCTGATGAAAAAGAAAGAGAGAGACAGACAAGGTGAGAGAGAGCAGGTGATAAAGAGAAGGATGAGAGCAAAACTCTCTGTAGGAAAAAGGAAGCAGTGAAGCTGAGGACTGGGGGGAAGGAGCTGTTTCTGTTCCTCGGGTGTTCTCAGGTATTCCCTGTGCCTTCGCTTGATTTATGGAATTTATAAGATTGTTTGGCTGCTCCTTGGTTTTGTGAGATATTATGATTGAATGTATTGTTCTTCACTGCTTGGTGGTTTAGTTGCTGCCGGGGGATATTATTTCTTTCCTGTTGTTTAAATACTAAATGAGAATGTAGTTAGCATCGGTTCCCGATTTCTCTCTGTACTGTTTATGGATATCTTGGATGAAATATGCTTTGATAATTGTTGAATTACCACCGGGGTGGATATTTGGATTTAATCAATTAATTTTAATCTCTATGAGGTGGGTTACTGTATTGATAGATTTAATAAGGATGATACTTTGGTGTGGGATTTAATCCCCGTTTCTGATGCATGATGGGGATGTACGTGGAAAATAAATTTGTATATATATGGTGACAACTGGATTTTAAGCCATATTTAACAGTGTATTGTGAAGCTTCCATATATTTTAGTTGTATTAGCATGTTATTTAAGGGTATAATATTAAAGAAGAAAGAAGTGGAAAATTTAAAGTTGTGATTACTTTGGTTGAATGGAAGCCTTAACGTGAGGGGTATATAGGTATGTGATTTTGGATGGTTGGATTAAATATTGATGAGTATATGTTTAATTATTTTGAAGGTATTAAAAAGAAAAAAACGTTAAGGGCTAGAATGCGTTACGAACCGCAGGTAAGTGATACTTCTGTGCTTTGGTCTTTGGACTCTACATCGCAAGAATTAGGATTTGTGTTGTAACGTCCTCCGGTGCTCCCAGTACAATATTGTCCGCTTTGGGCCGAAGCCTGCACAGGTTTGTTCTTAGGGTTAGTCCAAAACGCGTTGTACTAAATAGGGAGGAGATCCATGCTTATAAACCATGCATTTTCTACTCTCTTCAGCGATGTGGGATTGTGTCCCCTTGATATGAGCCGGATCCACACCTGTGTCTTTTCTGACCTTCACAGGGCAGGATGCCACAATCTCCCCCCCTTGGGGACCCGGCGACTCGGACCCACACCTGTGTCTTTCCTGACCTTCACAGGGCAGGATGCCACAATCTCCCCCATTTGGGGACCGGACGTCCTCGTCGGCCACTCTTTCGGTTGGGATTTCGCTCTAATATCATTTGTAACATCTCTTGGTGCTCCCAGTACAAGATTGTCTGTTTTGGGCCAAAGCCTGGACGGGTTTGTTCTTGGGGTTAGCCCAAAACGCATTGTACTAAGTAGGGAGGGGATCTATGCTTATAAACCATGCATTTTCTACTCTTCCAAGTGATGTAGGATTGTGCCCCCCTGATATGAGCCGGACCCACACCTGAACCTTTCCTGACCTTCATAGAGCAGGATGCCACATGTGTGCTGATTGTTTATTGCTTTGAAAGAATATTAATGTTGTTTACTGTTTTAAGAGGATAGCAAGAAATTGAGCATGTTTCGCAAATTGTGTTGCTACTTGCTGGATGTTTATTAAAATTAGGTTTTTTTAATGATATGTTTAATAGATGAGCATGTTTCGAGGATTTTATTGATGATGTAGAACTGTATGCATTCACGAGCATCCCGCATCATGGTTTTCAAACGATATGAAAGATGGTTATACATGCATGGTTTTAAAGATGGTTTAATGGATGCTCACACATACTAAACAATGTTTGTGGAGGGCTGATCACCTAAAGTGGACTATCGTCATTTGGGTTCTAGGAATATCCATTTTACCATGGAAAGCGAAACAGATAACAAACGATAAAAAAGAATAAATGTAAAGTAAAGATGACAATATTTGTGGACCGGTAAGTAAAGTCTGGCACAAAAACACAGCGAAATGTAAAGATGACGGTTTTTGTGAACTGGTAAGTAAAGCTCGACATATAAACCAACGAAATGTAAAGATGACTGTTTTTGTGGACCGATAAGTAAAGCCCGGCACAGAAACACAATGAAATGTAAAAGATGATGGTTTTTATGGATTGTTAGGTAAAACCTAGCACAGAAACACAGCGAAATGTAAAGATAAATGTATTGTTGGGATCGGTCCATGGCTACTACTCCGGGGGCGTCGGCGTCGGGGTCAGATGTATAAGAGTAAAAGACTAAAATGTAGAAGATTAATGAAAGAGAAACAGAAATAGAAATTGCATATGAGTTTTAAAATAGCATAGCACATGCATTCTTATAGTTTCTTTTATATTATTTACTGAGCGTTAAGCTCATTAGATTATGTCTTGTGATGTAGGTACACTGGAGAGCAGGTCAAGGAGCAGTTGATGAAGGATTTGCACGCGCGAATCTTGTGGCTGAGCTAAAGATTTTAAAGAAAGAAAAATAGTTTTGTAAAGTATTCGAATTGTAAAGGGTTGTATTATACATTCTTCCGCTGTGTTTTATAAAGTGTTTTAAGAAAGGATTTAAGATATTGTCTTTAAAGTTTTCCGCTGTTTTATAAAAGAATTATGTTTTCAAAAGTTTTAAATTTTACACGCTTTATAATGGAAAGATGTTACGGGTCGTTACATCAAGATTTGGAGAAAAAGGAATAAGAGAAAATTTAAGTAACTTACTTAAGTTAAGTTTAGTAGTTTTTAAGTATAGTAATTGGCAAGTGTATGATTGAGTATTAGCTAGTTTCATTTTTAGTTATTTCCTATTTCATAGTTTATGAGTGGCTATTTAAGCTACCTTACTGGATTGTATTAAGGGAGTTAAATTTAAATATTAAAGTTTTGCTTTGTTTTCTTTAATTGGGAGTGATTCCTTTTTATACTTTTGACGTGTTTATCCAAAGTTTTGTGGTGTGATATCACATTGAGATTATTTTGTGAGTTGAGAGATCTTTCTTATTGGTAACCATGTTCTTGTTCTCTTGAACAAAGATGTGTGAAGTAGTGTTCAACTTTCAAGAAAAATTGAATTGGTGGAATTTTCATATCGAAGACTAAAGTTGTGATTTCTTGACCTCTTCGGCCAATCTAATTCATCTGAGAATATTTCAATATTTGTGGTGATTTCTACTATTATTTTTGGAGGAGTTATTCATCTTTCATTGATGTAATTGTTGTCCAAATTTTGTGAGAAAAACTTTAGTATTCAATAAGTTATTGGCTTTCAAAGTCGGATCTTTCCTAAAGTGTTTATGGTAAAAAATTGTTCAAGCCAACTTGTCGATCAACCTTCTGTAGCTGGCCAACCGTTATGCGTTTAGAAGCAACGAAGTTTTGAATCTGTAAATTGACTGGTCGACCACCTTCCAGCCGAACGACCGTACAATTCTAGTTCCTCCAAATGTTAGCTATGCACATCATATTTCAACATAAATCTTTATTATTTATGAATTGCACTTCCGTGGTGCATCACATAGCATTTGTAGTTTTTTTTTTTTTCCTTGAAGATATGAATACTATTTAATGAATATAAAAATTGAAATAATGTAAGGATATGAATTTGGGATGCCTTCTAAAAATGCTTGTTTTGACGTAACTAAACTTGATGACTTCCTATCTTGTTGTGTGGCATCCATCAAGGTTATAGATGTTGCGAAGTAATTTTCGATCTTGCCTCCAACATAATGCTTTAAGCATTGCTCATTGACTTTAAATTGGGTCACTAACTTTTTATTGAAAATCTCTATTGCTTCTTTGGGGTAGATTTCCATAATCTCGTTCGGTCTCGGCCACCTTGAATTTCAAGTATTTGAGTCAAAAATCCTATGGCAACACCTGTTGGCCCACTTCAAATGCTTGGGGATTCATTTTTCTACCATGCCATATTTTGACATTTTCGTTATTTTGCGTTTTTGTAAGCTCTCAAATGAAACTCATCTAATTTATTCAATTACAACATTTGACTCAGTTTTTCATAAGTTTTTAAATGCTTGAAATTTAAAACTTTTGTAAGACAATTAAAATTCTTCATAATCAGAGTGCTAAAACTGAGCGTCAAAATCCATTCATTACATTCGTTACAAAAATCGATTATCAAAACATAGCGGAAGCAATAATAATTTATTTAAAATATAGCAGAAGCGAAAACATTCAAATTAAAACATGCTAAGTAAATCGTTATGTTTTACAAATTACTTTACTCGTCTTTAGCTTGACCAGTCACAAGCTTTGCCCGTGTATACCTTCTATCGACTGCTTTGTATTTTGTTCATCGTTCTTCTTGTCATAAATGTATACCTACACCACAATTAAATTGTATGCCCAAAGGCTTAGTAAGGAAAAAAGAATATGCACTATGATCATGTCTCTCTTTAGTTCATTTGGAATGGGTCCGCCCCAAACCAATCTTTTCAATACATTTCATTCATTCGTTTATTACTTATACATCGAGTTAGAAGTTGAAGGAACACGTACTAGATAGAATATCCCGCCTTCAAGGGTCCTCCCCTTTCCGGCATATCCCACCTTCAGGATTTCTTCTCCTTTGGCGTATCCCGCTGGACGGTTTCTTCGGTGATGGGCATATCCCGCCCAGCTCGAACGTTCTTGTTCTTAGCATTTTTTCCTCACTCATGCATGTGGGTTCCACCCCTAGGGGGTACCCCCTATTTGGTTTCTATTAACATGAGTACAACCTAGCACTTTCAATTAAATAACGCATATATGGGAAATAAATGACAATACTCAAGAGGATTCACAATAAACGATGAGTAAAACGAATAATAGCACATGCTTTATATAACAAAAGTAATGACGGCGCATAACTACGAGATGAAAGCTATCAAACTATTATCTTCTAACAAAACAATTACTACCCAATAAAAACAAGAATGGAGCAGGCTATATATAAGGGAAATAACGACAACATAGAATAATGAATAAATGTCGAATCAGAACAGCTATCATGCTTTGTAAACCTAAAGAAAACAACAGTGAACACGTGTTGAATTTAAAATGGCATAACGTTCATATTACCAATTAAACGGCAAAATAACATAGAGCAAGACATTAAAGCACAATTGCGTGAATACTTGAACGAAACAGCGAAATCATATAGTTTACATGGCCACAAACACATCAGGAAGTAAGCTCTAATCATATTTTCCTAAGCATGCTTTCTATCGACTATTTAAACAGAAGAATATGAACATCTACCATGCTTTTTAATTGACTACACAAAAGATTAAACATGCTTTTAAGGACTAAAACAAAACAGCAGAAGATATGTTCAACTAATCATGTTTTTAATCGATTATGACATTGGAAAAACATAAATAACTAAGCATGCTTTAATCAGATATAATGGTGGAAATCACCAACAATTACTCATGATTCTCATCTAACATAACAACGAAATTGCAAAGAACAAGAGTAGCAAAATGTGCATTTTCAACTACTAATTAACAACAGCAATTTATGGAACACAGAATGGTTAAACATGCTCTTGACAGTAAAGAAAAACAGCAGCGAAACGAACGTCTACACATGCGTTAAGTCAACTGATGCAACAACATTTTATGGAAGACTGAACGATTAAACATGCTCTTGTTAGTAAAGAGACCAACAGCGAAATGTGCTTCTCAAATGATGATCAATATAAGAAAATAAATGCTAACCATGCTTCTAATTGAACACAACAGTAGAAATACGAACAGACTAGGAGTGTCAACTGAGAAATATCAAAACAGAACGTAAGAGTATGCTTTTCAAACCACTAAGATCTACAACAATAATTATTGATTAGCTAAAACCATGCTTCCAAAAGATAACAGCAAGAATGGCGATAATGAAACAGTTATAGTTATGCTTTTTGATTTCCTATAACGTCAACGAACAATACATTAATGAAATGGTAAACATATAACAAATAATCCATATACACAAGCTATTAAATGGAAAGCTTCTCATAAAAACGAAGTCACCATTAGCTGTAACAATAGAAACTCATCAGTCAGCCATTCATACTTTTCATCTATTATGAACATCGTTTCTTTGGTTCATTCTAACTTAGCTAACACTTTCACTTGATACGAACATTTAACACAAATAAAGCACAACAACTAGCAAGGCACCTAAGGGAATAACGTGGGGGTTAGGTCACCTAGCAAGCTTCCAAACAGCAAAACAAAAGGCATTACAAGAACTACAGAGTTATATAACAAAAACCAATCACTCACACAACGTATACTTGGGTGTAGGGCCTCCAAATGGCCACCGACTACCTATATCCTTACCTCAACTTGATGAACTCAATACTCACGCAAGGACAGTAGCGCTCAACTCCACGTCCAGCACCAGCTCACCTGCAGCTCACTCTCCTCCAACTCACTAGCTAACCCAACCTCACTCACGACACTTACAGCTTTCACAGATCTCTCTCTTTCTCTCTCTCTCTCTCTCTCTCTCGCGCGTGCGTTCTCTGGAATTCCTCCCGCAGAAGTAAAGCACAAATGGGAAGGGAAGAATGGTTATCCTCTAAGGAAGAGGCCATTTGAACTTGGAGAAGACAACCTATACCTGGAGGGAGGCTGGTAGAGCAGGGAGGGTCGGCTCGCATGCTCTAGGGAAAGATTCTTG